>CM061548.1:186782034-187982034 GCA_030864215.1 Capsicum pubescens
GACTTTAGGCCAATAAGCCTAATTGGAAGCTTCTATAAGGTGTTCTCCAAAATACTGGCCAACAGGCTTAGAATTGTGATGGATAAAAGTAGTGTCGACTTTCCAACTGACGTTCGTAAGGTGTAGACAAACAGTGGATGCCGCATTAATTGCGAATGAATGTATATATTCTAGAGTGAAGCAAGGGAAGTCGGAAATTTAATGTAAGCTAGACATCGAGCAAGTTTTCGACAATGTTCATTGGGATTTCCTCTTAGGCATGCTAAAGCTGATGGGTTTGGTGAAAACTGGATATTCTACTGTATATCTAAAGAGAAATTATCCGTCATCATAAATGGCTCTCCTAAAGGATTCTTCACCACATAAAAAGGCTTAAGAAAGGGTGACTCGTTGTCTCCCTTCTTATTCACTTGGGTTATGGAAGGCTTAAATAGGATGCTTGTCACAGCTGAACAACATAGGTGTATTAATGGTTGCAGTCCATGGATAAGAAATCAGGGGGAGCTAGAAATCACTCATATTCTAAGTGCTGATGATTCTTTGATCTTCTGTGAACCAGAAAGGGAGCAAATCTATCATCTAAAACTGATTCTTTTGCTTTTCGAAGTAGTGTCCGTTCTCCACATAAACTATGCAAAGAGTGTTCTTTATGCGGTCAATGAAATCCCCAACATCCAGGAGGTTGCAGACATGATACATCATGGGTTGTAAAGTTGGAGTCTTTCCAGGTAAATATCTAGGGCTACCGCTCGGATCCAAAACAAAAGTTGCGACAACACGGAAAGATATAGTAGAAGGCTGTGAAAAAATTGTCTTGCGGGAAAAAGTATCTTTCCTTGGCCGGAAGGGGGGGGAGGGGGGTCAATAGATTCATGGGTCCAGTCAGTGTAGCTAAAAGACTGGATAAAATTTGAATGTATTTTTTGTGGGAAGGTAACAACAACCACATGCCTAGTGTAATCCCACAAGGTAACAAGGAACATAAAGCTTTTCATCTGGTGAAATGGGAGGCATTAACCCAACTCCCAAGACAGGAAAGTTAGAAGCCTCGGGGTAAAAAATTTGATGTTTCATAACATCAGGTTGATGCATAAGTAGCTCTGGAGGTTTAGTCTAGAGGAAGAAGCTTCATGGAGGACTGTTACTAGTGCAATACGGTCTCGTTAATCCCTGGACTACCAAACTACCATCCTCTTCTGGTACATCTGGTATATGGCGTCCACATCAGAGTACATTGGAATTCATTTTATTCAAATTTAGGTCTTAAAGTTGGAAATGTAAAGCTCTGACCGGATATTTGGCTTGAGCACTCTCCATTTAAAAGAGCAATTTCCAGTATTATTCAACATAGCCAAACACCACGATGCCACTATCTCAGAGTATTGGTCAGAACACAGCTGGAACTTCACTTTCAGACGCAATACAAATGATTGGGAGTTTGATAGCGTCTCTTCTGTAATGCTTCAGCTACATAGCCAAACTCTGATTCAGCCGAAAGGTGATACTTTAATATGGAGAGATGCAAAGGGGAAATTCAAGGTGAGTAGCTATTACCAAATCTTGAGGAATTCATCTAGCAGCTTTTCCAATTGGCCTTGGAGAATCATCTGGAGAAATAAGACACCTTTAAAGGTCGATTGTTTTTTGTGGCTGGTGGATCACGAGGCATGTTTAACTCAAGATAATCTTCAGAAAAGAAGGATTACAATCTGCAGTAGATATCCATAGTGTAAGAAGGAAAGAGAGAGTGTCAATCACCTTTTCTTACATTGCCCCTACACCTCACAAATTTGGTATTTTCTCTTCAATATCGTGGGGTTCAATTGGATGATGCCTATGATGACAGTTGAGCTACTGCAATGCTTGCATATGAAAGGACTGAGAAAAGGCAAACTAAGAACATGGAACTCACTTTAAAAGCAAAAAGGAATCAATTATTAGTTTAAAGCACAGATGCATTTCCTTGCTGTTCATTTGGGGCCACATGGTAATAGCTAATGATAATGATACAGAAGCCATGGTTGACTTTTTGAATTCATTACACAACTTGTAATGAGACTGTCCTCCGTAAATACTTTCCAGCAGTTTGTTGTTTTTAATACAATACCCTTTACCAATCAAAAAAAGTAATGCTACTATTGTTATGATCAGATTATAAGTTTGAGCTTTTTCTTCTTCCTTTCTTCCAGATACCATCATTGTCAACAAGATGAGCATCTGAAATGTTAACTTCAGAATCATACTGCTGACTGGAATACTTTAGAATCAGAAAAAGATTACAAGTTTGAGCATATATTGTAGCAGTTTAAAACATCAACGTTAGATATTTAATTGCGTGGGGGGGGGGGGGGGGGGGGGGAGAAGATCTGAAATGTTTTAACTTCAGAATCATACTGCTGACTGTAATATTTTAGATTTCCTATATGTCTAGGATTGTAAATAATATTGGTATTCCAATAATTTTTGCAAGTTTAGCAGGTCAGATTGGATATTTTTCTTTTTCCTTCTTTTGACAGACTGAACAGTTTCAAATTAGCTTCTTGATGCTATTGATTTTATGAACGCTTTTCTTAATTCTTACACCAGAAGTCATATTATAGGTTTTCTTTCTTTGTCAATCTTGAGAAGCTGCTTCACCTTTCAGACATACTGCAGTTGCTAGATCATGTTTCGTTCAGCGTCCTCCTAATTTGTAGGGTATAATTGCAGCTTAATCTTGTTGAGTTCCAAGAAAGCTTTGCGCTTGTTTTGGTAGTTTTTGCAACCTTTTCTTGAAAATGTATTAGTTATTCTTGAATTTCTTTCCTTTAGGATATCAATCTTAAATGGTGTGATAGCATCGTCCTTTTATTAATCCTGAGTCCTGGTTTCTAGGGGTGAACTGATGTATAGAGCAGATCGATTATGCCTTATTTTTTTTGCTTTTGCTTTCATGTTTCAGGCCCTTGATACCTTCAATACTGCTGTTGTCTCTCCCATATACTATGTTATGTTCACAACACTAACAATCGTTGCCAGTGTCATCATGTTTAAGGTATAGTATCTACCTTTTTTCTTCTTGTTGCTTCATTTTGAGCTTGTTCCCAGAAAATGATGAGTACAAATAAAGTTAATCCGCTACTTGGGAACTTATCCCAAACTTTACACCTTAGAATGCCATGGACATTCACACATTTGCTTGACTTGGAAATACTAACAAAAACTACATTATGTTGACAGAAAACCACGATTATTTGTCCAAAACTTGAAGCCATGCTTATCGATCTATTTATACTGCATTATGTAGGACTGGGATGGCCAGAACGTTGGGAGCATTATATCAGAAATATGTGGTTTCATCGTTGTGCTCTCTGGAACCATCTTGTTGCACGTTACCAAAGACGTGGAAAGAAGTTCATCTTTCAGAGGTGCACTTTTCATCATCCTAATATTTTTATAAAAACTTGATGGTCCTTTCTCTAGCCTTAAAATTAATACAAAAAATGCAGGTAATTACACGCCTTCATCCCCTACGTTATCAACACGACTATTTAATTCAAACGGCGAATCACATAAGCATGAACAAGAAGATGAATTGTGTTCTGAGGAAGCTGATTCTAGAAGACAGGATCTCCAGGTATAATATGACTGCTTTAGAGAAGTCCAGGACTCTTTCTTATTATGGGCCACCAGAAACCATGATTCGCGGTTAGAAAGTTGAAGCGTGCAATCGATATTCCTTTGGAAAACCTCCGAAGCTGCAACACGTCAATTTCTCTGTCTATTGATCTGATTTTTAGCATCAAGGTAAGGATTCCACAGAATGTTGGTGGAAAATCATCAAAAGTTGTCGCTGCTGAAACTGCACTGTTTGTCTATATAGTTATAGGAGTTCCAAATATTGGTTTGTTGTACATCATTAAGCATCAGAATGTGGGGTTAGGGGCTTGAAAAATATCTATAGTAGCAGAGCTGAGTGATGAGGGTTTGAATAGGAGTTCTCTGTGCAAAACAACAAGTGATTTATGGTAGTAGTTTTGCAGTGATTAGGAGTGATATAGTAATTCTTTTTAGTTTTCTTCTTTTCTCTGGAAATGTTTTGTTTGTATAGCAGTTTTTGAAGTATTGGGTAGTCTTCTGTTTATGTTTCATTCTTTTAGTGAATTTGAGATCAGAGGATGTTTGATCGACTCCCAATAACACTATAATTATATTTTTTTGGGTGGTTTATTTCAAGTGATTTTTCTGTTATTTCCCATGTAATTTAAATAAAAGAAATTTAACACTGTCAGTGTATGGAAGTTACATTCATCTATAATATATATATCTATAATCTATAATTTATATCTATAATCTATAATATATTAAAAGTGTCAAGACTCTTAGAAAGTAATTTGAACTTTTTACTCTTCATCAAAAGACTCTTCTTTAGACAAAACTGTCTATTCACTAATTTTTTTTTAATTTATTATTTAATTATTTTTATTATATTAACTAGACTTTTTAAAATATATGGTAGGAGAATTAATTAATATTTTTCTGTTCAAATAGAAAACTACTCCCTAAAATAGGATTTTATTAAGAAAATACTTCTATAAATATTGAGATGTACGTTAAACTAGAGAACAAATCGGTTTGTCTATTGGGAGAATATGATTGATGCTCATCTAACTTGATTCGATTGCGTGTCTAGATTGATGGATGCTTGATTTTCTAATTCTCAAATTAACATGCATCGATCTTTTTAATTTTCGGTATAAGACAGATAATCCCACTTTATGCTTTTGATTCTTTTTCAAGAAGATACAAAGAACACAGATAATTCCACTTTATGCTTTTAATTAATTCTTTTCCAAGAAGATACAAGAGTCATTTCCTTCCAACTCTTCAACCAAAAATGAACTAGTAGTGTCACCTTTTCACTTACATTAGCTTTTGGCTTCAATAGCAATTTCGTACTGCATATAGGGATAGATACAAGTCTTAAAAATTGATACTTTTAACTCACTAAAATCATACCCCTTTCTCTCTAAAGGGCAAAATTAAATTGAAAGTAAGAAAAATAAAAAATAAAAAATGAACATTTAAGTTTAACTCAGCAACACTCAACACTGTGAAGACAAAGAAACTGCAGAGTATCTGCACTTGCCAAAAAGTGAAGAACAGTTGAAAAATGGAGCATTTTGCAACTTTTCAAAAGTAAAAACATTCGGACAAATTTTTTATGATCTGAATCGGGTTGGGTCAATTTTTGGGCCTAAGAAGATTGCTTTGCCTCATCTTGGGCTTCTTTAAATTTTGTTTGATGTTATATCCGAATTTATTTTTATTTGTATACTTTGACTAAAAAAATAATTATTCGGTATCTTATGATTATCATCTCATTCCATCTTAATTTATGTGGCATATATATATATATTTAATTTGTATTTGAATATTTTGATTTGACACAAAATTTCAAAAAAGTAATGATAACTTTCAAAATTTTTAGCCTTAATTTATTGAAAATATGTAAAATATATTAAAATATCCTTGCCATTAATCAAGTCGTCGCATAATTTTATGAAAAAAAAAATTGAAAAGAATTTCGGGAATGATATTTTATGATTTAAAATAAATTTTCTTTATGATCAATTTATAAATGATGAAAGAAAATAATGCTTAACAAATTTAACATCTATTAAATGGGAGATAATATTGTCTTCATCAATAAATTAAAATATATTTCTTAAGAACAATTTATTCCATTTTTATTACATATTCAATGAAATTGAATCTTGAATGTACATCATAATATCATATACCTTGGCGTATTTCTTCCCCTGAATATCTATACAATATCTCACAATGTCAAATAACTGTATGATACAAATAAAATAAATAATTTAACATTTTTTCATATGGTAGGAGAGATATATCGTATTTATTTTGTATATATACAAAATGCATGATACAAGTGCAACACACATACACTATTCTAGTATATATATATATATATATATATATATATATATATATAAATTTAAAAGGTGGGCCCCACCTATTTTCACGTATTTTTGGTCATTTACGCGCTGATTTTTTAAAAATTTACCACGTCAGCAGTTAAGGTGGTAAAAATTCAATTGAAAGTTATTAAGGGGTATATAATTACCCGTATAGTTTAAGGTATAAAGTAAGTTTTAGCGACAAGTTCAGGGGTGATATGGTGTATTTTCTCTATTGTTGTAGAAGGATTCTCAATTTATAGAAGTGTAAAACCTTTTTAAATTATCTAAATATGGTAAATTTATATTCTCCCACCCCCACACAATAAATAACTACCAATTTTAGAAGAGTAAGAATTTCAAAAACAATAAGTTACTACAAGTAGACATACTGTACGTTTTTTTCAGTTATGGTTTTTTTAAACTTTTGCTTTATTTTTTATTTAATAAGTACAAAACATGCTTCATTGTCTTATTTTTTTTAAAAAAAAGTAAAAAGAAATCATATACACGTATGATTCCTAAAATTTAGGAGTTTAGTAGTTTTTTTTATCTAATTCTTCTAATCGTGGTATTTGCTTATTGCTATATATTTTAGTACTCTTAATTTTTTTTTAATATATATTTTAGGATTCAATATTATAGTTAATATTATTAAAATAACTAACTAAAAATTTGAGAAAATAGTGAAAAGATAATTTTATCCATTGTATAGTCTTTTAATGAGGGGCAAAAGATATTAAATTTAATTATTATATTCATCTTTATTATTTAAACAAATATCTTATTTAGTGTAATGTTTGAACTCATTAAAATGAGGTACATGCGCAAAGCCGTACACCTAAACTAGTAGATATATAAGTAAGAGGCAAAGGTCTTTTTAGCTTCTTCTATTTATTTGGGCTTCATCTTTTAGTGCATTCATTAAGTTTGCCTTATTTGTGTAGTTTCTTGATATATATTATCATCGATTTTTATTGTGCTTTCAGTTATTGCACTATTTTATTGTTATTATTGATTTTTTTTTAATACCTATTTCTCTTAGGCAAAACTTCACATATAAACACCTTAGATTCCTCCTAACTGACTTCATGGTCTAACTTTTACTAATTACATTCTATAGACATTAGTTAGTAACCACATTTATTTAGTACTCATTTATACAATATAATTAATATTAATTTTTTTTTAAAAAGAGTAATTAATGCTCATTATTATATCCAACTTCCCCCAATATTCTTCTTCTATATAATAAAAATTGTTGGAGATTCTCTTTCCATAATTGACCCTTTTTTAGTATACACATATAAAAATCAATTATACTTTATACAATTGCATTTTAACTATATATATATATACACACAAAAAAAAAAAAATTGTATATACAAACACATTAGAATTTTATTAATTATGTATAATGTATAATATATACATATTCATATCAACAATATATTGTGTAAACGTGTAATATTATACATATACAATTAAAATAATAAACATATACATATGAGCACACACATTTGTATGACATATACATATGCATGTTAACTATGTACTGAATAAACATATGCATATGTATATAAACGCTATATTATATAAACGTATAATATTATACATATTCAATTAAATAATTAAACATTTGTATATTGAGATCCTAATGCGCTGATACTCATTCTAATATGTGATACACAATATATAAAAATCAGTGTATGTATATAAAAATAATTATACTTATATGCATATGTATGTACATATATTGTAACTCCCCAAGAACCTATCCCGAGACGTCACACAGTACTTAAGGCCACACGTGGCCTCAAGCTAACCCTCTAAACCAGTCATCCCTTTCTGAACTCGCTTTGACGGTAGTCATGGCAAAATAAGAAAGGATATCATATCATGGACATACTCGAAAGCAAAGATATGCTGGCCTGTACAATCAAAATACTGACATTCTGTACATACTGATACTCTAGTCTGACGAAGCCTCTACTAATCAAGATTAAAGAGCCATTGGGACAAACTCCCAACTGATTCAGACAGTACTGAAAGCCATACCGACAGAACGATATCACAAAAAATATACACACGATCCTCAAACCATGAGGACTCACCACTGAGGAAACGTAGTTGAGGCACTCGAATATCGCTAATGCGGCTGCGGCTGAGTACCTGAACCTACATTACGAGAAAATGTAGCCCATAGGAAAATATGTGGGTCAGCACTTTGGAATGTACTGAGTATGTGGGGGTTCATGCAACAATGTAAATATTATCATCAATTTCATGAAAATATGCATATGTACAATGATGGCTCACTTGGCTTGAGTTAGATTGAAACATACTTTTCATGATCTCATAGTAAATAAATCATATGATAAAGCCTCATAAATCATCATAAACAACTCAACTCTTCAACTCAAGACTCGGAGTGACTCAGTAATTCAAGAAACTCAACTCTTCTAGACATGGAAGGTTCTTATAACCGACATAAACCATGTGAACTACATGGAGTCCAACGTTTTGCCCTCCTAAGGAGAGAACCCCACATTGGCGGGAGCGTCGTACTCTTTCCAGGGAGTACAACCTCAATTTAGTAATCACAATCTCATACTCGGCCTCTGGCCCACAAATATCAATACCAATCCTATGGTGGCATGTAGTTTTGGGGGAAATACCACATTTTCCGCTCGGTGCTAAATACTACTCCCAGACACAAGCTCAGAACACGTTAAGAAATCCACCACAAATATCACAAGGGTCTATCATGAAGATCAAATCAAATCTCTTTCTCATTTATCAAATCATAATCAATTTGTGGATTCCTAACTCGACTCAAATCAAATCAATCTTTCTCAATATCAAAATGTATCAATTCATTACATCATGGCAACATCATTAACTTTGAGAAAATATCAAGACTCATTGTAACAACTCAATCTCATGAATCAATATACTCAATAATCCAATTTGTCATAAGGAAGCTTAAAGCTTGACACGTATCTTGAAGGCACTTGAAATATCAACTCATGGTAGAAATATGAAATTCATAATATTAAATATCAAGTCATAACTTGGGAATAGTAAAATAATCATGTATAAAAAAGCTTGAACAAATTATATTCTCATAGTCTCATGATGAAGTAATTTGGGTATAAACTCACTTGCAAAATCATATAAATCCATAATAGAAATCAAAACTTTGGGCACAAGAACGAAAGGATTGCTCTTGTTCAAAACCCCACATACCTTGGATTATAACTTTAAGATGAAACGACTTGATTGGAAACTCTTCTTCACACTTTTGAGCTAAGTTTCTTGATGCCTTTGACTTGGAGAACTTGATTCTTGAACAACTTGGTGAAATCTATAGAAAAATTCCTGAATTTCTTGGAGAAGATTTGATTTGGATTTGGAAGAGAGAAACCCTAGTTCTAGATATTTCTTGGAAGAGAAATGGAGAAGAATGGATTTCTCTTCTCTACTTGAATCTATATATAGAGGGCCAAACTGACGGAAAGACCAAAATGCCCTTGAGCAAATTCTAAAAATGGAGCCCGATTTTTGGCCCTGGCGTGACGCGCCATGATCGCGGTCCTTCACTGGATTTTGGATAACTGGGAAACTTCTCAGCACCGCGACGCGATGGAATCGCGTTGGTGCACTGAAATTTGACAATTCTCATATTGAGACTTGGCGTGATGCGGTAATATCGTGGAGGCTCACTGAAAAGTGAAAATTGGGATATTACTCATCTCCGCGACGTGCTGAGGGTCTAAATAATGATGTTTCACGACTAGGACTTCAGATAGTCATAACTTCTTGCTCCGATCTCCGATTTTGAAGAAATTGGTATCGACGGAAAGCTTATTCAAATCTCCATATGATAGGAAGTAGAAATTAGGGAAATACAGGATGGTTTAAACATCATTCACTTTGGAAGTCTTTCCCATTCGCTCAAAAGACGAATTTAGGCTTACGAAACGGTCGGAGTATTACAATATCTTCCCCTTGGAAACATTCATCCTCGAATGTTGCTAGTTAGACTCAAGGTCAAAGAGGACACTTGAAAATGCCCTACTGAAATAATCTATTCAACAGGCTTACTTTACTCTAGACTTTCAGATACTTCACTGAATGCACGAATCAAGATGGAAGACAACTATATAACCGAATACACTGGATTAGGAGGAAACTGAATTAAGGAAAAATAATACCTTCAACTTGATTTGAACTTCTAGATAAGAGATGGGGGTACTTAACTCGCATATCTGCTTCTGCTTCCCAAATAGCACCCTCAACTGATTGATTTCGCCACAAAACTTTAACCAAAGGAACTTCCTTGTTTCTTAGTCTACGGACTTGATAATCTATGATTTCAACCAGAATCTCTTCATAAGAAAGGCTATCCCGAATGTCTAAGTTCTCCGATGGATCAACAACAACAAAAAAATTGCCAATGTTTTTCTTAAGCATAGAAACGTGAAAGACAGGGTGGACAGCTGACAACTCCGTAGGCAACTCAATATCATAAGCTGCTTTCCCAACACAATTCAAAACTCTGTAAGGACCAACATATCGGGGACTAAGCTTTCCTTTCTTACCAAATCTCTTTACCCCCTTCATGGGTGAAATTTTCAGGTACACTAAATCATTAACTTCAAACTCAATAGCTCTTCTTCTTATATCTGCATATGACTTCTGACAACTCTGGGTTGTCTTCAACCTTTCTCGAATTAGCTTAATTTTCTCCATAGCTTCAAATACAGCATCAGGTCCAATCACAGCAGCTTCACCCACTTCAAACCAACCTATGGGTGATCTATATCTCCTTCCATATAAAGCCTCAAATGGAGCCATTCCAATGCTAGCATGAAAACTGTTGTTATAAGCAAATTCAATCAATGACAAATATTCATCCCAACTTTCTTTGAAATCAAGAACACATGCCTTCAACATATCCTTCAAAGTCTGGATGGTCCTCTCAGCCTGACCGTCTGTCTGTAGATGAAAAGCGGAACTAAGATGAACTTGGGTGCCAAGACCCTTCTGAAAGAATCTCCAAAACTGAGAAGTAAATTGAGTACCCCTATCGGAGATGATAGACAACGAAACTCCATGCAACCTGACTAACTCTCGGATGTACATCTTAGCATAGTCCTCAGCGGTGAAAGATGTATGCACTGGAAATAAATACGCGAACTTAGTCAGCCTATCTATAATAACCCAAATCGAATCATGATGACGACGAGAGAGAGGTAAACCGGTCACGAAATCCATGTTCACCTCTTCCTACTTCCAAGTAGGAATGCTAAATTCTTGCATCATATCACCGGGTCTCTGGTGCTCTATCTACACCTGTTGGCAAGTTGCACACTTCTCTACGAACTTCGCTATATCCTTCTTCATACCATTTCACAAATAGATTTCCCGTAAATCGCGGTACATCTTGGTAGCACCGGGATGAATAGAATACAGCGCGCCATGCGCTTCAGCTATAATTCTCTGTCTCAAATCATCAATGCAGGCACACACAACCTATTCTGAAGCCTCAATACACCATCTTCCTCTTGGGAGAAAACATCCACCTTTTGGTCTTTAACTGGCCCTTTCAGGTTGACCAAACGAGAATCCATATCTTGCTTCTCTTTTACCTCCGAAACTAGAGAAGATTCGAAACTACTCTGTACCCAAACATTACCCTCAGCTGAATCAAGAAATCTAACATCCAACCTCGCCAAATGATGCACTTCGCGAACTAACTCCTTCTTACCTTTCTCTACAAGTGCTACACTACCCATGAACGACCTGCTAAGGGCATCCGCCACTAGATTAGCCTTGCCCGGGTGGTACAACACGCTCATATTGTAGTCCTTCAGCAATTCTAACCATCGTCTCTGTCAAAGATTCAACTCTCTTTGAGAAAAAACATACTACAAAATCTTATGATCCATAAAGACATCAACATGAACACCGTACAAGTAGTGTCTCTAAATTTTTTAATCAAAAACCACTGCAGCTAATTCGAGATCATGGGTCGGGTAATTCTTCTCGGTTTGAACTGCCTGGAGACATAGGCTATAACCTTACCTTTCTGCATCAATACGCAACCCAAACCAACTCTAGAGTCATCACAATACACCACAAAATCATCTACACCATTAGGAAGGGTCAACACAGGGGCTGAAGTGAGCCGAGTCTTCAACTCATGAAAACTCTTCTCGCAAGAATCTGACTACTGGAATTTAACTTTTTTTTTTGGGTTAACCGAGTCAAAGGAGACACAATAGAAGAGAATCCTTCAATAAAACGACGGTAGTAGCCAGCTAGACCCAAGAAACTCCTAATATCAAATGGGGAAATAGGTCTAGGCCAATTCCTCCCAGCTTCTACCTTTTGAGGATCAACTTGAATACCTTCAGAAGAAATAATATGACCCAGAAAGGCAATTGAACTTAGCCAAAATTCGCACTTGCTAAACTTGGCAAATAACTGATGACCTCTAAGGGTTTGCAAGACAATTCGGAGATGATCTGCATGGTCGTTCTTACTTTGGGAGTACACAAGAATATCATCTATGAACACAATAATAAACATATCCAAGTACTGTCTGAACACCTGATTCATGAGGTCCATAAAAGCTGTTGGGGCATTAGTTAGCTCGAAAGACATTACCAGGAACTCAAAATAACCATAACGGGTGCGGAAAGCTGTCTTTGGAATATCACACTCTCTAACCTTAAGTTGGTGATAACCGGATCTCAAATCTATTTTCGAGAAATAACTGGCACCTTGCAGCTGATCAAACAGGTCATCAATTCTAGGAAGAGGATTTTTGTTTTTGACTGTGACCTTGTTGAGCTGACGATAGTCAATGCACATACGCAATGAACCATTTTTCTTTCGCACGAACAAAATGGGTGCGCCCTAAGGAGACACACTGGGCCTTATGAAACCCTTATCAAGAAAATATTTGAGTTGCTCTTTCAACTCCTTAAGTTCTGCGGGGGCCATATGATATAGAGGAATAGAAATAAGTTGTGTGTCGGGAAGAAGATCAATCCCGAATTCTATCTCTCTATTGGGAGGTACCCCTGGGAGATCTTCCGGGAAAACATCAAGAAACTCATTGACAACACTGATAGATTGAATAGTCAGAGTCTCATACTTTGTGTCTTTAACTCAAACCAAATGATAGATGCAACCCTTGGATATCAATTTTCTGGCTTTAAGGTAAGATATGAAATGACTCTTAAGGGATACAAAATTTCCGGACCACCGGAAGACTGGCTCATTGGAAAATTGAAACTTGACTACACAGGTATGACAGTCTATAGAAGTGTAACAAGAGTGAAGCCAATCCATACCCAGAATAATGTCAAAATCGATCATGTCTAGTTCAATCAGGTATCAGGTCTGCAAATAAGACTCTGTGAAGGACAGTGATAGGACACTTCTTATACACTTGTTTAGCAACAACCGATTCGCCTACTGGGGTAGAAACTAGGATAGGCTCAGGAATCTTTTTAGCACTGATCTCAAAAGTCACAGCCACCAACGGAGTCACATAAGAAAAGATTTACCCAGGGTCCATCAACACTTACACATCAAAATAAAAGACACGGAGCATACCAGTGACAACATCTGGAGAGTCCTCCTTCTCCTAGTGAGGTGGTATAGCATAGAAGCGATTCTGGCGCGAACCGCCAGTAGTACTAGAAGAGGCGTCCTAAGAAGGAACTGGGCGAACTACGGGAGCGGGGGCACTGGTAGCCTGACTCTGGGGATGAGCATCTCGACTCCTATGTCTAGCATACGGACAATCTCTAAGTCGGTGGCCCAACTTGCCACAACCAAAAAAATCCCTCTGATCAACAAAACACTCGCTAAAATAATCTCTACCACACTTGGAACATGAAGGAGAATGAGGTTGGTTACCTACACTTTCCTGAGACTTGGATGGGATAGGCCTGTTCCCATGCTCCTGCCTGCTTCTAGGTGTGGGATCACTAACTGAGGAAGGTGTGGGCATAAATGGACGTCCCTGGAATTGAGGGTGGTTCCTTCTATGGAATCTGGACTGACCGGATCCCTGCTGCTCTGATCTAGATCTTTTATTCCCTCTTACTCTCTCTCTCTCTTTCACCTTATCAACTTCGATCTGTTGGGCATGTATCATCGACTGAGAAAGGTCCATCTCTCTATTAAGCATAGAAGATCTACACTCTTTCACAATATAACTCGACACACCGGTCACAAACTTACTTATGATGGTCCTGGAGTCAGCCATCATACTAGGAGCATATTTGGATAACTGATTGAATCTAAGACAATATCCTTAACAGTCATGGAGCCTTGTCTCAAATTCATGAATTCCTCTATCTTTGCTTCCCTCATCTCAGGAGGAAAGAATCTGTCCAAGAACGCATCCTGGAATAACTTCCAAGTCATGAAAGTAGCATCCTTCCCCCTACTCTTCCCCCACATCTCCACCCAGTCATATGCAACATCTTTCATTCGATAGGCTGCCAATTCAACACTCTCCTCCTCAGTCACGTGCATAATCTGGGTGTTCTTTCTTACTTCATCCACGTACATCTGTGGGTCTTCACCAACCTTCAACCCATAGAACTCAGGCGGATTCATCCACATAAAGTCACGAACTTGAGCTGCAGCAGAATTATTTTCTTGCAGAGGCGGAACAGTAGCCTAGGCGTTAGCTTAAGAATTAGCGGTAACTGCCTGGGCTAGTATCTGAAAAGCTGCCCAAAATTCTGCATGAGACACATGTTTATTCAAGGGATCAACGGGTTGAGGTTGCTCGTTATTTCTACGAGCTCGACGAGGAGGCATTTTCTGTTATAAGAGAGCATGAGTTAATCGCAGATAAAGAGACAGTTGTAGGCATGATAAACTTTAGAAAGAAAGAAATAAATTTTCCTAAAACGTTCTGTAGCCTCTTGCTCATAGATGTGGCGTGCTACACACCGATGATCAAGACTCTACGTAACGCGGATTGTCAGACTCTCTAGGACCCTTTAAACCTTAGGCTCTGATACCAAGCTTGTAATGCGCCAAGAGCCTATCCCGAGACGTCGCACGGTACATAAGGCTACACGTGGCCTCAAGCAAACCCTGTAAGCCTGTCATCCCTTTTTGAACTCGCTTTGGTGATAGTCATGGCAAAATAAGAAAGGATATCATATCATGGACATACTCGAAAGCAAAGATATGCTGGCCTGTACAATCAAAATACTGACATTCTGTACATACTGATACTCTAGTCTGACGAAGCCTCTACTAATCAAGATTAAAGAGCCATTGGGACAAACCCCCAACTGACTCAGACAGTACTGAAAGCCATAACAATAGAACGATATCACCAAAAATATAGACACGGTCCTCGAACCATGAGGAATCACTACTGAGGGATCGTAGTTGAGCACTCGAATATTTCTAACGCGGCTGCAGCTGAGTACATGAACCTACATTACAAGAAAATATAGCCCATAGAAAAATATGTGGGTCAACACTTTGGAATGTACTGAGTATGTGGGGGTGCATGCAAAAATGTAAATATCATCATCAATTTCATGAAATTATGCATATGTACAATGATGGCTCACTTGGCTTGAGTTAGATTGAAACATACTTTTCATGATCTCATAGTAAATAAATCATATGATAAAAACCTCATAAATCATCATAAACAACTCAACTCTTTAACTCAAGACTCGGAGTGACTCCGTAATTCAAGAAACTCAACTCTTATGGACATGGGAGGTTCTTATAACCAACATAAACCATGTGAGCTACATGGAGTCCAACGTTTTTCCCTCCTAAGGAGAGAACCCCACATTGGCGGGAGCATCGTACTCTTGTCAGGGAGTACAACCTCAATTTAGTGATCACAATCTCATACTCAGCCTCTGGCCCACAGATATCAATACCAATCCTACGGTGGCACGTAGTTTTGGGGGAAATATCACATTTACCGCTCATTGCTAAATACTACTCCCAAACACAAGCTCAAAATGCGTTAGGAAATCCACCACAAACATCACAAGGGTCTATCATGAAGATCAAATCTAATCTCTTTCTCATTTATCAAATCATAATCAATTTTTGAATTCCTAACTCGACTCAAATCAAATCAATCTTTCTTAATATCAAAATGTATCAATTCATTACATCATGACAACATCATTAACTTTGAGGAAATATCAAGACTCATTGTAACAACTCAATCTCATGAATCAATATACTCAATAATCCAATTTGTTATAAGGAATCTTAAAACTTGACACATATCTTGAAGGCACTTGAAATATCAACTCATGGTAGAAATATGAAATTCACACTATTAAATATCAAATCATAACTTGGGAATAGTAAAATAATCATGTATAACAAAACTTGAACAATTTATATTCTCATAGTCTCATGATGAAGTAATTTGGGTATAAACTCACTTGCAAAATCATATAAATCCATAATAGAAATCAAAACTTTGGGCACAAGAACGAAAGGATTGCTCTTGTTCAAAACCCCACATACCTTGGATTATAACTTTAAGATGAAAAGACTTGATTGAAAACTCTTCTTCACACTTTTGAGCTAAGTTTCTTGATGCCTTTGACTTGGAGAACTTGATTCTTGAACAACTTGGTGAAATCTATGGAAAAATTCTTGAATTTCTTGGAGAAGATTTGATTTGGATTTGGAAGAGAGAAACCCTAGTTCTAGATATTTCTTGGAAGAGAAATGAAGAAGAATAGATTTCTCTTCTCTACTTGAATCTATATATATAGAGGGCCAAATTGGGCGGAAAGATCAAAATTTCCTTGAGCAAATTCTAAAACTGGAGTCCGATTTTTGGCCCTGGCGCGACGCGCCATGATCGCGGTCCTTCACTGGATTTTATACAACTGGGAAACTTCTCAGCACCGCGTCGTGGTGGAATAGCGTTGGTGCACTAGAATTTGACAATCCTGATATTGAGCCTTTGTGCGATGCGGTAATATCGCAGAGGCTCATTGAAAAGTGACAATTTGGATATTACTCATCTCCGCGACGAGCTGAGGGTCTAAATAACGATGTTTCACGACTGGGACTTCAGATAGTCATAACTTCTTGCTCCGATCTTTGATTTTGATGAAATT
This sequence comes from Capsicum pubescens, assembly GCA_030864215.1. Taxonomy (NCBI): domain Eukaryota; kingdom Viridiplantae; phylum Streptophyta; class Magnoliopsida; order Solanales; family Solanaceae; genus Capsicum; species Capsicum pubescens. Next base: position 186,799,160 of record CM061548.1, read on the forward strand.
GGTATCGACGAAAAGCTTATTCAAATCTCCACATGATAGAAAGGAGAAATAGGGAAATACAACACGATTTAAACATCATTCACTTTGAAAGTCTTTCCCATTCGCTCAAAAGATGAATTTAAGCTTACGAAACGATCGGGATATTACATATATACAGATATGCATATGTATATAAACATAGATATAAAACATGTGTATACATATATGCATAATGTATATATGAACCAATACATACATATACATATGTATATATATACCAACACAGAGCAAACTTGTATACATATATATTATAAAAAAATCTCTATATATATACATAAAAAATATACATCCAATACATTCATATGTATATAAAAATATACAAATAGAAAAAAAATATATAATGCATACCCACATAAAAAAATCTAAGCAACTAAATACAATTAAATCACCTATATAATTTTATCAAATTCACTAAATTGGATCAAATACCCAACTACGAATAAAATTTATTAAGATTTATTTTGTGAAATTGACACTAATACACAATTTGATTTTTAATTTATACAATCTATTCTATGAAAATAGATGAAATTTGAATAAACTTATCGGCTTATTTAGAGAATACCTAAAAAAAATAAAAGAAAATAAATCTATATACCCGAAAAAACTCAAGATATACCGCAAAAATCTTCAATGCATATCTCCACGGATATTTAGGGATAAAGTTTGAAGAAATTTAGTGTCTTACTTAGATAATATATAAAAAAATCAAATATAAATCAAATCTATATACCAAAAATACTAAAGATTACCACCAAATCTTCAAGAATATACTAAAATGGATGTTTTGTGATGACAATTTCGTCAAAAAAATATTTTTAAAGAAAAGACACGACTGATGTTTAGGAGATTCGATTGATTTAGAGAGAAAAATAAGGAGAAAAATTAAAAATATCTATTGAGATATCTTCAGGAATCGTGTAATTGGCATTGCCGCAAAAGTAGCCAATAGATGAGAGAGAGAATTTTTTTTTCAAAAATAAGTACATGAGAGAGAGAGAGAGAGAGTAATTGTTGCTATATACAATGCTTATTATATTTGTATATAGGTTCCCACAAAAAATCTATTTTTAAGCTAACAAGTAATTATGAATGATAATTTTTTTAAACTTTAACTATACCATGTAATTAATAAAATATTTTGTCGAAAATATGCAATTTTTCTTTTTAACTCTTTAGTTGTCATATTTTCTTCTTTGGTCATTTGGAAACAGTCAGGTTTGATACTCTTTACTCACCCCGACCTCAATTATAAAATTTAATTGGATATATTATTGTAATAGTTTCATTTGTTAAGTACAATTTTGCACTTTCATTTATAAATTGATTGGATCTATTACACCTCACTGTCACATAAAACCTCACAACAGTTCTCTTTCTTGAAAAGAATTGTAGTTTTCATCATATTACCTTTTTACTTTTGCAGTTCTTGTCACACCCCTATTTTTTTCGCTACAACCCCACTAGGGAGTTGGTTCTAGATAAAATAGGTTTTTTCGATTAAAGTGACGTTTTAAAAAAGGATTATTTATTTTACAGAGTCGTCACTTGGAATTGAGTTTGGGTGTTTCAAGTTACCTTATTGAATCCCTATTAAAAAAGAAATGACTCTTAATATTTTGGTTTGCGATCTAGAAATCCGGATAAAAATTTCTATTGATCGAGGGGAATGTGTGAGACACCCCTTGAGTCACGTGGTTTTCGCACGGTCGCTTTAATGACTTATGTCTGGCTTAAATTAATCTTTTGGATATATAATATTTGTTAGCCCTAAAGTGACTTTTATCCCACTTTTATTTATTTTTTGAATATATTTAACTGTATTGATGCGTGGCTTACCGATAGTAGTACTTTTCGGCCTTACCACGAATTTTGGTATATTTTTTGTGCCTTTGTGGATCGTTTCCATTTTTTCCAAGTCTAAGAAACATTCTAACATGTTTAAAAATTTATCCATCCCGATTAGATCGGCTTTAAAATGATATATTAATTTTATTATGGCGAATGGTCGGTAGCAGGGCTTACCAACTTCATTGTTAACTTTCTATTATATGTTAACTCTTAATTTCTCGAGGTTAAGAACCTAAATCATTCTTTTGTGGATTGAAAATCCTTTTAATAATGAATTTGAAAATAGTACCCGTCTCATCTCGTTCATTTTTTTATACTAATAAATAGTAATTAATTAACCATACATGTTAATTCTAAGCCATGATAACATTAACGTATATCAACAATTCAGCCCAAACTAAAAAAAATACAGTATCAAACAAGCAAACACTCAATCATGAAATATAGAAACGATTTGACAAAAGTATGAAAATTACAACTAAAAAATAGGTGAAAGTGATATGAACCCAAATTGGAATTAAATAGATTATTATATGGTGAAAAAATAAGATAGCAAACATGAGTAAATTCAAGTCAAAACAAAAAAAAAATGTTCTGCATGGAATTTACACATGAAAGTTTATGAATATTTTTAACTCGTTCATTGAAGGAAACAACATCAATAACTTAACTTTAAATACAATTCAATACCAACTACTTGTCAGCTTGAAGACAACTTCCTACCATGCAAATAATTTTTGCCGGAATCATGAAACAATTTTAAGTGCAATATATGAACCCATTTGGGTTCTACTTTAAATCAAGATTAAACTAAAAAATGAGTAGCATAAATATTTGAAAATTATCTTGGCCAAACTCTTGTATGCATAAGGACCTTAAACAACAACTACACAGGTTGCTTGGATGTGAACCTAAATCCGACCTTACTCTAATATACTAATAACTCTATCAGTAAAAAAAATTAACAAATTAAACTAACCCTACCACTTTTATTTTTAAACAAATCTAATTGTTGCCAACAATAACGTTAAAAGGAAATAAACTTAATTGTAATCATAATACCAATATTCTGGGACTATTAACCTAATATGTTCATCAAAGTAAATAATAAAAAAAGGAGGAGAAGAAGAAAAACAACAACTAATTGACAAGAAGATTGAACAAGTGGGTTAGATAATAACATTTAAATCATTCAAATAGAGAAGTGTAACATTTGAAATAATCCATCCAAAAATTACGTTAGCCTCAAATAACATGAACGTACACAAGTAGCAGAAAAATGAAAATAAGTATAATATATTATATAGGCAATATGCGAGATTGAACTCCGGACCAATTATTCATGATAAAATACTCACATAATTGATCAACTGTATGGACTACATAATATGTAAAACCATTTAAATAACTTTGTTCATGCATTGATTCAAAATAAAACTACGAATAAAGGAACCGAATAAGAACTTGTGTGGTAGAATAACTGATGTAGAAACAAAAACACATTCACCGAAAACTCGAAGCGGAGATCCAAACTCAAACTCGTCGCTTCCTTTCTGTGCTTTTTTTATGTTTTTTCCTCTTCTGTTTCTAAGTTTTCTCTAACTTTGGTTCCTACTACTCTTTCTCTTCTTTCTGGTTTCTCTCTTTCTTTTTTTTTCAAAGTTTTTTTTTTCTGTTTTTCTTTTCAAGTATCCGTCCTTTATGTTGTGTTGTGTGTTAATATATAATGGTGTGTGCATGTGTATTGTGTGCTGAACGTGAGGGAGTTAGATTTGGGAGAGGTTGAGACACGTGTGTGTGAGTGGAGGAAAATGTGGAAAATGGGGTAATGGGCACTTGAGGTTGAGTGAAAGTGGGACTTGTGTTTGGGTGGTTTGAAATTTTAACTTTATCCATTTATTTTTCTAAATATATATAATATTAGCGTAATAATTTTCTACTAATAAAAAGTTATGAGACTAGTAAAAACTATGTTAGACTAAGAAAACTATTAAAATTACTAGCTTATCTATTAAAATAAATTTATTAAAAATAAGACAGTCAAAAATATTTAATTTAGACCTAAAAACAAATATTTAAATACTAAAATGGCGTAAAACCTTTGATTGTTTGGTCAAAAATTAGGTGTTTACAGTTCTCTTTCTTGAAAAGAATTGTAGTTTTCGTCATATAAAATAAAATTGATTTAAAACAAGAAAATGACTGTACTGGGGATCGAATCCAGAATCTCTATTTCTGTAGACCAACTCCTTATCCATTGGGCCACAGAGTTTTATGTGCTTTCTTGTTTCATTTAGTAATATATTATTACTATCATAAAGGAGGATCTTAATTTTTGATAGTTCTCACAAGGGCATTTAGGTATTTTTACTTTTTTGGCTAAGTGAATTAAGAGAATACACATGAAAATTGATGATGTTCTTTTATTAAATATTTTTATTTTTGTCCTTATTTTTTTTGTTAAGATCATTCTCACTTGTGTATTTATAATTGGTCTCTTCTTGCCACTTAATAAATTGCCTTTTAATTAACATTCTCTTCATTGTAAATTAATAATCACTTTTCTCAAAAAATTATTCAAAAATAACTTTTCACATAAAATTAAAGTTAGTACTCCCTCCATTCCCTTTTTATTACTCCCTTTTTATTTTTAGAATCAAACGATACAAACTTTGACCAACATTTTAAGATATATTTATTAATCAAATTGAATAAAGAAAAAAATATAATTTATAGTATTTTTCACGTATTTTTTGAATATCTAAATTTTAATTTTAAAAAATAAATTAATCTAATTTAATTTAAATTTGAAACTTAGTCAAATTGACTTACAAAAAAATGAAGGGAGCAACTGAAAAGAAATAGAGGGAGTAATAATTTTCAACCACATCCTTATAATCAATATTGTTTACTTTTTAAAAAGCATATACTAAATAAGGTAACTTAATCAATAATAAATAGTACATTAACTTATTCTTTTTCTTAGTGGACATGAAAAAATATAAACCAATAATTAAAATAGAATGAATAGGATATTTTTTAAAGAGCATGTAAACAATAATCAACATAAGTAAATGAACCGAATGGAACAATTTGTTACAGTAATTTGATTATTGTTTAATATCCTTGTAAATTACTATTAAGTTAGTTTGTGTAAAGGTTCTAAATCAATGTGTTGGTGAAATTACAATAAAAATTACAACTGAAAATTTCAAGTGAAGAAAATAAAAAGAATATCCTCCTCTTCTTCGGCTGAGGCGCGGCTGTCTCACTCCATTTAAGGAGATTCAAGCCCACTGCAGCAAATGTTTTTACCGGTCCAGCAGTAATCTTCTTGAGGATACAACAACCTTCTCATAAAGAACAACTCAACAACCCTGGACAAGAGTTGAGTTCAAAGCTCTAAAAAAAGAATACCTCCATTCAACTAATAAACTTTATTTTTACTAAATTTTGTGAACTCTATATTATCTTGCATTTCAAAATAATTCAAGACCACCTCTATTTATAGGAGAGAAAGTATCCCATACAATGAATAAGAGTGAATGAGGGATAGTAAAGATGGTGATAGTTTTTTAAACATTTTAATGTTTTTATTATTTTATCTCATTTGTATTAAAAGACTTAATGTTGGATGTTAGTGGTTGCATGGCTTAAGTTACATTCTTGCAAAAACTTTCACTTCAATTGCCAATTAATCTTGAAAGAGTTAATGACCTTTATTTGGCAGTAATTCATATACATTTGTGTGTCTGATAATTCAGCCTCCAAAAAACGTCCAAGAGCATTACTCGTTCTTTTCTTCCTTGTGTTTTATGACAATTGTTAGTGGTGGTAGAATGTAGACATAAGTTTCATTTAACTCTTGTAACTTTCATTCTTAATTCCACCATTACCCTATTCTTTATGTGGTGTAACTCTTGTAACCTCTAAGCTATTAATATTCTATCTTTACTACCCCACATTCATTCTTATTCATTGCATGGAAGATTTATCACCTATAAATAGAGGTAGTCTTGCATGATTTTGGTACACATATACACAAGATAATATAGAGCTCACAAAAAATAGTAAAAAAGAGAGTTCATTAGTTGAAGGGAGGGTGTTCTTTTTGTAGAGCTTTGAACTCAACTCTTGTACAAAGTTGTTGAGTTGTTCTTTGTGATAAAGAATGTTGTATTCTGGAGGGGACAAGTCAAGAAGATTACTGCTAGACCGGTGAAACATTTGTTGCAGTGAGCTTGAATCTCGTTAAAGAGAGCGAGATATTTGCGCTTCAGCCGAAGAAGAAGATATTCTTTTTATTTTCTTCACTTGTAATTTTCAGTTGTAAGTTAATTGTAATTTCACCAACAATTTTAAGGATTATTCAATGGCAACAACTGAAAAATCCACAGATGTCAAAATAGGAGATCTCAACAATCCATTCCGGTTCAACAGTACTCACTTTAAAAGGTGGAATGGTAAAGTGCTTTTCTACTTAAGTCTTCTTAATGTTTCTTATGTGTTAACTAAGAAAAACTCAAACAAAGTGGATAACTCTTCCATGAGTGATGAAGAACTCATTTCTCTTCAAGAGAAGTTGAAAAATACGATAGTGACTCCTACAAGTGTCGGTACTTTTTACTTAATTGCCTACCTGATATTTTTTATAATTATTATGATAGAACTTACTCAGTGCAAAGAAAATTGGGAAAGTCTTACAGAGTAAGTATGACACTGAGGAGGTGGTAGCAAAATATTATGCGGTCAGCGGATTTTTCCATTTCCAAATGGTGGACAACAAATCAGTGGTAGACCAAGCTCAAGACTTCATAATGATTGTTGGCGAACTCAGGTCCGAGGAAGTCAAAATTAGAGATAACCTTATTGTTTGTGGTATAATTGATAAACTTCCACCTTCGTGGAAAGAATTTCAAAAAACTATGCGCCACAAGCAAAAGGAAACTTCTCTTGAGACTTTGATAATGGGAATCCGCATGGAAGAAGAAGCAAGGGGCCAAGCTGCACTTTTGCAAACAGAAGAGAACAACATTACACCAAAGGTAAATTTAACTTCTTCGAATAATGCTACCCCTGAAACTAACAAAAATACTAATTTAAAGCCTAAGAAGAAAAAATTCAAGGAAAATGATGGTAGACATCCCAAGGAAAATAATAGTAAAAACGACCAAGCAAAAAATCAATATGTACAACAAAAAGGACCGTGCTTTGTCTGTGGCAAGAGTGGACATATTGCTCAATTTTGTAAATTTTAGAAACGTGGGTGTAATACCCCAAACTTTTTCTAGATTAAATTCGTTCATAGAATGTTAAGGGATGCCTTTCAAAATGATTAATATTTATTTCGCATAGAATTTTCTAGATTTCAACTTTTATTGTGTGGAAAATTAAATAAGCTTTCCATCGATACCGAATTCACCCAAATATGACACTCGGTGAAGAAGTTAGAGCATTTTTAAGTTGACAGCGTGTCAACTGGGTAGTTAACGCGTTGTGGTAAAGGAAAATTTCATAATTTTCACTTTTTAGTGGACCACCGCGATGTTGGCGCATCACGATGAAGTCCAAATTCCCATTTATCAATTACAGTGGACCTCCGCGATATTGGCGCATCACGAAAAGGTTCATTTTCCCAATTGTCGAATTCCAGTAGCCCAACGCCATAGTTGCGCGTCACATCAAAGGCCAAAAGGGAATTTCTATAGGTCACCGCGATAGTGGCATTCGCGTTGAAGTTCCAGGTCTCAGGTGTTAAAATTTAGTGGGAAAATGAGATAGCTCCGCGTCGTGGAGGACCCCAATTTCCCATTCGTCAGTTTCCAGTGAGCCACCGCGATAGTGGTACGTCGCGGTGGCCCATTAAATTGGGACCCTAGTTCATTTTTTTCAGTTTCGTTTAGAAGTTAAAAAGGGGTATTTTGGACTTTTCTCAGCCCCCAATTCCGTCCAAACACAAGATTTAGGGCTATTCCAAGCATCTTATGATATATTTATCAAGATTTCTCTCAACCAAAAACCCTAAGATTCAACAATCAACCTCAAGAATCTCAATATTCCACCATTCTTTTTCTAAATTAATTCAAGATTCAAGATTCCCAACAAAAGAATTTCAAGAACCATCATTCAAGAGCACAAATAGAGTCTCAAAAGCAAGGTTATTCATCTATTTTATCATCTAAGGTATATGGGGTTTGAACAAGGACAAATCTTTCATCCTTGTGACCAAAAACTTGAATTTTATTAAAGATTACATGATTTGCAAGTTAGGGTTTACACCCAAACCATCTCATTTTGAGTTTTCAAATTTACAAGTGATTAGAATATTGAAGTGTATGTTATCTCAATTACTTATGCTTTGACTTGAAGATTTCTATTATGAATTGCACTTCCCTACTGTGAATTGATATTGTTGAATGAATTTCAAGATGATTGTTGGGAATGAAGCTTTATTATGAAATTCTAAATATTTAAGTACATATGCTTTAAAACCCAAGTATGAGTTTTGACATTTCAAGAAGAGTATATTGTTAGCATGCTTTAACAAGCAAGCATTCAGATTTTAAAGAAAGATTGATCTTCCAAACCTAAGATAATATAGGAATCCATATTATTTATGATTTAAAGCAAAGAGAAGTATAATTGGTTTTCATTATAAACCCTTGTACCATTTTAAGGTAGATATCCTAAAAGTTCTGAGCAATAAGTATGGGAGTAGTATTTAGCACCGAGTTGGATATGATTCCAAGGTCTCATGCCCAAGAACTATGTGCCACCGTAGGTTTCTGATTTACCCATAGTAGGCTAAGATAGTGATCACTTAAGTTAAGGTTTTATTCCGATGGCAAGGGTAGAAAAGCTCTCCTCAACGTGGGCAGGACGTTGGACTCCATGTCAGCTCACATAGTTTATGTTGGTTTAAAGAAACTCCCTAAGTCCCAAAGTTCCAAGATTTCCAAAGCTCCCAAAGCTTCTATGTTTCGAAAGTAAAGAATGGTAGAAAAACTTTTATAAGACTAAGTGTTATGACTCACTAGATTTACAAGTATGATTTGTTATACATGATTTTATATTTTAATATTTTGGATAATCAAGCTTATGTGAGTCATATACATCTACATGCATTTACTTTCTAATTATGATTATATTTACTTATGCATTACACCCTCATATACTCAGCACATCCTCAAAGTGTTGATCCATATATATGCATATGTGCTACATTGACTTATAATGTAGGTTCTGGCGCTCAGTATCAACAACGTAAGTAGTTCGAGCATCTCTATCTATGCTCCTACAGTTGGTTAGTCCTCATGATTCGAGGGCCTACTTCTTTAGATATCCCGTTTTCATAGTAATTGAGTTATCATTTTCAGTTTAGTCCGAGTCAGTTGAGGGTCTATCCCAATGGCTCTCTAGTTTTTTAGTAGTAGAGGCTTGTCGGACTACGAGTTTAACTACAGACTTTCAGTATTTGTTATTCAGACAGTATCTACAGTTTATTCAATTCAGTTTTGGTATAATAAAATATTATTTCTTGATTAGATTATCTTAAAGTAAGGTTCAGATCTAGTAGCAGGCTCAAAGGGTTAGCCTAGGGCTACTCGTAGCCTTGAGCACCGTGTGACGTCTCGGAATTAAATTTTGGGGCGTTACAAACTTGGTATCAGATCCTAAGGTTTAAAGAGTCCTAGGGAGTAAGAAAAGCCGCGTTACATAGAGTCTTGATCATCGGTGTAAAGCGCACCACATCTATTAGCAAAAGGCTATGAAGCATTTTAGGAAAATTCTCTCTTTCTTTCATAATCCATCGTGCTAACAACAATCTCTATCTGCTATTAACTCGTGCTCTTTCATGATAGAATATGCCTCCTCGTAGAGAAAATTCCCATATTAATGATAACCACCCACCTCATCCCATAGATTTTTTGAACGAGAACGTGTCACATGCAGAGTTTCGGGCTGTCTTTCAGGTGCTAGCCCAAGCTGTGACAGTTAATGTTCTGGTCAATCATCAGGATGCAGTCCCACCTCAGCAGGATGGGTACTTAGCCGTAGCCAGAATCTAAAATTTTATGAGGATGAACCCACCGGAATTCTTTGGGTCGAAAGCAGATGAGGACCTACAACTTTATCTAGATGAGGTGAAGAAGATCACCTGAATTATGCATGTTTCTGAAGAGAAGAGTGTATAATTAGCATCTTATAGGCTGAAGGATATTGCATATGATTGGGTGGTGATATGGAAGAAAAGCAGAGAAGAGAATACAGCTCCCATGACTTGGCAGATGTTTCAGGATGCGTTCTTTGATAAGTTTTTCCTACGCGAGATGAGGGAAGCTAAGATAGAAGAGTTCATGAACCTGATACAGGGCTCAATGATTATGAAGAAGTATTGCCTCATGTTCAACCAGTTGTCTAAGTATGCCCCTGAAAAGATGGCTGACCCTAGGTTAAGCATGAGTAAGTATGTGATCGGTGTGTCCGGGTTGGTAGTTAAGGAGTGTAAGACTGATATACTCATTGGAGACATGGATCTTCCTAGATTGTTGATGCACACTCAGCAGATTGAGGTAGAAAAGGGGAAGAAAAGAGAGAGAGCAAATAAGAAGGCTAGAACAGGACAGTTTGAGTATGGTCAGTCAAGGTCTATAGGGGAAATCGCTCACAGTTTCAAAGTCATCCGCCATTTCCAGCGCCATCTTCAGTTAGTGTTTCTGCTCTCAGAGGTAGACATGAGCAGTGGGGTAAGTCTTCTATGTCCAGATCTCAAAATAGTGTGAGCGGTAAGACCAATTATCCTGCATGTTCTATGTGTAGTAGAACTCATCCTGGTGAGTGCTTAGCTGAACAAAAGGGTTGTTTTGGTTGTGTCAAGTTAGGTCATGGAATTAGAGAATGCCCATATGTTAAGTAGGGAAATAGAGATGTTCGTCCTCAGGCAGGGGCTACCAGTGCACCAGCTCCTACAGCTCGCCCAGCCCCTTCTCAGGGCGCATCATCCAGTACCGGTGGCGGTCAATGCCAGAATCAGTTCTATGCTTTACCATCCCTCCAGGAATAAGAGAGCTCCTCAGATATTGTTACTAGTATGCTTCGTGTCTTTCATTTTGATGTTTATGTGTTGTTAGACCCTGGGTCGAGTTTCTCTTATGTGACCCCGTTGGTTGCTGTGAATTTTGAGATAAGTTCTGAAAAAATTTCTGAGCCTTTCTTGGTTTCTACACCAGTAGGGGAATCAGTTATTGCCAAAAGGATTTATAGAAAGTGTCCCATTATTGTCCTTCATAAGATCATGTTAGCAGTTTTAATAGAATTAGACATGGTTGACTTTGACCTTATTCTTGGTATGGATTGTCTCCATTCTTGTTATGCATCCATAGATTGTCGCACTCGAGTGGTGAAGTTTCATTTTCCCGATGAGCCGGCCCTTAAGTGGTCAGGTAATTCACTGTCTCCTATGAGTCATTTCATATCCTATCTTAAAGCCAGAAAGCTGATCTCTAAAGGGTGCATCTACCATCTAGTTCAAGTCAAAGACATTAAGTCTGAGACTCCAGCAGTTCAGTCAGTCAGTATAGTTAATGAGTTTCCTGATGTCTTTTCTGAAGATTTGTCAGGGGTACCTCCCAATAGGGAAATAAAATTCGGAATTGATTTTCCTCTTGATACTCAACCTATTTTTATTCCTCCATATCGTATGGCTTCTGCCGAACTTAAGGAGTTGAAAGAGCAACTCAAAGATCTTCTAGACAAAGGCTTCATAAGACCTAGTATTTCTCCTTGGAGCGCTCCCATCCTATTCGTCCGAAATAAAAATGGTTTTTTGCGTATGTGCATTGACTATCGTCAGTTGAATAAAGTCACAGTCAAGAACAAATATCCTCTTCCTAGAATTGATGACTTATTTGACCAACTCCAAGGTGCAAGTTATTTCTCAATGATAGACCTTAGATCCGGCTATCATCAACTTAAAGTAAGGGAATGTGATATTCTGAAGATAGCCTTCAGGACCCGCTATGGTCATTTTGAGTTTCTAGTCATGTCCTTTGGGCTAACCAATGCCCCAGTAGCTTCTATGGACTTGATGAACCGAGTGTTCAAACAGTATCTGGATATGTTTGTCATAGTCTTTATCGATGATATTTTTGTCTACTCTCGTAGTGAGGATGATCATGCAGACCACCTTCGAATTGTATTGCAAACTCTTAGAGATCACCAGTTGTTTGCCAAATTTAGCAAATATGAATTTTAGCTAAGGTCAGTTGTTTTTCTCAATCATGTTATTTCCATGGAGGGTATTAGAGTTGATCCCCAAAAGACAAAAGCCATAAGAAATTGGCCTAGACCTATCTCTCCATCAGACATTAGGAGTTTTTTGGGTTTAGCTGGCTATTACAGACGTTTTATTGAGGGGGTTTTATCCATTGCGTCTCCTATGACCCGATTGACTCAGAAAAAGGTTAAGTTTTAGTGGTCAGATTCCTGCGAGAAGAGTTTTCAGGAGTTGAATACTCGACTCACTTCATCCTCAGTCTTAGCATTACCTAATGGTATGGATGGTTTTATTGTGTATTGTGATACCTCTAGAGTCAGTTTGGGTTGTGTTTTGATGCAGGGAGGTAAGGTCATAGCCTATGCCTCTAGGCAGCTTAAGCCTCATGAAAAGAATTACCCAACCCATGATCTTAAATTAGCTGCTGTTTTATTTTCTTTTAAAATCTGGAGACACTACTTGTATGGTGTGCATGTTGATGTGTTCACGGACCACAAAATCTTGCAATATGTGTTTACACAGAGGGAGTTAAATCTCCATCAGAGAAGGTGGTTAGGACTGCTGAAAGATTATGACATGAGTGTGTTATATCATCCGAACAAGGACAGTGTAGTGGCAGACGCCCTTAGTCGATTGTTTATGGAAAGTGTTGCCCATGTGGAGAATGATAAGAAAGATTTAGATCGGGAAGTGCACCGTTTGTCTAGGTTGGGTGTTAGATTGGTTGACTCGGCTAAGGGTAGAGTTTGGGTACAGAGTAGTGCAGAATCTTTCTTAGTTTCTAAGGAGAAGGAGAAACAATATCAGGATCCCATCTTGGTTAAAATAAAGGAGTCGGTTAAAGACAAAAAGGTAGAGGTTTTCTACCAAAGGGGAGATGGTGTGCTGAGATACCAGAGTAGACTGTGTGTAACATATGTAGATGAGTTGAGACAACGGATTATGGCTGAGGCGCATGGTGCACGTTACTCCATTCATCCTGGTGCTACTAAAATGTACTGAGATTTGTGAGAAATCTATTGGTGGAGAGGAATGAAGAGGGATATAGCGAAGTTTGTAGCCAAGTGTGCAGCTTGTCAACAGGTTAAGGTAGAGCACCAAAGTCCTAGTGGTGTTTTCCTAGAGTTAAGTATTCCTACTTGGAAGTGGGAAGAGGTGAATATGGATTTCGTAACAGGGTTACCCCATTCGCGTCATTATTATGATTCGATTTGGGTTATTGTGGATAGATTGACTAAGTCAACACATTTTTTGCCAGTTTATACATCCTATACAACTAAGGATTATGCTAAGTTGTATGTCCGAGAGTTAGTCAAATTACATGGAGTGCCCTTGTCTATTATCTCAGATAGGGGTACTCAGTTCACCTATCAATTTTAGAAAGCTTTTTAGAAGGGTCTTAGTACCCAAGTTCATCTTAGTTCCACTTTCCATCCTCAGACTGATGGTTAGGCAGAGAGGACCATTCAGACTCTAGAAGATATGTTGAGAGCATGTGTGCTTGATTTCAGGGGTAGTTGGGATGAGCATTTGTCGTTGATTAAGTTTGCCTACAACAACAGTTACCATGCTAGCATTCAGATGGCCCCATTTGAGGCACTTTATGGGAGGAGATGTAGATCACCTATTGGATGGTTTGAAGTGGGTGAGGCCGCATTGTTAGGGCCAGATATGGTGTTAGAAGTTATGGAGAAAGTATAGTTAATTCAAGAAAGGTTGAAAACAGCTCAGAGTCGTTAGAAGTCGTATACGGATGTAAGAAGAAGAGATATTGAGTTTGAAGTTGATGATTTAGTCTATTTAAAAGTTTCATCCATGAAGGGGGTAAAGAGATTTAGCAAGAAAGGGAAACTTGGTCCCCGTTATATAGGTCCCTTCCAAATTTTGAGCAGTGTTGGGAAGGTGGAATATGAGCTTGAGTTGCCTTTAGATTTATCGTCCGTACATCCTGTGTTCCATGTGTCTTTGTTGAAGAAGTGTATTAGTGATCCAGCAGTTGTAGTACCCTTAGAAAGTACAGAGGTTTATGATAGACTCTTTTATGAAGAAATTCCAATTGAGATCCTTGACCATCAGACTCGTAGACTAAGGAACAAAAAAGTCCCCCTAGTCAAGGTTCTTTGGCGAAATTAATCCGTTGAGGGAGCCACTTGGGAAGCAGAAGCAGATATGCGGACCAAGTACCCTCATCTTTTCGCTGAAGATTCAGATTCAGTTTAAGGAACAAGTTTCCTCAGATCATCTCTTTTCAGTCAAAGTTTCAGCTTTATATAGCCATTAATTCGATAATTCGTGCATTTGCAATCAATTGAGTCATGCTTTCAGTTGTATATGCCAGTTATGGCCTCAATTTTCAGTATCTCAACTTTGCTAGCACATTCGAGGACGAATATTTCCAATGGAGAGATATTGTAATACCTCAAACTTTTTGTAGCTTAAATTCGTTCATAGAATGTTAAGGGATGCCTTCCAAAATGATTAACATTTGTTTCGCATAGAATTTTTTAGATTTCAACTTTTCATTGTGTGGAAATTAAATAAGCTTTTCATCAATACCAAATTCGCCCAAATCTGACACTCGGTGAAGAAGTTAGAGCATTTTTAAGTTGACAGCATGCCAACTGGGCAGTCATCGCATCACGGTAAAGGACAATTTCATAATTGTCACTTTTCAGTGGACCACCGCGATGTTGGCGCATCGCGGTGAGGTCCAAATTCCTATTTGTCAATTTCAGTGGACCTCCGTGATATTGGCGCATCGCGGAAGGGTTCATTTTCCCAATTGTCAAATTCCAGTAGCCCAACGCGATAGTGGCGCATCGCGTCGAAGGCCAAAATGGAATTTCTATAGGGCACCGCAATGGTGGCGCATCACATTGAAGTTCCAGGTCCCAGGTGTTAAAATCCAGTGGGACAACGCGATAGCTCCGCGTTGTGGAGGACCCCAATTTCCCATTCGTCAGTTTCCAGTGAGCCACCGCGATAGTGGCACATCGCGATGTCCCATTAAATCGGGACCCCAGTTCATTTTTCAGTTTCGTTTAGAAGTTAAAAAGGGGTATTTTGGACTTTTCTCAGGCCCCAATTCCGTCCAAACACAAGATTTAGGGCTATTTCAAACATCTTATGATATATTTCTCAAGATTTCTCTCAACCAAAAACCCTAAGCTTCAACAATCAACCTCAAGAATCTCAATATTCCATCATTCTTTTTCTAAATTAATTCAATATTCAATATTCCCAACAAAAGAATTCCAAGAACCATCATTCAAGAGCACAAATAGAGTCTCAAAAGCAAGGTTGTTCATCTAGTTTATCTTCCAAGGTATGTGAGATTTGAACAAGTACAAATCTTTCGTCCTTGTGCCCAAAAACCATATAAGTGCATGTTATCTCATTGACAAATCTTATACCCCAGAACTACATGCCACCATAGGTTTCTGATTTGCCCATAGTGGGCTAAGATAGTGTTCACTTAAGTTAAGGTTCTATTCGATGGCAAGGGTAGAACAACTCTCCCCAACGTGGGCAAGATGTTGGACTCTATGTCAGCTCACATGGTTTATGTCGGTTACAAGAAACTCTCTGAGTCCCAAAGTCCCTAAGTCCGAAAGTTCCAAGATTTCCAAAGCTCCCAAAGCTTCTAAGTTTCAAAAGAAAATACTAATAGAAAAGCTCTTATAAGACTAAGTGTTATGACTTACTAGATTTACAAGTATGATTTGTTATGCATGATTTTATATTTTGATATTTTGGATAATCAAGCTTATGTGAGTCATATACATCCACATGCATTTACTTTCTAATTATGATGATGTTTACTTATGCATTACACCCCCATATACTTAATACATCCTCAAAGTGTTGATCCGCATATATGCCTATGCGCTACATTGTCTTATAATGTAGGTTCAGGTGCTCAGTATCAATTGTGTGAGTAGTTCGAGCATCTCTATCTACGCTCCCACAGTTGGTGAGTCTTCATGATTCGAGGGCCTATTTCTTCAGATTTCTAGCTTTTATAGGAATTGAATTATCATTTTCAGTTTAGCCCGAGCCAGTTGGGGGTCTATCTCAATGGCTTTCCAGTTTTTTAGTAGTAGAGGTTTTTCGTACTATGAGTTTAATTACAGACTTTCAGTATTTGTTATTCATACAGAATCTACAGTTTATTTAGTTCAGTTTTTGGTATAATACAACATTATTTCTTGATTTGATTATCTTAAAGTAAGGTTCATATCTAGTAGCGGGCTCAAAGGGTTAGCTTGGGACTAATCATAGCCTTGATCACCGTGTGACATCTCGAAATTAGATTCAGGGCGTTACAGTGGGCCTACACCTCAGGAAAATGTTACTGAAGAACCATTTGTGGCAGTGATAACATACATTAACATAGTGGAGAATGTTGATAGATGATGGGTTGACTCTGGTGCAAACCGTCATGTCTGATATGACAAAGACTGGTTAAAAAATATATAAATTTTGAAGAGCCTAAAACCATCATGCTTGGAGATTCACCCACAACTCAAGTACTTAGAATGGGAGATGTCGAGTTGAGGTTTACTTCTGGAAGGGCGTTATCTTAAAAGATGTACTTTATACTCCTTCTATGAGAAAAAATGTGATGTCAAGTTTTCTTCTTAATAAAGAAGGCTTCAAACAGATTATTGAATCTGATTAGTATGTAATTGTTAAAAATAATATTTTTGTGGGAAAGGGGTATGCATGTGATGGTATGTTCAAGTTGAATGTTGAAATGAATAAAACATCTACTTCTGTTTATATGCTTTCTTCTATTAGTTTTTGGCATGCTCGTTTGTGTCATATAAATGATCGTTATGTGGGAATCATGAGTAGTTTAGGATTAATTCCAGTGATCAAAAAGAGTTTTGAAAAATATGAGGCTTGTAGTAAAGTCAAAATCACAAAAAAGCCTCATTTTCAAGTTGAAAGAAAAACTGAATTATTAGAATTAGTTCATACTGATATTTGTGAACTTGGTGGAATTTTAAATCATGGAAGAAATAGATATTTTATCACTTTCATTGATGATTTTTCTAAGTTTACATATGTTTACTTAATGAAAAATAAAAGTGATGCATTTGAGAGTTTTAAAACTTTTCTCCATGAAGTTGAAAATTAGTTTAATAGAAAAATAAAAAGAATAAGAAGTGATAGAGGCCGTGAATATAAGTCACATGAGTTCAATTCTTTTGTTAGATCATTGGGTATAATTCATGAAACTCCTCCTCCTTATTCTCTTGCATCTAACGGTGTAGCGGAAAGGAAGAATAGAACTTTAGTTGAGTTAACTAATACCATGTTAATCGAGTCTTGTGCGCCTTTAAGTTTTTGGGGTGAAGCTCTTTTGACTACTTATTATGTGTTGAATCGTATGCCTCATAAAACGACCAAACTAACACCTTTTTAGTTGTGAAAAGATCATAAGCCAAATTTGGAATATCCAAGAGTTTGGGGTTGCTTAGCCTATGTAAGGTTAATGGATCCTAAAATCTCTAAGCTGGGTAAAAAAGTTACTACTTGTGCTTTTCTTGGTTATTCTTCAAATAGTACGACCTATAGATTTTTTAATCTTGAAGATAGTGTGATAATAGAATCAGGTGATGCTATGTTTCATGATAATAATTTTTCTTTTATTTCTAAACAAAGGGGGGGGTCTAAGGACTAAAGAAAATATTTTGTCACTACCTAGTTCTTCTACTTCTACTTTAAAAAATAAAGAAAATAATTATTTTGAGTTAAGAAGAAGTAAACGAGCTAGAGTAGAAAAAAATTTTGGTCCTGATTATTATGTTTTTAACATTGGAGATGACCCTATCACTTTAAAATAAGTTTTGTCTTCACATGATGTTATTTTTTGGAAAGAGACTGTAAATGATGAAATGAAATCACTAATTTTCATTAAGACTTGAAGCTAGTTGATTTACACCGGGTTGTAAAATAATTGGATGTAAATGGGTCTTACGTAAGAAGTTAACACCGGTTGGATCTGTTGATAAATACAAAGTTAGGCTAGTGGCTAAAGGTTTTAAACAACTAGAAGTCCTAGAATTTTTTGATATTTTTTCTCCGGTAACTAGAATTACATCCGTTAGACTTTTAGTTGCTATTGCGGCAATTTTTGATTTACAAATTCATCAAATGGATGTAAGAACTACTTTTTTAAATGGCGACCTAAATGAGAAGATTTATGTGGAACGACCCGAGTGTTTTGTTGAGGATGGTCAAGACAGCAAAGTGTGTAAACTTAATAAATCCCTATATGGCTTAAAACATACATCAAAGCAATGACATGAAAAGTTTGATTCTTGCATGATTGATAATGGGTTTAAAATAAATGAGTGTGATAAGTGCATATATCATAAGTCTTGGAATAATTTGCATGTTATTATTAGCCTATATGTTGATGATTTATTGATCTTTGGCTCTAACATGAATGTTATTGGTGAAACTAAAAATATTCTTAGAAGCGATTTTGCTATGAAAGATTTTGGTGAGGCAAATTTTATTCTAGGAATAAGAATAACTAGAATATGTGATGGAATTTTCCTTGACCAGTCACATTATGTTGAGAAAATATTAAAAAAATTTAATTTCCTTGATTGCAAGCATGTTGTAACTCCATTTGATTCTAGTTTTCACTTGTTTCCTGTTAAAAGTGAAAATGATGTTCTAAATCAAAAGGAATAAGCTAGTATAATTGAAAGTTTGAGATATGTGACTGATTGCACTAGGCCTAATATTGCATATGGAGTAGGAGTGCTTATCAGGTTTACAAGCAAGCCAGGTAATAAACATTGGCATACTATAATGAGAGTAACGAGATATTTAATTGGAACGAAAAATTGTGATTTGTTCTTTAAAAAATATCCTGTTGTACTTGAAGGCTTTGTGATGTGGATTGAAACACTTTATCAGGTGATTCCTTATCCACTATTGAAAATATTTTTACTTTGAGTGGTGGTGCTATTTGTTGGAAGTCTAAAAAACAAACAATTATTGCTAACTCTACCATGGAGGCTGAACTAATTGCTTTAGCTTCTGCTAGTGAGCAAGCGAATTGATTGAGAGATTTGTTATTTCAAATACCTTATTTTGAAAAACCAATTTCTCATATTTTAATTCATTGTGATAGCACCGCTGCAATTGATAGAGTTCAAAACCATTATTACAATGGTAAATCCAGACCTATAAGGAGAAAACACAGTAATGTAAGATCATATTTGACAAATGGTACCATTAATGTTGATTATGTCGAATCTTGTGATAATATTGTAGATCCATTGACTAAGGCCTTAGCAAAAGAGAAGGTCTGGAGCACATCGAGAGCGGTGGGATTGAAGCCTATTGAATCTTGATTCATATGTGAGGAAACCCAACCTAGGGACTATAGATCCTATAACCAGGTTTAATGGGAAAAACGAATCACATGATGACTTGTTGTGAAAAATGCACTACTTTTTATCCCTCCCTATGGTGTGAGTGCATTAACTTATAATGTGGGTGAGGTTGAGTTTAAAAAACTCTTAATGAAAATCTGTAGCTCGTATGAGTGGGGTGCTAAATTCCATGAGCACTATCGATGAATTTCACCTATGTGAGTGTGGAGGTAGGCTGCTTCCTATGAGAATTGGGCTCATTCTCAAAGACACTCACAAAACCAGAATAACACAAGACCGTAATATGCTGGTTATAAAGCTCATGTCAACACCTTGACTATTATGTGTAAACAGTAATATTTTATTTCCCTTAAGCACTCATAGTTCAGGTCTGAGACCACTACTACTCTGGAGTAAAATATATTATTTTACTAAGTGGAGGTTCAATGCAGCGCACACCTTCATTATGCATGGTAGTCTTCCTTCAACTAGTGGACTCTCTTGTTGATATTAAAACGAGTGGGGGTTGATAGTTTTTTGAGCATTTTAATATTTTTATTAATTTATCTCGTTTGTAGTAAAAGACTTAATGTTGGACGTTAGTGGTTGCATGACTTAAGTTACATTCTTGACAACAACTTTCACTTCAGTTGCCAATTGATCTTGAAAGAATTAATGACCTTTATTTGGCAGTAATCCACATACGTTTGCATGGCTGATAATTCATCCTCCAAAAAACGTCCAAGAGCATTACTCCCCCTTTACTTCCTTGTATTTTATGACAATAGTTAGTGGTGGTAGAATATGGACATAAGTTTCATGTAACTCTAGTAACTTTCATTCTTAATCCCACCATTACCCTATTCTTTACGTGGTGTAACTTATGTAACTCTTATAACCTCTAAGTCATTGATATTCTATCTTTACTACTCCAAATTCATTCTTATTTATTGCATGGAAGATTTCTCACCTATAAATAAAGGTAGTCTTGCATGATTTTGGTATACATATACACAAGATAATATAGAGTTCACAAAAGATAGTAAAAAGGAGAGTTCATTAGTTGAAGAGAGGTGTTCTTTTTGTGGAGCTTTGAACTCAACTCTTGTCCAGAGTTGTTGAGTTGTTCTTTGTGAGAAAGAGTGTTGTATACTCGAGGGGACAAGTCAAGAAGATTACTGTTGGACCGGTGAAATATTTGCTGCAGTGGGCTTGAATCTCCTTAAAGAGAACGAGATATCCGCACCTCAGACGAAGAAGAAGATATTCTTTTTTATTTTCTTCACTTGTAATTTTCAGTTATAAGTTTATTGTAATTTCATCAACAGGTGAAATATCAAATGTCTTTAGATTACAAGAGCTACAAAGGTTACAAGTCACAAAGTTATATAAAATGGATAAATGGAATAAAGTGAATAAAGATAATGGTAAAAAGGAGTTACAAAGCAATATGGCTTGTTGCATTACTCATTTTCCACTAACGTAAAGAGCAACCAAAATGTAACATACTAAATTCCAAGATGTAAATTGGCATATAATGCCATTGAACAGTAACTGTAGTAATAACATTGGAACGTGCATTCCTTTGCCTTTTAAGGCATTAACTCTAAGGAGTAAACTGTTAGTTCCATGACCTCCCAACTATACATAATAATATTATAAGAAAATAATACTCCCTTCATCTCAAGTTATATGTCATCATTTGATCGGACACGATATTTAAGAAATAAGCATTGACTTTGTTAAAGCTACAAAATTACCCTTCTTAAAAAAAGAGTAATAGTATTTAAAATCAAGTGGGACCACTTTTAATTAAAAAAATAAATAAAAAAGGAGTAATAGTATTTAAAGTCAAGTGGAACCACTAAGGATTAAATTGTAATTGTATTTTTAAAAACTTACCAAATAAGGAAAGACGACGTTCTTTTTGGGACGAATAAAAAAGAAAATGACGACACATAATTTGGGACGGAGGGAGTATTAAAATATTTAAATACATCAATCCCTCACCCATTTTAATATTAATAAGAGAGTTTACTAGGTGAAGAAAGACTACCATGCATAATGAAGGTGTGCTCTGAGTTGAACCTCCACTTAGTAAAACAATAATTTTTACTCCAGAGTCGTAGTAGTTTCAAACTTGAACTATGACTGCTTAGGGGAAATAAAAAGTTACTGCTTACACATAATAGTCAAGGTGTTGACATGAACTTTATAGCCAACATATTACAACCTTGTGCTATCCCAGTTTTCATGAGTGTCTTTGAGAATGAGCCTAATTCTCATAAGAAGCGTCCTACCTCCACACTCACATTGGTGAAATCTGTTGAGAATGCTCCTATAATTTTAGCACTCCACTCATACGAGCTATAGACATTCATTAAGAGTTTCTTTTACATTCAACCTCACAATCATTACAGGTACATGCACTCACACCATATGGAGGGATAAAAAATAGTGCATTTTTCACGACAAGTCATCATGTGATTCATTTTTTTCATTAAACCTGGTTATAGGATCTCTAGTCCCCAGGTTGGATTTCCTCACATATGACTTAAGATTCAATAGACTTCAATCTCATCCCCCTCGATGTTCTTCAAACCTTTTCTCTTACTAAGGCCTTAGTCAATGGATCTGCAAGATTATCACAAGATTTGACATAATCAACGTTAATGGTATCATTTGTCAAATATGATCTCACATTACTGTGTTTTCTCCTTATAGGTCTGGATTTACCGTTATAATAATGATTTTGAACTCTACCAATTGCAGCGGTGCGAACACAATGAATTAAAATATAAGAAATTAGTTTTTCAAAATAAGTTATTTAAAATAACAAATCTCTCAACCAGTTCGCTTCCTCACTAGCTGAAACTAAAGCAATTAGTTAAGCCTCCATGGTAGAATTAACAATAATAGTTTGTTTTTTTAGATTTTCAACAAAAAACACCACCACCCAAAGTAAATACATACCCAGTAGTAGATAAGGAATCACTGATAAAGTGTTTCAATCCGTATCACAAAATTCTTTAAGTACAACAAGATATTTTTTATAGAACAAATCATAATTTTTCGTTCCAATTAGATATCATTACTCTCGTTATAGCATGTCAATGTTCATTACCTGGCTTGCTAGTAAACCTGCAAGTGTTGACACCCAATTTTGACTCTTCGTGCTTAAAATTAGCACGTTTAGGCTTTATAATCGTTAAAGTGCATAAAATATAATTTTTCACATATTTTTTAATAAGTTTTAGCAAATTAACAATAATCATCATTTTTAGAATTTTTTTAATCAATTTATTGTCATATTTTAACTTTGCATAATTTATTGATAATTATCCTTAATTTCATAAATTTTAGAATTTTTAACAGTTTATTCTCATTTTAATATTTTTGCAAGGTCATCTGCATACGTACATAACATAACACTGTAATTTTTTCTTACATATTATAATTTTAAAAGTTTATAGCAGAATATTGTTTTTTAGGTGATTTTATTATATTTGTTGTTTTCATTTTTCTGTAATAATATATCGATATTCATATTTTTGCACATTATTTAAGTCTACAAACGATAATGTTGAATCTATTATTTTATACACAGAGCAGCAAATCAGTCAAGTTAAAATCTCGTCACTTTTTAAAAGTTGACACTTGAGATGATGGGTTGGCGTTTTTATCCCTTAAATAAATCATCTTAATCTATTGAATAAAGATGAAATAATCCTTTGGTTAATAACTTACAGGCTAAAAAGAGTTCTTGTGAGACAAGAGGAGGTTAACTTTTATTTTTTGGGTAAAAAAGGAATTTATTTTATATTATAAATAGGGAAGGAATATAATAAAAAAAATTTAAAAAAAATATTCACACCCCCCCACCTTTTTAATACGACAAAGGTACATTTATACTCCTAAACTATAATAAAAGGTACATATATGCCCCTCGTTATACTTTGGGTGCATTTATACCCTTTCCGTTAATGTTTAGGTACGTATATACCCCTCAACCTAACGGTTGGACACGTGTCCAAATCCTAATGGCTCATCTATTTTTATTAATTTTACTAAAAATTACATAAATACACAACTTATGTTTTCAATATTACAAAAAATTCCAACTCCCTAAACATATTACAAAAATCCCAACATATACACAAAATGCTAGGTATATGTCGGCTATGTTATATATATTAATAGGGAGACAGAGTAAAGTAATCAAAAAAATGGGAGAGAGTGTAATTAATTCTAAAAGAGTTGGTATTTATGTTATTTACACTCAATTTTATTTATTCCAAATAATGAGATTACCCAAACCCAACCCAAACCCGATCCCGACCCGACCCGAAAATATGGAATGTTCAGGAGAAACCCACTACAAACACACGCGCCTTTCGCACTCTCTCACTCTTCTCTCTTCTCACTTTCTCACTTTCTCACTTCTCTCTAAAAAAAAAAAAGAAACCTAACAACTATCTTCAAATCGTTGTTTCAATCCATTGAGAGTGACTAGAGATTCATGTATGTTGTTTCTCCCTTTGGTTTACTTCTTTTTGTGTCTAGAAAATTTGTTTTCTTGTTCTGGAAAATCATAATAGAGTGGGTGCGATTTTTAGGTCCATCGGAACATCGTAGTTGTTAAAGAATCAACTTTTGGGTTCGATTTTAGGGATTTATTGTTGTTGATTATGGGGTTTGTGCATTTATCTGTCATTGTGGTGAAATTACTCGTCGTTTCACTTCAAGAACTGCATCAAACCCCGGATCTGATTTGTTTTGGGACTTGCTTTGTGTCTGTTTTTGGATTGTTTTGGATCTGATTTGCATCACTTTTGAGTTTGTTTTGTATCTGTTTTGGGTCTTTTACTCATAATATTTTACTTTTTATAGGTTATCAAAATGGTAAATGTTACCATACTCTTTCATTATGGTGGCAATTGGGTTAAGCATCCAGGAACCTGTTGATGAAGCTTTTGGTGAAGGAATTGATTTGGTCGGGTGGGTTCACGGTGCATCTGCGAGAGGAGAAACACCAGAGCAGATACTCGATGCCAAATTTAGCACCATTTCTTTTGCTTGGAGGAAAGAAATGGTTGCAACTCTAAAGGTCGCATTGATATGCACGGACACCATTCCTGCAAAACGGCCAAGAATGAAGAAGGTGGTAGAAATGCTTCAAGAGGTTACACACAAAGTTGAATCATCCAAAAGTTTGTTTAATACAAAACTGTATGAAGTTCAGGGTTCTTAGCCTAGACTAGAGGTCAAAATAGTTAAACTATGTATATTGTCTTGGATTGCTGTTCTTTTCTGATGATCAGCTTCGAGTCTGTAATTTCGATCTTCACATTAGGGTGTATCAGGAGAAGGGTAAAAGCCAGAAGCAGTTCTTGTTATGGTTTGCTATATGTACCATTTTGTACTAGGTCTGCAATCTCTCTCGATATATATATAGTTCTTTTTCTACAATACGCATAAATGGAATTTTGGTTTGTTCAAGTAGTTTGAGATCTGTCTTGTTCATTTAGTTTGAGATCTGTCTTTTTTTTAGAGAACTGAAAGAGAGAGAGAGAAGAGTGAGAAGACGCGTGTGTTTGTAGTGGTTTTCTCCTGAACATTCCATATTTTCGGGTCGGGTCTGGATCGGGTCTGGATAATCTCATTATTTGGAATAAATAAAATTAATAAAAATAGGTGAGCCGTTACGATTTGGAGGGAGGGGTATATACGTACCTAAACATTAACGGAAAGGGTATAAATGCGTTCAAAGTATACTGAGGGACATATATGTACCTAAGTATACTGAGGGACATATATGTACCTCTTATTATAGTTCAGGGTATATATGTACCTTTGCCATTTTTAATACACACACATACACACAAAATCAATCGAATTTTTCTCTCCTCTCCGGTGAGCTATGGTCGGATTCCAGCGAACCACCCCCACAGCTGCTGCTTCTCCTCTCCCTTTTCCTCTTTTTCTCGTCGGAGTTGATGGACGACAAACGACCTCACCAGCCGCACCACCACCCTTTCCAGCCGCGCCACCCTCACCCAAAATATCTCCTCCATCACTGTCGGTGAGAATTTCGGTCGAACTCCGGTGAACTTCTGCCGCGAGCACCACCAAGCCGCCACCAACGTACAACCCGCATCCCCTTTTTTCTCTTTCTCCGTTGCCGACCAACAACACTGTCAAGCCGCCAGATCTGACTAGAATACGACGCTCTCGGTGAAATCTTTTCATTCTAGTCCATCATTTTTTTTGTGGGTGTTTGTGTTGATAGAGTGAGATTTGAACTTTTGGTTAACTTTGATATTTTCTACAAATTTTATTCCTGTTTGCTTGTTGTTGATGATTGTTTTATTATTTTTCCTAATTTTGTTTCCATTGAAATGAAGTTACCTGTTTGCTGTTTTTGCTTTTTTTTTTCTTCTTTTTATTAAAATTATTATGTTGCCTATCAATGTATTAAGCATTATTTTTGGACTATTGATTTACATCTTTATGTTGATTTCGGTCACTGACATTTTATTTTTGTTTTTTAACCATTGTTATGTTAATATGATGAATATTTTATTTTATCTTTTTGCACTTCTTATATGTTTTTCTTTTAGTTGCTCGTGAACTGAGATTTGTCATGCAATTGAGACTTTGGACATTATTTTATTGAAAGTTTTCATAGGTTATTATGTTCAGTTGATAATATCTTGTTTTGATTCATGTTCGTAGTTATTTTGGTTATTTTGGCAACTGTTTAATCTTTATTTTATACTTTTGTGTTTAGAAAATAATATTTGGCCAATGAAATTATCTCTTCATCTGGATATTTGAGGTCACACCATTACAAAAGATGAGCTTTATTTTATAAAAGTTATTATTTTATATTAAGGACCGACACTTGGCTCATGAAGAAATTCTTCGTCGATTTTCGAGGCCTCCACAAATAAAAGATGGACTTTACGTATACAAATACGTAATGAAAATAAATATTTTCGGGCAATGATGAAATCTTTATAAAAAATTTAAAATTTTTATTTGAGCCCTCATTTTAACAAAAAATATATTTTTTAATACATATATACACACATGCCTTTTTATGGCTATTTATTTGTTACTAACATTTTAATACAAGTGTTTATACAGGTCATTGGCAATACTCGTTGGAAATGACATTCAAAGAAGATTATAAGTTTTGCGTCGTATTTTTTATCTTGTTATACTTGTACAAATATTAAAATGACATTCAAAGAAGACTATAAATTTTACATTGTATTTTTTATCTTCTTATACTTATACTTGTACAAATATTATTATAGTGAAATCTTTATTTTTTGGGTGTTGGGCGGGATATTTTTACTTGCACAGTATCTTTCATGCATTAGGCAATTTTAGGCCGTTAATATTTATATTAAAAAATTAATTTAATTTAGATATTTAATCAATTAATTCATACTAATACATTGAGAGATATTGCATGGTCTTTTTTTTATATCATCTTTTCTTTTCATACATATGTTTAAATAATTTTATTTATATATATCCGCATACTTTTATATATTTTTACGATAATATAGGTATTATATGTAATACACATTATATATTTGCATTTATAAATATTGATATTTTTCTTTTTCTTTTTTAATAAATTTAAGTCTGGTCGGGAACCACATTTGTGGATTCTGAAGGGTGTCTAATCCCTTTCCTTTGGAATAATTTGAACCCTTACTTGAAATCTAAAATGATTTCGTAGATTAGATAAATTCATATTTGTTAAACAAATAAGTAGGTTTCCTATTTTTTCTTAAAAAAATTAGGTGGCGACTCTGTACAAAATTAATTCTTTTAGAGTCCATAATGTCGTACTTGTTTTGGACCTTAGGTAAAAATCAGGTATGACACTAAGTACTCTTATTGCATGTGCAATATCAGGCCTAGTGCAATCAGTCATATATCTCAAACTTTCAATTATGCTAGCATATTTCTTTTGATTTATTACATCATTTTCACTTTCAACAGGAAACAAGAGAACACTAGAATCAAATGGATTTACAACATGCTTGTAATCAAGAAAATTATATTTTTTCAAAATTTTCTCAATATAATGTGACTGGTCAAGAAAAATTCCATCACATGTTCTAGTAATTTTTATTCCTAGAATAAAATTTGCTTCACCAAGATCTTTCATATCAAAATGTTTTTTACGAATATTTTTAGTTTCACCAATAACATTCATGTTAGAGCCAAAGATCAATAAATCATCAATATATAGGCAAATAATAACATGTGAATTATTCTAAGACTTATGATATATGCACTTATCACACTCATTTATTTTAAAGTCGTTATCAATCATGCAGAAATCAAACTTTTCATACCATTACTTTGGTGCCTGTTTCAAGCCATATAGGGATGTATTAAGTTTACATACTTTGCTTTCTTGGCCAGCCTCAACAAAACACTCGGGTTGTTCCATGTAAATCTCCTCATTTAGGTCTCCATTTAAAAAAAATAGTTTTTACATTCATTTGGTGAATTTGTAAATCAAAAATTGCCACAATAGCAATTAAAAGTCTAATGGATGTAATTCTAGTTACCGAAGAAGAAATATCAAAAAATTCTAGGCCTTCTAGTTATTTACAACTTTTAGCCACTGGCCTAACTTTGGATTTATCTTTTTTTTTGGTTTCCTAAGGTATCCCTACAGCCGGCAGCCGTGAGACTAATCCTTCGTTCCTCGGTCAGCGCATTTTGCGGTAGGGAACTGGCCACAGAGTTTGCTCCATTCGCCAGAGGCAGGAATCGAACTCCCGACCTCTTGCTAACTTTGTATTTATCAACAAATCTATTCGATTTTAATTTTTCACGTAAGACCCATTTACATCCAATTATTTTACAACCCGGTGGTAAATCAACTAGCTTCCAAGTTTTATTGGAAATTAGTGATTCCATTTCATCATTTACAGCCTCTTTCCAAAAAATAGCATCATGTGAAGACAAAACTTCTTTTAAAGTGAGAGAATCATTTCCAACGTTAAAAACATAATAATCAAAATCAAAATCTTTTTCTACTCTGGCTCGTTTACTTCTTCTTAACTCAAAATAATCATTTCTTTATTTTTAAAGTAGAAACAAAAGAATTAGGTAGTGACAAAATATTTTTTTCAATCCAATGACCCCCACTATTTTTAGAATCAAAAGGGAGTTTATTTTCATGAAAAATAGCATCACTTGATTCTATTATCACACTATCTTCAAGATTAAAAAATCTATAGATTGTACTATTTGAAACATAACCAATAAAAGCACAAGTAGTAACTTTTTTACCCAACTTAGAGATTTTAGGATTCATTAACCTTACATAGGCTAAGCAAACCCAAACTCTTAGATATCTCAAATTTGACTTATGACCTTTCCACAACTCAAAAAACGTTAATATACTCTTTTTATGAGGCACACGATTCAACACGTAACAAGCAGTTAAAAGAGCTTCACCCCAAAAACTTAAAGGTGCACAAGACTCAATTAACATAGCATTAGTCAACGAAACCAAAGTTCTATTCTTCCTTTTCGCTACACCGTTAGATGCAGGAGAATAATGAGGAGTAATTTCATGAATTATACCCAATGATCTAACAAAAGAATTGAACTCATGTGATTCATATTCACGACCTCTATCACTTCTTATTCTTTTTATTTTTCTACCAAACTTATTTTCAACTTCATGGAGAAATCAAAAGCATCACTTTTATTTTTCATTAAGTAAACATATGTAAACTTAGAAAAATCATCAATGAAAGTGATAAAATATCTATTTCCTCCACGAGTTAAAATTCCTCCAAGTTCACAAATATCAATATGAACTAATTCTAATAAGTCAATTTTTCTTTCAACTTGAAAATGAGGCCTTTTTGTGATTTTGACTTTACTACAAGCCTCACATTTTTTAAAATTCTTTTCAATCTCTGAAATTTTTAAACTACTCATAATTCTCACATAATGATCATTTATATAACACAAACGAGCATGCCAAAAATTAGTAGAAGAAAGCATATAAGCAGAAGTAGATGTTTTATTTATTTCAACATTCAACTTGAACTTACCATCATCACATGCATACCCCCTTCCCACAAAAATATTATTTTTCACAATTACATATTGGTCAAATTCAATAATCTGTTTGAAGCATGTTTTATTAAGAAGAAAACTAGATATCAATTTTTTCTTATGGAAGAAGTATAAAGTACGTCTTTTAAAATTAATAATCTTTTGAGAAGTAAAACTTAACTCGACATCTCTCATTCTAAGTACTTGAGTTGTGTGTGAATCTCCAAGCATGATGGTTTTGGGCTCCTCAAAATTAGTATATTTTTTAAATCAGTCTTTGTCATAACAGACATGACAGTTTACACCAGAGTCAGCCCACCATCCATCAACATTCTCTACTATGTTTATGTCTGTTTTCACCGTCACAAACGGTTCTTCAGTAACGTTTGCCTGAGGTGTAGGTCCACATTTTCAAAATTTGCAAAATCGAGCAATATGTCCACTCTTGCCACAATAGCACGATCCTTTTTCTTGTACATGTTGATTTTTTGCTTGGCTATTTTCACTATTATTGTCCTTGGAATGTCTGCCTTTATTTTTTTTGAATTTTTTCTTCTTAGGCGTCAAAGTAGTATTTTTGTTAGTTTCAGGGGTAGCATTATTTGAAGAAGTTAAATTTATCTTTGGTGTGATGTTATTCTCTTCTGTTTGCAAAAGTGCATTTTGGCCCCTTGCTTCTTCTTCCAGACAGAATCTCATTTTCAAAGTCTTAAGAGAAATTTTCTTTTGTTTGTGGCGCATAGTTTTTTGAAATTCCTTCCACAAAGGTGGAAGTTTATCAATTATGCCACAAATAATAAGTTTATCTCCAATTTTGACTTCCTCGGTCTTGAACTCGCCAACAATCATTATGAAGTCTTGAGCTTGGTCTACTACTGATTTACTGTCGACCATTTGAAAATGGAAAAATTAGCTCGCAACATATTTTTTTGCTCCTGCCTCCTCAGTGTCATACTTACTCTCCAACGCTTTCTAATTTTTCTTTGCACTAGAGTAAGTTTTATCATAATAATCATAAAAATTATCAGATAGACAATTAAGTAAAAAGTACCGATACTTGTAGGAGTCACCATTGTATTTTTCCACTTTCTCTTGAAGAGAAATGAGTTCTTCATCACTCATGGAAGAGTTATCTGCTTTGTTTGGATTCTTCTCAGTTAGCACATAAGAGACATTGAGAAGACTTAAGTAGAAAAGAATTGTACTCTTTCACCTTTTGAAATGAGTACCGTTAAACCGGAATGACTTGTTGAGATCTCCCATCTTAACATCCGCGGATTTTTCAGTTGTTGTCATTGAATCTCCTTAAAATTGTTGGTGAAATTATAATAAAATTTACAACTGAAAATTAAAAGTGAAAAAAATAAAAAGAATATTTTCTTTTTTTTTTTCAATTGAGGTGCAAATATCTCGCTCTCTTTAAGGAGATTTAAGCCCACTATAACAAATATTTTCATCGGTCCAGCAGTAATCTTCTTGACTTGTTCCCTCCAGGATACAACAACCTTCTCACAAAGAACAACACAACAACTCTGAACAAGAGTTGAGTTCAAAACTCCACAAAAAGAATACCTCCCTTCAACTAATAAACTTTCTTTTTACTAAATTTTATGAACTCTATATTATCTTGTATTTTAAAATAATGAAGACCACCTCTATTTATAGGAGAGGAAGTCTTTCATATAATGAATAAGAGTGAATGAGAAGTAGTAAAGATGAAATATCAAATGTCTTTAGGTTACAAGAGTTACAAATGTTACAAGTCATAAAGTTATATAAAATGGATGAATAAAGAGATGGAATAAATTGAATAAAGATAATGGTAAAAAGAGTTACAAAGAAAAATGGCTTGCTACATTACTCATTTTTCACTAACGTAAAGAGCAACCAAAATGTAACATACTCACTAGATTTCAAGATGTAAATTGGCATATAATGCCATTGAACAGTAACTATAGAAACACCATTGGAACGTGCATTCACTTGCCTTTTAAGGCATTAACTCTAAAGAGTAAACTGTTAGTTCCATGACCTCCCAAGTACACATAATAATATTATAAAAAAAGAATATTTAAATATTTAAATACATCACAATGTTGCAACTATTTTTATATATACTTGAACTGATTAAAGTAATTTGTTGTATTAGATGAAAATAATAAATTTTACAAAAATTCTTGTCACATAAAATTATAGGCGAAAATAAAATAATAAATATTAAAATAAATTTATTTCTATTTATTACTGAGAAATTGCACAACCGAAAATTCAATAAAATATCAATATTATTCTATTTTTTATCGTCATTGAATTGTAATTATTAAAATATTATCATATTATTTTATGAAATGTTGAATTACTTGTGATCTTTTCATATATTCTAATTCTCCGGTAGTACTTTCTTCCGCACAAATATGTTTTATTTAAAATCATTCAATTATGTGATTAAGAACTTTAATAATTATATAACTTATTAACAAAATATATTTGATATGTCGGTCATTAGATTATGTTAATTATAAAGTAAAAAAATATAATATAAATTATATTTTTTAAATTTAAATTATTATATTTTATATCCTGAGTTTTGGACCTGGGCTTAACACAGGTCTCATGAAACTAGTACCATATATAAGGGAGGATACCAAAACATGGTAGTCCTCACAATGACATTATGACAGTTTTAATTTTTTTTAAAATCCTCTAAAATTGAGATATGTGTTGGTAAATTATTTTTCTCCTTAAAATTATGACATGTAGTTAATAAGATTATAACAATTTTTTTTTTAAAATCATCTAAAATTGTGGCATGTGATTGATAAATTACTCTTCTCCTCCAAAATTGTGATATGTAGTTGATAAAATTACTTTTCCTCCGCCAAAATTTTGACATATTGATTAAGTTATTTTTTTTCTCCTCTAAAATTGTGACATGTAGTTGATAAAATTACTTTTTTTCACATATTTTATTTCATGTCACTTGGGCATTTGCACTTTTGAGTTTGTCTTTGTATTTTTTATAACTAATTGATAATTCTCTTATAAGATCTCATTGTATACATATTTTTATTTTACGTGTTTTCAAGAATTTATTTTATTTATTACCACTATTTTTTATTGCACTTTACTTTATGTTCTTTTTATATATTACTAACACCTACTCTTTTATGTGTGTAGTAAAAAATACATTAATAAAGTATTTAAAAAGATACGATCTTTTATATAATAATCGGTCTTTCAAAAAAACATACTATGATTGTGGAGAACTTTCTTCCATTGCTTGAATAATTCATAACTCTTCTTTTTTTTTTCTTAAAACTTTTACAAAATACGATAGTCACAATGGCATTATGATAATTTTAATTTTCTTAAAATACATTAAAATTGAGATAAGTGGATGGTAAATAAATTTTTTCCTCTAAAATTTTGACATGTAATTGATAAGATTATGATATTTTTATTTTTCTTAAAATCTCTAAAATTATGACATTTGGTTGGTAAATTACTTTTTTTTCCCTCTAAAATTGTGACTTATAGTTGATAAAATTATTTCTCCCCTCTAAAACTGTGACATGTTGATAAAATTATTTTTTCTCCTATAACATTGTAACATGTAGTTGATAAAATTATTTATTTTTCACACATTTCATTTCTTATTACTTGGGTGTTTGCACCTGGTATATCATAATATGAGAAACTACTTTATTTATTGAGTTTGTCTTTATATTTTTAATTATTTAACTAATCGATAAATTCTCTTAGAAGTTCTCATTAAAATATTCTATTTTAGATAAATCACATATTGTATAATTAAGTCAATTGAGAAGTATAAATATTTAATATCTAATATGCATTTTATCTATTAAATTACTTGTATTTCATGACTTTATTAATGCATCTTGTTAGGGTTTTTGCCTTGATTTTCTTACCAAAATTGAGTTTTAATTTTCTATTGAAGGAAAATAAAAGTAGTACCATAATTACTTTTATTTTTTTCTAAAAGGAAAATATAAAATTTTTCATATTTGGCAAACCTCTTTCTTGAGAAAAGGTTTTGGAACTCTATAAATAGAAACCCCCTTCTCATGCCATAACAGAATAGCATCCACAATGTAGTCTTAAAAGAGTTTTGTTTAGGGGAGATTTCTCCCAACATGTTTTATACTTTTTCAATAGGCTTTAAGTTTTTTTCAATATTATTTTTAATATGTAGGTTGTTTGACCAAACCATATTAATAATATGTTTTTAGTATTTTTTTGGTTGTCATCTGAATTATCACCGTCTTAATTTGCAAATTTTAAGCTTCCACATGACACCCTCTCGATTTCGAACCCAACAAGTGGTATCAGAGCTTACGGTTCAATGGTCCAATGGTGTGGTGAGACGAGATTAAACAGGTTCAAAACGGTTTCAAAATCAAGATACAACAATTTGGATGATAATGAAGATTTTTTTCAAAAAGCTATGTGTGGAGACGATTGTCAATCATATTTTCAACAATCCTGCTGTCACATATTTGAAAATAAAGTTTTCTTTTAACCCTACAAATGGCTCCAAGAGTTTTTACCCGAATTGGCTCATATATTTTTTAACCCAAAAGCTCCATTTTTAAATATGACAAGCAGCAGTGATGAAGATTATGTTAAGAACAAAGATCAAAGATGTGAAGAAGGCGGATCAATTGAAGAAAATTAAGCCAAAAGGGGAGATTTGTTAGGATTTTTGCCTTCAATTTCTTACCAAAATTGAGTTTTAATTTTTTATCGAAGGAAAATAAAAGTAGTACCATAATTACTTTTATTTTTCCTAAAAGAAAAATATAAAACTTTTTCATATTTGACAAACCTCTTTCTTGAGAAAAGGTTTTGAAACTCTATAAATAGAAACCCCCTTCTCATGCCATAATAGAATAGCATCCACAATATAGTCTTAAAAAAGTTTTGTTTGGGGGAGATTTCTCCCAACATATTTTATGCTTTTTCAATAAGCTTTAAGTTTTTTTCAATATTATTTTTAATATGTAGGTCGTTTGACCAAACCATATTAATAATATGTTTTTAGTATTTTTTTCGTTGTCATCTAAATTATCATCGTCTTGATTTGCAAACTTTAAGCTTCCGCATGACGCCCTCTCGATTTCGAACCCAACACATCTTACAATAACATTATTTGTATAAAATCTTGAAAATACTTATTCGATGACAAAATTATTATTTTTTTAAAGAAAAAATCTCTATCATCTTGATTTATCTTCAAATAATTAAAATAATCTTTAATAAATTAAAGGTATACACATATTTCTATTCTACGTGTTTTCAAGAATTTATCTTATTTATTACTATTTTTCGTTGCACTTTACTTTATGTTTTTTTATTTATTATTAAAACCTACTCTTTTATGAATTTAGTAAAAAATATATTAATGAAGTATTTAAAAAGATAAGATCTTTTATATAATAAACTCTCTTTACAAAAATATATTATGATTGTGGAGAACTTTCTTTTGTTGAATGAACATTTCATAACTCTTTTTTTTTTCTTACTATTTAAATTAAATATATGCTATGAAAGAAGTTTGTACAAATACTTTGAGGATGAAGAAGAGAAAAAAAAACAGTTAAAATTGTTTTGAACTTTTGTGATTATACAAGCTTATATTTTATTTTCAATGAATCAATTATGATTTTCATTTAATTTATTTTTTCTAATTACCTTTTATGAATTGCATATAATTTTTTGTGGACAATTTTATTCATTACTTATGAAATATTAATGACATATTTTATATGGTCAAATTTAATTTTTTTGATAATGTTAAAAATGAAGGTTGTGCTATCGGTTATTATCAAATTATTTTTAAAATATCTTTTTTGTTAATTAAAAATTAATATTTTTAAGCATAAGTTTTGTAAGAAGAACTAATTGATTCTTGAGGTTCATTTTAACATTTAATTTTTTTTCTCAATTTTGTATAAAACTAAATTTAAATCATCACATTTATTTAGCATGAATTTATGTTTTTTTTTTTATCAAATTGTAATTATTTTACATCTTTTAAATCATGTTATTATAAAATCTCAAATTTCTTGAGTTTGATCCGGACTTAGCACAGGCCTTGAAAAAATTATTGTGTGTATATATATACTATTTTAGCATACGCGCACTTCACGTGTGCCTTGCATGCAATATACAATATTTATTAGATGAATATATTATATCATTTACGTTTAATGTGAGATTTTATGACGCAAATTCAAATTTAATCAATTCCATCATAGATACACCATACCAAATGGAAAAAAATAAAAATCTATACAAATATTATAGAATTTTTTTCAAAGAAATTCCTTATTAATTGGTTATATGACTCAGCCAAAAATCTGAATTTTCTTTTCTATTGTTATTTTTTCAGTTACATACCAATATGGTTGCAGAAGAAAATTAAAGATGGTAACAAAAATCTCTATACTTCTTCCATTTTTCTTTCTGCAACAACAAAGGATAATAATAATAATAATAAAAAAGAATACTTTATAGAACTTCCCCCTTTTCTTCTTTCTTTCTATTTTTAGTTCTCAAAAAATAAAATTGCTATTACTACTCACTTTTCTTTGTTCTTTTGGGATTTTTTTTTATCAAGAGTGTGAAATGAAGCAAGTTGTTACAATGATACATAACTAATACCCATATAACTCTAACCAACTATCAAACACCCACTTAAATATCTATTGTCATTTTCTGAGTGTACGCTACAATTCTTAAAAAGATAGAATTCTTAGAACCCGAAACTCAATCGAGTACGCACATCTAAATGTGTTTAGACCCTAAAATTATTTCATATAACTTCAAGACCAAACTAAAGATATAGTAAATTTACCTCAAATCATAAGGAACAATTCTTGAAATCGTCTGATGGCCTCTTTATTCCCTTAGCAAACACAGGCGACCAATGATGACAAGCTTAACAATAAGTCATCAATATATGATACGAAGGAAAAATTACATAATGAATTATATATTGCATAACTTTAAGAAACAACTAACGATATAGAAAATTACATATAATTTCAAGAACAAACAAAAGATATAGCAAAATTTACCTCAAATTATAATGAATGTCGAGCTCGTTCCTGATTCTTGCACCATTGCTATCTATCATGTACGAGCCACCTACACCAAAAGAATGATAATGGGGATAAAAAAATTACAGTACGGAGAAGCAAGTTTTGAAGTAAGGTTCTTGTCATGTTAAGTTCATCCTATGTTTAAGTTGTATACAAGATTTACAATTATATCATCTCCCCTGTTTACTTAATAATCCATGAATTAAGGTCTTAAACCAAGTTGTTGAATTCCAGGGGAAAAAATAAATTATATATTATAAGGAAAGTATGAGACGAATTTCACACCAAAACTAATTCTAACCCTTCAAAATAGGGAAGAAAAATTAAGGAAATATGGAAAGAAAATTAAATTACTCAACCTAATTAAATTAAATAATTATTTGAGAAAATAAGTGAAAAGACTATTTTGTTAAAGTAAAAACTTTTAATGAACGGCAAAAAGTTCAAATATCATAGATATAGATATGGATATATACGATTCTCGGGTTTTCTATTATTTTTATAAAATATTCCCCCCCCCCCCCAATAACGGGAGTTATTTGGTTCGTCTTGGAAGGAATCTAGCTAATGACGGCAAAAAAACCAATATATAGTACTCCTATACATCGTTTGGTTAGCATTTTAAGAAAAGTTATATCTTGGTATAAAATACAACTAGCTTATACAAGGTATGCTTAGGTTTTTCCTTTTCTCTATATCTGCATAAAATAATATTTATATGAAATAATGGACTCCATATATTATTCTATTTGGGATAAAATATGAAATAACAATACGTGTATAAATAAATAGGATAGGAAGTTCAACCTCAATGAACATAGGGTGAAAATGGAACATATTCTTTGATGAAACTCGAGGTAGCAAATGCAGTTGATCATAATTAGAAAATTACTAAAAAAAGTTGAGCAGTTTTGTAGTTAGAAAAATTAATTTAATGACTTTCCTGCAAGTTGAATGATACATGTATAATTAATCCAATCCCCGAATTGTATTATTTCTATTTACCCCTACACAATTGAAGGAATTTATATTTACTATAATAAAGAGTATGATGCAAATCAAAAGGTGATACATATGTTAAAATAAATTTAAAGGAACTACAATTGGATGAAATAAATAACCTGCGTGTACATAGTTTGAAGTCAAAGAATATGGTGCAAATAAAATAAACAAACACGAAGATGCAAGCCAAAAAAAAAAAAAAAGTCATTGCGCTTGTCAATTCTAAAAGTGCACTTCGTTTCCTAATTTTGTATTAGCTACTTACGTGAATACCAAATTTTATAATCTGTAGTGTTATAAAAATAATATCAGTATGATTAAGTGAATAATTAATATAAAATATAAATTTCGATGAATGATTAAGGTAGATCTGTCATATGATGACTTGTTTGTTAAAATAAAATTGATTAGAAGTTGTCTAAACCTAAAAAAGAAGAACCTTCAAAGTTTAGACTTGGAGTTAGTAGTATTCTTTTTCTAATTTAATCCGGGGCCTGCTGGTAAGGCAGTTAAAATAGGCAGTTGCCTAAGGCCTCCAATTGTGGAAGGCCTCATTTTCTAGCACTTATTTTATAAGAATTACTTTAAAAAGAATTATCTTTTAGGAAGAAAGAAGTCTTCTCAATTGAAAAGGTGGTAGACAATTAAAAAATAGAATTAAATAAAAAACACAAAATTAAAAATAGAATTTTTTTGTATTATCATAACTTTTTATATTGTGGAAATATACTGAGTATGTTGTTGTTATATAACTTTTTATATTGTCAACTAGAAAATATGAATTCGATTATTTTAAAATTTATTTTAAAAAAAGGAAGAGTGATAATTTAAGTGGATTGACATTATTATCAATTAAAAAAATTTACTAGAAAAAATTGATTATAAAAGAATTATTAATAATTTTGCTTATCAAAAAGCAAGAAAAATAGATTTCAAATAAAAAGGTGTATAATTTTTATTAAAAATTACACAAATACATAACTTATGTTTTCAATATTACAAAAATTCCCAACTCCCTAAACTCATTACAAAAATCCCAACATATACACAGAATGCTATGTATATGTCGGTTATGTTATGTATATTAATAGGGAGAGAGAGTAAAGTAATTAAAAAAGTGGGAGAGAGTATAATTACTTCCAAAGATTTATGTTATTTGTACTTTTTATGTTTATTGTTGAGTTTAAGGCCTATCATTTAACTTTCGCCTTAGACCACCAAAATGCTTGAGCCGTCCCTGTAATTCAATCCGATCAAATAGAAAAGATTTATCACACAAGTAAAATGACCACCAAAATGCTTGAGCCGTCCCTGTAATTCAATCCGATCAAATAGAAAAGATTTATCACACAAGTTGAAATTTTAGCTATATAAATTCCCATTGATCAAATTATTTCATATGAACTTCTTACCTTTTTTGGGCTAATAACAAAATAGAAGTAATTAAAAAGTGAGGATATCCACGAGTGAAAAGTGAAATCACGTCTCATATTAGAAGGTTAAAAGCAAATGATACAAAGCAAGATATGCCACAGATACATGCAGCTTACAGAGACATGACCCAGCTTATCAAGAAATGACCCTAGACAAAAAAGTACGAAGAGACACCTAAATAGGTTGATATGAAGGGTGAGGATTAGAGTAAAAGATTAACAGATATTTGAACACCATCATTTTCAATGCTAAGATTTTAGATTTTACTTGAACCAGGAATCTATCAAAAACAAGCTCTCCACCTCCTCAACTTAGGGGTAACAGTCCATACACACCATCTTCCCCACACCCCACCTATGAAATTACCCTAGATTTGTTGTTATATGCAAAATACAAGTATAGATAATAGTTACATATACGGTTTACAATGCAGTCTCAACTTTGAACTCGCAGCGTCTAAAATTTGCGCCTGCAACTGTACGCAGATGGCATGTCCAAGTCAGTTAGTATGACTGATGAACAAGTTCAGAGTTTGATGAAACCTCGACATCAAAACGCAAAGAAGCCATAATATAAGAGGGCGAAGGGCACCAACTTATCAAAAAAAAAAGAAATATTGGTCCTTTCTGCTGACAAGTCACGGTTTTTTTATCACATATAAGCTAGACCATCAAGCAAAGCCAACTACATCCTTGCTTCAGTTGCAGTATGTCAGTGTTTCTACAAACAAAGAGAAGTATCAAAAACCAAGTGCTGGCAAATTGGAGTTGATAGCCTCAGATGTATACACTGATCAGAGCAGGGAAGTTCCTTTATGCATGTTAGTGGTCACCGATGGATCATTTCTTGCGGGACAAAGCAGCTACAATTCCACCAGCCAGGAGTCCAACAGCAGTAACGGCAGTAGCAGCAATGCCAATGCCAATTACCCCATCTGCTTGGACAATGCAATATACATAATTCAAAAGTTCATTCTTTGACTGCAAATAGAATTTGATAAAATACTGAAGATGAAGATTCGGCTTACTACCTTTTGTTATTTTATCTTCAATAGTTTTCCTGAGAGTCAAGGCCTGTCTCCACTGCGGTTCAATCTTAAGATTCAAATAGCACTAGTTAAGGCAACATGTTTAAGAACAGATTCGGAAAGAACTCGCAAGGTACTCAGCCAAGTCAATAAACTAGTAAAACTTCAAAGTTGCATGACACAACCAAGTTCAAGTATGCAATTTCTGTATTTCGTGAATCAGGCCGCATAAAGATAAATTATTCAAGATAAAGTAGTGGAACAAGCTTCGCACCGCAGAGATAATTATCTCAAATTTTAATATCAGTGTGAAGAGGTGAATAAAATATACTAGCAGATTGTATAACAAAAATCAAACCTCCAAACAACGCTCAACAAGCTGCCTGCTTCTTGCATAGTCCCCACTTCTGTAGTAGCCAACTGCCAGAAGATAAATCTTTTCCCTCATTTGCATGGGACTGTTACTGCCACCCAGAGAAGCTGCAAATGACCATAAGTCAGAGCTCTCCCAAATAAACAGGTAATATCTGTATTGCTAAAGTAAGGAAACTAGCATAAGAGGAGTGACAGCAGTAAATTGCAAAGCAAAGGAAAAGGCAGGAGATGAAGATGAGTCAAAAGCTAAAATGCATAAGAGCTAGGGAAAGGACAAACAAATAAGTCCAAGTGTTTATCAAAGTCTTCATGGAACTCCACAACCCCCAAGCACAGGGTATGGAAAAGATAAAATGAATAAGATCTAGAAGGTAAGGTGTCAAAGGACAAACTTATAAGTGAAAGTGTTTAACTAAGTCTTGATGAAACCCCACAATCTCCAAGCACAGGGTATGGAAAAGGGGGCATGGATTCCCACAAAAAAGAAGGATTCTAATGATCTCACCTTCAAGCATAGCTATTCCACGTTGTACATCTTCTGGCCGCTTTGAGTGAACAAGAGCCCATGACAGGCGCATGATGCATTCACTTTTCAGTTCATCAGAGGAACCTTTTCCTGCCTCAGCAACTTCACGTTCGCAACCCTGTCGATAGATTTCCCTTGTAAGAGACTCAGATACCGTCAATACTACCTTC
Source organism: Capsicum pubescens (assembly GCA_030864215.1). Lineage (NCBI taxonomy): Eukaryota > Viridiplantae > Streptophyta > Magnoliopsida > Solanales > Solanaceae > Capsicum > Capsicum pubescens. The sequence continues at coordinate 186,840,494 of CM061548.1, forward strand.
GGTTCTAGCTACTGAATGCACATGAAGCCGCAAATCTATTACAAATTACACATTATTCCCTTGAACCAAGGAAGCCTATTTCAGCAAGATATTCAGAGAGATTTTTTCAAGCTTTCTCAATGAAACGTTAAACAAAAATCTTCCATATAGTTGACACATATTCTGCTATCCTTCAACCATAACTCTCCCTTTTGTCTCGGTCGTAATTATCAACAACATGACCCCCCTAGAGATGGATGGCACAGCCAGAACGACTTTTGCTTTGAACGAAGAAAGATTATTCAAGAAAATAACCCACAGAGCCAAGTGAACAGACACATATACAAGAACAACATACCCGGTGTAACCCCGGAGGGTAGGATGTACGCATCTAAGCTTCTAATTTCCATTGTCTTAAGTGGAATGGTTTGTGGGAAACTGGGCATCAAATACGCTTTAAATGCCTCTTGTTTGTATTCAGAAATCATGAGTCACATCTTAACTCTAATAGTCGTTAAAAATGGAAGTGTCTTTCAAAAAAGTAAAGTAACACTAGTCTGATAAACCTTTAACAAGTAGTTTACAGTAAATTTAGCACCACTACACACTTTAGCCCTGATTCCTAGAAGCTTTACGTCTCTCAGGTGATTATGTTTCTCTAACATATATCTCTTTCTTGATTAAAGCTACTATTTCTGTTACTTTTAGATTGAGATCACAAGTAATGTAATTTAATTGGCCATAACATATAACTCGCTATTGGTTAAGGTTTTTTTTCCAACCAATATCCAAGACTTTGGAAACCAGCTGTTGAAAGTAAAAACAGGAAAAAAGAAACACAAAAGCAAAAAAAAAGGAAGGCAAATCACTTGCTATGGCCTAACTAATTTACACTTACGGTGTAAGAAATTATGAAAACAATTCGTGTATATAAATCAAATCCATAGAAACTATATTCATACTGCTCGAGGAAAAAAAGAGCAAAGTTAATTTTGATCTCTTATTTTGGTTTGATTTGAAATGCCACTTGAAAATGTTTTGATATCTCCTCCTTAGACAAATTTCTACATCCAAATTCAAAACCCAGCCATAAACATTTGTATTCCCTCCACCCAACTTCAAACCCACGATGGCCACCTATGGTAATCCTCCAGCATGCACCTAAACAAGTTTATTCCATAATTCTCCAAAAAACCATTCTGAGTTAGCTTTTTTCCTCTCAAATTCAAAGTAAACATAAACACCAAATACACAGCAAATAAATAAATGGCAAATCCAGCGAGACGAAAAATACTAGGTTATTTCTCCCCATCTTCCCATCTGTCCTAGATAACTTTGGTGGACAGAGTGAGCTACCTACTATCCGTAACTGGTGGGGAGGTGGCAAATATCCGTGAAAATTAGTCGAGTTGGCCCGACACCACAGTAATATAAAAAAAAAATTCACTGAAAAACCCACAAAAGCTTCTAAATATATCAAATCAATCAGCTACTCAAACAGTTACCAAAGTTGCCCAAACCAAATTACAAAAATAAATAATAAAAAGAAATTGATAAATAGCGTACGTACAGTGACGATATCAGAATCGCACCAAGGAATCTGATCTCCGCCGCTGAAGAAGTGTCCGACTGACTCGAAGAAATTTCCGATCTTCGCATCCATTGCCTCCTCAAGTTGTACGTTGTGCTGCGGGTATTGTATTAAGAACGAGTGTTCTAAGCAAGAAATATAGGCTTTGAGGCAAGTGTAAACCGCAACAAAATAATACGATAAAAGTGATATCAAAACGACACAATTAAACTTAAATTTTACACACAAAAATTTCTCAAAGTTGATCGAGATTCATCTACGAATTGTAAACTACCACAAAATAACAAACTAATAGAGATATTACGATAATACAATTAAACCTAACCTTTACCTAAAAAGTTTTTCAAAGTCGACCCACATTCATCTAGCATCTGTAAATTAAAACAAAACAATAAGATAATAAAGATATCAAAACAATACAATTAAACCCAACCTTTACACAAGAAATTCTTCAAAGCCAACCGACATTCATCTACGGCCTGTAAACTATATAAAAATAATATAATAGTGATCACAAAGCTTCGATTTTGATCCAATTAATTCTTGTCTAAGCAAAAATTTTGACCCTTAAGAATGATTTTGAATGAAAACAAAGAAGATATATATATATATACACACATGCTGAATTCTATTATGCTGACAAAAACAGTGAAAAAGTTAAGGGTTAGAAAATCAAGCATCCACCAATCTAGAAATGCAATCGAATCAAGTTAGATGAGCATCAATCATATTCTTCCAATAGACAAATCGATTTGTTCTCTAGTTTAACGTACATCTCAATATTTATAGAAGTATTTTCTTAATAGAGTTTTATTTTAGAAGTATTTTTCTAATTAAACAGTAGAAAGAAAAATATTAATTAATTCTTCTACCATATATTTTAGAGTCCCATATATTTTAGGAAGTCTAATAGAAAGGAAAATATTAATTAAATCTCCTACCATATATTTTAGTAGTCCCATATATTTTAGGAAGTCTAGTTAATATAATAAAAATAATTAAATAATAAATTAAAAATATAGTAAAAGACAGTTTTGTCCAAAGAAGAGTCTATTAATGAAGGGCAAAAAGTTCAAATCACTTTTCTAAGGGTTTTCACACTTTTAATATATTATAGATTATAGATTACCATTCGAGTTTTTCCTCTCTTTTGTTCAGCATGATTTCTAACCATAAATGTTGGACTGCTGTGTGGACTTCTGCTTTCTCTTATTAATTTGAGATTAAGAAGTTCCTGTATCTGAATTTTGAATTCAGTTTTATCTTCTTCATTGTAAAGCATGTGTTTAACTCTTATAATGATACTAGGACCTTTAAGAATTAAAACTGTTTTTCATGATTATTGTCTCATTTTTCTAATGAATTTTCTCCATAAGAATATTGTAAATCTTGTTTTATTTTTTCAAGATTAAGACATTTACAAGAATAATTTTTTGGGTTGTTCAATTTTTTTTATTAAAAATTCTCCTTTCTTTTATCAAAACATAGGGATTATGTTTTCTTGGTATTTTAATAAAATGATTATACGGAGTTTTGAAGCTAACCATGTAAATTGTTTGATGATAATCCTGAAACTGTTGGATAAAATCATTTCCAAGTAATAAATCAGTTTCTAGTTTATCATAAGCATAGACACGTTTTATTGAAATAATTTTAGATCCTAAAATTATTTCCACATTCTCTTTCTAATGTGTAAGCTTTTCCCTGTCACCTGTAATACCGACAACAGAAGCATTAACATTATTAGTATTCCATTCTTTTATAAAAAAAGATTTGGCAAAACTGACTTCAGAATCATTATCTATCTGATCACATGATGTCAATCTTGTTTCGTAGGTAGTAAATTCTACGAATACTGCTACTCTAAAAGTGATTTCTTTTGACATTTAGATTTTAGGGATAAAACAAGTTTTTTCTCCTAAGGTGATTTCAATTTCTTCTTTTTGAATATTATATCGATCCAAACTGTTGGAAAATGTTCCTCCTAATATTATATTATAATTATTTTCATGATTAGTAATATAATAAGGAACAATTATTCTAATTAATTCAAATTGGATTGATATTTTTACCATCTTTGAATAGCTGTAGCTGTTTCCTTTAAATATTTTATAAAGGTAAGGGGTACCTTCATATGTGGTTAAACCGTCTAGGATGCTTTCCTTGACATGGTTTGCTAAAGATTCTGATTGGATTAGGATGGTTTGTTTGTTCCAGTCACTTCCATTAAAGAATCTTCCTGAAACTTTAGTAATGTTGTTAGAGTTTTTATTGGTAAATCTCATAAAATTACCTTTTCGTATGAAATTATTTTCATATTCTATTGAGAGTCTTGGAATTGAAGTATTTGAACTTCCTATTTCTAGGGCTCTTCCAATTTGAATTTCATATTCATTTGGGATTTCTGCCGGTTGAACTTCTGCTTCAACTATTCTGGCTATCCCTGCACATTCTTGATCAATTTCAACCAATCTTTTATTTTTATAAACATTTCCATAATTCGAATTGGTAACTGTATATAGAGCCTGATAATATATGCTCATAATATGATTATCTGATTTGAATAAATTGTCTCTTTTTACCTGAAAATGCAGACTTAAGGTTTCATTAAAGTTAGCATCTTTCAGTGATATGCAATACCTTGGATAGTAGGTAAATAATAATTTGGTGTAAGCCAAATTTCCCTCAATAATACCTAGGTTTCCTTCTCTGGTATTAATGAATCTTTCGTCTAAAAGATTAATGACTATTGGACAGTTAATTCCTTCTTTGAATGTGGATTTTATCATTATTTGGATTCCTCCAAGATGAACGTAATTCATCTTCTTCCTTTTTCTTTATGGAATTTTTCTTAGGATTTGGTTGATCATAGGCTTTGTTAAAAGGTTAAGCTTATATCTTTCAGTAGTTTGAGTAATCTCTATTGCTTTTTCAATTTCTTGATATTTGTGATATGAGATTTTATCTCTTGAAAAAGTTCTTTGCAACCTACTGAACAAACTATCTTCAGTTCGAAGGTTAAATTTTAATCCTTGGATTTTCTTAATAATTTTTCATCGAATGTTGCTTTCAAAGCATATCCTCGATGATCTTCTTCAGCTTCTATAACCTGTGTGGTTTCTTCTAGATTCTCAATTTCTTGATTCATTCTTTTGAATCAGTACTTAAATTTGAGAATTCTTCATAGAGTTCTACATTAAAGTCTTCACTTTTGATAGATGTTATTGACTCTAAGTCAGAATCAATTTCTTGTCTATCTACTTTAGAGATTTTAACTTTCTTTTTGTTACACTCATAACTTTTATGGCCTTCTTCTCCACAATTGTAGCATTTACATTTGTCTGTAGATTTCTTTTTGAAATTTTTACTCTTTTTAAAGTACCTTTTTCTTGGGACATAATTACTTTTGGAAACATTTTTCCTTTTGATTAATCCTTTATTTTTTCTTTTTCTTTTTAAAGGATTTCTTTCATGACATTCCTATTGTGATTCTGCTTCTGTATCTTCACAACAGATTTGGGTGTTTATTCTTTTAGCTTTTCTTTGCATATTATGTAACATACTAAGTTGACTAATTCTTTGATTAAGGAATGTAATTCTTTTTCCTAATGAATCTTTTGTTTGATCCTCTTTAGCATATTCTTCTATGAAGTAACCAACCTAAAATCCTGGTAGTTTCTGAAAGTATTTATCCATATATGGCTTCATATCTATGCTACTGTTAAACAGATTGTAGTAGTATTCTTCAAACTCACAAGTATATTCATGAATATAACACATTTTACAAATTTGAAGTTTTTCTAGCCATTCTACTGCTAATAGCCTTTGTCTTTCTTTCTCTTTCGAGATATCAAATTGGATACCTAAGAATTCGTATCCAACGTATTTTACTATATGGTCTATTCCTGCTCTAGTTAATTTTTCAAACTATTCTAGGACTTCAATTTTAAAAATTGTTTTAGCATTTTCTGATACTCCATTAAACCAATTGTTTACCTTTCCAGTAAAGGTGTTGATAACAATTAGATATTTTTTGTCATTGGTATAGTTTACTCCTTTTCTTATTATGAAGAATAATTTTAGGGTTTTAGCCCATAAATCTAGTAATTCTCCTGGTTCTCTTTTGCAATCTAGATCTAAAAATTGAGTAGATCCACCATCTCCTATTGGAAGTCTATTAGGCATGTATCTGGCCTTAATATTATTGTGGTATTGACTATTATAGTCTTTCCCTTTTTTGGATTTTGATAAGAAATTACCTTATTGCATAGGCTCTGCAAAAGAGTTTCTTTCTTCTTTAGGACTCCTAAAATTTTCTTGTGTTTCTCCTGTATCTCCTTTATTCATAAGAACATGGTAATCTTGATCTTTTATATCAAACTCTTCTAATGCATAAACTAATTCGTCTATGTCATTCATTTGATTCTTCTATTTTACTTTTTAAACTAGAATCTTCCTCTAATTTGGAACTAGGATTTTCTTCTCCTCTATTTCCTCCTTTCGTTTCTTTTCTAGAAAGCTAGATATAATATTTTCATCAAGGCTACCCTTTTGATAGGTACCCTTATTTGAGAAGGAGGGAACACAAATTTCTCTCCTAATTCTTTATCGAAGGCTTAACCCTTTTGATGTGGTTATTTACTCTTATAGGTGAACTTTCTTTGATAATCTTGATTTTCTTTTTTATTAGGTTGATTTTAACGACTGGATGTTTTTTCATATCAACAAGGTCGTTAAGTTTTTGTAGAATTTCATTATAACTCATAAAGTGTTAATATAGACTATGTTCAAGTTTATGTTCATAATGAAAAATTTCAATTTCTAATTGAAGTATTTCTATCTTTTGAGAAAATAATGATTTTTGGCAAGCTCCTGCGAATGAATTATATTCATAGCGATTTCTTCGAATAATGAGTTCTTGCTTTTTATCCGCAAGTAATTTTAAAATTTTTTTTTTTTTTGTTCTTTATTCATTTTATTTTATTTTTGGACTTAAGATGCCTAATTAATTTATATTCTAATCTAGAGATTATGGTGCTTAGCTGATCTAATCTTATTAGATCTTCTTTTGTGTTATTAAGTCTTTTATATTCAAAATAAAGACTTTTTAATTTTCTTTTATTTTTTCTATAAGTTTGAATATTTCTACGAGGTCTTCTCATAGTTTGAATATTTTTACTATATATGCTCTATGGCTCTGATACCAAATTGGAGGGTGCTGTTCGCAAACAGGGTATGCGAAATTTTATTTGACTTAGTCAGTGAAATAACCATCATCGCTATCTACATATGAGTAATCGTCGGTGAAATAACCATCATCGCTATCTACATATGAGTAATCATGAATAGACCATTGTTCTTGAACAAGATTATTTATGATTTTTTCAAGAATTATTTCTTTAAAATTTTTGTTTAATTTAATTACCATTAAAATGGTGATTAATGTTTTTTCATTAAGAAAAATAGCATAATAACTCATTGAAATATTAAAAATTTCATGATAATGTTTATTCCCTATAGGTAATTAGTATCATATAGTATGTGAAATAAGTATTTAAAAGATGTGAGAAAATATTTCTTCTTATGCTAATGTTCTCATGAAGCATGGAGTTTTAATATGTATACCTTTCGGCTTCTTCTTTTGCTAGTTGTATCAGTACTGCAATACTTCTCCTTCTTCGGCAATGAAAGACTGATTAGCCTATGATGACAATCAGTATGAGGCTATCCTATTGTCTTTTCTCCGATAAGACAGAAGATCGCAACCTTCACTTGTGGCTAACATATGGATTAGACAGAAGATATATAAACAAAACTCTTTATTTCATGAGAATATTACATAGGAAAAATCTTTAATCAAATCTTCATTACACTTACATACACACTATTTAGATACCTTTCATTGACGGGAGAAGAGGTTTTCACTCACTCATATTTAAGACACCTAACAATTTTCTAAGATGGTAAGTTTCAAACAAAATGTAGTCTGCCTTCTCTGAATTTCTAACGCTCCTTTTATAGATATAAAGAGGGGTAGAATTACAAATATTTATCTCTTCTAGGTCATTCTTTACAAATCTTGTATTTTTTTTGGCCCCTTATCTGGATAAGGTTCCTTTTTTCTTCTGTGGCTGCTTTTGGACTAAGTGGTCCAATCTTCTTTATCATTTTGTCATCTTGTGTCGACGAATATTTTGATGTAAGTGATTACGTCTCCTGCTCCATTATTGCCTTTCGACTGTTCTTACAGCTGTATTTCACATTTCTTCTGACATTGATGTGCTGCTGTCTTCATCATCTCCTTTGTTGTGCTTGTGATCCAAAAATTTGCACGCCATAACCCATGTTTCTGGGGTCGCATGAAATTGATGCCTTTCAAATTCAGCAAAATTTTCTCCATTAGGACTACTAATATTGATTTTCCTCTGCTCATTAAAACCCAATGCATATCTCTGTCGAGGACTTTATAATTATCATCATAATATTTTTTAAGGATGTTGTATAAGGCCTTCATCCCTAATGCTCTTCTTGTTTGAATCCATTTCGAATTCAAATATGAGAGTTTTTTATCTACTCCAGTTGCACTGACATTAAAAGTTTTTATTTTTTCCACTGAACTATAATTAATCATTGGAAAGTATTATCTTTCATCCTGAAATTCCATGGATATGCTATAGAATCTGTAATAGACCCCTTGTCCATCAGCATAGTTTTTTTATTGCACTTGTCAATTGGCTTGGTAATTTCATTAATTCAGATAAATCTGGGTTGGTATAGACTAGATCCAGATATTCGAATTCAAATAATTTAGCTATGAAGCTAGGATTTCCACCTGGAAATACTGAAATTCTTGGATATATACTTTTTGTTCCTAGAACTCCAAAAGTTTCTCCACTTTCATCTAGTAGATTGTAAATTTATCTGGTAAATGTCAGATATTCCTCCTCTTTTGGATGGATTTTTCCAACTTGAAAGGAAGCAAATATTTTTCCTGCAGAAGAGTTAGTACTTTCTTCTGACTTATCAGAATTTTTTTTAGTTTTCACTGATGGTATTTCTATAGGGAGTTTTCCTTGTGCTCGGCTTTTAGCTAGGTCTGAAGACTCAACCATTGGCATATCCGATCTTACCATTGAGATGTTTTTGGCAATAGGTGCTTGTGGGACATCTCCTGCCACTTTGTTAAGGACTTTTGATCCCTTAGGTATAGTATCCAGATGTTCACAGAGAAGTTGAAATTCTGTGATATTTTCGGCTTGATCAGTGTTAAGCTGATTTAGTTCATATTGTAATTTTTTTGCCTTTTCATACAAGGTTGATAGTTTATCACGAATGATAAATAGCATATTATTTTTTTCACTTATGCCTTCTTCAATGCCATTCATTCTTTGGAATATCCTGTTGACCAACACCTGGGTTCTATTGTCCATATTGGACGTTTCTTGAAAGAAAATCTGCAAAAACATTGTCAGATCCTTTAATATTTTCTATTTTAAAAGAATAGAATGATAACAAGACCTGCCATCTGTGTAACCTTCTGTATTGTGGCTCTAAAGGTAATTTATTAAATATCAAACCTGATATTTGTGTGTTATCTGTTTTTACAACAAATGGTTTTGATAATAAAAATGTTGAAAACTTTCGTATTCCTTTTATTACCGCTAGTAATTCCTTTTCATTTGTGGAATAATTAACTTCTGCTTCGTTAAAAGTTCCACTGGTATATCTGCAGATTTCATTTAAATCTATTTGGAATAATGCTCCCAATGATAGTCGGAGGCATCTGTTTGTAAGACTAAATTGTCTTCTGGTTCAGGTAGTCTAAACTTTGGAAGCTTAGCACATTTTTCGTTTAGATTTTGAACATAAGGAGTATGTTCATTGGTCCATCCGAGTCAATTTGACTTTCGAATGAATTTTTGCAAAGGATTTCTTTTTTTTTTGCAAGATCTGGGATGAATTCACCTGCATAGTTTAAACAACTAAGAAATTTTCGTATCTCTTATTTTGTTGTTAGTTTATCAGGAAACTCTGTTATTTTCTTTGAAATATGAGTCTGTAACTCTATTCCATTTTTTAAAATAATCATTCCAAGAAATTCTATTTCATTTTTGTTTATTTCAATCTTTTTTTTGGCTCAAAACAATTCAATTTTTAACACAAATTTCTAAAAATTCTTTGAGATGTGTTAAATGTTCTTGGTAGTTTTCTGAGCATATCAAAATATTGTCTATGTAGACAATTAAAAAATTCTTTTCAGAGAATATTTTATCCAACCCAATAGACAATAGTATTAGGCATCTCAAAGAATCTTTTGGACCTTGGTAATATATTCGTAAAAAGCAACAAAAAGAATATTAACTAGGATTTCTATTAAATATACTTTTTGAAGTTTAAAAGTACATTTGCACATCTCCAACTTTAATATGGTATTACCAAATACCATACCGAACCGAAGTTTAATTTACCGATTACCAAATTACCGAACCGATATTTATAAGTATGGTATGTGGTATCTATGTTAAAATATCGATTGCCGAATTACCGAATTCAAACTTTGCAAATACCGAACCAAATACCGAACGCCCACCCCTAGGTGTAATAATCTTGAAATTAAATTTAAATTACTTTATTATTGGAGTTATTTGTTAGTTTCAAAAATATTAATTTTATCTTTTTACATTATGTGATGAAACTAGTTATTGTCACGATTCAAAAAAGAATTATGATGATATTTATTGCGGTTTTGTCTTGATAAGTAAGTCAATCACTTAAACTAATAAAAAAATATACAAAATTTATAACAATATACACCAAGACGAAACTTCTAGAACGACTCCGGCCCTAAAATGTAAGTAAAAGTGAAAACCCAATAGAAATCTCATACATCTCCAAAAAAATTAGGTATCATAGTGTAAAAGCATCTAATACAATATTCAAAAACTGAAAATACACGTCTCTGAATACAAAAATAAAGACAAATAGGATAGATGAGGTCTGAATCAACCCTGAATCTTGGAGTGAGTTAATACTTCGAAATTTTAAAACTCCGCACAAAGTCAACCGCCATGAAAAGTGCTCATACTAGGATCTGCATCAAAAGGATACAGTAGGGGTGAGTATGGTTCACTTGTACTCAGTAGGTATCATAGGCTGACTGAGCAAAGTAAAAAATAAGATAAGAAAAATATACTATGAGCACGTCACCTGCAAGCAAAAAAGTCCCAAATAGTATCTTACATTGTCTCCACTAACAGTTCTAATGTACAAGCACCCCAAAATAGAAGCAACACAAATACATATATAAAAATACACTGAAACTAAACATAAATTAAGAAAATTAAAAAAATTAAATAAGATGTGTATGCAAATGAAATCCTATGCAATGTGGATGAGACGAATGATGAAAGCCATCACATGACTTTCTGTACATATTCACTCAGCTCGTGACTCTCAGGTAGGACCTAGGGGTCGCAACCCATATACTATATCTCCATCTCAATCTCAGCTCATTTTCTCTCTGACTCGTGTTCACGGAGAGAATTTTGATAAAAGTGTCTCATTTTCTTTCAAAAATAGTACTAGTATCTCATGAATGTATATGTATAAAATGAGGATATAATGCTCACAATTAACTCAATATGATGATATCCAATCCATTCAACATGGACATTTAAGTGAATGCAAAAATCAACTCAATATATCCATAATTCATGATCATCAACTCCAATTAGATACCATTATAATAAATATGCATGTAAGATATTATTAATATCGTATCCTCCCCTAACTCAAGTTTTTTATGATGATAAAAACAACTAATGCTCAAATAAGGCCTATATTAGCAAAATGAACTCCTGCACGGACATCATATCTGAAATAAATGCCTTTAAATGCACAGATAAGGCCAACAATGTCAAATAAACCCCCCACACTGACAACACACAATATCAGATATCACAAACCAGCCACAATAGAATTTAAGCCCCCACACGGACACATAATTATAAAAATAATTCCCAACCCATAGCATGTTTTACTTATTTATTAACTAACCAACTCAATCTGAAAGAAGTTAAGTCATAACTTACCTTGAAACGATGCAATTTCGGTCTAAAGTGCTTCAACCCGAAGCTTCCCCTCATGAACAACCACAGAATCAACCATTCAAATATAACATCTACACATTAGAAGAAGGCTAACAATACTCGTATTGCCCATATTTAGGTCGGGTTCAAAACGGGTTCGAAAAACAATTTAAAAAATAAAGGACAAAATAAGAATTTGTTTTAAAAACAAATTCCACAAGATTAAAGGAGTGTACAGGATAAAATTCACATGAAAACGAGTTAAAAATGACGTCCAAATCGAAGAAAGAACCTTTTTAAATTTACCGTTAAAACTTCAAATTTTTATTTTGAAATCATGATTTAAAAGAGTTTTTGATGATATAATCTATGAAAAATAATGGGAATAGGGTTTTGGAGCATACCCAAGCTCAAATGGTGAAATCCTAAAAAATCACACAAATTCGAAGCTCAAAGGTCCAAAAATAAAAGATAAAACATAAAAATGAACCTTATATACTATTCAGTGAACAATACCTCACGATCACGGACCCCACCTCACAATTGCGAGGGTCAAAATTTTATCGGTCAAATTTTTGGCCTTCACGTTCGCAAAGGTCTATGAATTCGAACCTTCGTGTTCACGACAACCTTATCGCTTTTTCGAAGTAGAATCAACTCGATTCGAACCCCTTAACCCTTCGCGCGATCACGATGAGGAAAACACCTTTCTTCATGTTTGTGGTCAGAGGAACGCGATCGCGAAGGAGTATCTCATTTGACTTAGATATCAACATTTTGCTAATTTTTTCAAGTTTTCAAATATTCTGAATGGACCCTCGAAATTCTTTCGGGATTCGACAAAAATAACCATATATGCTATTAAGCTAATTTCGACGTTCTGAACTCAATGACGATGTCGATTTTCGAAAAAAGATTGTTTTCACAAAATTAACCCCCATGAATTCTTTTCACTATTTTTCAAACTACGGGTCAAAATGAGATCTAAAGGTCCCAAAATCAAACCAACCTCTCTATTAACCTAAATTCGACATTTTGAATCTATTGACGTAGTCCGTTATGTTATCGGACACTCAAAAAATAAATAGCGACCAAAGTAAACTATAAGACCTCTCAAGCCTCTAAAAACCACACACTCGCACAAATCATTCTCGATTGAATCAAAAACTATGCCAACCATCCCCATATCCTAAAATTAATATGTAGTAATCATGGAAAGGAAAAAATAGTTAAAACACATAAGAAGGAAAAATTCACAAATTCAAGTCATTACAACTATCTCATATATGTAGTGGGATAACTTATATCAGAATAATTAATTCTGAAATAACTTATTTTCGAGCAAATGACCTCCTACGGTATTAGTAATATAGAAATTAGTTAGAAGAGAATTTGTGTAGTTATTCATGTGAATTAGTTTTGTAGATTTTTGCTATCCATTATTGGAATGATTAAAGTAATTGAGCATTCAGTCACAATTCCTTTTCCAAAATAATTGAACTATCATTTTATTACACTTATTTTCTCTTTGGATCTTTACCTTTAATAAACAGTGATCGTCTTTATCTACTTCTCTTAATCGGATCTCTTTATCCTCATTTTCAATTTCTTTATTGAAGTTTAAAACACTTTTATTTTTCTTGCTTCTCCTTTTCTCGTGTTAACACTTTATGTTTTAAGTAGTTAGACTTGACAACTTCAAATTTTAGATGCATTCAAATCGAGGCAATGGAAGGTGGAGAAGAAATTTAGATTGTGGATTAATTAATCTACCATTGAAGAGTTTCAAAACTCAAACTTTAAAATTCAATTAGCCGCAAATGAATTTCTTAAAGTACATAATATATTAAAAAAATTTACACATCAAGAGGATCTCATTGATCTTAGGTGGATTTACGCACCTAAGTGACATTATCTACGCTTGTTTAGCCTTGTTTTGAGGACTTATTGTGTGCTTATTGAGTGGTTGTGATATAAATGAGCATATAAGTGTTTAGTTATGTGTTTGTAGTGTTTAAGGTGTGTTCATAATATTTTTAGAATCAAAACATTAAGTTAAAGTTCAAATACGAAAACTAGTACGCTTAGATTATGCTATGCTCCTTTCTAATTCATCGTGTTAGATCCTATGATGTTTTGAGCTCTAATTTGTGGTATTTGAGGTTATAGGAAGCTTGGTGAGTTGATCAAGATGATTTATAGATGATATACAAGCTTTAATTTAAGAGAAAATACAACCACAAAGCTTGTACTTGAAGCACAAATGCATGGGGACAAGGCAAGATGAAATCTGGAAAATTTAGAGACATTAGCGTGCCATGCTACCTAGATGCCGCGATAAGGGCCTGGAACACCCTTAGATGCATTGTGGATGTCAATTTACAGTATCTAGGAATGGTAGTGGAATTTCATGGACCCTAGTCCACACAATAAGGGTATGGCACACCCCTATGTTAAAAATGACAAATCTTGTTCAACTATAAATAAGACACCCAAACATTGTTGTAACCACCTTGGACGACCTTAGGGCTTGGATACATGATTGATAAGGATGAAAATAGGGTTTTTATTCCCTTAATTTAGTTTTTTTATGGATTTTAGCATGACTTCATCTATTATGATTAGGTGTATGTCTACGAGCGTAGTATGATTGTTCGTAGTGCCTTAACTCTAAGTTTCTCCCTATTGATTGTTCGTAGTGCCTTAACCCTAGGTTTCTCCCTATTGATTGTTCAAGAACCATACTTAACCGCAATGTTTAAGTTTAAATTTTGATGTCGCCCAAAATACACCTCCACTAGAAGTCTAAAGTGATCGATTGCAAATATAATAACCCAACAAGGTTGGGCTCGATCCCACAGGAAAAACATGAACAGTTGTAGGCCTTGATGTAATCCATGAGCAGTACAATAAAGTAAATGGGGGGGGGGGTGGATTTTGGTATCAGTAGTAAGTAGTATCCAACTCGTGAGTATTGTTTAGTTGAAATCAATATGAGACAAACACTAGAACTGTATTCCCCCTGGCTTCTCAACTATGTAAATTTCTTGAGTTTAACCCAATTATTCTAGTGTTCTATATGTAAAGCCTACAAGTTAGGTATTATACAGAAGATAAATTTCACCTGTTGACTTGGTTATCATCTCAGAGTGTCGCTTTGTTGCCCCTTGTTCTGTCCCCAGTCATACTTAGTTATCGTACACCTGTCTTAATCCTTGCTACCCAATCACAAACTTCTTGGTTATCGAATGAATGCAAATACAAGCTATCTCAAGTGTCTACAGCTACTTGCGGTTAATTAATACAAATGAGAATTAAGATACACGCAAAATCCCTAGAATAATTGAATCTCACACTTTTTTACGTAGCTAATCCGCCAGGATTCCCACAACCCTAGCTGAGAAGATTAGCCACTATTGTTTGTGCAAGAAACCATGATTATTAATAAAGAACACATAAAATAAATTGCACAAGATTAATATGAATAAACTCCAAAGTCTTTAATTGAATAAAACCTTAAATCTCAAGAAATAATGTAGAAGAAAGTAATTATGTGTAAAATAATGTCTCAATGCGTTATCTAATTAGATAAACCCTAGGGTATTTATATTATCTCAAAATAACATAAAAATCCTATTAAAAATGGGAAAAGTAAAAAGTTAAGTCGGCAATCGGTACGACTCGGTCATTACTCGTATCCTTAGCTTACGAGTCGTACCCTGCCTTATCGTAACCATTCCAGTTCTGAATCTTCCCATGGCTTCAGTTCTCTGTTTATCTTACGACTTCAGCTTACGAGTCGTAACCATGTATACGACTCAGATTTTTCATTCGTATCTGCCTAGGTCTTCAGTCTTTTTGGGTCTTGAACATTAGTTGGGATACAACATCCCTATGTGAGTCGTACTCAGACTTCTGACTCGTATCTTTCTGACACTTCAATTTTTGGATAGTATCTTGGGTTTTGTTATGCTTACGACTTCAGCATATGACTCATACCCTATCTTATGACTGGGCTACTTGAGTTGTATCTTCCTCATACTTAGTTTCTTGATTTGGCTTTTGGTTCTGCTCCTCATACGACTCAGCATACGAGTCGTATCGAATGATTACGACTCACGAGCAGACTCATATACTGATCGAGAGTTGGTCTTTTTCAGGTTTTTTTCTTCTTCTTTCGCTTAGATTATGTCATAAACCTGTTTTACCTGCAATTCCCACCAAAGTGCATTATATCTAACAAAACACCCTAAGTTTACGCATAAATTCATGGTTTTAAGCATCTAAAGTGTCGTGTTTCTATGCCACATCACCTTTGTTCGTCTCTCTTAATTACTCTTGTGGTTACTCTTACACTTATTTAATCTTTAAAGTGAGCCCGGATTAAGATAGTAATTCAGCAATAGTCCCTGTGGCATCAATACTTGGATTTCTTTAAGGACACTATATTACTTGGGTGGACCACATACATTTGTGTGTACGCTTGGGAGCAATGCTTATATCTCAAATTTAAGTTTCTTAGAGGAAGACTTAAATTGATATCCATTGAAAAGATCTGAAGCTTAAATTATAAAATTCGACTGATCACAAATATTATTCGTTTCTAGTGAATATATATAAAAGGATTGAAACTTTACGTTATGACTTAAAATAGGCTCATAGTGAAACTTGTTATCTCCTCCTATATGGGTAAGCCTTTCCCAACCCGAATTCAAAATTAAAGTAATATAGAAGCGGAAAAAGAGAGATTAAAGTGAACTTTCATAAGGTGCTGAACTTTGATATGCCTAGATCCGAAATTCGTCAAACTCATTTATGCCATTCAGCCTAGATTTTGCTGCATCTGTCCACTCTAAATTCAGCTTCTTCAATGGCCATAGTGTCATATGCTCAAGTTCAATTGGTAAATGGCAAGATTTTCCATACACAAGATGATAAGGTGAAGCACCTATGGGGTTTTTGTAAGCTATACGGTAGGCCCATAATGCACCATCTAACCTTCTTGCCTAATCTGTCTGATTGGCATTCCAGTCTTCGCCAATATGGACTTGATTTCTCTATTGAATACTTCAACTTGTCCACTTATCTGCGGATGATAAGGTGTTGCCACCTTATGTTTCACTCCATATTTTGCAAGTAGATTTTTGAATAGATGATTGAAAAAATGTGACACTCCGTCACTAATAATAACACGTGTCATGCCAAATCGAGAAAAGATATTCTTTCTCACAAATATTATGACACTCCTTGCTTTATTTTTAGGAAGTGCAATCGCTTCCACCCACTTTGACACATAGTCAACAGCTACTAGTATGTACTTCATGCCACACGAACTCACAAAAGGTCCTATGAAGTCTATGCCCCATACGTCAAACACTTCTAATTCTAATATTGGGGTCATTGGTAGTTCATGTCTTCTTGTAATAGTACCTTATCGTTGGCATTGGTCATAGGCAGCAACATAGTCATGCGTATCTTTGTATATGGTCATCCAATAATATCCGTATTGTAGGATCTTATAAGTTGTTCGGACCCCTCCATGGTAAACCCCAACTGGTGATGAGTGATATACCTTCGGTATGCTCATTATCTCTACCTCAGGTATGCACCTATGAATGATTCCATCTGTACAAATTTTGAAAAGATAAGGTTCGTCCCAGAAAATTTTCTTACCTCATGCATAAATTTTTGTCTTTGTTGATATGGGAGATCTTCTGGGACTAGGTCACTTGCTAAGTAATTTGCATAATCTACAAACCATAGAATCAAATCATTTGAAGCTACCAATATCTGTTCATTTGGGAAGCTATTGACAATCTCCATACCCTTAGCAATCTTCTGCATAGCTTTCTCCTCTAGTCTAGACAAGTGATCCGCAACTTGATTCTCTGTACCTTCTTTGTCCTTTACCTCGAAATCAAATTCTTGCAACAGAAATGCCCACTGAATAAGCCTTGGCTTTGCATCATTTTTAGTTATTAGGTACCATAATGCTGCATGATCGGTGTGCACAATCACCTTTGTCCCAATCAAGTAAGATCTAAACTTTTCAAAGGAAAAAACCATTGCCAATAACTCTTGCTCCGTCATGGTATAGTTCTTTTACACAGGGTTTAGTGCCTTACTAGCATACTAGAGGGGATGAAAGATCTTTTTTTTATTTGTCCTAGTACAACCCCTAAGGCCAATCCACTAGCATCACACATAATTTCAAAAGACAAAGACCAATTAGGAGACACAATGATTGGGGCAAATACCAACTTCTCTTTTAAGTTTTCAAAAGCCTTCTTACATGCATTTTTAAAATCAAACTTTACCTCTTTCTCGAGCAGATTGTAAAGTGGACCAACAATCTTCAAGAAGTCCTTGATAAATCGTCTATAAAAACCTGCATGTCCTAGGAACCTCCGAATGCACAGAAATTGGATAGGGTGATTTCTCAATCACCTCCACTTTTGCTCGATCAACCTCTATTCCTTTCTTTGAAATTTTGTGCCCAAGCACAATTCCTTCTTTAACCATGAAATGACACTTTTCCCAATTAAGTACCAAGTTGCATTCTTCGCATCTCTGTAGAGCTTTTGCCAAGTGCTTTAGACATTCATCAAAAGAGTCCGCCACCACCGAAAAATCATCCATAAAGACTTCAAAGGTTTCTTCAACCATATTGGAAAAAATGAACATCATACATCTCTGAAATGTGGTTGGGGCATTGTATAGCCCGAATGACATTCATTTGAATGCAAAGGTCCCATAAGGACATGTAATGGTGGTCTTCTCTTCGTCTTCTGGTGCAATAGTAATTTGATTATAATCGGAGTACCCATCAAGAAAACAATACCCTCCTCTGCCTGTTAATCTGTCCAACATCTGATCCATGAATGACATCAGAAAGTGGTCCTTCTGAGTCCAAACATTCAACTTTCTATAATCCATGCATACTCTCCATCCAATGACTGGTCTCACACTAGTTCATTCTTCTCATTAGGAACAACACTTATTTCACACTTCTTTTGAATGCATTGAATTGGGCTAACCCACTTGCTATCTGCAATGAGAAATACCACACTAGTATCTAACCACTTGATGATTTTTTTCTTAACCACCTCTTGCATAGGAGGATTAAGTCGTCGCTAGTGTTCAATAGATGGAACACAATCCGGTTCAAGCTGAATTTTGTGAGTATACAAACCAGGTGGAATACCAATAATATCTGTAATGGACCATCCAATGGCCCTTTTGAAATTCTACAATACTGACAACAATGCTTCAACTTTTGAATATCTCAGACCAACTGCAATAATAACCGGTAGGGCATTGTTGGCTCCTAAAAATGCATATTTCAAGTGAGATGGGAGGGCTTTCAACTCCAATATAGGTGGTTCTTTAATAGATGAACGATCTGGTGGAGTAGTTCTATTTTTCATATCTAAATCAAGCTTCTTTGGTGCATAGTTTTAACCACTCCCTTGGATTGCACCTACCATCTCCTCATACTCCTCAATACATTCTGAATCAAAATTCATGATCACATCTGCAAATACCCCAACACCTAATCTTTCTTCAATAGGAACAACTGTATTAGAACTATTATCCCATAAGGTTACAACATCATGGAATGAATCTACCTCTTCGTTATCTACATCAATCACCGATACAACTCTCAAATTGTCAGAATGCTTCATATATTTGCATACATTAAATGTCACCTGCTCGTCATTGAGTCTCAATATCAGATGTTCTTTCTCCAGATTATTCAAAATCTTACATGTAGACAAAAATGGTCTTCACAAGATAATATGGACTTGAAAGTCCACTTAACAGTCTAATATAACAAAGTCAGCAAAAAATATAAAAGAAAACACTTTTACCAAAACATCATAAAGGATACCAACAGGCTTCTTTATAGTTCTGTCAGCCATCAGTAGTCTCATGGTGGTTGGTTTGGGAGCTCTCAATCCTAACTGCTTGAATACGTCCAAGGGAATGAAATTAATGCCATCCCCCAAATCACATAATACTCGAGTAAAGTTGAAAGACCCGATAGTACACAGTATTGTGTTAGCGTATGAGTCCTCCTTCTTTTCTACCAGAGATCTAGTAACCACTACACTGTAATGATGAATATTGTACACTGGATCATAGATAACGACCTTCTTCTTATTGATAAAATCCTTCATGAATTTTGCATATCCTGGCATCTACTCCAATGCCTCTACAAGCGGTATGTTGACAGTTAATTTGTTTAGCATAGATAAAAATTTCTGATACTTACCTTGTTCTTATTACTTTTTTAGTCTTTGTGGATAGGGAGGCCATGATCTTGGAATGGGTTTCAACACAGGTTCTGGCATATTTTCTTCTGCTTCATTTGGCTTATTGCTGCTCCCTATATCAATCGGCTTCTCTTCACCTTTCTGCTCATCAACTATGGCTGCAGGTGGATCTGTAGTAACCTTACCACTCTGAGTGGTAATGGAATAACATTAACTATCATTTCTGGAATTTACCACCATATTTCTCGAAAGAGTGCCAGGTTGTCTTTGATTTACTGCGGCTGACATCTGACCAAATTACAGCTCCAATTATTTGATTGCTGTAGCATGGGACTCCATTTTCTGGTTCAATCCTGATAGATCAGCTTTGATATCTTTCAAGCAATTCTCTTGAATTTCTTTCCCTTTGACCAACTTGGCCAGGAGTGTCTCCGTTCTGGACTCTGTATCTTAACTTTCTAGTGGAATATATTATCACTCTTCTCATTATAGTTATCCTTACGTCGCCAATCACCATCTCTATCTCTATACCTATCATTGTAATAATTTTAACCTTGATTTTTTTGCCTTTGAGCTCGAAAATCTACCAACCTACAATCAAGAAAATTCGCCTTTTCTTCAGATTCAATTTCAAATAGTTTGGATGTTGACCCTTGTATAGCAACTACTTTTACTTTCTCAGCATTCATTGAAGCAAACTATTTTGTCAGCAACTCGATATCTGTATAAAGCTGTGCAACCTCTTGTGCTACTATATTATTTGCTTCTCCATATGTATTTGATTCCCCAATAGCATATGTACCACCACCACATTCTGAATCTCAAGTGCGCCATCCTCTGTTGGTAACCATAATATCATCAAGCATTTCCTGTGCAGTTTCCCAATGAAGACGCATGAAGGATCCACCTAAAATTATATCTAATATAGCTCTTGAACTTTCATTTAATGATCTATAGAAGAACTCAGACAAGTGAGATCCTTTGATTATGTGATTTGGTACCATGCTCTATTTTTTTTTGAACCAAAACCATGCCTCATACATGGACTCTGCAAGTAGTTGTCTAAAGTTGTATTCATCCTTTAACTGCAACATCCGTGCAGGAGGGAAAAATCTATTCAGAAATTATGTCTTCAATTCATACCAGGTAGTGATAGATCCTATAGGAAGTTCTCCTAGACATAGAGATGCTTCACCAGTCAATGAAAATGGAAAGAACCTCAATCTCAATGCCTCCTAATTAACCCTTGGAATATTATAGTTTGTGAAGATCCTTACAAAATTTGTAAGATACATGTTCACGTCATCCTTAGCTGCACCAGAAAATGCATCTTTCAGATTCAATAGTTGGATCATAACATTAGTAATATCAAACTTCACATTAGGGGCTAACATCGGAGGAACGATGGCTCCTGATTTGGCAGGCTCAACACAACCCCGATCTTCATCATCTTCTTTCTCATATGAGTTCAAGTGCTAGTATGCACTTATCAATGGAGCCCTACCTTTCTGTACTCGATGATCAACAATTTATCTAGGTTTTACTAGCCCATGTGGTTGAGCTACTCCTACCTCTGCGACAGCTCTAGCCTATTCGGCTTCCCTGCGTTCTTGCTCCAACAGTTGCTGTGTCAGTAAGTCTATAATTTGTTGTGAATCTATTAGAAGACGCGAGAGTACCATATTTGGATCCATAGGTGGGGGATCTTGAACCCTGTAATGAACTTATTCTTCCATCCTTCTTGGTGTTTGAAGGAGTCTCTCAGATTCTGGGTTAAAAAGGAGTAAGGGACTGCCTCTACTCCCAGTGCTTGGTATACACTGACGTATGCCAAACTAAAAAGTGAAAAATTTAAAACCCGTGAACTTCACCAATTTAATTAACCGTTTGAATCGTATTCCTCGACAACGATGCCAAAATTTTATGTCATCCAAAATACACCTCCACTGGAAGTATAAAGCGGTCGAGTATAGATATAATAACCCAACAAATTTGGGGTCGATTCCATAGGGAAAATATGAAAAGTTGTAGGCCTTGATGTAATCCACGAAAGTACAATAAAGTAAATGGGGGGATTTTGGTATCAGTAGTAAGTAGTAACCAACTCGTGAGTATTGTTTAGTTGAAATAAATATGTGATGAACGCTAGAATTGTGTTCCCCCTGGCTTCTCAACTACATAGATTTCTCGTGTTCAACCTAATTATTCTAGTGCTCTACATGGAAAGCCTACAAGTTAGGTATTATCCAGAAGATAAATTTCACCCGTTGACTTGGTTATCGTCTCAGAGTGTCGCCTTATTTCCCCTTGTTCCGGCCCCATTCATACTTGGTTATTGTACACCAGTAGTAATCCTTGCTACCCAATCACATACTTCTTAGTTATCGAACAAATTCGAATACAGGCTATCTCAAGTACCTGTAGCTACTTGAGGATAATTAATACAAAGAAGAATTAAGGTACACGCAAAAACTCTAGAATAATTGAATCTCACACTTCCTTTATGTAGCTAATCCGCCAGGGTTCCCACAACCCTAGCTGAAGAGATTAACCACTCATGTTTGTGCAAGAAACCATGACTATCAATGAAGAACACATAAAATCGATTGCACTAGATTAAGATGAATAAACTCCAAAGTCTTTAACTTTAAATCTCAAGAAATAATGTAGAAAAAAGTAAGTATGGGTAAAATAATGTCACAATGCATAACCCAAGTAAAGATAAACCCTAGGGAATTTATAGTATCTCAAAATAAAATAAAAATTCTATCAAAAATAGGAAAGGCAAAGTTAAGTCCGCAACTGGTACGACTCAGTCATTACTCGTATCCTCGGCTTACGAGTCATACCCTGCCTTGTCGTAATCATTCCAGTTCTGAATCTTCCCATTATTTCAATTCTCTATTTCGCTTATGACTTCAGCTTACGAGTCGTAACCATGTATATGACTCAGATTCTTCATCCGTGTCCGCCTGGGACTTCAGTTTTTTTGGATCTTGAACACTGCGTGGGATACGACATCCCTATACAAGTCGTACTCAGAGTTCCGACTCGTATCCTTCTGACACTTCAATTTCTAGATAGTAGCTTGGGTTCTGTCATGCTTACAGTTTCAGCATATGACTCGCACCCTGTCTTATAACTGGACTACTTGAGTCGTATCTTCCGTATACTTAGTTACTTGATTTGGCTTTTGGTTTTGTTCCTCATATGACTCAGTACATGAGTCATATCAAATAATTACGACTTCTGAGCAGACTCGTATACTGATCAGAGTTGGTCTTTTTAGGTCCTTTTCTTCTTCTTTTGCTCAGATTTTGTCATAAACCTGTTTTACCTGCAATTCACACCAAAGTGCATTATATCTAACAAAACACCCTAAGTTCACGTATAAATTCATGGTTTTAAGCTTCGAAAGTGCCATGTTTCCACGCCATATCACCTTTGTTCGTCCCTCTCAAATACTCTTGTGTTTACTCTTGCACTTATTTAATCTTTGAAGTGAGCCTCGATTAAGATAGTTATTTAACACTAGTCCCTATGGGATCAATACTTGGCTTTCTTTAAGGCCACTATATTACTTGGGTGGACCACGTACATTTCCGTGTGCGCTTGGGCGCAACACTCTTATCTCAAATTTAAGTTGCTTAGAGAAAGACTTGAATTGATATCCATTGAAAAGATCCGAAGCTTAAATTTTAAAATTCAACTGATCACAAGTATTATTCATTTCTAGTGAATATATATAAAAGGCTTGAAACTTTATGTCATTTTTTATAATTGGTTCGTAATGAAACTTGTTATCTCCTCCTATACGGGTAAGCCTATCCCAACCCAAATTCAAAATTAAAGTAATATAGAAGCGGAAGAAGAGAGATTAAGCCTAAGATATAAATATAACAAAGAAGTAATATCTCTAGATACAACCCAGATCTGGTTGTCCCCAGTACAAGCCTTTAATACAGAATGAAATAGTAATCTAAAGTTTCTTAAATGTGAATAATGCTCAAGATAAATACAGAGAGATTTGAGTAAGATTTGTAGTTTGCCACTACCTCAATCTCCACAACATCAATTCTGAAAGAACGTAATCTACAATCTACCAATCGAACCAACACCCGCACATAGTGAAGAAAAATAAGATAAAAAAAAATAAAAGTAAGGATGAGTACAAAACCACATGTACGATGATAATTGATCCTAATCCAAAGGAATAGTGAGAACCACCATCCCAACTACCCAAGGTTCCCCAAATAATCTATATTTCATAATTACATTATTTCCTCTTATCAGGATAACCCAACAGAATGTTCAACAAATTTACCAAAAATAGGGCAGACATACCAACCTAGTTGACTCAACACTATTTATTTATGTTCAACAACAAGGGGAAAATAAATTATAATCAACCTAGTAATATGAGATGAAAAATAATGAGAGAATACACATACGTACGAGTGTATCTCATTCTACTAACAGGGGCTACACTTCAATCAAGCCTCAGCGATACCCTATGTCTCAAATATTCCAACCTCCAAATTAGTATATGATGATATATAATGATGGAATGAAGTAAAATGAATACTCAAACACAATATCACAAACAAGGTCCTAACACAAAAATACAGTACAAGAGTAAATACTAACACAATACCAAAATATACCTAGGGTGATAATGTAATGTAATTGATGTAATGCAGTGTAGTGATGATGATGAAATATTTTGAAAGCTACCGCATAACTTTCTATATACACCCACTGATCTCGCAGTAACTATGTAGGAACTATGGGGGGTTCATAATTCATACACTCATATAATTTCAATCTTATATCTCAAATCAACCTAATCGGTATATCCCTCGGTATAGGTGTTTTATATGGTGTCTTATTTTCTTATAAAAATTAGAATATCTCAGTGGTACCAATGTCTAGTAAATATACATGTGTGATATGAGGATGTAATGCTCACAATAAATCAATATGAAGATCAAAATCCATTCAATAAGTGTATAAGTGAGCTCAAAATCAACTCAATGTATCAATGATTCATGATATCAATTTCCACTTAGCACCACCAGAATAAATAGTCATGTAGTCATCAGTATTATCTTCTCCAACTTCTCACTTCGGAATCACAAGAATGAATATGTAATTAAATGCTTATATAATACCTACAATGTCAAATTAAGACCAACATGCTTATATAAGACCTACAATGTCAAGTTAAGATCCCACTCGAGCGACTTAATAATAAATAAGGCATATAATGCACACAACATGACTAACAACATCGAGTCAGGCTGCCACTCGGGCATCACAATAGTATATCCTCTCCAATCAAAAGTAATATGTATATAAGTCCCCACTCGAGCACATGATCATAAATAACTACTCAAGTTTGTAATGAAGTTCACATAAGCCCCACATAGGCAATGATGAGTGGCAATTTTGCCACTTATTTATATCCATATTCTTGCACACTATGCTGAATTAATTATGTACACAAGGCTAATTCTTCATTGAAATGCATTAATTTCAAGTGTTTTTGAATTTGTAGGAAATCTAATGAGAATAAGTTTAGATGAAGCTGGAATAGAAGGAAATAGAGCAAGAGGAGAAAAAGTTAAAGTTCAGGCCCAGGAAAAGACCCCCAGATGCTGCGATCGCACTCTGAGGGTTGCAATTGAGATCAGTCAATCAGTCAGAGAGTGGAGATCGCAGATCAACCACTACGATCACAGGGATTGCGATCAAGAAACAACGATCGGACTAGTCGGGAAATTTGAAGGGTAGATCTAGAATTTTACTTTGCAAAATCCCAAGATACAAAGGTAAATCCCTCAATGTTCAGTAGTTTTTTATCCAATTTTCAGTGTGGAGAGCAAAAATACTTTATTTTTGAGTGATAAAACAATTGCTAATTTTATTCCAAGAGAGATTTGTTTGTAAATTGAAATTAAAGTTTGGGTTTACACTTATTTGGCTTATGATGAATGAATTGCATGCCAACTTGTGTATAATTCTTCTCCTTAATTTCATGAGTAACTAAATTAATATCTTGGGGTTATGTTTGATTAGGGGGTTAATATTGTATGGGTGTTGATTGTTTGTCTAATTATTAGTTAATGGTGTTGGATTTTTCTCTACTCTATGTTTGAATTGAGAATTATTAGTGAAAATGCCAATTTTCTTGGATACCATATCATCCTTGAAAGAGGGATGTGGGTGAAGAGTAATTATGAACAACAACTTGAATTAGATTCGTTCTTATAATCATCTTAGAAATAAGAGTTTTATTTGAAGTAGCTATTTTCATAAGAATCATCTTTGAAATAAGGATGCTAGTTGAGCTAATGGATTGGTAAAATTGTCACACGCATAAGGTGTTCAAAAGAATCCATGAGTGAAATTTAGTATTTTATAAAAAGGTTAACACTAAGGCCCTAAATTTATCCTACCCAAAACCCTTGGCTAAAACTTGGACTAACTCTTAATTACCCATGCATGAATATCACCTAGGAGAACATAACCCCAAGGTTTCTCTCAACTTGGTGTACCTATCAATTGTTTATCACTTATTAGTGTTATTTTATGATCGTATTTAATAAAGTTCAAACTCAAACCCCCAATTTATTTTCATATTTTATTTAAATGTTTCATTACGAGTTAACATATAGTTAACTCTCAACACATGTAAACTTTGAAATCTAGTTTGCACTTCTTAAGGATTCAACCCCGACTCTTGTTAGGAATATATTGAAAAAATCCGCCTTGAACTTAATTTAACGTGTAAGTTGAGCATTATAAAAAATGACGCCATTGTTGGGGACTGAAAGATAATTTTCACTTATGTAGTATTATTGGTAACCTTGGGTTAACCGTGGTGCTTTAGTTTACATTGTTTATTGTTTTTGTTCTCTTATTAGGTGATTTTCATAGTAATCACGACACCATGAGCCATAATGAGTGAAATGATGGCTCATTTGATTGGCACCTCGAGGACAAGGATTATCTTCATAATGCGGGGCATACGAGTGCCATCTGTATTCCTCCGACCGAGGGAAATAAAGTGTTTTATGTCACTAGTGTGATGCTACATATGTTAAAAATAAAAGGTCTATTCAGGGACCAATCACACGAAGATACAAACCTACATTTTTCAAAACTTTGCCCATATTACTCTAGAGTCTATTCAGTTGAGACTTTTCCCATTCTCTTTAATGGGTGAAGCAATTTTATGGTTGAGATCTCTATCCGCCGAGTCTATTACATCTTGGGTCGAACTTACAGAGGTCTTTTTGGATAGATATTTCTCTCCATCTAGAACGCTATAACTAAGAGACAAAATTACAAATTTTTGTCAACTTAGTGGTGAGCCCTTATATGAGGTGTGGCAAAGGTTCAATGAAAAAATCATGTAATGCCTGAATTATAAACTGCTGAAGAAGATACTTCTCCAAATATTTTATCGGGCAATAGACCCATTGAACAAAACCATTTCTAATAACGCATATGGAGGGTCTCTTGTCAAGTTATCCTATAGGGTTACATTGACTTTGCTTGACCAAGTTACAAAAAAAATAGAGGGTTCCATACCCGAGAATCCAAAGTAAT
The DNA here is from genome assembly GCA_030864215.1 of Capsicum pubescens. NCBI lineage: Eukaryota > Viridiplantae > Streptophyta > Magnoliopsida > Solanales > Solanaceae > Capsicum > Capsicum pubescens. The sequence goes on from CM061548.1 coordinate 186,868,042, forward strand.
CATAGGGTCTCCCACCGCCTCTTATGTCAACAAAGATCAAAGAAAGAGGGACGAGGAAAGGGATAAAAATATGGCTAAAGTGATCACCCAATTAGATCTCCTCACTAAACTTGTGATGGGAGCATCTTCAAAAGCGATCAATGTCATTGCCTCTCATGGTGCAAAAAGATATGATGAGGATGAAGCTAAGGCACTCAATGAAGATATAAGTTTCTTAGTGAACCATCTGGGGGGTTCTTTTCACACCTACTAAAGGCAAGGCAAGAATTAAGGTTGGAATGATCGAGATCGGGATCGTGAGTGGCGTGATAGAGAGAAGGATAGAAACATAGATTATAGGGACAAGGAGAGAGGATATGATAGATATGTGTCCCCTCATTATCATGTTAAGAATAAGGAATTAAGCTTAGTGGATTAAAAAATATTTTAAACCAATGATGTCCTTGCTCAGATTTTGATACGTGTTTAAGGTACCGAAAAAATGGTAAGGGAAATGAAAAGTGACTTCTCTTAATTAAACCAAACGGTCACATCTCATTCGGCCTCCATCAAGCAATTGGAGACGTAAGTAGGTCAAATTTCAACCCAACTCAATGCTAGGCCAAAAGGAGGTTTACCTAGTGACACAATGGTCAATCCCAAAAATGATGCCCATGTTATGGAAATCGTTACTAGAAATGGTAGAAATCTTGGTGAACATGTGGTTGAGGTTGATGAAAAGTCTCTTGATAAACAAGAAAGTGAAAAGAAGAAGCGGTTTGAAAAGCCAAGTGATGGTGCTCCAACATCTCATGAAGAGGGTAATAAGGAACCAATGATAGTTGAAAATAAGAGTGATAAGGAAGAAACTCCTTAAGTGATTGATGGTGATGAGAAAAAGGTGGACGAACCTTAAAGTGTTCCATTGCCCCCAATGAAAATTCCTGTACCCTTTTTACAAAGGTTAATAAGAAAGATGACAATGCTAAGTTGAAAAATTTCCTTTCAAAACTTAGCTACCTCTTGATTAATATTCCATTGTTAGAAGCTCTTCAAGAGATTTTGGGGTATGCTAAGTCAATAAAGAACTTGATGTCAAAAAAAAAACTTGTGGATTGCGAAACTATTGATGTGACTCAAAGTAGTAGTGCTATCATGTCAAATGCAATGGCGGAGAAAAAAAAAGACTCGGGTGCATTTATAATTCCTTACACCATCGGGACACACAAATTTGAAAAGTCATTGTGTGACCTTAGATCTATTATCAAATTAATGCCATATGTTTTGTATCAAAGGATAGGGTTGGGTGCTCCTACACCCACCACCATGAGACTGTTGATGGCGGACCATTCAATTAAAAAACCAATGGGCATATTGTATGATGTGTTGGTTAAGGTTGACCCGTTCATCCTTCCGACAGATTTTATAGTCTTCGATTGTGAAATCGATCATGAGATACCAATCATATTCCTCGATTATGAAATTGATCATGAGATTCCAATCATACTTGAGATACCATTTTTAGCAATCGGAAGAGCTCTAGTTGATATGGAGTGTGGAGAGATGAAGTTTCGAGTACATGATAATAATGTCTCTTTCCGTGTGTGCAAAACCAAAAACAACTAATGGAGTTACAAGTGGTGTTTGTGATTGACGTTGTGGATAAGGAACTTGATCTTGGGTCACCTCACCCCAAGGATCCAACTTGATGATAGATAGACTTCGTGCCGCAATGTTAAATTAGGCGTTGGATGGGAGGCAACCTATTATTGTTATTAAGTTGGTCCGTATCTTTTGAATTTTGATTGTTAGAGTTAGTTTTTGTGTTTTTTATTAATTCATGCAATCATGGAACTTTGAAGGTTCATTTGAGAATTGAAAGATAATAGTTGAAGTGGAATTGAGTTAGAGGTGGCATGGCTAAAAACATGGGACTTAAACATAGTCTCAGGTGTCGCGATCGCGATTGTGATCCTAAGACTCAGATTTGCCCAAACTAAGCCTCAGGTACTGCAATCGCATAAGCTAACCGCAATTGCAATCTCCGCATGATTGCAATCGCGATTGCGATTATGGTAAGTATAAATATAAACCATCTCCAAAATGATTTTTCGCTTAACTCCCTTTATATACCTAAAATCGTTAAATTTTCATTATTGTAATCATTGTTAGAGTATATATCATCTCCATTTGCATCTGAGCATTAGTTATATGCTTTAAATTTCTTCTTTTATGCTTAAATGTGGGGCTTAGAATACACGTCTAGGACAATGGCCTAAATTTGTGAAATGTGTGCTTCATTAGTGTCTATATTGATATTGTTTGTTGTAGTGACTGTTGTTGTTTGTGTGCATATCATTGGGGAAGTCTTGAGTTCCCAAAATTGTTCAAAATTAAGATGAGATGTAGGTGCAAACCAAGTGTTTGGTGAAATTCCCAAATGAACTTCTTGGTAGTTTTCTATGAATTAAAGGGCATGAGTGTGTGAAGGAATTGTGTTTCATGTTTTTAGTGTCATTTACTTGTTATGAACACAAATTGATAGATCAATTGGCATTTTTAGTCGTGATCATATTAAGACTGCAGTTTCAGGTATCGTGATCGCGGTCGCCAGAGTGTGATTCCGGTGATGCAATTGCGATCATGGAACTCGAGTGCTGTTTGATAGGTGTCTTAAGAGTCGCAATCGTGACTCAAGTGGAGTGTGATCGTCATATCTAAGGCCTGCTTGATAAGCCTGTCCAAAATCCTGAACTCCTATTTTAAGACCAAATTTGACCTATGTACCATTTCTTTAGCTTAGTTGAGTCACCTAGCATTGTTTTCATATGATGATCTTGATAGTTAATACTTTGTATTGTTTGCAGGACTTTGAAGCTGAAGATGGTAGAGTATGATCAACATCACTTCCCTACCCTTGAATGTCAGATGATTTTTTTTGAGGACCTCACCAGGAGGAAGTTACTCCTTAAGCAGGGCATATCTCTGGATAAAGTGCTCAAAAAGCTCATGGCCTTTCATGAGAGGTTGGTGGAAATGGGGTAGAGATATTTTACCCATGATCCGTACTGGGACAATGAGCAATGGGTTAGAGAATTCTACGTAAATCTCATTGTAGTGAAAATCTCTGACCTAGTTATGAAGATTCGAGGCAAGGAAGTTCATTTCGGTATCAAACAAATCAATAAAGTATTTGGGCTACCAGAGCTGACATGAGATAATATGAAGACAAGGACTATGCTCCAGGAAGCTGTTTGGTTGATAAACTGTGCCCATGAAGGGAAGTCCCATGGGCCGCCACAAAAATAAAGATAACATTGAATGAGTTCACGATTGAGGCTTGGATCTGGTTTACTATCATCTATAGTCGTGTTTCTCCGTCCACCACTATGACTTATGTCTAGTTATGCGAGCTCAGATGGTAGCCTGCTTACTGGACAACATTCCTTTAAATATTGGTCAATTTAGGATTTTTGAGATTAGACACTTTAAGAAAAGAAATGACCCAATGCTCATATTTCCATCTTTAATCATGGAGTTGTGAAAGAGGGTCGAGGTTGAGGTATACCCAGGAGACAAATGGTCATCCCTGAAGACACTCATTTACCCATTAAAGATACATGGAGAGGGCGCCATTTCAAAGAGCAAAGGAAGATCGACTTGGGTAAGTTGGTGGATGATGATATCGACTCTTGTAGGCCATATGCAGTAGGGCCATTTGAGAAGAGCTCGAGTAGGATGTGAGTAGTCTAACAGCTAGCATCTAGGTTGCCCACAGGGCCAGGAGATCCTTCTACCACTCACTACTCTTTTATTGCACAGACTGATTATGAGAGGTTTCTGAAAGATCAGAAGGCATGAGGGGCCACCATATCCATAATTGAGCACTCCTACTATTCTTTGGCATGGTTACATCAGGAACATTGAGATTCTCATGATTAGATGAGGAGAAGGGAGAAGAAGAGATATAAATTTTTCACCCGCATATGGAAATGGGTGAAGGTCTTTGGAAGGTCCTGAAGCCCTAAGATAGGTTTTGTCGCCCAGAGTAGATGTAGATGATGACATTCCATCCAGATGGTCTAATGGTGAGGATCCAGATTCTAATGACACCGATGAGAAGACATCCAGTTATGACAACACTTGATGTGGTTTCAGGGAGTCCCTTTAGCTCTTTTTATGCTTTTATGATATGCAGTGAGGAAACTGCAACCTCTTTAGTTGGGGGTGCCCGTCTCCTTATTTAGTTTATATTTTATATTGGGTCTGTATTATTTGAATGATTATTCGGATGTTTTATATTTTATTTGGATAATTTGATTTGATTTTTATTTACTATGGATAATTTGACAATTTGGGTTGTAATATTGGGCATCCTGATGGTGTCTTATTTGTGGATTAATCACTTTTATTTTTCATTTTTAGATTTTTATTTCCTTTAGTAATGATATTAGATGAGTCATTCCCAATGATAGATTGAGTGATGACATTCTTAAGTTAAAATCGCCGTGTTGGGGTTTTTGAGCTATAGATGCAGGGGAAGTCTAAGTACCCGTGGAATTATAGATTTAGGATTGCCATTATTCCTATGGTGAAATCTGAGTAGCCATATGATTTTCCCTTGCGGGAGCCAAAATGTGAGATGACAGCTTGATTTGGTGTTAATAATAGTTAATCTGGCCAAATGTGAAACAAACATCCCCCTCCATCCAAATTTTTTTGTGAAAATCTAAGGCATGGACGTGAATGATTTTGTTACAACACTTTACCTCTTTTGTGACTCCAAATGCTTTAGTTGGTAGAGTGTGACGAATAACTCTTTTTGCTCTCAAATAGGAAATGCAATTGATCCTCCTAGAAAAGTTTGCATGCTATGTGCGGTGAGCTTAGTTGATTGATCCTCATGCTTACTTGTGTCATCTAAAACTTTCCCTATTATTCATTTAAAGCTAATCTTGATTACATGTGGTTGTAGGAATGATATTAGGCCTTTTTTGTGATCATGGAGAATCATTTAAGCCTAAAAAGCCTACCCGAGAATGAATGATATCCCTAGTCACCCCTTTTGAGCCTTTGAACCTTTCGTTGGCAGTCGTATTACAAGATTTGGACCCTATGAAAATTCTCTCTTTTGAACCCTACCCTCCTGGAATTTAAAAGTACAACTTGAGGCTAAAAGCCTATGTTGGGGGTGGATCTTGAAAGAAGGTGATCATGGACAATAGACTTATAAGTGAGTGCCTAAGATCAAATCATTGATGAAAAATAAATGAGGAAAAAAAAGGGATCAACAAAAGAAAGAAAAACATGATATTATGCAAATGAAAGAAATGAAAAGAAAATTCTTTGAAAAAATAGTGAACCAAGGTAGTAACAGTAGACACATGTGGGAATTAGGGATGGATGAAGTGGCCTATGACCCAAAGTTCGATCTAATAGTGTTTTATGTGGAGTTTAAAGAGGGTGTAGTCACTTTTATCCCAAATGTTTGTCCTACCCTTCCACGATCCTACATTATAAGCTTGAGAAAGTCCTTCGAGATCTTTAACCAAGTGTTTTAGAGTTAGTAGCGATTGAAAATAAAGATAAGCATATGGCATGATACTTGTTTGCATTGAGAAATTCTTTGTGAAAGTGAGTGATTGCACATTTGTCCCTTATTGCATGAGTGAAAATTTGGTTTGTTTGGACTTTGTTTCGTGAGGAGGCATGCTAACTAATAGTGGTTGGTGAAGTTGTCATGTTCCAAAAATAAGGCAAAAGAGTGTAGATAAGTCACCATTGATGGAGAGTCACCACTTGAGATTTAGTTGTTGTTGCTTGATTGGAGAGTCACCACTTGATTGTTGGAGAGTCACCATGCTAACAAATAGTTCTTTCCATGCTTGTTGACTAATTGTTAGTGCTAATCAAGTTCAGAATCATGGTGATCATTTAGTTGCAAGAGTGGGCTTATAAGTTGAGTAGTCTTATTGAGTATTGAGCAGTGTTGCTTGAGGACAAGTAAAGTTTTAAGTTGGGGGTATTGATGAGTGCCAATTTCGCCACTCATTTATATCTAAATTCTTGCACACTATGATTAATTAATTGTGTACATGAGGCTAATTCTTCATTGAAATGCATTAATTTTTAGTATTTTTGAATTTGCAGGAAATATGATAAGAATGAGTTCAGACGAAGATAGAAGAGAAGGAAAATGAGCAAGAGGAGCAAAAGATGAAGATCGGGCCCAGGAGACGACCCTCAGATATTCCGATCGCACTCTCAGGGTTGCAATCGTGATCAGTTAATAAGTCAGAGCGGCAATCGCAGATCAACTACTGCATTCACAGGAGTCACGATCGCGATCAAGAGATGGAAATTGCGACTAGTCTGGAAATTTGAAGGGTAAATCTAGAATTTTACTTTGCAAAATCCCAAGATACAAAGGTAAAGCCCTCAATGTTTTGAACCATTTTTTATCCAATTTTTAGTGTAGAGAGAAAAAACACTTTATTTTTGAGTGAGAAAACAATACCCAATTTTATTCTGAGAGAGATTTGGTTGTAAATTGAAATTGAAGTTTGAGTTTACACTTATTTGGCTTATGATGAATAAAATGCATGCCAACTTAGGTATAATTATTCTCTTTAATTTCATGAGTAGATAAATTAATATCTTGGGATTATATTTGATTAGGTTGTGACTATTGTGTGGGTGTTGATTGTTAGTCCAAATAATTAGTTAATGGTGTTGGATTTTGCTCTTACTCTATGTTTGATATGAGAATTATGGGTGAAAACCCTAATTGTCTTGGATCCCATATCATCCTTGAAAGAGGGATGTGGGTAAAGAGTAATTGTGAACAACAACTTGAATTAGCTTCGTTCTTAGCATTATCTTAGAAATAAGAGTGTTATTTGAAGTAGCCATTTTCATAAGCATCATCTTAGAAATAGGGATGCTAGTTGAGGTAATGTATTGGTAAACTTGTCACGCTTATGAGTTGTTCAAAAGAATCCATGAGTGAAATTTAGTATTTTATCGAAAAGTTAACACTAAGACCCTAAATTTAGCCTACCCAAAACACTTGGCTAAAACTGGGCCTAACTCTTGATTACCCATGCATGAATATCACCTAGGAGAACAAAAATCCAAGGTTCCTCTCAACTTGGTGTACCTATCAATTGTTTAATCTCTTATTAGTGTTATTTTGCGATTATGTTTAACAAAGTTCCAACTCAAATTCCCCAATTTATTTTTATGTTTATTTAAATATTGCATTACGGGTTAACACATAGTTAACTCTCAACACACGTAAATTTTGAAAGTTAGTTTGCATTTCTTGAGAATTCGACCTCGACTCTTGTTGGGTATATATTGACAACATCCACTTTGCACTTGATTTGAAATGTTAGTTGAGAGTTATTAGACAACACGGAATAACCAACAATTCCGATAACAATAAATCATGGACTACCCAAACCTAACTTGGTCTATATATTAAGGCTCAACTATTACAAGTCTAGTCATCTTTTATGTATTCTTTAATCCTTAATTATTTCATAAATAATGAAGATAATAACATAATTAACCTCTAACAAAGAACTAATCCACAATCATCATAATAAAGTCTGCTAACAAGATTCAAGCTCTAAAATAGGCATTTCAATAGCTATTATTCGAGATCACTAGATTATCTATCTACATTATACTCTAAGGATAATTGTAAGTACTAATACTAACTAATCAAGTCAATAATCTAACTATAATTCATCAAGAACTCCATTACTCGCAGAGATGCTCACCATTTCACCTAAGCAGGATCCTCAATACTAAGAGATACACAAAATACAACAAACAAGCATATAACACATAAACACTTTGAAAAAAGTCAAGAAAATCTCAACTTGCCTTAAATGGAGATTCGGAAGCCAAAATGTTGTTCAAAACCTCAACTGAAAGCCCAACTCTTTTGAATCAACACCAAATGCATTCAATCTAGTCAAATATATTATCAACATGTCAAAAGGAAACTAATGATACCCATATGTAAGACCCCGCAAAATCCTAAGCTTAGATACCCATATGTAAGACCCTGCAAAATCCTAAGCTTAACTCAGTCCGCATGAAAAGAGGTCCCAGACTTAAAAATTTCAACTAAGTGTTTATACTTAGAATTATTTTAGCCTTCATAATTTGGCGATCTTATTTTACGACCCTTATGACCTTGAAATGTCGATACTTGGATTAAATCATGATCAGGTGTGTCAATAGGTCACTTCGGGTGAGTTTTAGATTTTTTGGACCTTGTTTGAATTATATTTAGGTGACCAAAATAGTGGGTAGACACGATCTCGACATTTTCCCCAGTTTTTAGTGCAAATTCCAATGAACCAACGCAAACTCGATGCAACACGTTGGTTATCGCATCGATACCATTGGTGCGGTGCATCGAACTGCACGTCGCAGGGCACATTTTCAGTAATTAAAAAGTCAGCATCCAGAGGGGTATTTTGGTCATTTTCCCACCTTATATCAACCCCAAAAGATGAGATTAAGACTTTCTAAAGGCTAAATCACTCATTCTCTTTTAAATTTTCTCAAGAACAAACCCTAGGGCATCCAATTTCAAATTCAAGCTTCAATAACACACCATCAATTTTCACGAATTTGATTACCAAGGTATGTTAGGTGTTCATCTAAGGGTTTTCTTCCACCCTTGGAGTTCAAGAACCTCTTTTAAAACTATTAATTGATTATTTTTCATGAATTTTATGTTGAATTTGATTGTATTCATGTTCATGATATTATTTGGGTTCCAATTGATGATTTACTACAAGTTTTATGGAATTAAAATAGCATGTGTGGTGAATTATATGATTTTCATGTTAAACCCTTGAAATTACAATTGATTATTGTATCCATGATGTTCATGTGTTGACTATCCTCATGTGAAATAACCATGCTCCCCAAGTGTTTGATAGAACGCCTATGTGAATTGAATAGTGAAATCATGACGTCATCATGTGGTCCTATTCATGTACAAGTTCATGTATCTCAAGTGTTTGACAAAATGCTTAGCTGAATGTATTTTTAACAAGTATTTATTGTGATGCTTTTCAAGATCATTCCATGCTTTAGTTTCCATGCTTTTGAGTCCTGGAGGTATTCAATACCTAAAAAATGTAGCTGTTTACCTAGAGCTACAGTAGTTATAAAATAGTTTCAGTAATGTCATGAACAGTAGTACTCAGTCATTTACAAAACTTAGTGAAACTCAGTATCAATCCAGTCTAGCTTAGTATAATAATCAGTGTCTTCAGTTGGGAGTAGGATTCAGCACCAAGTAAACCCAAGGATGGGGGCTAACCTGACAGTAGAGAGTGTGATCCCTAGTAGCAGTCCTTGCATTTCAGAACTACGTATCCAGCATAAGTTGAGATATCAACCTGCCAGTTGAGGGTTGATAAGGTATTTTACCTGCCAGTTGAGAATACAACCGTTCTCATTCAGGGCACCTGCCAGATAAGGGTGACTCTGCAGCTTGTCTTTACCCATGGCACAGTACTGACACCCTTCCAACTAGGGTTACATGTTAGACCCCAATCCATTCAGATATGGGTATGTCGGTTTGATGATTACCTCCCACAGTTTAAGTTTCAGTTTCAGATTCAGTATAGAACTCAGTTCAGTTCTACAGAATCAGGACTTTCAGACACACCCAACTCAGTAAAGAACTCAGTTCAGTTCTACAGAATTAGGACTATTAGAAATAGTCACCCAGTTATCAGTAATATAGTTATCAGTAATCTTAGATATCAGTAACTTAGTTATCAGAACTTGGACTCAGTTTTAGTAATAAACTCAGATATAGTATATACTTGTATATGTGCAGCATTACATACTCAGTATTTACAGTAGTTTCAGTATTCCATGTGCTCTTATTCAGTTACTTCATATTATTCAGTCAGATACTATTTATGTATATGAACCCTTGCATTCAGCCTTACCTCCATTAGCATACCAGTACATTCCACATACTAACGCATACTTTCTTTTTCTGCTATAATATCTCATATCATAGGTCCGGACGCTCAGGTTCCTGACCACACTTAGACAGATTTAGATAGCAACAACAGTTTTAGCAGTGAGTCCTCATCTATAGAGGATATGCTTTTATTTTAGTATTTTTAGCAGCATTAGTATTTCAGTAGTCGGAGTTAGTTGGGGGCTTGTCCCATCAACTGCACATTCAGATAGTTATGTTGGAGGCTTTTCAGACTAGACTAGTTTAGACAGTATTTAGTTTCAGATATTATTATCAGATGTTATACTTAATAGTATTTAGATTATGAACCTTATGGCATTTCAGCCTAACTTCTGCATTTTTTCAGTATTATTATTCAGTGCTCATAGCAGGTGCCAGTCATGAGTTAGCTTGTGGTCCTTCGGGGTCGTAAGCACCGTGTGGAATCTGGGGTGCAGAATCAGGGAGTTACAAACTTGGGATCAGAGCCTAAGGTTCAACAAAGTCCTAAGGAGTCTGAAAGCCATGTCTAGTAGAGTCTTGTGCATGGGTGTGTAGCGCACCACACTTATGGATAAGAGGCTATAAGGCGTTTTAGGAAAAGTTTCCCTTCTTTCAGTATTCATGTCATGCAGGTGAGCATGAGCTTAAGTTAAACTCCCAGTCTAATCCTTTTCTTACTTTAATTTACAGAACATACTTCCCAAAGAAAACAACGAAAGAAGAACAAGAAACCATCCAGCACTTCTGCCCGTTCAGGCAGATCCCCTGGATGAGCATGTCTTCCACGTAGAATTCAGAGCAACTTTCACCACTCTAGCTCATTCTATGGCAGCCCAGAATGAATGCCCAACTATCTTCTAGGCCAACCCAGTGGCCAGTACTGCTGCAGCTAGAATTCAAGACTTCACCCGAATGAATTCTCCATCATTTAAAGGGTCTAAGCCTGAGGAGAACCCACAAAAATTCCTTGACATAGTGCAGAAAGTCACAGATATCATGGGGGTGACTTTTAGTGAGAATGCTAAACTAGCTACATATCAATTACAGGGTGTGGCTCATACATGGTTTAAGCATTGAAAGAAAGATAGTGGTGCAGATGTAGGGCCTATAGAATGGGAGGTGTATGCTACTGCTTTCCTTGATAGGTTCTTCCCACTGGAATTAAGAAGAGATAAGGTTTTGGAGTTTATTAATCTGAAATAGGGCAACATGACAGTGAAAGAGTATTCCCTCAAATTTACTCAGTTAGCTAGATATGCCTCTCATGTGGTAGAAGATAGAAGATTTAAGATGAGTAATTTAGTGTAGAGTGTGTCTAACAGTGTGGTCAAAGAGTGTAGGACCGCAAAGCTGATTAATAAGATGAACATATCCAAGCTCATGGTCCATGCTTAGCAGATAGAGAAGGCTAAGAATAAGAAGAAGGAGAGGGAGAACAAGAGAGCTAGAATAGGTAGCTTCAACTTCACTCAGCCTAAGTTAGAGGGTGGAAATCGTTCTCAGTTTTGCCCAAAATCTTTAGTTCTAGCTCCGTCCTCAGCCAGTGCTCCAGTGCCAAAATTCAGAGATGGCAATAAAGAGAGGGCACCAGGCCCTAAACCTCAAGGTAGTGTTAGCAGTGCCCAAATAAATCCTCTTTGTCAGAAATATAGTAGAAACCAATAGGGTATCTGCAGGGATGGCAATGATGTTTGTTTCAGGTATGGCAAGCCAGTCCATAGAATCAGAGATTATCCTCAGTCAGGTTCTCAGGGTCAGTACAATCGTCCTTCAACTCAGTTTGGTCACCCAAATCAGCAGGGTGCCTTTTTCAGTGCCACCAGTGAGCAATGCCCAAATAGGCTTTATGCACTTCAGTTGCGATAAGATCAGGAAAGTTCTCCTGATGTGGTCACTAGTACGTTACAGATTTTCCATTTACATTTTTATGCTTTGCTAGATCTAGGAGCTTTTTTTTTCCTTTGTAACTTTTTAAATAGCTGTTGACTTTGAAGTCAGTCCCAAAATCCTAGCAGAGCCCTTCTCAGTCTCTACCCCAGTGGGTAAATCTATCATAGCCCGACAGGTAAATAGAAACTGTCCGATTATGGTATCTCAAAAAGTTACATCAACAGACTTAGTAGAGCTAGAGATGGCAGATTTTGATAACATTCTCAGCATGGATTGGGTCCATTCATGCTATACTTCAGTTGATTGCAGAAATAGAATTATCTATTTTTAGTTTTCGAATGAACCTATCCTTGAATGGAGGGGTAGTACTTCAACACTTAGGGGTCAGCTTGTATCTTACCTAAGGGAGAGAAAAATAATATCTAAAGGGTGTGTCTACCATCTTGTTTAAGTTAAGGATTCTAGTTCTGAGACTCCTAGTCTTGACTCAGTTTTAGTAGCATGTGAATTTCCAGATGTGTTTCCCAAAGATCTTCCTAGAGTCCCTCCCGAGTGGGAGATTGACTTCAGAATAGACTTTTTTTTCTGATACTCAACCTATCTCTATTTTGCCATATAGAATGACACCAGTTGAACTCAGAGAGAAAAAAGAACAGTTGAAGGATATCCTAGATAAGGGATTCATCAAGCCCAACATATCTCCTTGGGGTGCACCAGTCTTATTCGTGCATATGAAAGATGGTTCTCTCAGAATGTGTATTGACTACCGTCAGCTGAACAAATTCACGATCAAGAACAAGTATCTACTTCCCAAAATAGATGACTTATTTGACCAAATTCAGGGTTCCAACTACTTTTCTAAGATAGACCTCAGATCAGGCTATCATCAGCTCAGAGTCAGAGAATGTGACATTCCAAAAATAGCTTTCAGAACTTTGTATGGTCACTTCGAATTCCTAGTCATGTCATTTGGTCTTACCAATGCCCCAACAACTTTCATGGAATTGATGAACGGCGTGTTCAAGCTGTACTTGGACATGTTCGTCATAGTCTTCATTGATGACATTTTTTTCTACTCTCACAGTGAACATGATTCTGCAAACCATCTCAGAATAGTGTTACAGACCCTCAGAGCCCATTAATTATTTGCCAAATTTAGTAAATGAAAATTTTGGCTAAGGTCAGTAGCTTTTCTTGGTCATATCATTTCCGGTGATGGCATTAGAGTTGACCCTCAAAAGACTGAAGCAGTGAGAAACTGGCCCAGACCCATCTCTCCGTCAGATATTAGGAGTTTCCTGGGTTTGCCTGGCTATTACCGATGGTTTGTTGAGGTATTTTCGTCTATCGCATCCCTCATGTCCATATTGACTTAGAAGAAAGCCAAGTTCTAGTGGTCAGATTCTTGTGAGAAGAGTTTTCAGGAGTTGAAGACTCGACTCACTACAACCTCAGTTTTGACTTTACCAGATGGTTCAGACTGGTTTGTGGTTTATTGCGATGCTTCCAGAGTTGGTTTGGGGTGTGTTTTGATGCAGAGAGGTACGGTCATAGCCTATGCCTCTTGACAACTTAAGCCCTATGAGAATAACTATCCCACTTATGATCTTGAGTTAGCAACCGTAGTGTTTGCCTTAAAGATTTGGAGGAATTACTTGTATGAAGTACATGTTGATTTGTTCATAGACCATAAAAGCCTGCAGTATGTGTTTTCTCAAAAAAACTTGAACCTGCGTCAGAAAAGGTGGTTAGAGTTGTTAAAAGACTATGATATAAGTGTTTTGTATCATCCAGGCAAGTCCAATGTAGTGGCTGATGCTCTCAGTAGGATGTCTATAGGTAGTGTGACTCAAGTAGAGGATGGTAAGAAGAAGTTAGATCAGGAAGTTCATCAGCTTTCCCGACTAGGTATCCGCTTAGTCGATTCTGCAGAGGGTAGTGTATGGGTTCAGAATAGTTCAAAATCATCTAAGGTTTCTGAAGTAAAACAAAGTAGGATATGGATCCCAGTCTAGTTAAGCTAAAAGAGTCTATCAGAGATCAGAAAGTAGAGGTTTTCTCCCAAGGGAAGATGGTGTGTTACGCTGCCAAGGTAAACTATGTGTGCCATGTGTGGAAGGCGTGAGACAGCGGATTCTTGCAGAAGTGCATGGTACGCGCTACTCGATTCACCTTGGGTCCTCCAAGAAGTACCGTGACTTACGGGAAGTCTATTAGTGGAGTGGGATAAAGAGAGACATTGCAGAGTTTGTAGCTAAGTGCTCGACATGTTGTCAGGTTAAGATCGAGCATCAGAAGCCTAGTAGATCTATGCAGGAGTTCAATATTCCCACTTGGAAGTAGAAGGAGGTGAACATGTATTTTATGACAGGTTTTCCCGTACTTATCATCAGCATGATTTGATTTGGGTCATTGTGGATAGGATGACCAAATCAACTTATTTCTTACCTGTTCATACCTCTTATTTAGCTGAGGATTATGCCAAGCTCTATGTTAGAGATTTGGTCAAATTGTATGGGGTTCTGTTGTCCATCATTTCAGATAGAGGTACACAGTTCACCTCTTATTTTTGGAAAGCCTTCCAGAAGGGTCTTGGTACCCAAGTTCACCTACGTACAACCTTTCATCCTCAGACAGATGGTCAAGAAGAAAGGATCATTCCGACTTTAGAAGATATGTTAAGAGAGTGTTCTATTGACTTTAAGGGTAGTTGGGATGACCATTTGCCTTTGATTGAGTTTGCATATAACAACATCTATCATTCCAGCATTCAGATGGTTCTGTTTGAGGCACTCTATGAGAGGATATGCAGATATCCCATTGGTTGGTTTGAAGTAGGTGAGGCTGCAATGGTAGGGCCTGACTTAGTATTTGATACCTTAGAAAAAGTTTAGTTGATCAGGGACAGGCTTAAGACAGCTCAGAGCCGACAGAAATCATATGCAGATGTACGAAAAAAAGGATATCGAGTTTGAGATTGATGATTATGTGTTTTTAAAAATCTCTCCTATAAAGGGAGTGAAGAGGTTTGGCAAGAAGGGGAAACTCAGTCCTCTATATGTCAGTCCTTACCAAATTTTTAATCATTTTGGAAAGGTAGCTTACGAGCTTGAGTTGCCTTCAAACTTAACTTCAGTGCACCTAGTGTTTCACGTCTCCTTGCTTAAGAAATGCATTGGTGACCTAGCAGTTGTAATCCCTATAGAGGGTATATATGTTCAGAACAGTCTCTCTTATGAAGAAGTTCCAGTCGAAATTCTTGATCATCAGGTTCGCAGACTGAGGGATAAAGAAGTTCCTCTAGTCAAAGTTCTTTGGCGGAATCAGTCTGTGGAGAGAGCTACTTGGGAAGCAGAAGCAGATATGCAGACCAAGTATTCTTCCCTCTTCTCCATAAACTCAAACTCAGCTCAAGATAACAGTTTTCGTTAAATTTACTCAGTTCCATGCTTAGATTACCTTTACAAACTCTGTATTGGTTCCAGTTGTATAACATTCTCATATCATGCATACCTTCATGAAACAACTCAGTCATGTGTCATGCCTTCAGAATTCAGTCATGCTTCAGTTATATATGTTCAGTATGAAAACTCAATATATCAGTAGTTTCAGTCATGAAATCATGCTTCAGTTGTGCATGTTCAGTATGTAAACTTAGTCTATCAGTATCCTCAGCTTAGTTAGTCTCATTCGAGGATGAATGTTTCCAAGGGGGAGATATTGTAAGACCCCGCAAAATCCTAAGCTTAACACAATCCTTAGAGCATGAAAAGAGGCCCAAGACTTAGAAATTTCAGTTAAGTGTTTATACTTAGAATTATTTTAGCCTTCATAATTTGGCGATCTAATTTTATAACCCTTATGACCTTAAAATATCGATCCTTGGATTAAATCATGATCAGGTGTGTCAATAGGTCACTTCAGATGAGTTTTGGATTTTTTGGACCTCATTTGTATCATATTTGGGTGACCAAAACAGTAGGTCAACGCGATCTCAACGCGTCGCGTCGCCTATCACGTCGACGAATATTTTTTCCTAGCTTTCAGTGCAAATTCTAGTGAACCAATGCGAACTCGATGTGGCACGTTGGTTATCGCATCGATACCATCGATGCGGTGCATCGATCTGCACATCGCTGGGCACGTTTTCAGTAATTAAAAAGTTCGCATCCAGAGGGGTATTTTGGTCATTTTCCCACCTTATATCAGTCCCAAAAACACGAGATTAAGCTTTTCTAAAGGCTAAATCACTCATTCTCTTTTAAATTTTCTCAAGAACAAACCCTAGGGTATCCAATTTCAAATTCAAACTTCAAGAACACACCATTAATTTTCACGAATTTGATTACCAAGGTATGTTAGGTGTTCATCTAAGGGTTTCCTTCCACCCTTGGAGTTCAAGAACCTCTTTTAAAACTATTAATTGATTGTTTTTTTATGAATTTTATGTTGAATTTAATTGTATTCATGTTCATGATATTATTTGGGTTCCAATTGATGATTTACTACAAGTTTTATGGAATTAAAATAGCATGTGTGGTGAATTATATGATTTTCATGTTAAACCCTTGAAATTACAATTGATTATTGTATCCATGATGTTCATGTGTTGACTATCCTCATGTGAAATAACCATGCTCCCCAAGTGTTTGATAGAACGCCTATGTGAATTGAATAGTAAAATCATGACATGTCATCATGTGGTCCTATTCATGTACAAGTTCATGTATCTCAAGTGTTTGACAAAATGCCTAGGTGAATGTATTGTTAACAAGTATTTATTGTGATACTTTTCAAGATCATGTCATGCTTAATTTCCATGCTTTTGAGTCCTGAAGGTATTCAATACCCAAAAATATAGCTGTTTACCTAGAGCTACAGTAGTTATAGAATAGTCTCAGTAATGTCACGAACAGTAGTACTCAATCAGTTACAAAACTTAGTAAAACTCAGTATCAATCCAGTTTAGCTGAGTATAATAATTAGCGTCTTCAGTTGGGAGTAGGATTCACCACCGAGTGAACCCAAGGATAGGGGCTCACCTTCCAGTAGAGGGTGTGATCCATAGTAGCATTCCTTGCATTTCAGAACTACGTAGCCAACGTAGATTGAGATATCAACCTTCCAGTTGAGGGTTGATAAGGTGTTTTACCTTCCAGTTGAGGGTACCACCATTCTCATTCAGGGTACCTACTAGATGAGGGTGACTCTTCAGGTTGTCTTTACTCGTGGCACGGTACTGACACCCTTCCAACTAGGGTTACAGGTTGGACCTCAATCCATTCAGAGAGGGGCATGTCGGTTAGATGATTACCTCCTACAGTTTTAATTTCAGTTTTATACTCAGTATAGAACTTAGTTCAGTTCTACAGAATCAGGACTTTCAGATACAGTCACCCATCTTAGTATAGAACTTAGTTCAGTTCTACAGAATCATGACTGTCAGAAACAGTCACCAAGTTATCAGTAATATAGTTATTAGTAATCTCAAATATCAGTAACTCAGTTATCAGAACTCAAACTCAATTTCAGTAATAAACTCAGATACAGTAGATGCATATATATATGTGCTGCATTACATACTCAGTATTTACAGTAGTTTCAGTATTTTATGTGCTTTCATTCAGTCACTTCATATCATTCAGTCAGATACTGTTCATGCATATGAACCCTTGTATTCAGCCTTACCTCCCCTAGCATATCAGTACATTCCACGTACTGACGTATACTTTCTCTTTGTGCTATGATGTCACATATCATAGGTCCGAACGCTCAAGTTTCTTACCACGCTTAGACACATTCGGATAGCAGCAACAGTTTTAGTAGTGAGTCCTCATCTATCGAGGATATGCTTTTATTTCAGTTGCTTCAGTATTTCAATAGTCAGAGTTAGTTGGGGGCTTGTCCCATCAACTTGACATTCAGATAGTTCAGTTAGGGGCTTTTCAGACTAGACGAGTTCAGACAGTATTCAGTTTCAGATATTATTATTAGATGTTATACTAAATCGTATTCAGATTATGAACCTTATGGCATTTCAGCCTAACTTCTGTATTTTTTTAGTATTATTATTCAGTGCTCACAGCAGGTGACAGTCATGGGTTAGCTTGTGGTCCTTCAGGGTCATAAACACCGTGTGGCTTCCGAGGTGCAGACTCGGGGTGTTACAACATATTAGCCCTATTTAAGACGGTTCAAAAACAAATTTTGAAAATGGATTCAAAAACGAAAATGGTAAAACCAGTACTTTGTTTTAAAAACACATTCTCCATAATCATCGGAACCTACAACTAAAAATCCATGTAAAAATGAGGTCCGATCAAAGAAAAATTATTTTCAAACTTTACTGACAAAAAATTTAAAAATCCATCAAAAATTGAAAAGGATCAAAATGAAATTTTATTTGAAAATCATAATCTTCAAGTGAAAATGACTCCATGGATGAAAATTCAAGAAAAAAATAATCTTCAAGCGAAAAGGATTCCATGGATAAAAATTCAAGCAAAAAAGGAGAAAAAATCGAAGCTCAAATCAAAGAAATACCAAATTTTCAATTTGGGGAAAAACTTCCAAAACTCTCTTTTGATGTCTTTGATTTAGAAGAATTTAGACGATAAAGTTGGTAGAAAATGATTTAGAATTGAGCTACGAACTTACCCGCATGAACTTGCGTAAGCAGTTTCCTCCAAAATCTCTCTCCCAAACTCTCAATATGATAAAAATGGGCTAAATTCATGAAATAAGGTTGTTTTCAGCAAAGTCAATGGCCTGTTGACTATACAAGTTGACCATACCAGCAAACAAACAATTTCAACAACTTAGTTTTAACCCTCGAAACTCATCCAAAATCTTATGAACATGAACCAATAGTGCAAATTGATCATAAAACATGTTTCGGATTCTATAGAATCATCAAATTTATAAAAAAAGTCATTTACAATAAATTAAAGCTCGGAACCCCTTTAGGCCAAATTACACTATTTCAAATGGAGGGTCGAAATACAAAATAAAGATATCAAACATAATTTAAAGACTTTTACGTAAAGAAAATCTGTACAATAAATATCTTGTCTCCGTTGATTTTGTCGTATCTGCTATATCTTCATTATTGCTCTTTATCTCATCTTTCAGCTGTCGCTTTTATGTCCTTCTTATTCAAGTTGAACTTCTGGTACAATATTATCTTCTCCATTACATTTTGAACATTGATGGTCCATCCACAGTATCAATCCAAATCAAAATTCCGGATCTAAGGAACTATCAGAATCTTCATTCGAGACTCAAACCTATTCTTTTAAGGATACTCAAAATCATAAACTCAAACAACACACTCTCGAATGCATTGGAGATTGTACCAACCATCTCCACAACTCATAAATCAAATAAGAAAATTACGGGAAGGAGCAAAATGGTCAAAATATAAAAAATTCTAAAATCACAATGAGGGTCATTACACTTCGATATGAACTTATATCTAAAATTTAGGACCGCTTAGAGGAGATTTGAGCTGGTCGGGACTGAAAAAAAACATTCAATTAATTAAGGAAGATGAACAATTGTAATGTGTAAATATTGTATAACAATATATATAAATATATTTAACATCTCTGATACATAGTTACTCACACACACATATGTATAGTCCTTCATAACTTTTTCTTTCATGCAGTCATCTATCTAGAACATTTTTGACTAATGGTACATTACATAAGAAGTCCGTAGTTATTTCACCATCTATCGTGCATAAAATATAATATATACCTTCCTTCATAACTTATGGTATTAGCTATGCGAATTTCAAAATTGTAAATGAAACAACGTGTTAATTTTATAATGAATAACTTACCTTTTATTAAGCTATCAAACATGATATTATTTATGCAAAATTCAATACATGCATAACTCATTTTCAAATCAGCTACCGAACGATCTCTTACGGTTACATTATATTTTTCTTAATAAAAGGAAGATTTTTATTTTCCAAAAAAATTATTGAACTGAACTGATAAATTTATAAATAGGATATACTATATATCAAGTTTAAGAATAATAAATATATTTTTTAAAATTTTTAACCTTTGAGTGGATTTAGATAAAAATGACTAAGATGAATAACTAAAGTGACATTTGACTCTATCATTGTTGAAATTAAATTGATTTGATTTACATAAATATCGTGATGATGCATGTTATTTTTTAGATTATATTTTGTTAACTTCAATTTTTTGATTAACAACTACGTATTTCTCTAAAATATAATAATATTTATTCAAATTTGAGCTTAAGAGTATATAACTTTACGTTATTAGGACTTTAGCTTTTTCACAGAAAGAGGAAAAGAAGTGATTGCTGTCAGAATTTTCAAATGAGTAGATAGTGATGTGAAGTAAAGTGTAAATTGTATCTAACCAACATATAATACTTTTACTTATACCTTATTTGTTATATCAAATTAATTCATTATCATAGTATATATAGTAAATGATAAATAAATTATAATAGCAGTTTGATTCATATATAATATTTTAAAAATAAAATATTAAAATTTGGCACGAATAGTATTGTTACCAAGGTGATTGGTGCATTTTTTTTTTAAAAAAAGTTGATTACATATGTTTGAGTAATTAAAAAAATTGATATGATATGAATTTGCTCAATAACTGTTTGAATTGAATCATTAATACCTCTATGTGGAAGTATATGATTTTTTTCATTTTTGTGATTTATAATTCTATTTTTGTATGTCCTCTCAATTTCACTTTGAACATATAGGATTCTGTTGATTATAAAACTATGAAATTTTAAGATATTATTTTTATTTTAAACTAAAAATTTGTATATGGAAATTGAAGTTGTGTTTGACCATAAATATAAATTGAATTTGTTTTAAACTTTTATGATTATTAAAATAAAAAAGTAAAACTAATTTTTGGATGTTCGATTTCGAGTGACTTATGGGTGAGATCTTCATGTGCTTATTCCCAATATGACGTACCTATCTTCATGGTCGATCCTCACGAGTTTAAGCCCTTGAGGCTAACCCTCAATGTAAAAATCTTACAAGATTGATTACAATTGACATTCATAAGTAATTAGTGTTGGTGCATTTTAATATTAAAATTAAATCACTACTAGAAAAACAGGAAAAATCGACCGACCAAAACCGACCACCCAAAAATCGACCACAAAATTGAAAAATCTGTGGTAGCTTTTTTAAATCTGACCACAAGTGGTCGGTATTTTTAAAAAAATATATATATTTTTAAAATTTATTATTATTTCATTAAAATATGAAAAACTAATTTTTGAGAAAAATATACCGACCACAAGTGGTCGGTATATTAATGAATGAACTAATTAATTTAATAAATACCGACCCCAAGTGGTCGGTATATTAATGAATTAATTAATTTATTTATTACAAAACCGACCACTTGTGGTCGGTTATTTCAAAAGAAAAATTGGAGTAACCGACCACTTGTGGTCGGTTTTTTCGAAAGAAAATTTTTAAAAACCGACCACTTGTGGTCGGTATCTATGTGAAATTTCAAAAAAAATAAAAAATTCAGACCCAATTACAGCATGCAACAACGCAACATTGCAGTATCAAATCAAATACATACAACAGCAATAACAAAAATAAAATCAAATATAAAGACTTTGAAAAGAGAACAATACATACAAAGTGTCCAAGAAAACTGAGTATCAAAATACAACAACAGTTTCAATCATCAAATGTCTAAATTCAAAGTTCAACACACATAAAGAAACTAATCCTCATCATCTGATTCGTCTTCGTCTTCGTCGTCCATATCATCATCCGTTAAGAAATCATCCAGGGGGCTTAGAACCTTTGCAGCCCGAGCTGCATCACCAGGACATGGAGGAATAACCCCCATAGTCTGAATGAAAATGCTCAACTGCAGCTGCAACTTCTTGAATCGTGATGATGTTGCCTTCGCCCTCTTCTTCTCCCTCTCTTGCTGTGCAGTAAGTTGTTGAGTGAGTTGAGAAACTGTAGTTTGTAGTCTTTCAATTCTCTCACTATCAACTGAAGAGCTCGGGTATGCAGGGCCGGAAGAACACCTAACATTATCGCTAAAATAGTCGTTGTGGTATCCGTCCAAATGGCCTTTATTTGCAGGACCCATAACTTTTATCCATAACTCCACCTCGACATGTTTGGGAATGGGGTCACCCTGACTTTCAAGTGGCTGACTACTACAATACGCACCAACAAGGCACATATATTCGTCCTATATTCAAAGTAAAGTTAATACTAAAAGTAAAAAAATATTAAAGTAGTTATAACTGAATAATATCAACTTTGACAAAAAAATTCATAAATTCAGAATTTGTTTCTTACATGTTCAGCTTTTGCATGAGCTTCAACCCAGACACCTTCATTAGTCGGGTTCTTTTTTTTCTACACATGAGTCTCAACGTATATCACATCATGTGGTATTTTCTTAACCTGTTCTTTTTCTTGCATATGAAAAAATTATCAATGTTCAAATAATAATAAAAATTTAATAGAAACAAACAATTAAAACTGTAAAGTTACATACCATTTTTTGAATCACAGCAAGAGTACTTCTGGCACCCGCAGTATGCAGGGAGCCACCCTTGGATGATGCTCGGTCTTTCTTTCCCTTTTCACTCAACAATTTGAATTCGTCGCTATTCCAATATATAAGATACCGATTCCATGCGGGTTCAGGCATGCACGTAAGTTTAATCATGTTTTGTCGGGCATAATCCAAGAGATCTTTAAATCTGACTCTACATCTTTGCATAAAGTTCTTCTTTATAAGAAATGTATTTTCATTATCCCACTAGTAAAATTTCTACAACAAAAATATAATAGTCAATGTTTTGTTCTACCAAAGTGTCAATAAGTAGTCAATAAGTTAAATCCGTACCTTAAATTCATCAAACATTCTATCCCTGTCAAGTTCTGGTACCTTTTGCCAGCTGGTCCAGAAGTCGTTGAAGTGCCGACCAATGCATATTCGCGCCCTATGTCCAATTCCAGCATCCGGGTTAAACCTACAACACAAGATCAAACAATAATTTCATAGAGCATAATAATATAGTAATGAAAAAATGTGTAACGTTATTATATGTAAAAATCTTACCCTTTCGCAACTGGAACAAGATAAATCCTCCCAGAATCATCTAAGTCTCCTGGCTTCTTAGTAACTGATGGTGGATGCACTGGCGTGGCCAGATCTGAAGAACCAGATGGAGTGCCTCCTAGCTGAAGCTCTGATAACCCAATAGATCCAGCAGAATCACAGTGCGTAGCTTCGTGACTGCTGCAGGAGGGTATCGAGGATGGTCGATGCCTGGAGGGTCCAGCGGCAGTCCGAAAGTACTCTACTGGCGATGGCATGGTCATAGGAGCCGGATGAGTCAGTGAAGACTAGGTAGTGGCCCCACATGCGTAGGAGTAGGTATGGAATCCTCGGACGACCTAGAATATGAGGGTCGTGCTGGCATGTCAGCTAACCGACCCTCAGATATATGAATACCGGTCGGCCGAATATAAGACGGAATTTGTCTTTTCTTTTTTGGTTTTGTGGTATCAACTTTTCCCTTACCTTTGTCATCTCTGCCTGACATCTAAATTAAGTTAAATTAACAAGTAGTTAGTTCATACAATATGAATATATATATATAATATATATATATATATATATATAAGAAAACATTCTAAGTAACTAATTCGAAGTTACTATATAAATCATGGAAAAGTGGAAACAACAAACTTAAAAAGTGTATTACATATCAATCTTACACAAGAAACATAAAGTTATGTATATAGTACAAAGCATAAAAACATCAATACATAATAAATACAACCTATACAACTAATCCTCCTCTTCTGAAGACTCTCCACTAAACCATTCACCCTCTTCGGAGGTTTCCTCATCTCCTACCCACCCAGTCGCTTCTTCTGCAATATTAACTTCTTCTAATATATTTTTCGGGTAACTCAAATCGTCCACTAATTCAACATCCATTAGCTGGTGATCAATCTGCATTTCATTTTGATACGCAGTCTCCAGTACATTCTCAACTTCCACCTGTCCTATAGGCTTTGTTTTGATTACAGCCCACCAATCGGACTTGTCATTGCGCAACGGATAAGGAGCATAATACACTTGCTTAGCATTTTGCGCTAGCACAAATGGATTGTAAATAGGATACGACCTATTGTGCTTCACTTCAATGATGTTATGCTCCTTATGTACTCTTGTGCCTGTTGTGCTTGGATCAAACCACTTACATCGAAAGAGGATTTTTTTTTTATTGGGTAACCAGCATACTCCAGTTCTAAGATCTCGTGTATGATGCCAAAGTAATCAACATCATCATCACCCTTAACCCAAACACCACTATTATTTGTTTTCCTTGCTCTGGAGTGTTGTGCAGTGGAAAAATTAAACCCATTCACTTTGTATTGCGACATTGCAATAGTTTCAACTAGACCCAAAGAAATATCTCTCAAAATCTGATCGTATGCGGCTGCATTTGGTGAATGGTGTACCTAAAAATATTATATATATATATATATTTTAGTTGAAGAATGTGTAAATGTTTAAACTTTGTTGAAATAATAAAACACTTACGAACCTCATTTTTAAATCATGTTGCGAAGGATGCATACACTTGATTTTCGTGGAATTGAGTCTTAAATGAAATGAACATCAAACATGGGAAACACAATTAGTTTCTTTAATGGAATGAGTAAACAAATAAGATATGTTAAAATTTTAATGTCCTTACTTCAGAAATGGCTCAATTTCCGGGCAATTAAGCAAGACATACAAAGTTGTTGCTTTGCGCTCCGTGGGAGTGAGCCGGCGAGGTATGGTCTTTTTAGCCTTACAACCAGATTGATTGAAATTTGATATCGGTTGCAAATGAGGCTCATTCACATCATCCTAGTGACGATTCGGACGGTTTCTTGAACAAGCAACTTCATCACGAAAGTAGTATGAACAAAATTGAGAAGTTTCTCTTGCAAGATATGCCTCAACTATAGAGCCTTCCACCCTATGTTTGTTTTTGGGCCCCTTTTTCAATTTTCCAATTTCCCTGTACAATCGTAAGGTTAGACGTTTACTATATATAAAAAAGATATCTATGAATTTAAATATGTTGCAACTGCTTACCGTTTGAATAAACACATCTACCTAGTTTGAACTGGACCGCCTAGCTGAGCTTCGTGTACAAGGTGAATGGGAAGATGTTCCATCACATCAAAGAACGCTGGCGGAAAAATCTTCTCCAGCTTGTTGGTGATAACGACAATATTACTTTCCATTCGCACCAGATTTTCTTCTTTTAATGTGCTGGCACATAAGTCTTTGAAGAAAAAACTGATCTCTGCTATTGGTTTCCATATGTTTTTAGGTAAACCAATAAAAGCAATTGGAAGTAATTGTTCCATGAAAATATGACAATCATGGCTTTTCATTCCATGCAAGATTCCTTGTGTCATATCAACCCTCTTTTCCAAATTTGAGGCATATTCATCGGGAATCTTCAAACTTTGAACCCACTCACATATTTGTCGCT
Organism: Capsicum pubescens; assembly: GCA_030864215.1. Lineage (NCBI taxonomy): Eukaryota > Viridiplantae > Streptophyta > Magnoliopsida > Solanales > Solanaceae > Capsicum > Capsicum pubescens. Next base: position 186,893,510 of record CM061548.1, read on the forward strand.
TTTGGTCCAACTTGAATGTAAAACAAGCCTTGGGCTTTAGAACATTGCCGTTGGGCCCCTGCTGTAAGTGTAATTGTCTGCGGTTGCAATACTCTGGTAAGTCAAGTCTGTCCTTAGGATTATCCTTTGTTTTGTCGGTGACATCCATAATTGTGTTGAACAAGTTGTCAAAGTAGTTCTTCTCAGTATGCATAACATCAACATTATGTCTAAGTAAATTATCTGGCCAATATTCTAACTCACAAAATATACTTTGCTTAGTCCAGTTATGCGAAACGCCATATCCATCAATCCTGTACAATCGTTCCTCGCTGGATTTGGGCAAATACTGAACTATTTTTCAGATGTCATGACCAGACAGCCTAGGAGGTGGACCATCATGTTCCCTTCTATTCCTTCGAAATGCATTCTTGATTCTCCTAAATTCATGATCAGGTGGCAGGAAACAACGATGACAATAAACCAAGAATTTTTCCTGCCATGTCTCAATGTGAAAGATTTTGTTTTGTCCATACAGTATGGACAAGCCAGCTTTCCAGCTGTCATCCACCCAGACAACATTCCATAAGCAGAAAAATCATTAACAGTCCACATTAGATATGCACGTAGATTAAAATTTTGTTTAAGAGAGATGTCCCAAGTTTGAACCCCCTCATGCCATAAAATTTGAAGTTCATCGATCAAAGGTTGCAAATAGACATCTATTCTGCTTTTTGGATTACGCGGGCTAGGAATAACACAATTCAGAAATATATAGGGACTAGTCATCAACAATTCTGGAGGAAGATTATAAAGAGTGATAAATACAGGCCAACATGAATATGGCGCACCATCAACTGAAAAAGGAGAGAAACCATCCGCACATAATACCAATCGAATGTTTCGTGGCTCAGCTGCAAAATCCGAATAAGTTGCATCAAAATGCTTCCAAGCCTCTCCTTTAGATGGATGACACATAACACCAGTGGGCCTTCTATTTTCACTGTGCCATCTCATATAAGAAGCTGAGATGTTTGAAGCATACAACCTCTTCAACCTTGGTATAAGAGGTAAATAATGCATCGCCTTAACAACAATTTTATTTCCAGTAGAACCACGTTTATATCGAGAGTGCTGACAAAACTTACATAACTCCAGGTTAGCATCCCCCTTAAAGTATAACATGCAACCATTTTCACAATCAATTTTAACCGAGGATAGACCTAACTTTGACACCAATCTTTTTGCCTTATAGAAAGAATCAGGAACCTTCAAGTCGGGGTCAACTAACTCTTTAATAAAATCTATAATTGAGTCCATTACTCCTTCGACAATATTCCAGTCAGATTTAATACTTAATAATCTAACAGCAACAGACAAACGAGAGTGCAAACACCCGTCAAAAAAAGGATGACTAGCAGCATGCAATTCATTGTAGAAATTCCCTGCTTCACTATTAAGAACATGTTCAACATTTTACCTTAAGTCACCCCCCTATTGCATCTCAAAAGCATCGTGCAACATTTCTGTCATCCTAATATCTTGATATTCATTATGCCTTTCAGACCTACTACTTTCTCCAACAACAAAGTTATTTTGCGCTACACCACCATGAATACCATGCACTCTTAAAAAGTTCTCGTGAAACCCCTTTATATAAAGATGTTCCTTTACATCTTCTTCACCAACAAGATTTATACCATCACATCTAACACAAGGACAACAAATAACCCGAAAACGTGTCCAAACTTCAAGTGTCTTAGCATGATCAACAAATCTTTTCACACCTTCAACGAATTCCTCCGTAATACCCATTCTATTATCATTGTTCCGGTGATATATCCAGCTATAATCAAGATCCATCTACGCATTCAATCAAATTCAACTAATTAGTTCCTACACTTAACCATTTTCAACCAACTAAGTCACCGAACAAACCACATTCAAAACAAATAATTCCCCTTTAAAGTCCCTACACTTAACCATTTTCAAGTGACTAAGTGACCTAACAAATCACATTCAAAACAACAAAATACCCTTTAAAGTCCCTACACTTAACCAAGTTCAACCAACTAAGTCACCGAACAAAACACATTCAAAATAAATAGTCCCCCTTTAAAGTCCCTACACTTAACCATTTTCAACCAACTAAGTCACCGAACAAAACACATTCAAAAGAAGTAATTCCCCTTTAAAGTCCCTACACTTAACCATTTTCAACCAACTAAGTCACCGAACAAACCACATTCAAAAAAAAAAAATACCCTTTAAAGTCCCTACACTTAACCATGTTCAACCAACTAAGTCACCGAACAAAACACATTCAAAACAAATAATTCCCCTTTAAAGTCCCTACACTTAACCATTTTCAAGTGACTAAGTCACCGAACAAACCACATTCAAAACAAATAATTCCCCTTTAAAGTCCCTACACTTAACCATTCTCAACCAACTAAGTCACTGAACAAAACACATTCAAAACAAATAATTCTCCTTTAAAGTCCCTACACTTAACCATTTTCAAGTGACTAAGTCACCGAACAAACCACATTCAAAACAAATAATTCTCCTTTAAAGTCCCTACACTTAACCATTTTCAACCAACTAACTCACCGAACAAACCACATTCAAAACAAATAATTCCCCTTTAAAGTCCCTACACTTAACCATTTTCAAGTTACTAAGTGACCTAACAAATCGCATTCAAAAGAACAAAATACCCTTTAAAGTCCCTACACTTAACTATGTTCAACCAACTAAGTCACCGAACAAAACACATTCAAAATAAATAATTCCCCTTTAAAGTCCCTACACTTAACCATTTTCAAGTGACTAAGTCACCGAACAAACCACATTCAAAACAAATAATTCCCCTTTAAAGTCCCTACACTTAACCATTTTCAACCAACTAAGTCACCGAACAAACCACATTCAAAAAAAATAATTTTCCTTTAAAGTCCCTACGCTTAACCATTTTCAAGTGACTAAGTGACCTAACAAATCACATTCAAAACAACAAAATACCCTTTAAAGTCCCTACACTTAACCATGTTCAACCAACTAAGTCACCGAACAAAACACATTCAAAACAAATAGTTCCCCTTTAAAGTCCCTACACTTAATCATGTTCAACCAACTAAGTCACCGAAAAAAACACATTCAAAACAAATAATTTCCCTTTAAAGTCCCTACACTTAACCATTTTCAACCAACTAAGTCACCGAACAAAACACATTCAAAACAACTAATTACCCTTTAAAGTCCCTACACTTAACCATTTTCAACCAACTAAGTCATCGAACAAAACACATTCAAAAGAAGTAATTCCCCTTTAAAGTCCCTACACTTAACCATTTTCAACCAACTAACTCAACAAACAAACCACATTCAAAACAAATAATTCCCCTTTAAAGTCCCTACACTTAACCATTTTCAAGTTACTAAGTGACCTAACAAATTGCATTTAAAACAACAAAATACCCTTTAAAGTCCCTACACTTAACCATGTTCAACCAACTAAGTCACCGAACAAAACACATTTAAAATAAATAATTCCCCTTTAAAGTCCCTACACTTAACCATTTTCAAGTGACTAAGTCACCGAACAAACCATATTCAAAACAAATAATTCCCCTTTAAAGTCACTACACTTAACCATTTTCAACCAACTAAGTCACCGAACAAACCACATTCAAAACAAGTAATTTCCCCTTAAAGTCCCTACACTTTACCATGTTCAAGTGTCTAAGTGACCGAACAAACCATATTCAAAACAAGAAATGATATAAGATCATGATGACAGTACAAGAAACAAGCAAAAACAAAATGTCAAGAACAATGCTAGTGAATCGCACAAGGCCACACACGGCTTCACTAGACTTCAATATGAACAATAAAAGGAAGATAACAATAATAGTGAATCGCACAAGGCTGCACACGGCTTCACTATGTCAACTTACCTTTGATATTTTCCTTAATGTCTTGATATTTCAAAAAGACAGCTTCAATCTGCTTCTTGATTCTCTCACGGGAAGCTGCACTATTGAAAATGATGATCTTAGCAAATTAAAAGATAGACTACTGCAATTTTCTCCAAAATACCTATCTACTCTATGCTACATTCATGTTTAAGTATTGGAAATAGGAGAGAGTTAATGCAGTATTTTGTTTTATAGCATATATAATGACATATGAACACCTAATAATACTGTTTCTAATAGTAGTAGCCTTTTTTTTTCCTAAACATATTTTAAGCATTTTAATGTAATTTTCAGTATTATTTTCAAAACCCTATAAATAGTTATAGTGCCCTGTATCCCGTATCTTGAAGGTGTACAATTTATCTGAAGTGAAAATGTCAGTGGTGGAGGGTGGTTGTTCATGTCCAATAGATATAACTATGTGAAAGTGACACATTATTATACCAAAAAAAAAACGACAGAAAAGTGATAGGCTATATACATAAGAACTAAGCAATTCCATTGGTTACTGTAAACATGTATTTAAGCCTTAAATAACTCTTAACTTAGCTATTAAGAACACCATCTAGTGTATAACTAACGGTCTTCACACTAAGTAATACAAGGGAACTATCTAAGAAAATATGACACTTAACAATATTTTTCACAATCACAAAGGGAGGTCTAGATTATCAATCCTTAACAACCTAGTACTTTCATTAATGACCTATGATTCACAATGAAACGCCAACAACAACTAAGAACAGTAAACTATATTGGGTCAAGTTTGGGATTCTACCACAAGTTATTTGATTTACTTTGTTCGAAATCACTTCTAGAAAAAATAACATAATCATACACCATAACTTACCATATTTATACGAACTAAGATTAATAACCCTAATCAACCTTACTATCCAATAAGAACATTTTGAGCACTTACCCGAATTGAAGTGATGGAGAAGAGTGGTGGAGAAGATCCCGTTTGAGAAAAGCGTGACAAACTTTGAGAAAAAAAACCGATTTTAACCTGTTTTTTCTTGATTTTGAGTTGTTTTTTCGCGATTTTGAGTTGTTCTTCGCGATTATGATCCCTATACCCGTTTTTCCTTTTCTTTATTTGGGGATTGGGTGGGTCGGGTCGGTTTAAAATTGGTTTTAATTTTTTTTTAAAATAACAGAAAAACCGACCACCTGTGGTCGGTATGTAGTCGGTTTTACTAAGTTTTTGATAAATTATACTTTAATAAACTACAATTAATAAATTTACTTTAATTTTTAATAGATTATTTTTTTAATAAATTGTATAATATTTATAACAAATAAATTATAATATATATATATATAACGTGTTAATCAGATAAATTATCGTCGTCTTACATTATTACAACTTCAACAATATACGTCTGTTTACATTATATTGAAATAAAATAGTATATTTATTTCATCACTACACGAGATATACGTATATATAAATTTATTTAATTGGTTATCAATATTCAAATATGTACTATATACATAACATACCTAATTTTACTACCCCATAATAATATACTACGTATTTCACAGAAACTCAGTTGAATTATCGATTGGTTTATCTTATGTCATTAACATACGTTCACTGTATAATATGTTTATATATACTATATATATACCTATACATACGCACACACATATATACATATTATCGACTACCCCATTGTATTTCACATATACTCAAATAAATAATCGGTTGATTATTTATCTTATGTCAATAATATACCGTCGTTGTATAATATGTATATATTATATATATACATATACATATATACAGACACATATACACACTATCGACTATATAAATTTCAAAATACATACTAAATACATCACATGCGTATACAAATATATTATCCAATAATATAATGCGATGTGTTTCTTATACATACTTACATTAGTGTTCGATTAATTATATTTGATTAACTTAATATATTAGGTTTCTTATACATACTTACATTAGTAACATATTATATATATATATATATATACACATATTCATTATACAAAGGTTATACATGTTTAACGTCATTTAACGTATATACGAAAGAAAATATTTATTTTATATATTGAAACATAAATAAAATATAAAGATTATGTTTAACATAATTTTTTTATTTTATTTGATATATTTTTAAGTGTAATTTTTTCAAAAAATTGTGGAATGATTGATTTTTATTATTATTACTGATTATCTACTACGTGTAATTTCAAAAAATTATATATATATATATTACATTGTATATATAATTATTTTTTATGAAACAAATAATATATATATTTGATTACATATATATATAATTATTTTGATTACATATAAATATTATGTTTAAAAGTATTTTCTTTTTCTTTTTAGTTTCAAAACCGACCAAAAGTGGATGGTTTTTTATTTCTAAAAATAAAGAAAAACATTTTGAAAACCGACCACAAGTGGTCGCTTTATGGAAATATTTTTTTTTTATCAAAACCGACCACTTGTGGTCGGTTTTATTAATTTTTTAACATTTTAATTTTTAAATTATATAATAATTAATATTAAAATTAATGGATTATTTATTTTGATATCTTCTAATAAAACAGCGACCACATGTGGTCGCTTTTTAATAATTTTTTTTTTTAAAAAAAATATTAAAAAACCGACCATAAGTGGTCGGTTTTTTCCAACCACTTTATTGTGGTCGATTTTGGGTGGTCGGTATTTGCTGTTTTTCTAGTAGTGAATTGCATCATAATTGATGGACATAAAGTGAAGAAAGTGGTGTCATTATATTTTGGTAACTCTTGTAACTTCTAACACTTTATTTGTCCATTACCTACCATATTATTTTGTGTCTTTAATCTTATGAGTTAGTGGTAAGAATGTGGCCATAAGTTTCTTGTAACTTGTACCATTAATCTACTTTTTTATGTATTGTAACTCATATAACATATGAAACCCCTAAAACATTCATCTTCCTCACTTAATACCCGCTACTCCCTCATTTACTAAATGGAAGAGTACTACACCTATATAAATGATGTTTTCTTCCTTGTGTTGAAGAACATATGAAAAGAGATGATTGGTAGTACATTGTGAGTGATAGATGATAAATGAAAGAGAGAGTTGAGACATAGAAAATATTCTAAGTCTTCAACTATATTTACTACATAAAAAAGAGTAGTTATATTAGTGAAAGAGAGAGTTGGGACAAAGAAAATATTCTAAGTCTTTAACTACATTTACTATAAAAAGAGAGTTTTATATGTTGAAGGAATGTTTTCTTGTAATACCCCAAGCTTTCATGTTCTAAATCTCTCAAAAGATAACCCATGATGTTAGCTTTCCAAGGCTGCAAGTTTCGCCTCGATCTAATATCGTGGCAAGAAGTCATACAATTTTCCCTTTAAGTGTCAATCAGCTGCCAGTGCTTATGACTCACGTGACGACCCGTAATCAGACCTTATGAGTCGTTAAGAGTAATGGTAGTCACAACAGTTCTCAACCAAGAATTCATCCCAGTGGTTATAAGTCTAGCATACGACTCGTATCCAAACATTATGAGTCGTTATGAAAACTCGTAGCCTGACTAGTAAAGAATCCAAGAATCAAGCTTCATATTTTGGTAGTTTTACAAGTGACTTAGTGTAACATCCCATACTTTTAACGCTCTAGTAATGCCTTAAAAATGACTCTTATAACCTCTATATTGTTGGTAAATCATATATAGATGTTGTGGGTCGTGTTGGGGTGTTTTTGGATGTTGAAAATAGGTGTGCGTTACCAAATAGACCCTCTACAAAGTATTGGCGCCGTAGAGAGATCACCAAATACCACTGAAATGGGTTGGCTTTGGGTTGTGCGTCGCCAACCCTGAGGTTGGCTGTGGCTGTGCGACGCCAACCCCGAGGTTGGCTTTGGATGTGCGCCGCCAATGCTTCATTTTTATTTGATTGAAGGGCATTGAGGTCTTTTCACACTCCTAAACCATTTCTAATCATTCTTAAATGAATGAACGGGTCTTAAAATACATTACTTCTACTTTCTTAACCCCAAACATCGAGTACACAATTTAAAACCCTTCCCTTCTCCCCAAGAATAAAATTTAAATTTTTTTCCTTAAGAATTCAAGTTCCAATTTCAAGTTTTCTTCAAGAAGTCATCTAATTAAGGTATGTGGGGTATTCATCAATGAGTTCCTTTCACCCATTGAACCCAAAAACCCTCTTTTGATTTAAAAGTATGAATTTTATTCTATTTTATGAAATTATCCATAAAACTACTGAATTTAATCCATATATTTCCTAGTAAATAAAATTCAAGCCATGTCAACATGTGTTCCCATGTGATTTAAGCTATTTCATATTTTGAATTTCAATTTCCATGTCACATTCCATTGATTTCATGTTAAATCATCAAGTTATGAACTAAACAACGTGGAATTGTTATCCTCTTAAGTTTAAAGCGTTCCCATTTTTAAGTTATGTAAATTTATTAGGTTATTGAAATGTCTCATATTTTGAGTCTGTGGATTTTGACTTTATGTCACTGTTTTAAGTGTTGTTAATAAATTTTAAAATCATTCAATGTTGGCGGGTTATGAACACCTGATACCTATATGTGTACTTACGTTTCAGACTTTTCAAGTAATGAGTCAGCCAACTCATGATCTTTATTGTTATACTCAGTTTATTATGATCATGATGAGCACTATCAATTTACATATTCATGGTTACTTTAGATTATGCATGCACTATATTTTTCAGAATACCTCATATGAGCAAATCAGTTATCAATGCATGTACTAGTTAGTATTTCAGTGTCTTTCAGTTGGGAGTAGGACTGAGTGAACCCAAGGATGGGGACACACCTGTCAGTAGAGGGTGTGACCTTTAGTAGCAGTCCCTGAGTTCTAGATTTACGTAGCCAGCATAGGTATGAGAGGTCTTCCTGCTAGTAGAGGGTTGACACTCTTTTAGGGGAATCTACCAGTAGACGGTGACTCCCTAGTCCTTCGGGACATCTTCCTTGTGGATCTACATCGTCATCCAGTGTTAGTACACATGGCAAACTACTGACACCATTCCAATTGGGGTACAGGTTGGACCCCGATTAGCTCGAATTGGGGCATTTCGGTTGCATGATAATTAGGGAATTTCGGTTACATGATAGCTCCCACAGTTTTAGCCAGTATTCAGTTTATCTCAGTTCAGGTTTGCTTGACCAAGTAGACAGATTTCAGTATTTATTCAGTCAGTTTTACAGATTACTGCAGTTATTTAGATATTAGTTATGTAGTTATTCAGATCATTTTAGTACATGCTTTACTTTGTCTAGCATTTTCAGTTTTACATGTTCATGTTTTCATGCTGAATATCCATACATGATCCTTAGTTCAGTTTTAAAGCATGTTCAACTTTACATGAGATTTACATACAACATTCGTGTTTCTACTGCTTCCCAGCTTACAAAATTATTTTCAGCTCATGATTTATAAATCTCACTATGACTTACAGTTTTCACGTATAGCCATATTTTAAATGTATGTTTCAACAAATAACTTATATTCTTAGTTTTAAAGTATATTTTAAATATTTTCATAATTTAGTGCATGTCCCTATATACTCAGTACATTCCAATGTATTGACCATATATATGTGTTTGTGGCTACATTCCTTTATGATGTAGGTACCAGATATAGTCCATACACTAGGGTTAGACAGTTCTCAGAATTCAGCCAGTAGGTGATGAGTTCTCTTATTTCGGGAAATCCAGCCCATTGCAGTTCATGTGTTCTATTTTGATTATCCATATGTATTGATTAGTGGTAGTTGGAGGCATCTCCCAGCTACCTATAATCAGTATAGTAGAGCCTTCACAGATAGTCAGTCAGAGTCATGATATGTAATTCAAGTTCTTTCTCCAGTTTTATCATGTTATAAACTTTATTAGTAATACATTCATTCGGATTTTATCATGATCATGCTTCTGCTCAGCAAGTTTAGTTTTTATTTACATTATAGATCAGTTGCTCAAGCAGTATGCTAGTACGTGGGTTAACTTGGGATCATTGTGGTTTCAAGCACCGTGTTACAACTAGGGGGTAGTCTCGGATCATGACAGTTCTTATAGTGGAGCTTTGAACTCTTTAACTAATCTAGAGTTTCTTGAGTTATACATCATTGATGGGCTATTGTATCCTGAAGGGAACAACTCAAGAGACATACTGCTGGATCGGTGTAGATTATGTCACAGTGGGCTTGAATCTCCTTAAAGAGAGTGAGATATCCGTGCCTCAATCAAGAAGAAGATTATCCTATTTTCTTCACTTTTTGTTCATTTTTATTTCAACAGTAATTATTGTTATTTGTGGTATATTACACCAATAATTTTAAGGAGATTCATGTTTTGTTACAGTTTAAAAAATTATGGATATCGAGATGAGAGATTTAAATATCTCAATGTCACTAGTCTCTTCAAGAGATGGAAGGGAAGCGATGAAGAGTAGAGTATTTTGTGAAGGAAAGGTAAAAGAACTTTTGTACTTTTGTGAAAGAAAGGTAAAAAAACCTTCTACCTAATATTTTTAATAAATAATGTGTATTACTCTTCATGAACATAAAGTGGTATTAAAATTCTTGACATAGTGTGGGCTAATGAAATGAGAAAAAAATCATTATGAAAAATGTAATGTTTGCACTTTTGAGAATGTATTTGAAAAAAAAAGTATTACAAGTGCAAATATTAGTCTTGGAATAAATCACGTATTACTATTTATATGCGAGTTGATGTCTTTGGCTCTAACATGCATGCTATTAAAAAGAATGAAAAAATTGAGTAGCCATTTTGACATGAAATATTAGGTGAAATAAATTTCATTCTTAGAATGAAAAATACCTAAATAATGTGATGAACCTTTTCTTGACATGTCACATTATGGTGGAAACAAATTTGCGAAATACAATTTTGTTGATTGTATGAGTCATGCACCTCCTTTTGATTCAAATATTTGAAAGTGGTGTGACAAATAAAAAAGGAGTTTGTTAATCTTATTAAAAAAATGAGATGTGTGACTTATTGCACTTGGCATGATAATGTATATACACTAAAAGTACTTAGCAGATACAAGCAAACCAGGTACATTTACTTGGTACGAAGTTGAAGCTTGTTTTATAGAAAAAGAATATTTTGCTAAAATATTTGTAGATGTAATGAAATTTTTTGGATGTTATTTATTGAAATGAAAAAGAAATAAATTATTATTTAGTAACTCTACTATGGAGGTTGAACTAATTATTTTAGTTTCAACTAGTGAAAAAGTGAATTGATCAATCACTTTATTTTGAGAAATTGATTTCTCTAATTTTGAGTTATTGTGATAGTACCAAAATTTATTGGTAGAGTATAAGCCATTTTTATAATGTTAAATTCAGACCATAAGGAGAAAAACAGAATATTGTGAATTGATCAACGGTATACCAATATTAATTGTGTTAACTTTGTAATAATCTTGCAGATGAACTAATCAAGGCCTTGGCAAGATAAAGAGTTCTGAAACATATCGAGGGGGAGGAATGACGCCCATAGAAATACATAGTCATATATGAGGAAACCTAAACTGGGACTAGAGATCCTATAACCAGGTTCAATGGAAAAAATGAATCATATGATGACTTGGTGTGAGATGCACTACTATTTAATCCTTCCTATGATGTGAATGCATTGTTCCTGTAATGATTTGTGAAGGTTGAGTTAAAGAACTCTTAATGAAATTTGTATCTCGTATTAGTGGGGTGTCACAATTACAGGACCACCCTTGATAGATTTCACCTATGTGAGTGTGGAAGTAGGCCGCTTCGTATGAGAATTAGGCTTATTCTAAAAAACGCTCATACAAAACAGGAATAACACATGGCCGTAATGTGCTGGCTATTAAATCTTATGTCAACACCTTGATTGTTGTGTGTAAGCAGTGATACTTTATTTTTCTTAAGCAATCATAGTTCAAGTCTGAATCCACTACTGACTCTAGAGTAAAGTTTGTTGTTTTACAAAGTGAAGGTTCAATGCAGAGCATACCTTCATTATGCGCAATAGTATCCCTTCAACTAAATTGGTGAACTCTCTTTATTGAATATTAAAATGAGTGGGGGAATGTTTGTACATTTTAATATAAAAATTAAATTGCATGATAATTGATGGACATAAAGTGAAGAAAGTGGTGTCATTATATTTTGGTAACTCTTGTAACTTCTAACGGTTTATTTGTCTATTATCTACCATATTATTTTATGTCTTTAATCTTATGAGTTAGTGGTAAGAATGTGGCCATAAGTTTTTTGTGACTTCTACCATTAATCTACCTCTTTATGTATTGTAACTCATATAACATATGAAACCCCTAAAACATTCATCTTCCTCACTTAATATCCACTATTCCCTCATTTACTAAATGAAAGAGTACTACACCTATATAAATGGTGTTTTCTTACTTGTGTTGAAGAACACATGAACAGAGATGAGTGGTAGTACACTGTGAGTGATAGATGATAAATGAAAGAGAGAGTTTAGACATAGAAAATATTCTAAGTCTTCAACTATATTCACTACACAAAAAAGAGTGATCATATTAGTGAAAGAAAGAGTTGAGACAAAGAAAATATTCTGTCTTTAATTATATTCACTATAAAAAAGAGAGTTTTATATGTTGAAGGAATGTGTTCTTATGGTGGAGCTTTGGACTCTTCAACTAATCCGGAGTTACTTGAGTTGTACATCGTTGATGGGTTGTTTATCCTGAAGGGGACAAGTCAAGAGATATATTGCTGGATCGATGTAGATTATGCCACAGTGAGCTTGAATCTCCTTAAAGAGAGTGATATATCCGCGCTGCAGCCAAGAAGAAGATTATCCTATTTTCTTCACTTTTTGTTCATTTTAATTTCAAATGTAATTATTATAATTTTTGGTATATTAAACCAATTCTAAGTCTTTAATTATATTCACTATAAAAAAGAGAGTTTTATATGTTGAAAGAATGTGTTCTTTTGGTGGAGCTTTGGACTCTTCAACTAATCGGAGTTGCTTGAGTTGTACCTCGTTGATGGGTTGTTGTATCCTAGAGGGAATAAGTCAAGAGATATACGGCAGGATTGGTGTAAATTATGCCACAGTGGGCTTGAATCTCCTTAAAGAGAGCGAGATATCCGCGCCTCAGCCAAGAAAAAGATTATCCTATTTTCTTCACTTTTTGTTCATTTTTATTTCAATTGTAAATTATTGTAATTTATGGCACCAACAATTAGGAATGTATTTGTAATCCTAACATAAAAATGTGTCATATACTCAAATCGCTAATGAAGACATGTGCATAGCGTGCTAAATACAGTAAGATATGATTTCATAAGATGGTAGCTCGTCCAAGTGAAAGATATAATTTCATATAATATTTTTTGGTGTTCATGTGATTTCACTTGATTATATATTAATATTTCTTTCATTTGAGCGTCAATACTTGTCATTTGTTGTTCTGTTTGTCTCACATACAAATACATGTTGTATGTACTCGCATTTCTATTTGATCAAGGGAAATTCTTACAAATGTATCTTGACGTCTATAGAAAGTAGGGTTGCAGTTTCCATTGCCGATGAATGAGAAATTGTGTTGCTATCTACTACGCAGAGTATTTCTTTAATATATCTTCATGTTGATTCAATCGATAATATTAAATTTTCATGTTACTCTCTTGGTGGTTGTTTATAGGAATATCTATGGAACTTTGAGTTATCGCAGGAGAAAGAGAGTGATATTAATGCTTAGACTTCCTTCAACATTGCTAATAAGGATCTTTCTTGGCATTTTTAAAAATGATTAAGTTGTTCTTGTTTCTATCTTAAGGCGTTGTGGTTATTTACAGTTCGTCAGAGAAAACCTGATTTTTTTTAATTTGAGAGTTTCTTGCCCTTCCATAAGAAGCCTCTCAAATTGATCTTGATTTTTTCTTTCTTGACTTCATCCCTTTTGGACTCATCGTGCGACTCTATGCTGGTAGTCCTCATGGTGAAGAGGTTATGCATGCAAGACATGATTTTATAGATGATCGAACAATCGATGGTATATGTTCTTCATATAATTAGACCATGCTCACATTCAAATTGAAGTAAGTAGAATCTGTCAAACTTCCCAATGTCATATAAATACTTGAAATTTTTTTGGGGCTTTAATGTAAATTTTCAGAATGTTCTTGATTGAAACTTTAACAAACTCTACAAAGATACTAGTTCTCTAAAACTATAAACTAATCTTAATTCAAATTACAAAAAAGAGTACTTATTAACAACTTATTATATTTTTGTATATTCTACGTGTGTGAATTTCTACTTTTAGAAAAAGAAAAAAAAAACATCAGATATCCATTTTACATATTTATGTAAAGCTTAACTAGCTTTTTAAAAATATTTATATTTTTGCTGGAGTAAGATAACTCCAAACAAAATCAATGCTCTTCCTCCTTATTTTTTCCTATATTATACTTTTACTCTTTCTTCTTCTTATTCTCCCCTTCTTCGTCTTTTTCTCTTTCTTGATACCTTTGTTCTTCTTTTCTCCACATGCTAACTATATATACAATCTTTTAAATAATATCGCTACTAGATGATTAAAAATTTAATGTAATTTAGTAGAATATATCTTTTAGTCTAATGAAAGAGTGGTTATGAAGAAAGAGGATTTAGAAAGACTATCAATCCATTTTATTGGTGGATTTATGTGATAAAATTGATAAAGATATAATCTGTGTGAACATTGAACTATGAAATTTGACTCACATTATATTTGAATTTTTTCATTATTCAATATATTGAACGTGTGTATATGCTTGTTTATGTAACTGTTTTTCACCCTCGTTGTTCATCACTTAATAATTGTTAGTCACAAACATGAATTAGATTGTATTTTTAGGGTCCTTGTTCAAAATAGTTGAGGGATATATATATATATATGAATTTTATAAGACATTAAAATGATGACTAATAACAACACTTAATTTTAGGCTTTTTAGCATAAAGTTTTCAAATTTCAAACCTTTAGGTCTATAACTTTAGATTGCTAAATGCCTAATTTGCATTTAAATTATAATTCAAATATTAGAGGTTTGAAGTTAGAATTTGATAATTCTAAAAGGATCAAAGTTTCTTAAGCCAGTAACTTCAATTTCAATTCCTCATATTTGAATTTATATGAAAATAGTTAAATATTAAAATAATTTTTACTTGTTTTTAAATTACAATCTCCCAAGCACTTGTATGTACACTCTGGACCTCGTGACTTCACACGATATCGTACGTATATCAAGAAAAAATTATTTGGCTCACATTTCGTCGACCAAATAACCAACATAATCGGTATTTGTATTTCCCACTAAATCAAAATATAATCGAACGAGTAATAGAGGATCAAGTCTTAAATGTCTTTGACATCTTGCATATGTGACTCTTTGGGACTCAATAGAAATCTAGCAGAGTTTAACATTGTACCAAATATCTTATTGTAACGATTTGCTTTCTGATGAAATATGTGAAATTTGTGAGTTAATGTGATTTGACTATTTTACCCCTTCCCGTAGTTGCATTATGGTATTTTTGGGATGTGGGGGTCATTGTCACAGTTCTCAATGCATCTTGGTACCATTTATGCGATATTGTGGTTTTTCATGACTTTGAGAACTTTATTTTGGACTTATATGGATAACTTTTGATCCATGAGATGGATGACTGAACGGACTGTGCCAACAGCCCCGGAATACCAATTTTAGGTTAGGTAGACCTTTGATTTGGATCTCGATGCACCTGAGCTCATTTCGACCTATTGGTCGAAAAATTAGAAATATGGGTGTGGGACCGCTAACATTTCTAAATTTTCATTTTGAAATCATGATTTAAAGGAGCTTTTGATGATATAATCTATGAAAAATAGTGGAAATAGGATTTTGGAGATTACCCAAGCTCAAATGGTAAAAAAAACCTCAAAGATCACCCAAGCCCAAAGTTCGAAGGTCAAAAAATAAATGAAAAGAAACGTAAAAGGGAACCTTATATACTATTCACTGAACAGTACCTCGCGATCCCGGATCCCATCTCACGATCGCGGGGTTCAAAATTTTACCAACCAAATTATTGGCCTTCGCATTTGCAAAGGTCTGCGAATTTGGACCTTCGCATTTGCAACAACCATGTAGCGTTTGTGAAGTAGATTCAACTCGATTTAGACTCCTTAACCCTTTGCGATTGCAGTGTCCTCCTCGTGATCATGACTAGAAAAAACATCCGTCTTCATGTCCGTAGTCAGATGCTCGCGTTCGCAAAGGAGTATCTGATTTGCACTAGATATCAATATTTTGCTGATTTTTTCAAGTTTTCAAATACTCCGAATGGACCCTCAAAAATATTTTGGGACCCGACAGAAATAACCATATATGCTACTAAGCTAATTTTGATATTCTGGACTGAATGGTGATGTCGATTTTCGAAAAAAGGTTGTTTTTACAAAATTAACCCACAGGATCCCTTTTCACTATTTTCAAACGACGGATCAAAATGAGATCTAAAGGTCTCAAAATTGAACCAACACCTCTATTAATCCAAATTCGATATTTTGAATCTACTGGCGTAGTCCGTTTTGCCATCCGACACTCAAAAAAATAAATATTGACCGAAGTCAATTATATGACTTCTTAAGCCTCTAAAAATTACAAACTCACAAATCATTCTCGATTGCATCAACAATTGTGCCAACTATTATCACATCCCAAAATCAACATATAGCAACTACAGAAAGGAAAAAATGGTTAAAACACATAAGTAGGGAAAATTCACAAATTAGGTCATTATAGCTATCTCATATACATAGTGGAATAACTTAACTCAGAATAATTAATTTCGAAATAATGTGTTCCCAACCAAATGACTTATTACGGTATTAGTAATATAGAAATTAGTTAGGAGAGAATTTATGCATTTATTTATGTGGATTAGTTTTGTAGATTTTAGTTATCCATTATTGGAGTGATTAAAGTAATTGATCATTCGATCATAATTCCTTTTCAAAAATAACTGAACTATCATTTCATTACACTAATTTGCTCTTCTGCTCTTTACCTTCAATAAATAGTGATCGTTTTTATCTACTTGTCTTAATAAGATCTATTTATCCTCATTTTTAGTTTCTTTATTGAATTGAAGATTTAAAACACTTTATTTTTTTTGCTTCCCCTTTTGTCGTGTTAACCCTTTATGTTTTGAGTAGTTAGACTTGAATAATTCAAATTTTGTATGCATTCAAATCGAGGCAATGGAAGGTGGAGAAGAAATTGATATTGTGGATGAATTAATCTGCCATTAAAGAGTTTCAAAACTCGAACTTTAAAATTCAATCACCCACAAATGAAAATTGTTTCAAGTAAATAATACATTAAAAAAAATTGAGACATCAAGAGGAGCTCATATCTAAAATTTAAGTTGTTTAGAGGAATATTTGAATTGATATCCATAAAAAAGATCTGAAGTTCAAATTTTAAAATTCGACCGATCGCAAACGTTATTCCTTTGTAGTGAGTATATATAAAAAGGCTCAAAACTTTGTGTCACGACTCAAAATAGGCATGTAATGACACTTGTTATACCCTCATGTAGAGTTAAGTCTATCTCAACGTGAATTCAAAATTAAAGTAATATAGAAACGAGGGAAGGGAGATTAAACCCAAAATATAAGTATAACAAAGAAGTAATATCTCAAGATACATCCCAGGTCTGGTTGTCACTAGTACAAACCTCTAATACAGAATAAAACAGTAATCTAAGGTATCTTAAATGTGAATTATGCATAGGATAAACACAGAGAGATCCGAGTAAGCTTTGTAGTCTGCCACTACCTCAATCTCCGCAATGTTAATTCTAAAAGAACATAATCTACAATCTACCAATCTAACCAACACCTGCACAAGGTGCAAAAAATAAGAAAAAGAAAAGTAAAGTAAAGATGAGTACAAAATTACGTGTACTCAGTAAGCATCATCGATAACCAATCCTAATTCAAAGCGATGACGAGAACCACCACCCCAACTACCCAAGGTTCCTCAAACAATCTATATTCCGCAATTACATCTTTTTTTCCTATTAGGATAACCCAACACAACAATCAACAGATTTATCAAATTAGGATAGACACGCTAACCTAGGTGAGTCAACACTATTCATTTATATTCAACAACATGAAAAAATCAATTATAATCAATCAAGTAATATGGAATGAAAAAATAGGGAAAGAGTGCACATATATACGAGTGTATCTCATACTTCCAACAAGGGCTACACATCTATCTCTCCTTTCAAGCCTCAGCCATACCCCATGTCTTAAATATTCCAACCTACAAGTCAGTATATGATGATATAGGATAATGCAATGAAGTAAAATGAATGCTCAAATACAATATCACAAACAAGGTCCTAACATAAAATACAATATAAGAGTAAATACTAACACAATATCAAAACATACTAAGGATGATAATGCAATGCAATTGATGCAATGCAATATAGTGGTGATGATAAAATATTTTGAAAGTTATCACATGTCTTTCTGTATACACCCACCGATATCGCAGTTACCAGGTAGGACCCATGTGGGAGGGGATCGCAACCTATATACTCATATAATCTCAATCTTATATCTCAAGTCAACCTGACCACCACATCCCTCGATATATGGATTTTATATAGTGTCATATTTTCTTATAAAAAATAGAATATCTCAGTGCTACCAATGTTCCGTAAATATGCATGCATGATATGAGGATGTAATACTCACAATAAATCAATATGAAGATCAAAATCCATTCAATAAGTGTATAAGTGAGCTCATAATCAACTCAATGTATCAACAATTCATGATATCAATTTTCACTTAGCACCACCAGAATAAATAGTCATATAGTCATCAATATTATCATCTCCAATCCCTCACTTGGGCATCACTATAATGAATATGCAATTAAATGCTCATATAAGACCTATAATGTCAAGTCACGCCCGACATGTTCATATAAGACCTACAATGTCAAGTCATTCCCCCACTCGAGCTATGCAATAATAAATAAGATATTTAATTCACAAAACATGACTAACAACATCAAGTCAAGCCCCCACTTAGGCATCACAATAGTATATCATCTCCAATAAAAAACAATATGTATATAAGCCTCCACTCGGACACCCGATCATAAATAATAGCTCAAGTCCATAATGAAGTTCACATAAGCCCACATGGACAACACGAAATAACCAATAATTTTTATAATAATAAATCACGGACTACCCAAACCTAACTTGATCCATACATTAAGGCTCAACTATTACAAGTCTATTCATAACTATTACAACTCTATTCATACTTTATGTATTTTTTAAACCTTAATTATTCCATCAATAATGATGATAATAGCATAATTACCCCCTAACAAAGCATTAATCTACAATCATCACAATGAATTCCAAGATTCAAGCTCTAAAATAGGCATTTCAATAGCTATTATTCGAGATCACTAGATTATCTATCTATATTCTACTTTAAGGATAATTGCAAGTAGTAATACTAACTAATCAAGTCAATAATTTAACTATAATCCATCAAGAGCCCCGGTACTCGCGGAGATGCTTGCCATTTCACCTAAGCGGGGACCCCCAATCCTAAGTGATACACAAAACGCAACAAACAATTATATAACACATAAATATTTTAAAAAAAGTCAAGGTGCATCTCAACTTACCTTAAATAAAGATTCAAAAGCCTAAACGTAGTCCAAAACCTCAACCGAAAGCCCAACTCTTTTGAATCAACACTAAATATGTTCAATTTAGTCAAATATATCATCTACAAGTCAAAAGAAAGCTAATGATACCCATATTGACACTATTTAAGATGTGTCAAAAACGAACTTCAAAATTAGATTAAAAAATAAAAGGGGTAAAATCAGAATTTTATTTTAAAAATACGTTCTCCATAATCATAGGAACCTACAACTGAAAATTCATGTAAAATTAGTTAAAAACAAGATTCAAATCAAAGAAAAATTATTTTCAAGCTTTACTGATAAAAATCTCAAAAATCCATCAAAAATTAAAAAGGATAAAAATGGAATTATATTTTGAAAATCACAATCCTCAACTGAAAGGGAATTTATGGATGAAAATCCAAGAAAAAATAAGAAAGAATCAAAGCTCAAATTAATGAAATATCAAATTTTACATTTGGGAAAAAAAAAATCCAAAAATCCTCTTTTGAAATCTTTGATTTATAAGAATTTAGATGATAAAGTTGGTAGAAAATGACTTAGAATTGAGCTCTGAGCTTACTTGCATGAACTTACGCAAGAAGTTTTGCTATGTGTAGTTTTGATGATGAGTTGATGAATACAAGGGACCGGGTCCCTGGATGTTCATGGTATAGTAAAACTAGCACGCGTGTCTGCATAATTTTGTCCTCTTGTGTAACAAATTTGCAGGTGTTGCTTGTACTAAATAGGACACCTGGTCCAATGATATTTCATCCCTAATCATCACTTCTCTATATAAGGAAAAAAATGCTTCTTCATCAAATGTTTTTTTACAAATACAAAGAGTGAAGAGACGCAGCAAAAACCCCATTTCAACATTGGTCAAGTTCCGGGTGAGTATGTGAGCTTAAATAGAAAGAGTTCTTGAGTCAAATACTAATTTTAATCAAACTACTCATGCTATAAGAGTAGTGTTTGTTTATTGAGAGAAGTTCTTAGGTATAGTTGCCTAAGCTAGTTGCTGGTTAAAGTTAACCATTTTTTTAGAAACTCTTGAAAGAGGTGTCGAGATGGGCTTGTAATAGAGATATTGCAAGTAGGAGGAACCTAGAGTTAGGTTTACAATTGAGTATGTAATTAAGAGGTTTGTTATAGTGGACTATTTTGAGCTTGTGAGGGTAAGCTGTGGTTTTTTCTCCATTGAGCAAGGAGGTTTCCATGTTAAATCCTGTATTTTTTACATTTCCTACACTCCTTTGTGATTCCTAGACATTTACTATTCTATTGACCGTGGTTGAATTTGAGGGACCTGATCCCTGACTGGTGTGGTACAACTCCTAAAAGTTCAAACAAGTGGTATCAGAGCCAGAACACTTTAAAATGTTAACACCTAGATTGCTTTGGTTATCATGGATTCTCCACCTAACCTGGAAGAAGGGAAATCTACCACTAGCCCACCAAGATTTAATGGACAATACTATGGGTGGTGGAAAATTAGGATGTTTGTCTTCATTATGGCGTACATAGTAAACTGATGGACATAATCCTTAATGGACCTCATGTTCCTGTTAAAGAAGTCAAAGAAGGAGAAATAACTAGAATGGTTGTTAAAAGCAGGAGAGAGTATGATGATGAATACAGAAAGAAAATTAAGAAGAATTACTAGGCCAAAAAATTTCTAGTTTGTGGTATAAGGCCTAATAAATATAACAAGATCTCAACTTGTGAAAATGCCAAAGAAATCTGGGATTGCTTGAGGATTGCACATGAAGGTACTACTGATGTAAAAGATTTAAAAGTAGACATGCTTATTACTCAGTATGAGACCTTTACCATGAAAGAAGGAGAAACAATTCAAGAAATTCATACAAGATTCACTTCTATCACAAATAAGCTTCACTGCCTAGGAGAAGTAATTTTCTTGTACAAACAAGTGAGAAAAATTCTTGGTGTTCTTCCTAAGTCCTAGGAAAGAAAAGTGGATGTAATAACTGAGGCAAGGAACCTAAAGACTCTCACAATGGATGAACTTATTGGAAATCTAAAAAGACCCATGAGCTCAAAAAATAGCAAGGTGTGGAGAAGAAGGAAGTAAAAAGAGAAAATTCCCTATCATTGAAGGATTCTAAACATAATACAGCTGAAGATGATACTGATGTTGCCTATTTTCCAAAAGGAATTGTTAGAGCCATGAAGAAGAGTGGTCAGTTCTAAAGGAGAGGAGGCAATATCAAAAAAGAAGGCAATGTTAAGGTTTGTCACAAATGTGGAAGTACTAAGCATTTCATCAAGGACTGTCCTATGCACAAAATAGATTATCAGGATTACCTCAAGACTGCTGGTGACAAAGGAAAGAACAAAGACTAGGTCCCTAAATATTCAAGAAGAAAGGCTAAAGCTGATTATGTAGTAAAGTAAGATTTGGAAGGATGGGGAGACTCTTCCAGTGAATCAGATGAAGATGAAAAAATGAAGATGTATCCATGCTAGCTGTGGAAGAGAGTCCTGCTATCTATGACTCCTTTTTTGCCTTCATGGTCAACATGAAGATGAAAAGGAAAAAGAGGTAACTCTTTCTAATATAAAGGAAAATCATGCTAACTACTCTTCTAAGAAGATAAAAAGTCTTTCTAGTGTCTTGATTGACTCTGTATGTGAACTAACTGATGAGAAAAATGTCTTAGAAGAAAAAGTAGAGAATCAAGAGCATGAGCTAATTTCCTTAACCTTAAAAATTTCTAAAACATAAGAGTTGTTCACTAAAATAAACTCTAAAAATCTGAGTTTGATAAATAATATGGTGGATTTAGATGATAAAGGGAAGAAATAAGTTTCAAGGTTTCAAATTGATATTGAGAAAAGGTTGAGGGATTCTTAAAAACACCTAATGTCTCCACTTCATAGGAATGAAGAGCTAGAGAGGGACCTAGTAAGAGAAGAGTTGAATGAGTCTCTTAAATAGAATGTTTCTTCACATATTCTTTCTAATCTAATTATTCAAGGTGTTAATAATGGAAAATGACTAGACTATCAAGAAAAATTCCAACCTGCTGGGTGGGAAGGAAAGACAGCCAATGGTGCTAGAAACAAGGTTTTTATTACTATGTGTACTCATTGTAAAAAAGATGGGAACATAAAAAAAAGTTATCAGAGCAAGATAAGAGATAGAATGAATAATTTGAGATACGTTTAGTAGGAGAATGCACGTCCTAAGGGCTTAAAGTCTCTGAAAAAGGTTAAGAGGAAGCTATCACTGCCTAGACAGGTAAAGAAGAATTTGATCACACCATTATCCTCTTACTGAGAACTCAAACTTAAGTGGGTTTCCAAAACAATCTTATGACCTTGATTTTAGGCATGAAGAAGGGGATTGCAGCCAGGAATAGCTCATTGATTGAATAGGTTCAAAGCTTAATGATGAAAGGTTTGATTGTGTTCTCTCTCTCAAGACACTTCAAGATGGAGGTGTCTTATTTTAAAATAGATAATTTCAAGGGACTTGGTCCCTAGGAAATCTATCTCAGAGAAGAAGCTTCACTAGAATGAATAACATGTGAATCAGTGTCATTCTAGAAATTTAGCTATGTTTAGGAGGCAGGTATCCTTAGTAAAATATGTGCATGTTGGTCTAACTCAGTTTCATACCTTTGCAGGTATACACCTAAGGGAACAACTTTAGAAGTGGACAAATGTGGCAAACACAAATTTGAAAATTCACCCAAAGAAAAGAGACCTGGTCCTATCTTAGGTTAGTACCTATACAGGATGACTTAATAATCATAAAGTTGTTTCAAAAGGTCCATGTTTCTTTCTTTCTCTTCAATAATTTATCAGTTTATTTAAAAAATAAAAAGTCGCATTTATTAGGATCAGATGTGTTAGTTCAAAAAGAACATCTTTTTATGACATTGGTCATCTCTAAAAATTGCTAAATCAAACCTTCTTGTCATTATTCTTCAACTAAGTTCAAATCATCTCCCCAAATCTAAAAGCCTAACTGTTCCCAAAAAGAGAAAAACTGATGAAAAATGAGAGCCAATTAGTGATCCCAAAAGAAAGAAGAATAACAAAAAAAAGAAATATCCAGAGAAAAGAGAATTGGAACCTGAGAACACAGAAGGTTCTATCTGGGAGAGTGTTTGATCTAAAAATTTATAAAAAACCAGGAATGGTAGAATTGATGGAGAATGTGAGGCATCAGGGTTGGTTGCATGTAACGACTCGAGACTACCCCCTAGTCATCACAGGGTCCTTACGACCCTGAAGGACCACAAGCTAACCCATGACTGATATCTGCTGTGAGCACTGAAAAATAATACTGAAATAATTATGGAATAATAGGCTGAAATCCCATAAGGTTCAAACATCTAAAATACTGATAATGAATAATAACATCTGAATCTAAAATACTGTCTGAATCTAATCTGAAAAGCCTCTAACTGAAACTGTTTGAATATGGGGTTGATGGGACAATCCCCCAACTAACTCCATCTACTAAAATACTGCTAAGATGAAGTACTGAAATAAAATCATATCCTCGATAGATGAGGACTCACTGCTAAATCTGCTACTTCTGGTTGAATCTGCCTAAGCGGGTTAGGAACCTGAGCGTCTGAACCTATGATATGAAACATCATAGCGCAGGAAAGTATGCGTCAGTACGTGGAAATATACTGGTATGCTAGATGAGATAAGGCTGAATACAAAGGTTCATATGCATGAATAATAACTAACTGAATGATATGTAAGAGCTGGATAGCATACATGGAGGATTTGTAACTACTGAACATATTGTGCATACTGTAACTAAGTATACTGGAACTGAATCTGATAACTAAATATACTGATAATCTGAGATCACTAATAATCTAAGGTACTGATAACTAAGTGACTGTATCTGATAGTCCTGATTCTATAGAACTAAACTGAGTTCTATTCTGAAGACTGAGACTGATACTGTGGAAGGTAATCATCTAACCGACATGCCCCAAATAAGATAAGATAACTGAGCTGGGGTCCAATCTGTAACCATAATTGGAAGGGTGTTAGTACCATGCCATAGGTAAAGACAATCTGAAGAGTAACCCTGTACTGGCAGGTTCCCTAAACGAGAACGGTGGTACCCTCTACTGGCAGGTAGAGCACCTCATCAACCCTCAACTGGCAGGTTTGATGTCTCAACCTAAGCTGGCTACGTAGTTCTGGAATGTAAGGATTCCTTCTAAGGATCACACCCTATGCTGGCAGGTGAGACAACATCTTGGGCTTACTCGGTGCTAAATCCTACTCCCAACTGAAAGACAAAGAACTGAGTATACTGAACTGGACTGGACTGATACTAAGATTACTGAGTTTTCCTAAGTTTTGTAACTGACTGACTTCTGTAAGGGACTGAGAATACTACAGATCGTGACATGACTGATACTATTCTGTAACTGATACTAACTCTAATTAACAACTGAATTGTCGGGTATTAAATACCCCTAGGACTAGATAGTATGAAAAGAAAAGAAAAGCATAACCTTGAATAATATAACAATGTTCACTTGGTAACAATTCATTCATAGAGATATTTCATCAAACACTTGTAATGCATTAACTTATACATGAATGGGGAATACATGTTAGTATGCTATAATGGCATTATTTCATCCTCATAGTCAATTTATTAAGCACATGGGAAGCATACTTGGTTCATCAAATCATAAACACTTAGGGTTAGCATGGATACAATAATCAACTTGCAAATTCAAGGATTATAACATGGGGATTACTCAATTCAACATACATACTATACCGCTTCATGAAATCTACCATTAATCATGAATTGAAACTCAATAAATGTCAAAACATGAACACAATCCAATTTTATACATGTAAATTATGAATCATAATTCTTAAAGCTTTAAAAATAGATTCTTTGACTCCATGGGTGGGAGGGACCCTTAGATGAACATCTAACATACCTTAATTCGTGAGATTCTTGGAGTTCTTGAAGAGATTCTTGGGATTGACCTTGATGCTTGAGAGCTAGGGTTTGTTTTCTTAAGATAGAACTACCTTTTCATTTTTGGGAAAAGTAAATAATGAAATTTTTACACATTTTTAGGGTTTAAATCCCACATCTGGGTGGAATAAAATCATAGGAAAAGACTGTTTTAACCCTGGGCACAACTTTTATTTTTTGTGAAATTTTCCCGATCAGGACCTCTGGCGCGATGCGTCACTATCGTGATGGGCCACTGGAAAAATATCAACTGGGAAATTACATGGTGGCGCGACGTGGTGGTTCGCGTTGCCACTTTTCTTGAGAACTGGAAGTGCATCGCGACACAGTGGAATCGCGTTGGTACACTGGAAATTGACAGTTGTGAACTGGGTCTATGGTGCGATGTGCCAATATCATAGAGCAACACTAGAAATTAACAATTTCTATCCTAACACACTCTGTGATGCGCTACTGGCCTTAATGACGATATTTAACGATTGAGACTTAAAATTGCCATAACGTCTTACCCGATTGTCGGATTTAGGAGAATTTTATATCGTTGGAAAGCTAATCGAATTTCCTATGCAATGGCAAGCTCAAATATAAAAATTACTGAGTATTTTTTTTTTTAGGATAACACATGTACTGAGGGTTAATCTAGGATAAGGAAATATAGAGTATTACAATATCTCCCTCTTGGGAATATTCATCCTTAATTATGGATAGTTAAGCTGAGAGAGTACAAATAGTTTGAGTTTACATATTGAACTAGACATGCACAACTATAGCATGATTACGTGAATGGTATGATAGACTGAACTTACATCCTAAACATGCATATCTGATGCACGGGATACATGACTACAAATACTAATAAGCTGAGTTTACATATTAAACATGTATGCCTGATGCATGATTACATGTCTGAACAAATTAATGGATACGTGACTAAATATGCATGAACGGGAACATAAGGACATGACTAAGTCTGAATCATGATACATGAACTGAACTGATTCCTTGGAAATGTGTCAGGACAGAGGAATGATCATACTACTGAGATTGGGGCTTGAGGGTCAACTATGATTCTGATATCTCTGAGATTATAGTGCATCTCCCCCTTGGGACATTATGTCCTTTGAGAATGCTGACTTGGCTAAGATACTAAGGAAAAACATGAGACGATGCATGGGGAACACACGAACTAAATCGTGACTGAATGTCTGGGATATGAAACTGAGGCATAAATATATAAATGGGAGATCTGTAACATACCAGTGACCACATCAGGAGAACTTTCCTGATCTTGTCTGGACTGAAGTTCGTGAAACCTATTTAGGTGTTGCCCACTGGTGGCACTGGAAGTGGAACCTTTTTGATTTGCGGGACCTGACTGAGCTGAAGAACGATTATATTGACCTTGAAAACCTAACTGAGGACAATCTCTGACTCTGTGGCCTGGTTTACCACACCTGAAACAAATATCACTGCCAGCTCTGTACACAGCCTTGTGATTCTAACCACACTCTCCGTAAAACAAATTAGTACGACCATTGTTTACGCTATTATGGGTCATCGGTAATCTGGTTGAGGACGGAGCTGGAACTGAAGACTTTGGCCAAAACTGGGAATGGTTACCCCTATCTGACTAACGCTGATTGAAATTAAATGTATCTGTTCTCGCCCTCTTATTTTTCCTCTTCTTCTCCTTAATCTGTTGAGCACGGACCATAAGCCTAGTTATGTCCATCTCTTTAATCAATATTATTGTCCTACACTTCTTAACCTCACTATTTGACACCCCAGATATGAACTTACTCATTCTGGACCTATTTTCTGCTACTACATGGGGAGCATACCTAACTAACTAAGTAAATTTGAGGGAATACTCTTTTACGCTCATGCTACCTTGTCTGAGATTGATAAACTCTAACACTTTAGCTTCTCTCAGCTCAAAGGGAAAAAATTTGGCTAAGAAGGTAGTAGCAAACTCATCCCACTCTATGGGCTCTACATCTATACCCCTATCTACCTTCCACTGCTTAAAACAAGTATGGGCTACATCTTGTAGATGATAGGAGGCTAACTCAGCACTCTCACTGGAAATCACTCCCATGATATTTGTGACTTTTTAAACCTGATTGAGAAACTCTTATGGATCCTCTTCAGACTTAGATCCCATAAAGGAAGGAGGATTCATCCAGGTTTAGTCCCAAATTTTGGTTGCAGTAGTATTGGCCACTGGGTTGGCTGAAAAAGCAGCCGGCCATTCATTTTAAGCTACAAGTGAATTGTCTAGAGTAGTCAATGCAACTCTGAATTCTGCGTGAGAGACATATTCGTCCATGGGATCTTTCTGAATGGGCTGAGGGGCTGACTGGTTTCTGATTCTTCTTTTATTAGTCCTTTTGGGAGGCATATTCTATAAACGAAAGGAAGAAATAGATTAGACTGACAGATTAACTTGAGCTCCTGCTCACTCCCACGATATGAATACTGAAAGAAGGGAAACTTTTCCTAAAACATCTCATAGCCTCCTATCCATAAGTGTGGTGCACTACACTCCCATCCATAAAACTCTACGTGATACGACCTTTCAGACTTCCTAGGACTCTAATGAACCTTAATCTCTGATACTAAGTTTGTAACAACCCGAGACTACCCCCAAGTTGTCACACGGTGCTTACAACCCCGAAGGACCATAAGCTAAACCATGACTGATATCTGTTCTGAGCACTGAACAATAATACTAAAATAATTATGGAATAATAGGTTGAAATGCAATAAGGTTCAAACATCTTAAATACTAATAATGAATAATAACATCTGAATCTTTAATACTGTCTGAATCTAGTGTGAAAAGCCTCTAACTAAAACTGTTTGAAAGTAGAGTTGATGGGATAATCCCCCAACTAACTCCATCTACTAAAATACTGCTAAGATGAAGTACTAAAATGAAAGCATATCCTTGATAGATGAGGACTCACTGCTAAATCTGCTACTGCTGGCTGAATCTTTCTAAGAGGGTTAGAAACCTGAGCGTCCGAACCTATGATATGAAACATCATAGCACAGGAAAGTATGCGGCAGTACGTGGGAATATACAGGTATGCTAGATGAGGTAAGGCTGAATACAAGGGTTTATATGCATGGAAAATAACTAACTGAATGATATATAAGAGCTGGATAGCATACATGGAAGATCTGTAACTACGGAACATATTATGCATACTGTAACTGAGTATACTGGAACTGAATCTGATAACTGAATATACTGATAATTTGAGATCACTAATAATCTGAGGTACTAATAACTGAGTGACTGTATCTGAAAATCCTGATTTTGTAGAACTGAACTGAGTTCTATTCTGAAGACTGAAACTGAAACTGTGGGAGGTAATCATCTAACCGACATGCCCCAAATAAGATAAGATAACTGAGCCGGGGTCTAATCTATAACCCCAATTAGAAGGGTGTCAGTACTATCCCATGGGTTAAGATAAGATGAAGAGTAACCCTTTACTAGCAGGTTCCCTAAATAAGAACGGTAGTACCCTCTACTGGCAGGTAGAGCACTTCATCAACTCTAAACAGACAGGTTTGATGTCTCAACCTACGATAGCTATGTAGTTCTGGAATGTAAGGATTAGTTCTAAGGATCACACCCTCTACTGGCAGGTGAGAATCCATCTTGGGTTTACCCGGTGCTGAATCCTACTCCCAACTGAAAGACACTGAACTGAGTATATTGAACTGGACTGGACTGATACTGAGATTACTGATTTTTCCTAAGTTCTGTAACTGACTGAATTCTTTAAGGGAATGAGAATACTACTTATCGTGACATGACTGATACTATTCTGTAACTGACACTGGCTCTAAGTAACAGCTAAATTATCGGGTATTAAATACCTCCAGGACTCGATAGCATGAAAAGTTAAGAAAAGCATAATCTTGAATACCATAACAATTTTCACTTGGTCATAATTCATTCATAGAAACATTTCGTCAAACACTTGTAATGCATTAACTTGCACATTAATGGGGAATACATGTTAGCATACTATAATGACATTAATTCATCCTCATAGACAATTTATCAAGCACATGGGAGACATACTTGGTTCATTAAATCATAAACACTTAGGTTTAACATGAATTCAACAATCAACTTGAAAATTCATGGATTATAACATGGGGATTTCTCAATTCAACATATATGCTATACCGCTTCATGAAATCTACCATTAATCATGGATTGAAACTCAATAAATGTCAAAACATGAACACAATCCAATTTCATACATGTAAATCATGAATCATAATTCTTAAAGATTTAAAAATAGGTTCTTTGACTCCATGGGTGGGAGGGACCCATAGATGAACATCTAACATACCTTAATTCGTGAGATTCTTGGAGTTCTTGGAGATATTCTTGGGATTGACCTGGATGCTTGAGAGCTAGGGTTTGTTTTCTTGAGAGAGAACTACCTTTTAATTATGGAGAAATGTTAATAATGAAGGGTTTTACACGTTTTTAGAGCCTAAATCCCACATCTGGGCATAATAAAATCATGGAAAAAGACTGCTTTAACCCTGGGCGCAACTTTTTTTTTCGTGAAATTTTCCCGATCTAGACCCCTGGAGCGACGCGCCACTATCGCGCTAGGCCATTGGAAAAATGACAACTAGGAAATTACATGGTGGTGCGACGTGGTGGTATCGCGTTGACACTTTGTTTGAGAATTGGAAGTGCACCGCGACGCGGTGGAATCGCGTTGGTACACTAAAAATTAACTATTGTGAACTGGTTCTATGGCGTGATATCCCAATATAGAGGAGAAATACTGGAAATGGACAATTGTTGTTCTAACACGCTCCGCGACGTGCTACTGGCCTGAATGACGATGTTTAAAGACTGAGACTTAAAATCACCGTAAATTCTTACCCGATTATCGGATTTAGGTGATTTTTAAATCGTTGGAAAGCTAATTAAATTTCCTATGCAATGGCAGGCTCAAATATGAAAATTACTAAGTATTTCAAAATTTTTATTTAGGATAACCCATGTACTGAGGGTTAATCTAGGCTAGGGAAATACAGGGTATTACAATATCTCCCTCTTGGGAACATTCGTCCTTAATTATGGATAGTTAACCTGAGAGAGTACAAATAGTTTGAGTTTACATATTGAACTAGACATGCACAACTGTAGCATGATTACGTGACTGGTATGATAGACTGAACTTACATCCTAAACATGCATAACTGATGCACGAGATATATGATTGAAAATACTGATAAGCTGAGTTTACATATTAAACATGCATGTATGATGCATGAGTACATGCCTGAACGGATTTATGGACACATGACTGAATATGCATGAACGAAAACATTAAGATATGACTAAGTCTGAATCATGATACATGAACTGAACTGATTCCTTGGATACGTGTCATGACAGGGGAATGGTCATACAATTGAGATTTGGACTTGAGGGTCAACTATGAGGACCGATTACTTAGAATGAATTTGCTACGTGAAGAGAAAATGGAAGGTTTAGATCATGATAGCTCGAGGATTATAGTGCATCTCCCCCTAGGGAAACTATGTCCCTCGAGGATGCTGACTTGGCTGAGATACTAAGAAAAAGAATGAGATAATGCATGGGGAACCCACGAACTAAATCGTGACTAAATGTCTGGGATCTGATACTAAGGCATAAATATGTAAATAGGAGATCTTTAACATACCAGTGACCACATCAGGAGAACTTTCCTGATCTTTTCTAGACTGAAGTGCGTAAAACCTATTTAGGCGTTGCCCACTGGTGGCACTGGAAGTGGCACCTTGTTGATTCGGGTGACCTGACTGAGCTGAAGGACGACTATACTGACCCTAAGAACCTGACTGAGGACAATATCTGACTCTTTGGCCTAGCTTGCCATGCTCAAAATAAACATCACTGCCAACTCTGCACACACCCTTATGATTCTAACCACACTCTCTCGCAAAATGGATTAGTACGACTATTGCTTATGCTATCATGGGTCATTACTGGCTAAGGATGGTGCTGGAAATGAGGACTTTGGACGAAACTGGGAACGGTTACCCCCATCTGACTTAGGCTGATTGAAATTAAAGCTACCTGTTCTCGCTTTCTTATTTTCCCTCTTCTTCTTCTTAAGCTTCTGCTCCTCAATCTGTTGAGCATGGACCATAAGCCTAGTTATGTCCATATCTTTAATCAACATTATTGTCCTACACTCCTTAACCACACTATTTGACACCCCAAATATGAACTTGTTCATTATGGACCTATTATCTGCTACTACATGGGGAGCATACCTAGCTAACTGAGTAAACTTGAGGGAATACGCTTTTACGCTCATGCTACCTTGTCTAAGATTGATGAACTCTAACACTTTGGTTTCTCTCAGCTCTAAGGGAAAGAATCTGGCTAGGAAGACAGTATCAAACTCATCCCACTCTATGGGCTCTGCATCTATACCCCTATCTACCTTCCACTGCTTAAAACATGTATGGGCTACATCTTGTAGCTGATAGGCGGCTAACTCAGCACTCTCACTGGAAATCACTCCTATGATATTTGTGACTTTCTGAACCTGATTGAGAAACTCTTATGGATCTTCTTCAGACTTAGATCCTATAAAAGAAAGAGGATTTATCCGGGTGAAGTCTCAAATTCTGGTTGCAGCAGTATTGGCCAATGGGTTAGCCGGAACAGCAGCTGGCCATTCATTCTGAGCTACGACTGAATTGTCTAGAGTAGTGAATATAGTACTGAATTCTGCATGAGAGACATATTCATCCAGGGGATCTGCCTGAACGGGCTAAGGGGCTGACTGGTTTCCGGTTCTTCTTTCTTTAGTCCTTTAGGGAGGCATATTCTATAAGTGAAAGAAAGAATTGAATTAGAATGAGAGATTAACTTGAGCTCCTGCTCACTAGCACGACATAAATACTGAATGAAGGGAAACTTCTCTTAAAACATCTCATAGCCTCCTGTCCATAAGTACGGCGCGCTACAAACCCATGCACAAGACTCTATACTATGTGGCTTTTTAGACTTCCTAGGACTCTATTGAACCTTAGGCTCTAATACCAAGTTTGTAATCACTCGAGACTACTTTCTAGTCATCACACAGTGCTTACGATCGTGAAGAACCACAAGCTAACCCATAACTAAGATCTATTGTGAGCACTGAACAATAATACTGAAATAATTATGGAATAATAGGATGAAATATCATAAGGTTCAAACATCTAAAATACTGATAATGACTAATAATATCTGAATATGAAATACTGTCTGAATCTAGTCTGAAAAGCCTCTAATTGAAACTATCTGAAAGTGGAGTTGATGGGACAATCCCCCAACTAACTCCATCTACTAAAATACTACTAAGCTGAAGTACTAAAATGAAAGCATATCATCGATAGATGAGGAATCACTGCTAAATCTGCTACTGTTGGCTGAATCTGTCTAAGCGCGGTCAGGAACCTGAACGTCTGAACCTATAATATGAAATATCATAGCGTAGAAAAGTATGCGTCAGTACGTGAAAATATACTGGTATGCTAGATGAGGTAAAACTGAATGTAAGGGTTCATATGCATGGACATTAACTAACTGAATGATATGCAAGAGCTGGATAACACACATGAAAGATGTAACTACTGAACATTATGTGCATACTATAACTGAGTATACTGGAACTGAATCTGATAACTGATAACTGATAACTTAATATATTGATAATATGAGATCACTGATAATCTGAGGTACAGATAATTGAGTGACTATATCTGATCATTCTGATTGTGTAGAACTAAACTGAGTTCTATTCTGAAGATTGAAACTGAAACTGTAGGAGGTAATCATCTAACCGACATGCCCCAAATAAGATAAGATAACTGAGTTGGGGTCCAATCTATAACCCCAGTTAGAAGGGTGTCAGTACCGTGCCACGGGTAAAAGACAAGCTGAAGAGTAACCCTTTACTGGCAGGTTCCCTAAATAAGAATGGTGGTACCCTCTACTGGCAGGTAGAGCACCTCATCAACCCTCAACTAGCAGGTTTGATGTCTCAACCTACGCTAGCTACGTAGTTTTGGAATGCAAGGATTGCTTCTAAGGATCAAACCCTCTGCTGGCAGGTAAGCCCCCATCCTTGGGCTCACTCGGTGCTGAATCTTACTCCCAACTGAAAAGCACTAAACTGAGTATACTGAATTGGACTGGACTGATACTGAGATTACTCAGTTTTCCTAAGTTCTATAACTGACTGAATTCTGTAAGAGACTGAGAATACTACTAATCATTACATGACTGATATTATTCTATAACTGACACTGGTTCTAAGTAACAACTAAATTGTTAGGCATTAAATACCCCCAAGACTCGATAGCATGAAAAGTAAAGAAAAACATAATCTTGAATAACATAACAGTGTTCACTTGGTCACAATTCATTCATAGAGATATTTCATCAAACACTTGTAATGCATTAACTTGTACATAAATGGGGAATACAAGTTAGCATGCTATAATGGCATTATTTCATCCTCATAGATAATTTATCAAGCACATGGGAAACATACTTGGTTCATCAAATCATAAACACTTAGGGTTAACATGGATACAATAATCAACTTGCAAATTCATGGATTATAATATGGGGATTATTCAATTAAACATACATACTATACCACTTCATGGAATCTACCATTAATCATGGATTGAAACTCAATAAATGTCAAAACATCAAAACAATCCAATCTCATACATGTAAATCATGAATCACAATTCTTGAAGCTTTAAAAATAGATTCTTTGACTCCATGGGTGGGAGGGACCCATAGATGAACATCTAACATACCTTAATTTGTGAGATTCTTGGAGTTCTTGGAGAGATTCTTGGAATTGACCTTGATGCTTGAGAGCTAGGGTTTATTTTCTTGAGAGAGAACTACCTTTTGATTTTGGAGAAAAGTAAATAATGAAGGATTTTACACGTTTTTAGGGCTTAAATCCCACATCTTGGCGGAATAAAATCATGGGAAAAGACTGTTTTAACCCCAGGTGCAACTTTTATTTTTCAAGAAATTTTCCCGATTTGGAACCCTGGTGCAACGTACCACTATCATGCTAGGCCACTGGAAAAATGACAACTGGGAAATTACATGATGGCGCAATGCGGTGGTATCGTGTTGCCACTTTGTTTGAGAACTGGAAGTGCACCGCGATGTAGTGGAATCGTGTTGGTACACTGGAAATTGATAATTATGAATTGGGTCTATGACGCGATGTGCCAATATCATGGAGCAACACTGGAAATTGATAATTTCTACTCTAACACACTCCACAATGAGCTACTGGCCTGAATAATGATGTTTAACAACTGAGACTTAAAATCGCCATAACTTCTTACCCGATTGTCGGATTTAGACAAATTTTATATCGTTGGAAAGCTAATTGAATTTCCTATCTAATGGAAGGAAAAAATATGAAAATTACTGACTATTTCATAAATTTTATTTAGGATAACCCATGTACTGAGGGTTAATCTAGGCTAGGGAAATACGGGGTATTACATTGCACCTGTTAGAAAAACCAACTCCTATTGTCTTTGAAGGTGAGGTGAGAAAATTCTACTACTCCATGGAATTCTCAGATGATGGTTTAAGTTGATTGTACTAGTGCAGGGAAAGTCTCTCAAGCTGGATGAAGAAACACGAGGGAGAATCCCGGAGGTACCTATTGTAGGGATAAGTATTGTAGTAAATCAACAACCTACTACTAAATTCATGATTGAGGCACCAAAAGTAGGAGGGACCTCAATAGCTGCAGTGAAAAATAAGTTTCTAAAAAGTGAGTATTAGCTTCATCAACAAGGTTCTGTTGCCAAGTTCTAAAAAAAGAACAACTGCCTCTAGTGTCGGCTTATTTTTTATTGAATCCTTAAGTAAGTTTGAATTGATAAGTCTTCCTACTCTAATTATAGAGAATATACATAAAATGATTTATAAAAAGGAAGGCAAACATGGAATGTCATAGGGATATCTTTTGAACAAGGTGTTTGAACATTATGGTGTAGATGGAACTAAGGGAACACCTGGAACAACCAAACAGATGTGCAGTCTGACAACTCTTGTGGAAAATAAATGCATAGAGGGCAAAGCTGGATCGATGTCTCAAGTATCTGAGTTGCTAGTTATTCAAGAGAGGTTAGGAATAGAAATGGAAGATTTAAGGATCAAGTTGGCTGTTAAAGATACTGAAATAGTGCCTCTAAAGTTGCAGAATTAGAAGTTGTCTTCTGAGGGACCAGGTGCCACTGATGAACTTGCAGAAGAAAATGTAAAACTTCAAGAAAAAGTGGCAGAACTAACTGGTAAAGTTCAAGGATTGAATGCTAAAGTGAAGATTCTCACCAAATAATTGTTGGATGCCCACATTGCTGAAAATGCAAGACTGAAGATGTTGTTTAAGTCCTTTTCCCCCAAATCTCTCTCTACTTAAGCCCTGTTATCCTCGTCCTCTCATTAATCCTATGTCATTCTAATTTTAGCTGTTATATTGGCTCTTGAAGATAATTTATTTTATGTGTTAATTTGGTATAACTTTATTGGTACTAAATTCTGCTTTAAAAATGAATGAATTTTGCTTGTGTGCCTCATTTGTCCTAGTTCAAAGTTCTTCTTCTTGTTAGTGTTGCCCTAGTGTCCATGAGTTAATTAGCCTGTAATTATCTTTACTCTTGATTTACTGTTAATTCTTTTTAATGACGCCAAAAAGGGATAATACTGACTTCATGTGTAAGAAATATGTGTGGAACAGGTGTGTGTGTATGCTGTATGCTCATGTGGTACATAATAACAAGGGGAAGTATGCAAATGCACTAAATGAATAATGGTGCACAATTACGGGAGGGGGGAAATTTGCTCAGAAATTTTTACTGCAAATGACAACAGGGACCAGGTCCCTGTGTTGTATGATGGTAGAACCATGATGATAGGCAGAACATTCATCTTTAGAGTGGTAATCACACTGATTAAATATGATGGATGTGTATTGATGCTCAAAGATTTGTGGTTGGTTTGTCATCATCAAAAAGAGAAATATGTAGTTTTGATGATAATCAGATGATTACAAAGGACCAGGTCCCTGAATGTTCATGGTACAGTACAACTGGCATTCATGTCTACACAGTTTTGTCCTCTTGTGTAACAAATTTATAGGTGTTTCTTGTACTGAATCAGACACATGTTCCAATGATATTTCATCCCTAATCATCACTCTTTTATATAAGGAAAAATATGCTTATTCATCAAATGGTTTTTGGCAAATACAAAGACTGAAGAGAGGCTGCAAAAACCTCATTTCAACACTTCTCAAGTGAGCTTAAATAGAAATTGTTCTTGAGTTAGTTTTGATTTGTAAATGAATTACTCATGATATAAGAGTAATGACCTTTTCTCTTTGAGTATAGAGTGCTTAGATAGAGTTGCCTAATTTTGATACTGATTAGAGTTAATTAGTTTAGAGGGTCCTTGGCAGAGTTGTTAAGATGAGCTTGTAAGAGAGTTATTACAAGCGAAAGGAATCTAAAGTTAGGTTCATTGAAGACTGTAATCAAAAGTTTGATTATAGTGGATTTTGAGGTTTTTGTGAGGGCAAGCCGTGGTTTTTCCTTCCTTGAGTAAGGGGGTTTTCACGTTAAAATCTTGTATTTTTACTCTTCCTGCATTGTCTTTTGATTTCTGGTTACTTTACTATTTCATTGCCTATGATTGACTTTGAGGGACCTGATCCCTCACTGTGTGGTGCAACCCCTAAGGGTTTCAACAAGTTTCCCCCAAACTCTCCCTCCCAAACTTTTAATATGATAAAAATGGTGAAAATGAGTAAAAAGAGGTTAAATTCATGAAATAAGGTTGTTTTCAACAAAGTCAAGGGCTTGTTGACTACACGCGTTGACTGTACCAGCAAACCAACAATTTCAACAACTTATTTTTGTCCCTTGAAACTAATCCAAAATTCTATAAACATGAACCAATGGTGCAAATTGATCATAAAACATGTTCCAGATCCAATGAAATCATCAAATGTATAAAAAAAGTCATTTACAACAAATTAAACCTCGAAACTCTTTTAGGCCAAATTACACTATTTTAAACGGAGGGTTGAAATACAAAATAAAGGATTTGAATCAAAACCAATCACACTACCAATTCAAAATCAAAATTTCATATCTAATGAAACTATCAAAATCTTCATTCAAGACTCATCACAAAATATTGACTGATTCAAATCTATCCTTTTAAGGATACTCAAAATCGTAAACTCAAACAACACACTCTCAAATGCATTGGGGATCGTACCAACCATTTCCACAACTTACAAATCAGATAAGAAAACCACGGGGAGGGGCAAAATGGTCAAAACCAAAAAATATTCTAAAATTATAATGAGGGTCATTACACTTTGATAGAAACTCATATCTAAAATTTGAGACTATTTAGTGGAGATATAAGATGATTGGGACTGAAAAAAAATATTCAATTCATTGAGGAAGATGAACAGTTGTACTATGTAAATATTGTATAACAATATATATGAATGTATATAACATCTCTGATACATAATTACACACACATCTATGTATAGTCCTTCATACAATCATCTATCTAGAACATTATTGACCAATGGTACATTACATAAGAAGTCTCTAGTTATTTCACCTTCTATTGGACATAAAATATAATATATATCTTCCTTCATAATTTGTGGTATTAGCTATGCGAATTTTTAAACTGCAAACGAAATAACATATTAATTTTATAATGAATAACTTACCTTTTAATAAGCTATCAAGCATGATATTATTTATGCAAAATTTAATACATGCATAACTCATCTTCAAATTAGCTACCGAATGATCTCTTACTGTTACATTATATTTTTCTTAATAAAACGAAGATTTTTATTTTCCAAAAAATTATTGAACTGAATTGATAAATTCATAAATAGGCTATACTATATATCAAGTTTAAGAATAATATTTTTTAAAATTTTTTTTAACCTTTGAGTGGATTTAGATAAAAATGACTAAATCTTCTTCTATATTTATGTCTTTGTAACTATAATCATTATTATCAATTGTTTTTACAAATTGTTTAAAAGGACTTTCTATTTGTATTTTATTACTTTTATTTTTTCCTGTTATTTTATGTTTTGTTGTTAATACATATAGATTCTTACATCTTGCTGTAAATATTTTACTTTCTGGGATTAGTTCTATTCCTGATATTTTCCAATATAATACTAATGATTTATAAAGTGATATTTGATTCTATTATTGTTGAAACTAAATTGATTTGATTTATATTAATATCGTGATGATGCATGTTATTTTTTAGATTATATTTTGTTGACTTCAATTTTTTGATCAACAACTACGTATTTCTCTAAAATATAATAATAGTTATTCAAATTTGAGCTTAAGAGTATATAACTTTACGTTATTAGGACTTTAGCTTTTTCACAGAAAGAGGAAAAGAAGTGTTTGCTGTCAGAATTTTCAAATGAGCAGATATGTGATGTGAAGTAAAGTCTTGTTTGAGCACTGCGTCCGTACAAACTTGTGTAGAAAATTATATCTACCGAACATATAATACTTTTACTTATACCTTATTTGTTATATCACAGTAATTCATTATCCTAGTATATATAGTAAATGATAAATAGCAGTTCGATTCATATATAATATTTTAAAAATTAAATATTAAAATTTGACTGAATAATATGGTTACCAAGGTGATTGGTGTAATATTTTTTTTTTTTAAAAGTTGATTACAAATGTTTGAGTGATTAAAAAATTAATATGATATGAATTTGCTAAATAAATTTGAGCACTGCATGCGTACAAACTTTTGTAGAAAATTGTATCTAACGAACATATAATACTTTTACTTATGCCTTATTTGTTATATCAAATTAGTTTGTTATCATAGTATATATAGTAAATGATAATTAAATTATAATAGCAGTTTGATTCATATATAATAT
Source organism: Capsicum pubescens (assembly GCA_030864215.1). Classification (NCBI taxonomy): domain Eukaryota; kingdom Viridiplantae; phylum Streptophyta; class Magnoliopsida; order Solanales; family Solanaceae; genus Capsicum; species Capsicum pubescens. Next base: position 186,933,370 of record CM061548.1, read on the forward strand.
TTTAAAAATAAAATATTCCGAATAATATGGTTACCAAGGTGATTGGTGCAATTTTTTTTTCTTTTTTTAAAAGTTCATTAGATATGTTTGAGTAATTAAAAAAATTGATGTGATATGAATTTGAAAAAAGAAATTATTTCTTTAAAACAAAATCAAATAATTTCAGATCATAGAATATTGAAAATTGAAGAAAATATTCCCCAAAATGACATTGTTTCCCGTTCTAAAGGAAAAGAAAAGGTTGCTGAAAATTCTGAAAATGATACTGTTCGTGATATGAATGTAAAAAATAATTATTTTTTGGGTATGATGCAAATAGTTACTGCCCTATTTTGAAAAAACAACGCATATTGTTAGATCTGCCTCTGGTCATTCTCTGGATATTAACTATAAATTGCCGCATACATATATTTGTAGAAATAAGGTTTGCATTCCACATTTCTTTTTTCTAGTCAAAAATCAATTATATCCCCCTATTATTTTAGGAATACCTTTTATAAATGCTATTTATCTCAGTTTTTTATCAGTAACTTCTTTCAATAATTCTAAAGCACTGTTAGCAGTAATTGTTTGAACATTTAAATCTAAATCTTCAAACTAGGATTGTAATTTATTAAAAGTATTTTCACAATTACAAACATTGTTAGTGCAATCCGTGCAGGCATTAGCCTCAGGTTTTTCATAATTCTCACTATCCGTGGAATCAGGTAATTCAATATCATTCTCAGATTCATAATCAGACTCAGAACCTGAAGTATATAATAAACCATAAATTTTATCATGCATGTCTTCAGAGAGTTCTAGAAACCCAAGTTTTTGGAGCTTACAATTTGGAGCAATATGACCAAATTTCTTACACCTATAACACTTGATTTTTGTTAGATCTCTATTGGACCTATTTTTCATAAGTCTAATAGACTTACAATGGGGTTTTCTGGCTTCACGTTCTTCTTTAGATCTGTGTCTATACCTTATTTTTCTATGAGGTTTTTCTGGGTTACTAGTTCTATGGCCTCTTTTGTCTGAGACAAGATTTTTCATTCCAAATTGACCACAAAAGTCTCCTAATTGGGTTCTTTCTTTGATCCTATCTAGCTTAATTTGTCTAGACAGTTTCAACTCATTACAAATTTTTAGTCCTTCTTCGATGCAAGCTGCTAGAAGCTGGCCATAAGTGAAATCCGTTCAAGGAATTGCACCATATTGTCCTTTAATAGATTTTCTAACTCTTTCAGCAAACAGAGGAGGAAGTCCATCTACGAATCTGGCCTTCCAGTGTTCTAATTTAGATTCGGGTAAATCCATAACCCTAGCAAGGAAAGTATCTTTATACCATCTAAATTCCCCTAAATGTCTACATCTAAAACCATTTAAGAGGGTGCGAGTATTAATCTTGATTATATGATGCCAATATATTTTCAAAATTTGATCTAAAATCTGATTATTGACAAATTCAAATTGATAAAAGACATACTTATAGAACTGCCTTTAATGTTCCTTTTGGACAATATGAATGAAATGTTATGCCATTTGGTTTAAAAAATGCTCCTTCTGAATTTTAAAAAATCATGAATGATATATTTAATGCTTATATGAATTTTATAATTGTATATACTGATGATATCCTTGTGTTTTCAAAAACAATAGAATTACATTTTAAACATCTGAATATTTTCAAACAAATTGTGATACAAAATGATTTGGTTATTTCTAAACTAAAAATACATTTGTTCTAAAAAAATATTTGATTTTTAGGACATAATATTTGTAAAGGAACAATTGAACCTATACAACGCGCTATGGACTTTGCTGAAAATTTTTCTGATATTATTACTAATAAAATCCAATTGCAGTGATTTCTAGGAAGTCTTAACTGTATTTCTCCATTTTATCAGAATCTATCTAGAGATTTAGCTCCTTTATATGATAGGTTAAAAAAGGATCACAAAAAGCCTTGGACTCAAGTCCATACCGATCTGGTAAGATTAATCAAAAAATGTGTTGCAACTCTACCTTGTTTAACCTTAGCTAATCCATCTTGGTTAAAAATAGTTGAAACTGATGCTTCAAATATTGGTTATGGAGGAATACTTAAACAAGTCAATCCCCATAATAATGTTGAATGTTTGGTTATATTTCATTCTGAAAAATGGTCTGAAAGTCAGAAAAATACGCCACTGTGACTCATGAAATATTGACTATTGTTAAATGTGTTTTAAAATTCCAAGATGATTTATCTAATAAAAAATTTATAGTTCGAACAGATGCTCAATCTGTTAAGTACATGTTCGACAAAGATTTTAAACATGATGCCTCTAAATTAATATTTACAAGATGGCAAGCCCAGCTAGCCCCTTTTGATTTCAAAATACAATACAAGAAAGATAGCAAAAATTCTTTGCCTGATTTTCTATCTAGGGAATACTTAAATAATTAAATGAATTATTACGCATATTTTCTTTCTGAAAAAATAATAATTACTATTATAAAATGCATTCCTCTAAATGAAGATATTCATTTTATCATATTAGAAAAACTTATCCATAATATGATAAAAGAAGATTTATTTCTTTCTAATTTTAAAGATATACGAGATGAAATCGATTGGTATGATATTGACTCATCATTTGATAAATTCTAATCTACTTCATGCAACATGGGTACAGATCCACCCTGAAAAATAACCAGTGGTCGAGGAAAAGGTGGCAGAAGCCAAGGATGAAGATACTCCTAGCAGACTTAGAGAGAGAAAATGAAAGAAAGAAATTTTTTTCTAACTTATGCCTCCCTAACAGATGAGGCGTATATATATATAGAAAAAAAACATCTTGCACAGTGCTGGTGGGTCCCTGTGCATAGTGTTTTTATTATTTAAGGGTCCCATATATGGGTACTATACATAGAAGACGAGCATAGTAAGCCTATCATATCTTGTCTTTTTCTTTTCTTTTTAGTTGATAGAGTAAGGCCTTAACTCTTTCAATTTCTTTATCATTAAGAATATTTTTAGGAGGAAGTGGCTGGGATTCTTGAATATCTTCAGATTCAGCTGCTTCTTCACTTGTAAGACTCTTCATGGAAGTATCAAAACATTATTCTACAGTTTTCATCAAAATTTTTCGGACTTCTTCTAAGTATTTTTCAGTCATTTCTAATTTGTCTCTATTATGTACAGAGATTCTTCTAGAAATATAACTTAGGTTTTTATCTTCCACAATTTTCTTTTGAGGAGAAGAGGTGTATCCGACGATCTTTTGATTAATGGATTCGAGCAATTCTCTTCCATGCGGGAGCTTAGTGAGGGGGTCATTTCTTGTTAGCTTTTCCCAAAAATTGGTGTAGAATACCCTATAAAGTCTGGGTATTTGTTCATTCGTGTATCCGAATTCAACACTCTATTTATGTATCCATGGAATGGAGAATTCTATAAAGAAATATATTTGGTAGAGTTTATCAACACCAATTGGTGTAAACAACGTCTTCTCTTCCCACTAGCAATTGTCTACCTAGGTTATCAACACCAGACAACAGTGGCATCAAAATTTTTGTTTCTTTCTTCATTCGAAAGGAAATTATCCCACCAGCAACGAAGTTGACCAGTAAAACCTGCAAAAATCATTTTACATATAGTAGCATCAGTCCTAACAGGCTCACCGTTGTCATCTTTAGGACTAGAGACTTTTGCAATAGTAGAATACATTAGCATTCGATGGACTAAAATAGATAATTGCCTTTCAGTTAATCCATCTAAGTTCCATTCATAAATATGCTCTCCATTATAAGACGTATTTGTTAAATACCACTCTCTTTCTTCTACCAGAACATCTTGAGGAGTTGGTCTTGGATAATAGGCAGTTTGCACACGGCGAATATCAACATATTTTTTCCCCGGTTGTTTTTTCACCATTCCTCTGAGTTTATTTAACTCTGAGTGAATTTCTGCTCCTATCTTAGAGATTGGAGTGAACTGTATATCCTCAAAATTATTGAAAATAGACTCAATAAAATCAACAAAAATATTAGACAGATCCATGGGTTTTATATTTAAACTAGAAAATTTCTTTTCAAGAAGTTTTTCAAGTTGTTCTAAATCAGAGGGTTTTTGAAATCCTTCAATATCAGGAGGTCTTTGAATATGAGGCTTAGATGTCAAATCTTCTATTTTGCTTTCTGAGGTAGAAGCAATATCAGATAACTTTTGACTATCGCTTAGCTTCTTAATCAAATCAGTCATGATATCTAGCTTTTTATCAAGAGAAGAAATATGTTCTCCAAGAACTTTCACATAGAGGCTTAAATAATTATTTTGAGCAATTAAACTATTTATTTCAGAAATAGTGATTTTTCCAACTTCATCATCAATGAATTTTTGAAAAGCAGAGAAGGTTATGCCAGTATTGTTGGGTAATATGAAAGCTGATTGAGGGGGATAAATATTCTGAGTTACAGTACCATCTGCATTTTGACATGATCTTTCAATAATTTTTACATATAAAGGCAAATATGCAAACATATACCATGACACAAAGCAAACAATTTGATTATGCAATGCACACATTTCATAAAATTCTTCAGAAATATTATTCAATTCATCAGAACTATAGGTTTCAAAAAACCATGTCCTAAACGTTTTCCATTTTTCAAAAAAAATAATTCTCTTTTAATATAATTTCTGGCTGGTGAATCAGGACTAAAATAAATTAGCTGTGGAATCATGATTAACAAGAATTAACATCAAATTCCATTTCAGAGAGAGTGGGATTATCCCTATCTGGGATATAATCATTATCTTGAACTGTATTTGTTTTAGGATTGATTTTTTTTTTTTTAATATTTTTAAATAGAGTATGCGAATCTGCAGAATTTAAAGTATGCAAAGATGTAGCACGACTTCTATCTGGACCATAAACTGATTCAATTGGAGAGATATGATGCAAAAAAGGTAACATTCTTGGTATAGAAAAGGAATTTCGATTATAAACGGTGGAATTATCGTCAAATTAAAGACAAATTCTGCCGTCAGTATTTTGAGTTACATGAGCTAACTCTGAATTTGTCACATCCTCCGCAAGTTGTTTTGGAGAAATGACTGAATTTAAAACTCAAGTTTTTGGAAAATTAATCTCATCCCATCTAATAGGTCTCCTTGTAGTGACCTTGGATTTTGCAAAATTGGTTTCAATAAGCATAGTATATTAGAAGCATCTTCAATTAATTTACATTGAGGATTTAAAGTAGATAATAAACGATAATAAATACGATAAGAAAAACATATAAGTTCAGATCCAGGTGCATAATTATAGCCATGAGTTTTCACATTTAATGTTAAAGCATCAAGAATATTCATATCAGTCAAAGATAGTTGTAAATTTGGCTGAGTGTTAAAATATACAGGGCCATATGCAAGAGTGGATTCTATAGATCCCATCAGAGATTGTCTGAAATTTAAATTTCTAACATCACGTAATGCAGCTAGAAATGTCTCAGGAAGATCTTTCAAGGTTAGCAGTTTAAAAGCAATTTGCACTAAACCAATATGCATAAAATTATAATAATTTTTAAACATATCAATATCTTTTTTATTCAGTAATTTTATGGTTTGTTCGTCAGCATTTAGAGCAATAAATTATTCAGTGGTTTTTATTATCTTCTTATATTTAAATCTATCAAGAAAGCCATAATCATAAATGTTTTTTATATCTACTTGTGGAATAGTCCATTTATTTAATATGTTCATATTTTGAGGTAAATCTACCTCTTCTAGTTTAGTACTTTTCATACTAACTTCTCCCATATCCATTTATATAAAACTTCATATTTATACTAAAGATCTAACTTCTCGTACTTAGTAACTATGAAAGATCCAGACTCTATCAAAATATGAAGAAATTTTTCTATAGTTTCTTGACTTGGTTTCAAAATGGTGGTACAGTTGAGTTTAATATGACTTATGTTGGCTTTGTCTTTGTGACTACGCCTAGTAAGCTGTGCCTCTTTAGCTCGTAAAAGATAAAGAAAAGGGCAACCTTTTGCACAGTCAGAACTTCTAAACACATGGGTTCAACATAAGTGTATTAAATATCTAACAGGCCCCTTGTTCGGAGCACTGTGTGCATACAAACTTTTGCAGAAAATTGTATCTAACGAACATGTAATACTTTTACTTATACCTTATTTGTTATATCAAATTAGTTTGTTATCATAGTATATATAGTAAATGATAAATAAATTATAATAGCAGTTTGATTCATATATAATATTTTAAAAATAAAATATTAAAATTTGACCGAATAATATGGTTACCAAGGTGATTGATGCAATTTTTTTAAAAAAAAGTTGATTACATATGTTTGAGTAATTAAAAAAATTGATATGATATGAATTCGCTAAATAAATGTTTGAATTGAATCATTAATACCTCTACATGGAAGTATATACTTTTCTTAATATTTTTTTTGGCTCGCACTTGATGGTTGAAAGTTGATAATTAGCATTGAGACTACATGATATTAGACATTGGAGTATTTAATTTCATATTTTCTGATCTATAATTCTATTTTTGTATGTCCTCTCAAACGGGAACTCATTTTTCGGTTTACTTCAAATTTGGCATTCATTCTCCCCCCCTTCCTGTCTTGGATTTCGCCTTATTGTCTGCTATGCTAGCCTATGATGGATGAAGGCCTTTTATTTTGGTTCTGTAGGGCTACCCACCCTATGGTATGGGTTGTTATCTCAAGGGCCTGGTTACACTCTAATTGGAGTATCCTCGCTCAGAGGCTAAAATGAATTCTCTCTTTTCTTTGTGGAGTGCCTGAAGAGGCTGGGAATAATAACCATATCCAAACCAAGGAGTTTGAACAACCCAGATAGACCACGTTATGGCCGATGGGATTAGAAAAGAAATAATAAAATAAATATTCAACATATGCGCCATAACGATTAAAAGTAGAGTGTCCCATTCACCGGGCAACAACCCATTTATGATCGGGGTCCCTTGGCTAACATAAAGTTTCAACATAAAAATAAATTGCCTCGTCTTTGGGAATACTTAATAACTTAAGTGGGGACAATGTATACTTCTTTTTTGAGATAAAATGATTATATCACATACGCTCAAAGGGGCCAACGAAAATAGATCACCTTGGTCATGTAATACTTATTGAATACAAAGAAGAAAATTCATTTCGACCCCATCATAGTTCTCAATCATTTCATGGAGCCAACGATTAGATTGATGAGAAAATAGAATCCTGGGTTGCGAACAGTGATTCGATTAAGTATGAAGAAAGAGAATTTTTGGTTTAGTTCTCCACCTTAATGACTATAAAATAGGATTGATCAAATTCTATTGAGTCTGACTCAGAGTGATCATTTATCAAAGAATGACTCTGGTTATCAAATAATTGAACAACCAGTAGAAATTTACTTATGATACTTAGTTGACATCTTTAACGAATAGTCCAGCATTTAATGGGGGTCGAAGTACCCCTCGTGGGAGGATTGAATAAGGAATTGACTTCTCTAAATTAAAAAAGGAGAAAAAACAATTCCATCTGTATCTGGAACTGCTTTACTTAGTTTATCTTGTAGACTGTTTTTAGCTTTCACGTGTCGAGAGGGATAAAACCCTTAGCCTTAGCAAGTACTACTACTTCAAGAGAGCCTCTGGCTTCATCCCTTCGTCTCGCCACAACACAAGTTGTGGTATAATCTGTATACCCTTCCTTAGATACTCCAAGCCACAATCAGTATTGTCCTTGAACCTAGTGATAATGCTCAACTTACATATCAATTTGAGTGTAAGACGTTCGTCGTTAATATATTTACCCAACTTTGGAGTCGGGGTCGAATCCACGAGGAACAATGTGAGTGGCTATCAAATTAATTTGAAATGATAGTTACAAGTTAAATTCAAACAAATGGTATAAAAAGATAAAATGATGGAGGTGAGTTCCAACACTAATATTTCTTTTTGGGATTTTCTAGTATAAATTCGGGGCTACGAATAATTAGAGTTTTAACAATTATGCATAGATCTTGAGATTATGCATTAATAAGGGAGTGACATATGGGAGTTAGTCATTAACATCGATTTAGTAAGTCAAGTATAGGTAGGCTTGGTTATAGATTTTGATGCTAGTCTTTCAACAAAACACCAAACTTTCACCCATTGATTCCTTTGAATACTTAACAGGTGTGTTCAACAATTTGTAACCACAACCTCAATCAAGGCATCCCTATTTCTAGAATGATGCCCATGGCATAGTTAACCTTACATTCACCCTTATGTCTAAGATAGTAAAAATTGCAGCTGGGTCTATACCCCATGATTTTGATCATTGAGAAGTTAATAGTTGAAATATTTGAAACATTAAAGTATGTGAGTATGTTGAGATTTTGAGATAAATTGCTGAAATTTCCAGATTTCTACATGAGTTATGAATCTATATGCTATCTATTATGCTTTTGATGAGTTTTAACTTGGGATTGAACTATACGTTATTAAGCCCTACTTGAGACTTGAGATTTTATGAACTATTGTGCTATAAGCACCCATGATTTAAGTATTCTAGGATTATTGAGAAATGTTTTGACCTAATGGTCATTGAGTTTTGAAATCCACTCTACTACATGAGATTACAAATTTGATTATTGGGTTCTTATTAAACCATGAGATTATTCTAAAGTGGATTTTCATGAGATGATCAAGATAAACTAAAGGGAGTAGTATTTAGCACCGAGCGGGTAAGTTACTACGGTTTCTTACCCCAAAACTACGTACCACCGTAGGTTGGTCCTGAGGCCGAGTTTATGATTGTTATTGGGCCTAAGGCCGAGTTGATATTGGGACCGAGGCTGAGTTTGTTTAGTGATCACTGGACCTAGGTTATACTACCTGGCAAGAGTATGACGCCTCTCCTCAACGTGAGGTCTCTTCCTTAGGAGGACAAAACGTTGGACACCATATAGCTCGCATGGTTTATGTCGGTTAAGAAAACCTCCCTTGACATTTAAAATTCGAGATCAGTTACCTCCCAAAACTAAAGTATTTTCCATTGAGATAAGATATTTTTCTTTAAAACTAAATACTTTCCCTTGATATGAGTATTTTTCCATTAAGCTTGAACTGAGATATTTTCCTAACATGAATGAAATGCCTTCAAGTATGTTCCAAAGTTATATGATTTTGATTTCTAAGTATTTGAGTTCAAAAGAGTTATGAGTTCTTGAGCATTGAAGAAGTTTTACTCTCCATGAGACATATGCATGAGTTGAAAGTATTGCTTAAAGTTTCCTTTAGCCTTGAGTAATGAGAATAAGAGTAGAGTACAAATTTCAAAGTTGAAAGTATAATGACTCACAAGATTGTGTTACATATTCCATTTTACATGATTCATGAGCTGCGCATTTTATACTTATTCAAGCCATGTGAGTCATTACTTATTACAAATATGATTTGATTATAGAGTATTGATGTTGTTTTATATAAATGCATGCACCCCCACATACTCAGTACATTCCCAAGTACTGATCCACATATATGTGTATGTGGTACATTGTCTTATAATATAGGTTCAGGTGCTCAATCCCAGCCTCTCCAGTGACTTTTGAGTACCTCTGTCTACATTTCTACAGTGATGAGTCCTCATGGTTCGAGGACCTATCTTCAGACATTTCTGCGTTTGAGAGAGTATGTTTTTACTTTTAGTTCATTTCGAGTCAGTTGGGGACCTGTCCCAATGGCTCTCTAGTTCATGGATTAGTAGAGGGTTTGTCAGACTAGTTATCAGATTGTGGTTGTGTTAAGGTTTCCGGTATTGCTTGGTCGTTTGGACCGAGCATTTTCTTCGTATTTCCTTTCATATGATATGACTATACTAGTGTTTGAATTATTTTATCTTGAAATAAGTGTTATTAGTAGAAACAGGATGAAAGGATTAGCTTGGGTCTTCTTATAGCCTCAAGCACCGTGTTATGTCCCGGGAGCCGATTTTGAGTCGTTACAAACTTAGTATCAGAGCCTAAGGTTTTAAAGGAGTTTTATAGAGTCTGACAAGCCGCGTTGAGTATAGTCTTGATCATCGTTGTGTAGTGAACCACATATATAAGCAAGAGGCTACAAGAAATTTTAGGAAAAAGTTATTTCTTTCTTTCGGATTTTATCATGCCTACAGTTGTCCCTCTCATCTAATAATTTGTGCTCTTCTATTTTAGAAAATGCCTCTTCAAAGAGCGAATGCCCGCAGGATCGATGATGAGCAACCCCCATTTGTTAATCCTTTGAATGAGACTGTGTTTTATGCCGAGTTTCGAACGGTATTTTAGGTATTAGACCAAGCAGTCACCACTAATATTTGGGTCAATAACCAGGCTGCAGTTTCTAATCAGCAGGGAGGTGATGTAGTCGCGACTAGGATTCGTGATTTCATGTGGATGAATCCGCCAGAGTTTTTTGGGTCCAAGGCAGGTGAGGACCACGGTTGTACCTGGAGGAGGTGAGAAAGATCACGCAGGTGATGCATGTTTTTGAGAAAGAAAGTTTTGAGTTGGTGTATTACAGGTTGAAGGACATAGCATATGACTGGGTTGTATCGTGGAGAAAGGGTAGAGGTGAGGATGCTGCTCCTATAACTTGGTAGGTGTTCTAAGATGCATTCTTGGACAAGTTTTTTCCTCTTGAGATAAGGGAGGCAGAGATTGAAGAGTTTATGAACTTGAGGCAGGGCTCCATGACTATTAAGGAGTATTGGTTGAAGTTCAACCAGTTGGCCAAGTATGCTCCTGATTTGATTTCTGACACCCGGGCTGGTAAGAGAAAGTTCGTGATCGGTGTTTCTGGGTTAGTACTAAAGGAGTGTAGGACTGCAATGTTGCATAGGGATATAGATCTAGCTAGGTTGATGACGCATGCCCAGAAGATAGAGGTGGATAATATTAGGCAGAGAGATCGAGTGAGGGGTAACAAGAGGGCTAGATCTGAGCAACATGAGTTTAGCTAGCCTAGGTTCTATGGAGGGAACCACCCTTAGTTTCAGAGGAATTTGTCTATGCCAGTGCCTTCTTTAGCTAGTGCTCCCACGCCTGGAAGTAGATACGAGCAAGGGGACAAATATTTTATGTCTAGGTCGCAGAATAGTATTGGTTACAGGCCCCGCTATCCTCCCTATGCTAAGTGTGGTAGGATTTATCTCGGGGAGTTTTTTGTAGATCTGAGGGGTTGTTTTGGTTGTGGCAAGCAGGGCCACATACTTAGAGATTATCCTCATGCTAGATAAGGGAACAGAGATACCCGACCTCAGGCACAGGCTACTAGTGCACCAGCTTCTGTACCTCATCCCGCCCCTGCTCAGGACGCTTCATCTAGTACTACTGGTGGTCAGCGCCAGAACAGATTCTATGCCTTACCATCCCATCAGGAGCAGGAAAACTCTCCCGATTTGGTTACCGGTATGCTCCATGTCTTTTTCTTTGATATTTATGTATTGTTGGACCCCGGGTCAAGTCTCTCTTATGTGACCCCACTTGTAGCTATGAATTTTAAAATGGGTTTCAAAAAGATTCCTGAGCCTTTCCTGAGCCTCTTTTATGTCGGAGAGTCAGTTGTTGCTAAACAAGTGTATATAGATTGTCCTGTTACTGTTCTTCATAGAGTCATACTTGCTGATTTTATAGAGTTAGACATGGTAGATTTTGACCTTATTCTGGGTATGGATTAGCTTCATTCTTGTAATACGTCTATAGACTGTCGTACCCGTATGGTCAAGTTTTAGTTTCCTGATGAACCAGCTTTTTAGTGGTTCGGGAGTTCGGTATCTCCCAAGAGTCATTTTATCTCCTATTTCAAAGACAGAAAGCTAATATCCAAAGGTTGTATCTATTACTTAGTTAGAGTTAAAGACACTAAGTCCGAGGCTCCAACTATTAGTCAGTCAATATGGTTAATGAGTTTCCAAATATTTTTCCGAAAGATCTCCCAGGGGTACCTCCCAATCGAGAGATAGAATTTGGGATTGACCTTCTTCCCGATACTCGGCCTAGTTCTATTCCTCCATACCGTATGGCACCTGCTGAGCTTAAGGAGTTGAAAGAGCAACTCAAAGATCTTTTAGACAAAGGTTTCATAAGTCCCAGTATTTTTTCTTGGGGAGTGCCTGTTTTATTCGTGAGAAAGAAAGATGGTTCTTTGCGTATGGGCATTGACCATCGTCATCTTAACAAGGTCACAGTAAAAAATAAGTTTCCTCTTGCAAGAATTGATGACCTGTTTGATCAGTTGCAAGGTGCAAGTTATTTCTCCAAGATAGACCTTAGATCCGGCTATCATCAACTTAAAGTGAGGGAATGTGATATTCCAAAGACAACCTTCTAAACCCACTATGGTCACTTTGAGTTTCTAGTCATATCCTTCGGGCTAACCAATGCCTTGCCGCCTTTATGGATCTCATGAATCGAATGTTCAAGCCATATCTTGATATGTTTGTCATTGTCTTCATAGATGACATCCTTGTATACTCCTATAATGAGAATGACCATACGAATCACCTTAATTTGTCTTGCAAACTCTTAGAGATAACAAGTTGTTTGCCAAATTTAGTAAGTGTGAATTTTGGCTAAGGTCTGTAGCCTTTCTGGGTCATATTGTTTCAGCCGAAGGTATTAGAGTTGACCCCCAAAAGAAAGAAGCTGTAAGAAATTGGCCTAGAGCTATCTCTCCATCTGATATTAGAATTTTCTTGGGTCTAGCAGGCTACTACCGCCATTTTATTGTAGGTTTCTCTTCTATTGCATCTCCCATGACCCGATTGACCCAAAAGAAAGTTAAGTTCTAGTGGTCAGATTCCTGTGAGAAGAGTTTTCAAGTGTTGAAGACTCGACTTACTTTAACCCCTGTGTTGACTTTTCCTGATGGTACAAATGGTTTTATGGTGTATTGTGATGCCTCTAGAATTGGTTTGGGTTATGTGTTGATGCAAAGAGGTAAGGTTATAGCCTATGCCTCTAGGCAGTTGAAGCCGCATGAGAAGAATTACCCAACCCATGATCTTGAGTTAGCTGCTGTGGTCTTCGCTTTGAAAATCTGGAGACACTATCTTTATGGTGTTTATGTTGATGTGTTTCTGATCATAAGAGCCTGCAACATGTGTTTACTCAGAAGAAGTTGAATCTTAGGCAGAAAAAGTGGTTGGAGTTGTTAAAAGACTATGATATGAGTGTGCAGTATCACCCGGGCAAGGCCAACATAGTGGTGGATGCCCTTAGCAGATTGTCTATGGGTAGTGTTTCTCATGTAGAGAAAGGGAGGAAAGAGTTAGCTCGCAATGTGCATTGTCTGGCTAGATTGGGTATAAGGTTGCTTGATTCAGCCGAGGGGAGTACGCTGGTGCAAAGTAGTTCCGAATCCTCTTTAGTTTCAAAAGTGAAGGAGAAGCAAGATAAGGATCCTAGTTTGGTCGGACTGAAGGAGTTAGTTAAGGACCAAAAGGTAGAGGTTTTCTCCCAAGAAGGAGATGGCATGTTGAGAGTACAAGGTAGATTATGTGTTATAGGTGTTGATGATCTGAAGCAGAGGATTATGGCTAAAGCGCATGGCACGCGGTATTCTATTCATCCTGGCACCACCAAGATGTACTGCGCCTTGCGGGAAATCTATTTGTGGAATGGTATGAAGAAGGATATAGCCGAGTTCGTAGAAAAGTATGCAATGTGCCAACAAGTTAAGGTAGAGCACCAAAGACCTGGTGGTGTGATGCAAGAGTTTGGAATACCTACTTAGAAGTGGGAGGTGGTGAACATGGACTTTGTGATCGGGTTTCCTCTTTCGCGTCGTCATCATGATTCTATTTGGGTTGTTATGGATAGGCTGACTAAGTCCACGCATTTTTTGCCCGTGCTCATATCTTATACATCTGAGGATTATACTAGATTGTATATCCGGGAGATTGTCAGGCTGCATGGAGTTCCCTCGTCCATCATTTTAGATAGGGGCACTCAATTTACTTCTCAGTTTTGGAGGGCGTTTCAGCAGGGTCTTGGTACCCAAGTTCTTTTGAGTTCCATTTTTCATCCACAAATAGATGGTCAGGCTGAGAGGACCATTCAGACTTTGGAAGATATGTTGAGGGCATGTGCTCTTAATTCAAAGGTAGTTGTGATGAGCATTTACCATTGATAGAGTTTGCCTATAATAATAGTTACCATGCTAGCATCGGGATGATACCATTTGAGGCCTTGTATGGTAGGAGATATAGGTCACCTATAGGGTTGTTTGAAGTGGGTGGAGCTTCCGCAATTGGGCCTGATACAGTATTTGAAGCTATGGAGAAAGAGAGTCACCAAAAGTCATATGCTGATGTAAGGAGAAGAGATCTTGAGTTTGAGGTGGGTGATTTGGTGTACTTAAAGATTTAACCCATGAAAGGGGTGACGAGGTTTGGTAAAAAGGGAAAGCTTTGTCCCTGTTATGTTGGCCGTATAGAGTCTTGAGCTGTGTTGGTAAGGTGGCCTATGAGGTTGAGTTGACCGCAGATTTGTTAGTTGTTCATCCTATTTTTCATGTCTCCATGCTTAAGAAGCATATTGGTGATTCTGTTGTAGTGGATCTCTCACAGAGTGTTGATATTCAGAACAGTCTTTCCTTCAATGAGATTCCTGTTGAGATCCAAGATTTTCAGATCCGTAGACTAAGGAATAAAGAAGTTCCCTTGGTTAAAGTTTTATGGCGGAACTAGTTTGTTGAGCGTGCTACTTGGGAGGAAGAAGAAGACATGTGAGCCAAGTACCCGCACCTCTTCTCCGCGAGTTCAGATCAAACCGAAGGTATTATTCTTCCATAACTTAGTCCTTCGAATCTATAGTGCAGCTGTGTATCTATTCTTGCATGAGTTCTTGCAATTTCTGAGGTATTCAAGAGTTTAGAGAGATTTAGCTATGTGTACTCTATTTTTCCTATGTTCCTAGTCCAGCCAGCGACATTCGAGGATGAATGTTTCCAAGGGGGATATATTGTAAGACCCCGCAAAATTCTCTCCTAGAATGAACCTTAGGGCATGTCAAGTGAGGCGTGATTCTGGCCCTAAAAGATTGAGAAGTTACTTCCTAAGTGAGTATCATGTTAACCATATAGAATTTCCCCAATTGCGACTTTTTATCACATGGGAAATTCGATAAGCTTTCCGTCGATATAAGATTTGCCCAAATCCGATACCCGGGTAAGAAGTTATGGCTAATTTAAGTCCTAGTCATAAAACAACATCATTTTTGGTGCTTGGCGCATCGCGGAGAGGGTCTATTTGACAATTGTCAATTTCCAGTGGAACTCCTCGATAGTGGCGTATCGCGGAGGACCCTAATTTCCCAATAGTCAATTTCCAGTGGCCTGGCGTGATTGTGATGCGTCGCATTGAAGTTCCGGGTCTCAACTAGTGGGACAACGCGATGACTCCGCGTTGCGATGACTACCAATTTCCCATTTGTTAATTTCCAGTGAGCCACCGCGATAGTGGCGCGTCGCGGTGGCCCATGAAATCGGGTTCCCAGTTCAATTTTTCTAGCTTCGTACAGAAGTTAAAAATGGCATTTTGGACTTTTTCCAAGCCTCTTAAACCGTGCAAACACCAAATCAAGGTCATTTACAAGCATTCTATCAAGGTCATTTACAAGCATTCTATGAAGTCTCTCTCAAGTTTTCTCTCAACAAAAACCCTAAGTATCCAAAACCTCTTCCAAGAATCTCAAGAATCCACCATAGATTTTCTAAATTGAGTCAAGATTCAAGGTTCCCAAGTCAAGGGCTTCAAGAACCCTCATTCAAGAGTACGAATAGAGTTTCAAAAGCAAGAGTTCATCCAAAGCTTCTAATTCAAGGTACGTGGGGTTTTGAACAAGGGTAATCCTTTCACCCTTGTGCCCAAAGGTTTATTTAAACTATAATTCTCTGCAATTTATGATATTTTACATGAAATTGAATTTGGGTTTTTCACCCATTGTTATTGGTTGCAAGCTTTTGATGTTTTCCTTAAATTGAGAGTCTAATGGCATGGTTTTTACATGTTTTCTTGAGAAATTGCAGCTGGGTCTATACCCCATGAATTTAATCCTTGAGAAGTTAATAGTTGAAATGTTTGAAACATTGAAGTATATGAGAATGTTGAGATAAATTGCTGACATTTCCAGATTTCTACGTGAGTTATGAATCTATATGCTATCTATTATGCTTTTGATGAGTTTTAACTTTGGATTGAACTATGGGTTATTAAGCCCTACTTGAGACTTGAGATTTTATGAACTATTGTGCTATAAGCACCCATGATTTGAGTATTCTGGGATTATTGAGAAATGTTTTGACCTAATGGTCACTGAGTTTTGAAATCCACTCTACTACATGAGATTACAGATTTGATTATTGGGTTCTTATTGAACCATGAGATTATACTAAAGTGGATTTTCATGAGATGAGCAAGATAAACTAAAGGGAGTAGTATTTAGCACCGAGCGGGTAAGTTACTACAATTTCTTACCCCAAAACTACGTGCCACCGTAGGTTGGGCCTGAGGCCGAGTTTATGATTGTTATTGGGCCTAAGGCCGAGTTGATATTGGGACTGAGGCCGAGTTTGTTTAGTGATCACTGGACCTAGGTTATACTCCCTAGCAAAAGTATGACGCCTCTCCCCAACGTGAGGTCTCTTCCTTAGGAGGACAAAATGTTGGACTCCATGTAGCTCGCATGGTTTATGTCGGTTAAGAGAACCTCCCTTGACATTTAAACTTCGAGATTAGTTTCCTCCCTAAACTAAAGTATTTTTCATTGATATAAGATATTTTCCTTTAAAACTAAATACTTTTCCTTGATATGAGTATTTTTCCCTAAATCTTGAAATGAGATATTTTCCTAACGTTAATGAAATGCCTTCAAGTATGTTCCAAATTTATATGATTTCGAATTCCAAGTATTTGAGTTCAAAAGAGTTATGAGTTCTTGAGCATTGAAGAAGTTTTACTCTCCATGTGACATATGCATGAGTTGAAAGTATTGCTTAAAGTTTCCTTTAGCCTTGAGTAATGAGAATAAGAGAAGAGTACAAATTTCAAAGCTGAAAGTATAATGACTCACAAGATTATGTTACATGTTCCATTTTACATGATTCATGAGCTTCGCATTTTATACTTATTCAAGCCATGTGAGTCATTACTTATTACAAGCATTATTTGATTAAAGAGTATTGATGTTGTTTTATATAAATGCATGCACCACCAAATACTCGGTACATTCCCAAGTGCTGATCCACATATACGTCTATGTGCTACATTATCTTATAATGTAGGTTCCGGTGCTTAATCCCAACCTCGCCAGTGACTTTCGAGTACCTCTGTCTACATTCCTACAGTGATGAGTCCTCATGGTTCGAGGACCTAACTTCAGACATTTCTACGTTTGAGAGACTATGTTTTTACATTCAGTTTATTTCGATTTAGTTGGGGACTTGTCCCAATGGCTCTCTAGTTCATGGATTAGTAAAGGGTTTGTCAGACTAGTTATCAGATTGTGGTTGTGTTGAGGTTTCCGGTATTGCTTGGTCGTCTGTACCAAGCATTTTCTCTGTATTTCCTTTCATATGATATAACTATGCTAGTGTTTAAATTATTTCATCTTGAAATAAGTGTTATAAGTAGAAACAGTCTCAAAGGGTTAGCTTGGGGCTACTTGTAGCCTCAAACACCGTGTGACGTCCCGGTATGCGATTTTGGGTCGTTACATATGGATTCCTAAAGTTCACCCAAAACCCTTCTTTCGAAGATGGTATTGAACTATCTAGAGCTCAGAGCTTTCACTTATCAAGCCCATGTGGGTATTTGGAGCTTTCACCCATCAAATCCCAACCAAAATAGCATAGCAATAATAGAACCCCTAAATAAGAACGACCAAATAGATGCTAATCAATCACAACCCACACACACTTTAATCCTCACATATAACCCTAAGAGGGAGATTTAGCTACACATAAGATAAAAAAGCATAGATATACCATAATCTCCATTGAATCAAAGTTGTAGAAGATCTAAGCGAATGTTACTTCAAACTTGGCTCTCCCAAAATATCAACGATAGAAGTGAGCAAATCTTCTACTTAGAAAGTCTCCAATGTATTCCTCACCCAAAATGTCTCCAATGTATTCCTCACCCAAAATTTACACAATATTTTATTCTACAAAAATTAGAGGCTACAAAGTCTTAAACTAAACCTAGAAAAAATTTGGGAAGAAGAAATGTGATGGAATGGATCTTCCATCCAATTAGGGTTTGCGTCTTTTTGTTCAAATTGAGATCAGCACGTGCAATTACAATTTTGTGCTTAGGAAGAACATTTTTGCCAAGCCGCGATCACACAAGTCTGGCTGCGACCACGCCTACGCAACCACGATTGACTTCTAGGTCATAATTTATTGACCATCTTGTCTGACCGCGACCGCATCCCATGAGCCGCGACCGAGGTAACTGAGGCTAGTTTACTACAAGTCTTCAACAACACTTTTTCTGCTCACTTTTGATCATTTCAAGCTCCAATCCACATCTATTTGTCTTTTCAACTCCTATACCTTCAAAGAGTGGGTGGAAGGAGGAGTCAGATGTTGATGGGGGAAAGAAAGAATAAGAAGTTTAGATATTCATAGCAGGGTGGGGGTCGCCGCAATAATGGCAGTCATGGGTGACAATGGACAAAAGAATGGAGTTAGTGAAAATCAGGATCTTACCCATCTTCTAGAGCCCCTTACCATAGGTTATTCGGTGAACGTCAATTTCAAAATAGTAGTGGTCTTAGGGACCGAGGGGCTCAATACAAGTCTAATAGTTCCTAGTTAGTTTCACTTTATCATTCTTACCGGTTTTGTGGTAAATTAGATCGCGAGTTTCATCGAGAGAGGAAGAATCAATGCTTTATTTATGGTCAGAATGGTCATATACAGCGGAGTTATCCTTCTAGAGATGCTTCTTGGTCCAATAGTAATCCCGTTGCCTCTTCATCAGCTCCGACACTAAAAAGTGCCATTTCTAGCTCTAGCACTGGTTGAAACTGCGTTTATGCTCCCACTACTCGCCAGGAGTCTGAAGCATCTCCTGATGTTATTCCTGGTATGTTGAAAATCTTCTCCCATGATTTGTACAATTTACTTCATCCAGGTTCCACTCTTTCTTATGTGACCCTGTTTGTGGCTCTGCAATTTAGTTTTGGCCTTATGTTTATTTCTGATCCTTTTTCTATTTCTACCATAGTTGTTGACTCCATGATTGCTAAACGAGTCTATAGGTGTGTGTGGTATCTATTATTGGTAGATAAACTCTTTTGGATTTGATAGAGTTAGATATTGTTGACTTTGATGTCATATTGGGGATGTATTAGCTGCATTTGTGCTATGCTTATTTAGACTATCATACTCATAAGGTCATGTTTAAATTCCTTAATGAGTCGTTCATTGTATGGGAAGGGAGTTATTTAGTGCCTAAGAAAAGGTTTATCTTATATCTTAGAGCTCGAAAGTTAATTTCCAAAGGGTGTTAGTATCATTTGGTCAGGGTTAAAGATTCTTACTTGGAAGGTCCTTCTTTATATTTTGTTTCTGTGGTAAATTAGTTTCCTGAGGTCTTCCCTGATGACCTTCTTAGTGTCCCTCCTAATAAGGAGATTTATTTTGGTATTGATATTATTTCCGAAACTCATTCTATTTCTATTCCCCCATATAGAATTGCTATAGTCAAGTTGAAGAAACTTAAGGAGCAATTGAAAAACCCCTTATACAAGGGGTTCACTCATCCTAGTATGTCCCCGTGGGGTGCACCGGTGTTGTTTGTGCATAAGGAAGATGGTCTTTTTTGGATGTGTGTAGGTTATTGGCAATGAGATAAGGAATTTAGAGTATCTCTCTGTTGGGTAGACTAGTGTGTTTTGTGGTTGGTTCGTAGGTGATACGTGATCAGTGTTAGACGCTAAGTTTTAGATTTTGATACTAATTATGGTGATAGGAATGTTAACTTGAGGATAGTGATGCAAGGTTCATGGAAATAAATTAGTAGTGTGATTTAATATGTGGGAGAACTTGGGTTGATGCCTTATGAAATAGTGGAACATGTAATTGTGATATAGGTATGAGTCCTAAATGTTGAAGTAGAAGTGGTGGCTAAATCATTAGATGGGTAAGAGTCTTAGGTCGCAAGAGTAATGCATACTCAGTTTTGAGCTAGGGGTACCGTGTATGCCTAGGTTATGTCCTCAAGATTTCTTAGCATGAGAAGTCTAGGGAGTTGTTAAATGATACTATGCAAAATTGAACTGGGAGAGAAGTAAATAGTCTATGCAAACTCTTGGTATAGGTTTAAAGTTTGTCGAGATGTGGGGACATGATATTAGAGGAGTAATGTTCGTATTCTAAGGAGTTGAAAATGGAGTGTTGAGTGTTTAGAAGAATAGATGTCTATGCCCCTAATTTGTGAGTTGCAAGGTGATGATTTTAGAGGTTGTTGGATCTTTGGTGGGGTAGATCGTACAATGGTTATAGTAAAGGTAGGCTTGAACATTGCGATCTATAGATATACCAGTCGTTGTATTGGATAGTTAGAAATCCTGGTGGGAGCAATGTATAGATAGACTCAAGTTCTCGTAGAGGTGTGCATATGGGAAATTATAAAGTTTAATTGGTGAGACATGGTATTCGTAGCTGATTTTGTAGGTTGGGGACTAAAGGTGAAGGTGATTCGAATTAGGCTTGAGACTGCCCAATGTCGCCAAAAGTCTTTTGCAGATGTGAGTCAAAGGAAATTGGAGTTTGAGGTTGGGTGTTCTTGAAGGTGTGTCCCATGAAAGGAGTAATGAGATTTGGTAAGAAAGGAAAATTAAGTACCCGGTATGTTGGTCCGTACTTCATTTTTTAAAAGGTTAGCAATGTTGCTTATGAGTTAGAGTTGCCTCGTAGTTGAGCTCTATTCATCCAGTTTTCCATGTCTCTATGTTGAGAAAGTGTATAGGTGGTCCTTCATCGGTTGTTCCTCTAGAAGGGTTGGGTATTTCAGATTCTTTATCCTATGAGAAGGTCATGGTGAGGTTCTTAGATCGGCAAGTTTGCTGGTTACAAACGAAATATGTGGCTTCGGTGAAGATTCTATGGCGGAACCAAAAATCTAAGAAATCTACTTGGGAAGACAAAGAGGACGTGAATTCCAAGTATCTATTCCTATTCTCTATTCCAAAAAATCATGCTTAAAGTATGTGCTGATCTTATCATCTTCATTTTCTAACTTTGATAAAGTGAAGTTTGAAATGTAATAATGTGTTAACTCATGTTTGTGCTTGCCTTTACTAGTCATTCGAGGTTGAATGATCCTATTGGGGGAGAATTACAACACCCTAGTTTTGACCCTTAGAAAATATCTTATTTTTGAGCTCTCTGGACATCATATGACTTGTGCTTACTTGTCATATGGTGTTGGTACTTTTTAGGGGTCTTGGTCGGTGTGGTCTTGGTTGTTTTCTATCCAAAGTACGAGTGGACATCATACTAGTCGCTTGATGATCATACGAGATAGTTTATGGACTCGTATGACTCTCAGT
The DNA here is from genome assembly GCA_030864215.1 of Capsicum pubescens. NCBI lineage: Eukaryota > Viridiplantae > Streptophyta > Magnoliopsida > Solanales > Solanaceae > Capsicum > Capsicum pubescens. The sequence continues at coordinate 186,954,973 of CM061548.1, forward strand.
CTTGGTCTTTCTGGTTGTATGTTGGACAGTGTTGGAGTCCAACTTGATGCCTAAGGTATGAGTGGAGGGTACCACTCGTATGTTGTGGGTAAGGTTTGGTAGGTAAAGTCATACCCTCATACGCTTATTTTTCAACTTTTAAGTTGAGGGTATTCCGGATATTTCCCACCCCAAAACTCTTAAGACCCCACATCTTACAACACTTTGTATCCTCTCATAACACACTTTGAAGAATCAAAACACTCTTAAAATCCTCTCTAAACTCTCTATTGAAGATTGGGCTAGGGTTTCTATAAGGTTTTCATCTAGAGGCTTAAGAGTCAAGTTATTTTCGTGAATCTTCATGAATAAGGCATGCGATTCTTCCCTCATTGGTAATTCATGAAAATCATGTGTTTAAAGCTTTGATTATGAATCATTAATTGTGGTTTTGAAAACCAATGTTGAGGGTTTTGTTGCATATTGTTGAGTATTATTTACTCTTGGTTTTAATTGTGTTTTTACATGTTTTAAGGATGGTTTGCACATGTTGGTGCTTGGTAATTATGGTTTAACAAATGGGTCATGGTTAACCCTAAACTTTATTATATTTACTTTGGTTTTGGCCTTGATAAAAGTATGCCCTCAACATGTTTGTGAAATATTCAAGAGAACAAACTAGTCACATGTTAAATGGTGTTTTGAACTAAGAAATTGGCCTAATGAATATGAATGGTTGGTAAATGGTTTTGTGAAACCCTTGTTGGCCATGTAATGATTCAAATGGTAACCTTGTTGGTTTAATTGGCTTAAAGGGTTTGAGTCCCTGAACATTAAATCGATTTATGTCTTTATTAGACAATGGGTTTGAGTCCCTAAACTTTGAATTGAATTAGTGTGTTTGTTAGATTATGGGTTCAATTCCCAAAGTCAAATAAATGATTGGTTAATTTATAATGGTAATGACATGTGGTACGCTTGCAAGTGGTGTTGGTATGACGATACCAACAAAGTTCCTTGGAAGTAATAGGCTTAATGGTTATGTATGTGAAATGACGGTTTGAAATTTTTCCTTAAATAGGGTTTTGTAGCTGAGGTGTGAAGGTGGATACCCTTGGGGGGTCAACACTGGAAACCGTGTTTGCCAACACGAGGGTCAAAATGTCCTGAGGTTCGAGTCCTCTTGCTTTCTATGACCGGGCGGTTCAAGTATCCCATAATATATGATATGAGAGGTTTGAGTCCCCCATATCATACTACGTGATTGGGTGACCAAGTCACCTTAGTATATGAGTGGGAGGTTCTAGTCCCCTATGCGTATACGTAAGATTATTCCCCTATGCGTATACGTAAGATTATTCTTCGGTTTGTGTAGCTACAAAAACTGGGGCCCGACCAGGGTGTGAGAATTGGAGCCCATATGGACCGTGGGTGTTATTAACAGGATAGCTAAACGACACAATCCAGGCTACAATTTCAAAGGTACATGTTAAACATCGTTCCCTATCCCGACATGGTATGGTATATATGTATATATATATGTATTGCATTTGTCATATGCATTGGTCGATCAATTTTGAACTGTTTGCATTATGTTATCCTTATCCTTGATTTAAATGCTCGCACTCCAACCACTAACTATTTTTGAATGTTGTATCCCCACGCTATGCTGGTGTTGGTCATACTATCACACCTCCTGCTCAGTGACTAGGATTCGAGGACATCTTTTGTTGACTTAAGTGGTGGGCTTCCTTACTTTGAAAGGCTTCATTTCATGGTATTTATATTCTATATATTAAACTTGATGTATACTTTGTTTTGGCTATCGTCAAGGGCATGTCTCAACATTTTATTTACTTTGGGTATTGTAGAAGCTTTGTTGGAATAAACTGGATTTGTTGTTGTTGTTGTTGTTGTATTGTAGAAGCTTTGTTGGACTACTCTGGACTTGGGTACATTATATAATGGGATGATTATGTTATGGTTGTTGGTTTGGTTTTGATGGTTTGACTTGGTTGGGTTAGTCTTGGCTATAGACTTATTCCAAATGCATTATATTTGGAATTACTCTATCTTGTTATATGTTCGGAATTCATCTGGCTTAGGATATATGTTGGATGGTTGGTTTGGGTATCAGGAGTAGTATCTGGTCCTTGTTGTACTTGAGATGCCAATTACGATAAGACCCTAGTTCAAGTCGTGTCAACTATTTGATTTTATTCGATTAGGCTTAATTAGTGGAGATGTACATAATGGGCAAGACTATTGTTATTTATGAATACATATTTTCTTGTGAGTGTGAGGATTGTTCTTTTATGCTAAGCCCTTAAATTTTTTTCAATCTTTTGAACTAAATGTATGGACTATTTCTTCTTGTGAGGGAACTTGTTTCAAGATAGATAGGTGATGTTATTAGCTTTCTATGACAAGAATAGGTAAGCAAATTTAAATTTAATGAGTTAAAGTGCATCTTTGAGGTTAGGAGGTTAGAAGTTTGTTGTTTGTTTGTATTTCTTGCATAATAATCATGAAGTGTAATGATATTGTGAATTACTATATCGTTTAATTATTTGTATCAACCAAAGTATTGGTGTTCCTAGACATAATTAATGGTAATGATCTTTAATGCTTGCTCGAAAAAGAGCAAAAAGCTAAGTGTGATGTATTGATGTGATGTCAAAATACATATATTTAGTAATTATTTGCATCATAATTAGTATATCTTTCTTTTTAGCATTGATTTTATGAATTATGCTTAGTATTTTTTATTTATTTATAGGATTAAATTGATGTAAAGATGAAGAAATATAGAGCAAAAACAAAATTAAAATCAAGAAGTTATATAGGAAAATTAAGCAGTCAGATTAATGGATTAAATTAAAATCAATAATATATTTACATATATTTATAGCGAGTTTCAATTCGCAATTTACAATGTGCAGTTGACGTCAAGTGAATTGAAGTGATGCAATTTGAGGCAGACACTATGATGCGATACAGTCCAAATCGAATTGAGTTTTGATTTTTTAAGTCTAGTTTGAACTCAGTTACATTATTTGAGATTTTTTCTAACACCTATAAATATTCCATAATAGTAGTTCTTATATAACTTTTAAGACAAAGAAATTTTTTGATTCACAAGAGCTAGGAGTCTTCGTGAAGGCCGGAGAAAATTGATTTATTCCTTTCTTCTTCATATTTATTAATTCTTTTGTGAAAATTCAAGATTCTTGATTTCTTCTACTCAATTTGTAAGCTCATAATTATGATTTCATCTATAAGATTTAATTGTAATTTTCAAAGCATGAGTAACTAAATCCCATAACTGAGATTGTGACAACCATGATGAATTAATGAACTAGGTTCAAGTACTTAGTAATTCTTGATGGTCTTTATGCATGTATTGTTCTTCCTTTCATATTGATTGCTTTTTAAAGGTTACAAACTTAGAACTCACCTTAATTATTTACTTGCTGGACCAAAGAGATAGAGAATAGGAAAATAGATTAACAATAGAGATTCGAGTCTATCAATCCTCATCTAATAGCTTGACCTTGTCAATAAATTGCTAATTTTGAATAAAAGGTAAGGGTTACTAAAATAAACACTCATAGACGAATCAAGTTGTGTAGTTATAATCAGCTATCTAGAGGACCAACCATTTAGGTGAACTTAACTATTTTACATGTTAATCACAAGGATAGATCTATATTACATCACCCTACTAAGTTATGAACTCATGGAAAACACAATTCTAGTCCATCATCAGTCTTGATTACAGATAACATAAACTTGTTACTTTTTACTTGGCTACTAAAATCTTGCAACTTAATACTTGTTACTTTCGATCCCTCTTATTTTGGAAATAGTCAACTAATAGCCTAAATAACTTCATTGACCTGTCTCCTAGCCATATTTCATGTGGGATCAACCATAATCTAGTTGAGTTCTATATTTGATTCATTGATCAACTTATACTTTAATTGTAAGGTGTAATTTGGGCAACATCACACTTGTTCACAAGATCCTTAAAATACATGATACTAGGAGAATTCTCTAAAATATGAATACATTTGTATTAAAAGCAATAAATAAATAACATAATCAAGCCATTCAAACACGAATAATTATCACCACCAAGATTTGCCTGCCCAATTTGATGGCCTAAACATGATGCTATCGTGTGAAAAAATTGAATTAATTGTGAGTAGCTTAAACAAACTTGTTCATGTAAAAAATTAATTGATTTCCATTCTCTTCCCTAAATTTCTGTTGTTGTTTTTTCGAATTTCTTTGAAAGATATGATATTCAGCACCAAACAAACAACATTGATTTAGAATCCTATAAGTAAAATCAAGAACAAATCTCAAATTGGCACAATTCATATCATAGATGTCACTACCCGATTTCTTAGGTCATGATGAAACCAACTATAACCAACTAGTAGATAAGTCAACCTATAATTCGGAACAACTAGTAATGAACTACCAATAAAAATGAAGAAACAGTGGAAAGGAATCTAATAAAGATACTAATATAAAGATGAAATCCCAAGAACTGGTGAAGTCAGTACAAGAGCTTCTAATATAACAGAAGGACAAGTGAAATACATAATAAATACATGTACAAATTGTCTTTACAATATAAAATAGAAAGCACTCTAACCAATATAAGGGAGAGAAGGAATACTCCAAACCTCAGGAGCGTACCCCAAACCTTCGATCCATAGCTGCTCTACACAATGCACACATCAACAATGAGAACTAGTACTATCATTTGTAGGCTGCAGAAGTCTAATATGAGTACCAAACACATGGTACTCAGTAGGCATCAACCAACTGAGCACAAAAGATAATGCAAGTATAAATAACAAGTAATGGAGGAACACAAACTACAGGCAGCTATTGAAAGAACTAAACATAATAATGCTAATGTAACAATAAGGATAAACTAGACGATTCTAATAGTGTTCAAGAACTAAAGTGCAATAACGTATATCACCAACCAAAATACCAATGAAGAGTGAAAGAAAGATATATAGTAGTAGTACAAGGTCAATGGATACATATAAAATTTGAATAAACAAGGAAAAAGATTGATATACAATAATACCATATATATATATATGACTAAACTCATATATAATAATCTTGGGGAGCGAACCTAACAACTCAAAGATCATAGACAAGTAAGGGAGTTAATACTAGCATAATCAATGTCTTTAATCGAAGGATGAATAAACATGGGATAATCTATCAACAACATATCTTACTATGAGAAAGAAAAAGAATCTAGAACATATCAGCAATCTTGGGTACCAGTCCATACCATCCTACAATGAACTAAACATAATAACCAACAATAGAGTAACAAGCTAGTCCAGTCAAATAATAACCTAAACGGGGAGCCATAAGCTCAGAAGGTGCAAGAAAGCACTCAACAAACAAGAATCATAACTTATATCTATATACCCCTCATAAAGCTGATAGATATAAGCACTGAATAATTATACTGGTGATAGGTTATGCATATGAATGAATAAATGCAACATAAATCAGAAATACCATGTCCAATAAAAGTATTGTAATTTACCAAGTGTATACAACTCCTCCAACTCAGTAGCTTCCAAAAGGCAGGACCTATGATTATCATCCTTCTCTAGCATAGTGGCTTATGGATGAAGGGACATATAGAGGATATTCGTATACACTGTCTGGTCATGAACTAGGACTTCTAAAAACCATCATAATCAATCTACTTCATATATATATATATAATAAATGCTCAAACTCGAATCAAAACTAAAAGAGTGCAATTTTTTAAATCCATATATATATATATATATATATGTATGTATGTATGTATGTATGTATGTATGTATATGTATATGTGTGTGTATATATATATAACAAATGCTCAGACTCGAATCAAAACTGAAAGAGTGTAATTTTGTAAATCTATTATCCAAGATCAGTTTTAGAATTAAATTGATATAATAGTATAAAAAAGGTAGAAATCTCTATCGACCGAAGTAAATAGTAGTGGTAAAATTGTTGATTAATAATGGACCAAAATCATCCTCGGTCGAATTTCCAAAATTGATCATTTAGTTCCAAAAGCTCATAAATCATTAAATAAGGTGGTACATTCCCGTTGTAAAAGAATCAAATTTAAAAGTGAAAAGTGGGAATAAATCCCTTTTTAGAAAACAGTAGTGAAAACAAGGATTTTATTTAGAATCGTACCACTAAGTGATCATAAATGTGCCTAAAAGTATGCATGATATCACCAGTATTCAAACAATACAATCATAAGTGCCTAATCATCCATAAACTTGCATCATTCCCTTTTTTGCGATAAAATACTCACCTGGAGTCCAACGAGTACCTTGACCTCGGGCCCAACAACACATTATTAACAACATAAAACCTCCTTACTAGGGAAACTACGATAATCATGGGAATAAAGTCACTAAAATGATCTAATCAGAGTAGTACCATCCAATTCACTAAGTCAAATGGAAAGTCTTATATTAAAGTTTATATTATGTCAATCTATACCTAAACAAGTCTATAAACAAGGATAATAGGATTCTAAGGTCATATCAAGTATTCTAGGTAAGGTTCGGGTCACATTTCTATCCTAAATTCCCTAAAAAGGTTAAGTCATGATATATTAGTAAAATCCCATCCTATTATCCCTACCTAACATGTAATCATACATAACACCATCTCATAGAGAAAAGTAGTCAGAAGTCTACTTCAATACTGAACCGAGAATCATGAATCATCCACAAATCACTCGTCTTTGATCCACAACTTGAAAATGTCACAACACTATCAAAATACTAATCGATATATCAATACGTGTAAAAAGAGACCCATATTACAATATAAGACTCTGATCCCAAATTAGGTAAAAATTAGGCCCGTGGGGCCTAATAATGGAATTCCAAAATTGAATCCGTCATGAGGTCCCTCAAAGGATAAAAATATATGCTCCAAAGTAGAGAACAAAAAGAGCATAAAATATGGCCCAAACAGCTCCTAATTTTTAGGAATTTAAGACCTAAATTCTAGGAATTTACAATAAAAATGGATGGAATTTGTAATGCCCCAAAATTTCATCCCGAGATGCCACACGATGCTTAGGGCTACACGTAGCCCCATGTTAACCCTCAGAGCCAGACACAACCACAAGGAATTCAATTCAACAATAGTCATGCACAACAAAGAGATATACCACATCGGGTTCAAGAGAAATACTGGAGAATACTAGAATGTACAACCAAAATATATTGAATGTCTGTACATACCAACCCTCTACTCTTACAATGCCACTATACATCAAAATCAAGGATCCATTGGGAAAACCCCCCAACTGACTCAAACAGTACTGAAAGCCATAACAATAAAATGATATCACTAAAAATATAGACACGGTCCTCGAACCATAATGACTCACCACTGAGGGAACGTAGTTAAGGCACTCGAATATCGCTAACACGGCTGCGGCTGAGTACCTGAACCTACATTATGAGAAAATGTAGCCTATAGGAAAATATGTGGGTCAACACTTTGGAATGTACTGAGTTGTGGGGTGCATGCAACAATGCAAATATCATCATCAATTTCATAAAAATATATATATGTACAATGATGGCTCACTTGGCTTGTGTTAGATTGAAACATACTTTTCATGATATCATAGTAAATAAATCATATGATAAAAACCTCATAAATCATCATAAATAAATCAAGTCTTAAAATCAAGACTCGGAGTGACTCGGTAATTTAAGAAACTCAACTCTTATGTACATGGGAGGTTCTTATAACCGACATAAGCCATGTGAGCTACATGGAGTCCAACATTTTTTCCTCCTAAGGAGAGAACCCCACATTGGCGGGAGCGTCGTACTCTTGCTCGGGAGTACAACCTAAATTTAGTGATCACAATCTCATACTCGGCCTCTGGTCCACAATTATCAATATCAATCCTACGGTGGCATGTAGTTTTGGGGAAATACCACATTTCTCGCTTGGTGCTAAATACTACTCCAGACACAAGCTCAGAACGTGTTAGGAAATCCACCACAAACATCACAAAGGTCTATCATGAAGACCAAATCAAATCTTTTTCTCATTTATCAAATCATAATCAATTTGTGGATTCCTAACTTGATTCAAATCAAATATATCTTTCTTAATATCAAAATGTATCAATTCATTAAATCATGACAATATCAATAACTTTGAGGAAATATAAAGACTCATTGTAACAACTCAGTCTCATGAATCAATATACTCAATAATCTAGTTTGTCATAAGGAAGTTTAAAGCTTGACACATATCTTGAAAGCACTTGAAATATCAACTCATGGTAGAAATATGAAATTCATAATATTAAATATCAAGTTATAACTTGGGAATAACAAAATAATCATGTATAACAAAGCTTGAACAATTTATATTCTCATAATCTCATGATGAAGTAATTTGGGTATAAACCCACTTGCAAAATCATATAAATCCATGATAGAAATCAAAGCTTTGGGCACAAGAATGAAATAATTGCTCTTGTTCAAAACCCCACATACCTTGATCTTTGAAATTGGATGAATTCTAGTGCTTGAGACTCTATCCGCACTTGTAATAAATGATTCTCGAAGCCCACACTATGAGGAACTTGATTCTTGAAGAAATCTTGAAGATTTTTGAATGATATTTGGAAGATTAATGTCCTTAAATAAAAACATTAGATATATTTCTTAAGAGAATTGGAAGAGAGAATGAAGAAATTAGGGTTTAGATGAGAATTCTCATATATATAGGGGCCTCCAAAAGATGGAAAAAGACCAAAATACCCTTGAAAAAACATCCTTTAATTGCTGAAAAAAATAGCTGACGACATTCGTGACAAGTCGTCACGAAATATCGTTACAAAAGGGTGGATTTTATGTTTTTCTGCTTAAGATTGACGACATTGGTGATAAGTCGTCACACTTGTGACAGCTTATCATAAAATTTCATCACTCAGTTTTCCATCCTGACTTGCTGGAGTAAAATAGGCATAACTCTTGGCTCCGATACTGGATTTGGGTGAAATTGGTATCGTTGGAAAGATAATTAAATTATATATCTTTTGGTAGGTCATGAGATCAATAATTAGTAGTATAACGATATATATGTTCATTTGAAGTTGAATATGGCATTATCCTTCCCAAGAATTCAATCGGTAAGGAATGTTTTGATTCACCTAATCACTAGGACATCTTTGAGGCCTTAATACACATCACCCTTGATTAGAAAACAACCAAAGCACTATAATTTACTTCTCATGATCTTGAGTCATGGTTGCACTATTGGTTAGAGTCTTGGGGTATTACAATATCCCCCTCTTGGAAACATTTGTCCTTGAATGTTGCTATATAGGCCAAGAAAAAGAGAAAATAAGGATGTATAGCTAGAATGACTCACTCAAAGGGCTTACTTCGCTCTATACCTTCGGATACCCTACAAAATTCACGAATTCGTGATGGAAGTAGACACATAGCTTAATCTTTAATAAGAAGAGGGCGGAATTAAGAAAGAATGGTACCTTCTGCTCGCTTCGAACTCACAGAAAAGAGGTGAGGGTACTTGGCTTGCATATTAGCTTCGGCTTCCCAAGTATCACTCTCAACAGATTAATTTTGCCAAAGCACTTTAACCAAACGAACTTCTTTGTTCCTTAGCCTACGGATTTGAAAATCCAAAATCTCAACTGGAATCTCCTCAAATGAAAGGCTATCCTGAATATCTAAGCTTTCAGAAGAATCAACCACGACAGAATCACCAATACACTTCTTAAGCATGGAAACTTGAAATACTGGATGAACGGTAGACAACTTTGCGGGTAACTCCACCTCATATGCTACTTTCCCAACACGGCTCAAAATTCTGTACGGACCAACATAATGGGGACTAAGCTTTCTTTTCTTCCCAAATATCTTCACCCCTTTCATGGGTGAAACCTTTAAGTACACCAAATCATTAACATTAAACTCAAGATCTTTTCTTCTCACATCCGCATACAACTTCTGACTACTTTGAGCGGTCTTCAATCTTTCTCGGATCAACTCAACTTTTTCCATGGCCTCAATAACAACATCAGGCCTAATCACAACTGCTTCTCCTACTTCAAACCAACCTATAGGTGATCTACATCTTTTTCCATACAAAGTTTCAAACGGGTCCATCTAAATACTAGCATGGAAACTATTGTTATACGTAAATTTGATCAATGTGAAGTGCTCATCCCAAATACCCTTAAAATCATGCGCACATGCCCTCAACATATCTTCTAAACCCTGAATGGTCCGCTCAGTCTGACCTTCTGTTTGCAGATAGAAAGCAGAACTTAGATGAACTTGGGTACTGAGACCCTTCTAAAAAGCTCTCCAAAATTGGGAAGTAAACTGAGTACCCCTATCAGAGATAATAGCCAAAGGAACTCCATGAAGTCTAATAAATTCTCGAATATACAACCTAGCATATTCCTCAGCTGTATAAGACGAATGCACTGGCAAGAAATGATCTGATTTAGTCAACCGGTCTACAACAACCCAAATTAAATCATGATAACGACGAGAAGGAGGCAAACTAATTACGAAATCCATATTCACTTTTTCCCACTTCCAAGTAGGAATTCTAAACTCTTGCATTACACCACCGGGCCTTTGGTGCTCTACCTTAACCTGTTGAGAAGTAGAACACTTTGGCATAAATCCTGCTATATCTTTCTTCATACCGTTCCAACAATAGATTTCCCGCAAATCGCGGTATATCTTGGTAGCATCGGGATGAATAGAATATCACGCGCCATGCACTTTATCCATAATTATCTGCCTTAGATCATCAACATCGGGAACACAAAATCTACCCTGCAATCTCAACACACCATATCCCCCTTGGAAGAAAACCACTACCTTTTGGTCCTTAACTGACTTCTTTAGTCTAACCAAACTAGGATCCCTATCTTGCTTCTCCTTTACCTCCCAGACTAAAGAGGACTCAGAACTACTCTGAACTAACATACTCCCTTCAGCGGAATCAAGTAATCTAACACCCAACCTAGCCAAATGATGCACATCACAAGCCAATTCTTTCTTACCATTCTCTAAATAAGCTACACTACCCATAGACAACCTTCTAAGAGCATCTTCCACAATATTGGCCTTGCCCGGGTGATACAACACACTCATATCATAGTATTTTAGCAACTCTAACCATCTTCTTTGTCTAAGATTCAACTCCCTCTGAGTAAACACCTGCTGCAGGCGTTTGTGATCAGTAAACACATCAACATAAACACCATACAAATAATGTCTCCATATTTTCAAAGAAAAAACTACAACTGCTAATTCATGATCATGGGTTGGGTAATTCTTCTCATGAGGCTTCAACTTTCTAGAGGCATAAGTTATAACTTTACCCCTCTGCATCAACACACAACCCAAACCAACTCTAGAAGCGTCACAATGCACCACAAAACCATTAGTACCAATGGGTAAAACTAACACTGGGGCTGCAGTGAGTCGAGTCTTTAACTCCTGGAAACTCTTCTCGCAAGGTTCCGACCACAGGAACTTTACTTTTTTTGGGTCAACCGGGTCATGGGAGTCGCAATAGAAGAGAATCCCTCAACAAAACGACGGTAGTAACCAGCTAGACCCAAGAAACTCCTAATGTTAGATGGGGAGATAGGTCTAGGCCAATTCTTTACAGCTTCTGTCTTTTGGGGATCGACTCTAATGCCTTCGGCAAAAATAATGTGACCCAGAACAACATCTAACCTTAGCCAAAATTCACACTTGCCAAATTTCGCAAATAATTGATGATCTCTAAGAGTTTGCAAGACAATTCTAAGATGGTCGACATGATCATCCTCACTTTGGGAATATACAAGAATATCGTCTATGAATACAATGAACATATCAAGATATTGCTTGAACACTCGATTCATAAGGTCCATGAAGGCTGCTGGAGCGTTGGTTAACCCAAAGGACATAACAAGAAACTCAAAGTGACCATAATGAGTTCGGAAGGCTGTCTTTGGAATATTACACTCTCTCACTTTAAGCTGATGATAGCCGGATCTAAGGTCTACTTTTGAGAAATAGCTCGCACCTTGTAACTGATCAAACAAGTCATCAATTCGAGGAAGAAGTTACTTGTTCTTGATAGTTACCTTGTTGAGTTGACGGTAATCAATGCACATACTCAATGTACCATCTTTCTTATGCACAAATAGAATAGGTACACCCCATGGGGAAACACTGGGTCTGATAAAGACTTTGTCTAATTGATCTTTGAGTTGCTCATTCAACTCTTTAAGTTCTGAGGGAGCTATACGGTACGGAGGAATGGAAATAGGCTGAGTGCTGGGAAGGAGATCAATCCCAAATTCTATTTCTCTATCAGGTGGGACCCCTGGGAGATCTTTTGAGAAAATATCAGGAAACTCATTAACAATGGTAACTAACTGAATAGTCAGAGTCTCGGACTTGAGGTCTTTAGCTCAAACTAGGTGATAGATGCAATCCTTGGAAATCAACTTCCTAGCTTTGAAGTAGGATATGAAATGGCTCTTTGGAGTTACAGAACTCCCGGACCACTAAAAAATGGGCTCGTCAGGAAATTAAAACTTGACCACTCGGGTACGACAATCTATAGACGCATAGCATGAGTGAAGACAATCCATACCCAGAATAACGACAAAATCAACCATATCTAGCTCAATCAAATTAGCATATATGACCTGATGAAAGATAGTGATAGAAAACTTCTTATACACTCACTTAACAATAACAGATTCTCCTACCAGGGTAGAAACCAGAATAGGCTCAAGAATCCGTTCAGGGTCCATCTCAAAATTTACAGCAACCAAAGGTGTCATATAAGAGAAACTCTAACTGGGGTCCATCAATACATACACATCAAAATGAAAGACATGAAGCATACCAGTGACAATATCTGGAGAGTTCTCCTGCTCCTGGCAAGGTGGTATAGCATAAAAGTAATTCTGGCGCGAACCGCTAATAATACTAGAAGAGGCGCCCTGAGGAGGAACTGGGCAGACTATGGGAGCGGGGGCACTGGTAGCCTGACTCTGGGGACGAGCATCTCGACTCCCCTATCTAGCATACAGATAATCTCTAAGTTGGTGGCCCAACTTGCCACAACCAAAGCAACCTCTTTGATCAACAAAACACTCGCCAAAATGATCTCTACCACACTTGGCACATGAAGGAGGATAAGGTCTGTTACTTACACTTTCCTGAGACTTGGAAGGGATAGGTCTGTTCCCTTTTTCCTGCCTGCTTCTAGGTGCGAGAGAAATAACTGAGGAAGGTGCGGTCATAAACGAACGTCCCTAAAATTGAGGGCAGTTCCCTCCATGGAATTTGGACTGACTGAATCCCTGCTGCTCTGATCTAGCTCTTTTATTCCCTCTTACTCTCTCTCTCTCTTTCACCTTATCAACTTCAATCTGTTGGGCATGTATCATCAATCGAGAAAGGTCCATCTCCCTATTAAGCATATCAGATCTACACTCTTTTACAACATAACTCAACACGCCGGTCACGAACTTGCTTATGATCGTCCTGAAGTCAGCCATCATACTAGGAGCATATTTGGATAACTGATTGAATTTAAGACAGTACTTCTTAACAATCATGGAGCCTTGTCTCAAATTCATGAATTCCTTTATCTTTGCTTCCTTCATCTCAAGAGGAAAGAATCTGTCCAAGAATGCATCCTGGAATAACTGCCAAGTCATGGGAGTGGCATCCTCCCCTCTACTCATCCTCCACATCTCTACCCAATCATATGCAATATCTATCATTCGATAGGCAGCCAATTCAACACTCTCCTCCTCAGTCACATGCATAATTTGGGTGATCTTTCTTATTTCATCCAAGTACATCTGTGGGTCTTCACCTACCTTCGACCCATAGAACTCAGGCATATTCATCCATCTAAAGTCATAAACTCGAGTTGCAGTAGAATTATTCTCTTGTGGAGGCGGAATAGTAACCTGGGTGTTAGCTTAAGCATTAGTGGTAACTGCCTGGGCTAGCGCTTGAAAAGCTTTCCGGAATTCCGCATGAGACACATGCTCGTTCAAGGGATCAACGGGTTGAGGTTACTCGTTATTTCTATGAGCTCGACGAGGAGGCATTTTCTGTTATAAGAGAGCACAAGTTAATTACAGATAAAGAGAGTTATAGGCACGATAAACTTTAGAAAGAAAGAAATGACTTTTCCTAAAACGTTCCATAGCCTCTTGCTCATAGATGTGGCACGCTACACACCGATGATCAAGACTCTATGTAACGCGGCTTGTCAGACTCACTAGGACTCCTTAAACCTTAGTCTCTGATACCAAGCTTTGTAACGCCCCAAAATTTCATCCCGAGATGCCACACGGTGCTTAGGGCTACACGTAGCGCCAAGCTAACCCTCAGAGCTAGAACTACCTCAAGGAATTCAATTCAAAAATAGTCATGTACAACAAAGAGATACCACATCGGGTTCAAGAGAAATACTGGAGAATACTAGACTGTACAACCAAAATATATTGAATGTCTGTACATACCAACCATCTAGTCTGACAAAGCCTCTATACATCAAAATCAAGGAGCCATTGGGACAAACCCCCAACTGATTCAAATAGTACTGAAAGCCATAACAACAGAATAATATCACCAAAAATATAGACACGGTCCTAGAACCATGAGGACTCACCACTGAGGTTATGTAGTTGAGGCACTCGAATATCGCTAACGTGGCTGAGTACCTGAACCTACATTACGAGAAAATGTAGCCCATAGGAAACTATGTAGGTCAGTACTTTAGAATGTATGGAGTGTGTGGGGGTGCATGCAACAATGAAAATATCATCATCAATTTCATAAAAATATGCATATGTACAATGATGGCTGATAACGCTCAATCTACAACTCTCGTAGGAGTGTAAAGCGACCGTTAGCAAATATAGAACCCAACCTGGGTTGGGTATCAATCCCACAGGGAATATCTTGGTCAACAAGTAAGCAACGATTACTAGACTTTTAGTACAAGTCTCGTAAGAAGGGGGGATTCTTGTTGTGCAAGTAATGTAACCAAATAGTAGCTAAAACGGCAATAGCAAAGTAAAAAGAGAAAGAATGTTTTAGTGAGATGTAAACAATGAGAATTGAGGAGTTGGGGTTATGTCCACCTTCTGAGTTATACGTCTCTATTGGCTATGAGTGTGCGGAATTTAGAGATGCATGTGCTTATAGAGAATTGTATTCGATGGTAAATCCAGGCGTCTTTCGACCTATTCGAGGATTATTTCACTTTAACTCTTTCGAGCTTAAAGCGTGTCTAACGGTACGAATTCTCCAAGAGGTTAATCCAGTTACGGCACTAACTTTTTAATAGGGGATGGGACCCTACTACCTTGACATTATCTCTTTTCCAGACAGATAACCTTTCTTTCAAACAAGTTAAATGTTATACTGGCGTATTCTTGCGTTTGCAACCACAAAGAATTTGGATTAAGATGAAGAGAATAATGATATAAGCAACATACGTGTCACGAACTCACAAACTCACAGCAATAGATAGTATCTCATTCGGCTTCCATAACCCCAACAGAGAAGTTTAGTTACCCATGAGTGCGAAGGAAATCACAATTGACATTGTTGTTATACCACAATAAAGATTTCACGTTTGTAATGGTGTGGTAGGCGTTAGGCGTGAATCCCTTAGCAAAGTAACGTTTCTCTTGTTGTGGAATTTAAGAATAGATGAATAGAAGAAGAAAAATAGAATTGAATGTAAGAAGTTTAGAAGATGTAAGAAGATTTAAGAAGAAGATGATAGATGGAGATGTTCTAAAATCTCTAGCAAGATAGGGTATTTATAATACCCATATCCTATTCCTACAAAGCTAATGAAATGCTTAACCAAATCCTACTAAGCTAATGAAATACTTAACCCAATTGTACTAGGTTAATGTATCATTATCCTAATCCTAATAAGCTAATGAAATACTTAACCCAATTGTACTAGGTTAATGTATCATTATCCTAATCCTAATAAATTACTGCTAGTCCCCAAAGTCTTCAGAAATGCTGTTTTAGCCCGGGACAGATTTTCCATGCGCCATCTTTAGTCCTTGGCATCCAAGATTGGCTTTTCTCCTTACGTGAAGCTTTCTTTGGCGTCAAGTTATCCATAAAATGCTGAATTCTGCATCATTTATACCTGAAACTTTGCTAATCATGTTCGTTAGCTCACTTACAGGAAAAAGGACTAAAAGTGCATGAAATATATAATTTGTTCTCAAAACTAGGCTAAAATATGGGCAAAATATAGTGCTATAGGCGTGTAAATTCGCCTATCATCAACACCCCACACTTAAAGCTTTGTTCGTCCTCGAACAAAATATCATGTTCTTCTAAACATCAACTTAGGGTTTCACAGCAACAACATAAAATATTCGTCAAGACAAGCACAACAATTATCAACAAAGAGTAGTTTTTCGATCATTAGTAGAAACAGTTTAACCTCTAGCATAGACTCGTGATGGTGGTCAACTCATATTCAAAGGTTAAGGCACAAAGAATCATACATGACTACCCAAAACTCATCAACCATGTGTGTCTCACAATATATTACCCATAATCACTCACAAGTATAGCATATTTTTCAAACATGGGTATCAAAATATCCTTGCTCTCGCTCTCACAAAGAATTCATATGAAGCAACTGATGACCATAGGCTTGCCCTTAGTGTAATGCTCCACTAAATGTCAGAATGCTAAGCTTAGAATCAAATAGGTCTTTTGATGGTTGTAATGTAGGCTAAGGGACGGGTATGACTATTTTGGCCAGAAATAGTGACTATGTTCCTAAGCGCTTTAATACATCACATTGTGTCATTAACACTTTTCTTTCTAACAACCTTTCTTTCATTTATTCTACCACCCTTTTTCTCCTCTTTTGTTTTTCGATTTTAAACATGACTAACTTTTCAGTTTTTTTCTTCCCTTTTCTTTTCATAACATACCTCTTATGATAGCACCTTTTTTGCATAGCAATTTCAAGCACCAATGCATTCTAAAGCATCATACTCACCCAATTTCCTCTTATTTTGTCACATGACTTTACACTTTAAAGCACTTAGGAATTTGGATCAAATTATGGTCTTGAAAAAAATGGATTAGGCTTACATATAAGGTTGTCAAAGAAAATAGGCTAAAGGCTCAAAAGGCTTAACTAGGATAATGTCCATGGGTAGGTAAAAATGAAGGTAAACAAATATAGGTTGCCAAAGTAATGCCTAAATCATCTCCTAAACTTACACTCCTTATTTTCGCTTTACATACATACCAGGAAAGTTCTAGCATCAGCCACAAGCACAGAATATACTATTAGCTCACACACACAAGGCACATGGTCGACTTTATTGAGAGTAGTATAGACTCTTGTCCCAACAGGTGAAGGAATTGAACCACACAATATCACATAGTGAGTCACAATTAGAGCCTAAATGTCTCAATAGTCATGATTTTAGCACAAACTCTTGTCATAATCTCATGCTGCCTATCAAAATAATTTCATGTGAAGCTAAAAACAAATAAAAAAATTCACTACTAAAAAATCCTAAAAAAAATGAAACAAAACAAAGAAAACAAACATAGATGAGAGTAGAGAAGTATAGCATGCAATACCACCACCCCACACTTAGTCGGGACACTGTCCTCAGTGGAAAATAAATACGAAGAACCTGGTCAGTCGGACTCCTCCTCAATGTCGGGGGTCATACCCCCTTCGTTGGAGTCGTCTTCATCAGAATTCTCCTCCATGTCGGAGTCTGGCATTCGTCGATCATCATCGGTCGGCACGTCGTCATCAAGAGGTTCCTCAAAGTATGTACCTACTCCACACATCTCTCGTGCATGAATATTCCTTGGATAGTCATGGTCCAGCTGTTGGAGCTATGCAGCAGTTGGAACATGACCTCCGTTCATCATTGTAAACCTCATCATGCCGTACATATGGCGGGAGAAACTCTCATCCCGAGCATGTCTCTCTGCCGTAGTAAGGTTGATGCCATGTGTTGATTCAGCATCTTTGACCTTTGTGAGGTCAACCTTCTTTGAATTGTGTGGGAGTTTATGATCAGCTAGTTCCTCTTCGATGTCTTCTTTCCTCAAGATTGCGGTCAACAGATTGCCGAAGCTGAAATGGGACCGCTTGTGTAGCCTAGACTTCCTCATTGTAGATCGGATGATTACCCCTATGTTGATAGGGGAATTCGTCATCAATGCGTATACCAAGCACACTTTATCTCTTGTTATTTTTGTGTATTGCATCCCTGGAATGAGGCAAGAGTTGACCATGCGCAACCATATCCTTGCTTCTCTATTCAAAGAAGCATATGGGAAAGTGTTGTGTCGACCAGTGTCCTTGTGTCTACTCCAGCGTGCCATGGATCTTGTTCCACAGAGTGTGTGTCGAATATCTCTATAAGGAGGTCTGCTGTACAGCTCTTTGAATGGTGCTGGATCGACTGAAGGAAAGCCAAGAAAGGAGTTGAAGAAATCCGCATTGAGTTATAAAACTTGGCCCCGAATCTTGACTTCGCTGCCTGTGGTTTTCGGCGACCAGTTGGCATAAAATTCTCTTGTCAAATTAAGATTACATTCTCCCATGTCGCGGAAGATGAAATCCAGATTTAATGCCATGATCTTCGCCAACATGCGCGGCTCCTTCTTCGCTAGGCTTTCCTTGTTTATCAAGTCGACATGAACATATTTTCTTTCCTTGTTGTTCCTATACCATTCTTTGGCTTCCTCCTCAAGAAACCATTTTATTCCAAACATACGGCGTGGTAATTGCATTGAGGATGATTCTCCTTGCTCCTTGCGGCCTCTTTTCTTGCCCTTTTGGGAAGTGGTAGCCTTCTCCTTGCCTTGTCTCGCTTTGGGTGCGATTGTACCTGAGACTTAAAATAGAGTTCACGTTAGCACAATCTCAATGGATACAATCTATACCTAAGCAGTAGGGGTACCACCCCACACTTAGTTTGTTGATACGAATTAGTGAAGTGAAAGTGGTCGATTACTTAGACTTCATCGACATACGTTGTAGGAGCTATATTCCAACAAGAAAATCAGATTTGTATCACTTCTTTCAACCTTTGCAATATTGTCATGTTAGATATATCAAGACTACTACATAGGGATTACATCATGGTATTGTTTTTATCAATAATCACAACCTCCTATGTCGGTAGGCAACTATAAGTCTTATTCCGATGAACGAGACATCCCAACATGTAAGTATTCAAGTGACAAGAGTATGCAATGTTCATGACTAGCAATTCCGCAAGTAGTATAACAATGCATCAAAATCAAATTCAAGTCGGAAACAAGTTAAGAGTATCCTAACGTTCATGTTCACTCACTTGGTTTTGTATCAACAATTCAAACATCTTAACATCACCAATATTTCTTCAAGATGTAGTAATTCATAATAGACATAGCAACGTAGTACTTATGAAAAATAGATGAAGAACAAAAGAGTACTTACGTGATTGAAGCCTTTGGAGATGTTCTTGTGAAGTGGGAGAGCAAAAAGAAAAGTGTTGAGATGATTTGGAGAGTATGTGCGGCGCCTAGGTCAAGTTTTCAATGTGTTTATGTTTCAAGACTAAGTCTCCTTTATATAGGAAAAGAATGGGTCGGGTTTTGACCCATTTAAAATCGGTTTTGGAGACAAAAAGTGACCATAGGCGGCGCCTTTAGCTTTGCCTATGCTTGGCATAGGCGGCGCCTAATGGAAAGCCTATGGTGAGCATAGGCGGCGCCTAGTGCAATGCCTTTAGTGACCATAGGCGGCGCCTAGTGCATGGCATATGAGATTCAGAGACCAAATACTTTAGCATAGGCGGCACCTATGCTATGGCATACTTGAGCATGGGCGGCGCCTATGCTATAGCACACTAGATTCCGAGACCTTGGGCTATAGTATAGGCCATGCCTTGTTCGTGGCCTAGTTTTACCTAGGCCTAGCCTTGCTCGATGCCTATTTTGTCATGAGCAATGCTCAATCCATAGCTTTATGCATCTTAATTCCTAACTTACCACCTTTACCATGCCATACGTCCAAATCGCATCTGAAATCGATCTCCTCGTTTTATACCTCTTGCACCTATATTTGCTCAAAACCCATGAAAACGATTAGTACGATGGGTTGCCTCCCATAAAGCGCCTTAGTTTTGGTCGTGGCACGACTCTTATTTTTGGATTTTTTTATTTATCAAAAATGAAACACGTACTAGAATGAGAGAAAAAAACAAAAAAATGTAAAACTATAAACGATAAACGATAAACGATGGGTTGCCTCCCATCTAGCGCCTTATTTATTGTCGTGGCTTGACATAGTTACCTCGAGTACTTAGACTTCATCGAGATAAGTGATGGCCATGAAGTTTATTGAATCAAGAGGACCGATATAAGGTTTCACACGTTGGCCATTCACTTTGAAGACAACACCATTATTATCTTCCAATTTAACTACTCCAGACGAGTAGACTTGGATAACTTTGTATGGACCAGACCACTTGGACTTTAACTTACCTGGGAATAGTTTCAATCTGGAGTTGAAGAGAAGTACCATATCATCCTTTTGAAAGTTTCGACGAACAATCCGCTGATCATGATACTTTTTCATCCGCTCCTTGTATAGGTCTGATCTTTCATAAGCATGTAGACGGAATTCATCCATCTCGTTCAGTTGCTCCATCCTCAGCTTCATTGCATCATCCCAATTCAAATTCAATCGCTTCAGCGCCCACAATGCCTTGTGCTCGAGCTCAATGGGTAAGTGACAAGCCTTCCCATAAACTAGTTGATAAGGCGAAATGCCAATTGGCGTTTTGAATGCAGTCCTGTACGCCCATAGTGCATCGTCCAACTTTCGAGACCAATCCTTCCTATTAGCATTAACCGTCTTCGCAAGGATTTGCTTGATCTCTCGATAGGAAACCTCTACCTGTCCACTAGTTTGTGGGTGATAAGGCGTGGCTACCTTATGTTGCTTGACACCATATTTTGCCAACACGGATTTGAATAGCTTGTTGCAAAAGTAAGATCCTCCATCGCTTATAATAGTATGTGGTACTCCAAAGCGAGAGAAGATATTCCTCTTCAAGAACGCTACAAGACGCTTTCCCTCATTGTCGTCCAACGCTACAGCTTCAACCCATTTTGAGACATAATCCACAGCAACTAAGATGTACTTCATTCCGAATGAATTTACGAATGGACCCATGAAATCAATACCCCATACGTCAAAGAGCTCTACTTCAAGGATTTTCGACATGGGCATCTCATGTTGTTTTGAAATAGCACCTTGTCGCTGACATTGGTCGCATCTTCTAACAAAGTCGTAGGCATCTCTAAATATCGAAGGCCAATAGTATCCGCTTTGCAATACCTTTCTTGCTGTCCGATTACCTGCGTGATGTCCCCCCACTTGGGAAGTGTGGCATGCTTCCAATATATTTGGCACCTCTTCATTGGATATACATCGTCGGATAACACCATCCGCGCATCGTCGAAACAAATATGGCTCATCCCAAAAGTAGTGTTGTACATCATGCATAAACTTCCTCTTTTGGTGGTAAGATAAATTTGCAGGTATCATATTACTCACCACAAAGTTTGCAAAGTCGGCATACCATGGTATCTCTTCTATTATCGTGGCTAAGATCTCCTCATCAGGGAATGCATCATCAATGTCGATTTCAGGTTGCGCCACATGCTCGTTTTCGAGTCTAGAGAGATGGTCGGCCACTTGGTTCTCGCAACCTCTTCTATCTTTAACTTCGAAATCAAACTCTTGCAGCAGCAATACCCATCGAATTAGTCTTGGTTTTGCATCCTTATTTGTCATTAGATACCTAAGAGCTGCATGGTCTGTATGTACGATCACCTTAGTACCCAATAGGTAAGCACGAAACTTCTCAAACGCATACACAACCGCTAAGAGCTCTTGTTCAGTAACAGTGTAGTTCCTTTGGGCTTCATTTAGGACCTTACTCGCATAGTAGATAGGATGAAATAGCTTCTCCTTTCTCTGACCAAGTACAGTACCAACGGCTACACCACTAGCATCACACATGACTTCGAACGGGAGAGACCAATCTGGTGCTACCATGATAGGGGCTTCAATGAGTTTTCCTTTGAGGCATTCGAATGCCTTCAAGCAATCTTCATTGAAGTCAAACTTCGCATCTTTCTCCAAGAGTTTGCACAATGGACTAGCAATTTTGGAGAAGTCTTTGATGAACCGACGATAGAAACCTGCATGGCCGAGAAAACTACGAACACCCTTCATCGAAATTAGAGGCGGTAGCTTCTCAATGACTTTAATTTTCACTCGATCAACCTCAATTCCTCTTTCGGAGATTTTGTTCCCAAGAACAATACCTTCTTTTACCATGAAGTGACACTTTTCCCAATTCAGCACTAGGTTGAATTCTACACATCTTTGCAACGCCATACTTAGGTTTGTCAAGCACGCTTCAAAAGTCTCACCAACAACTGAAAAATCATCCATGAATACCTCCAAAGTGTCTTCAACCATATCAGAAAAAATGGACATCATACAGCGTTGAAAGGTGGCTGGTGCGTTACATAGCCCGAATGGCATACGCTTGAAGGAAAACGTACCATATGGGAAGGTAAACGTTGTCTTCTCTTGGTCTTCGGGAGCAATAAAAAACTGATTGTATCCTGAATAACTGTCTAAGAAACAAAACCATCCTTTCCCCGCTAATCGATCTAGCATTTGGTCCATAAATGGCATTGGAAAGTGATCTTTGAGCATCCAAGAATTAAGCTTCCGGTAATCCATGCATACTCTCCATCCAGTGACGGGTCTGAGTGGAATAAGTTCATTTTTCTCATTTGCGACCACCGTCATGCCTCCTTTCTTGGGAACACATTGTACCGGGATTACCCATGTACTATCAGAGATTGGATACACAACCCCTGCGTCTAACCACTTGATAATTTCTTTCTTCACCACTTCTTGCATAGGTGGGTTTAGACGTCTTTGATGCTCAATGGTTGGTTTGCAATTTTCTTCAAGCTGAATCTTGTGAGTACAAATCCCAGGTGGAATACCAATAATATCCGCAATGGTCCATCCAATGGCTCTAATATACTTCTGTAGAATAGCAATAAGAGATGCAACTTGTTGCTCACCCAAATCTGCTGCCACAATGACTGGAAGTGTGCTTCCGCTTCCTAAGAATGCATACTTTAAATGACTTGGCAGCTTCTTCAATTCTAACGTGGGTGGCTCTTCAATAAATGGCTTAGCTGGTGGTGTGGGTCGATTTTTGAGATCAAGGTCCAGCTTCTTGGGAGCATAGCGATATGTTCCTAATCCTGATAGAGAAAAAATAGCTTCTTTGCAATTTTCAGCATCCTTACTCTCTCCATTTATGAGCACAACTGCCAAAGGGTCAGCAATAATTTGTTCTTCTTTAAGTAATTCTTTCGGATCATCAAAGAAAACATCAGCCACCGAAAATACACTCGGATCTTTGGGTTGCTTCATTGATTTGCAAACATCAAAGCGAACCACTTCGTCATTTATTCGGAATGAAAGCTCATTAGCTCTCAAATCAATGAGCACACTTCCTGTAGCAAGGAAAGGGCGTCCCAAGATTATGGGAACCTCTGAGTCCGCTTCACAATCCAAAATAACAAAGTCTGCTGGAAAGATGAATGAAGAAACCTTTACCAAGACATCACATAGGATACCAACAGGTCGTTTTACCGACCTATCCGCCATGACGAGCCTCATATTGGTTGGAGTAGGATCACCCAACCCCAACTTTTTATAGATAGATAATGGCATCAAATTGATGCTGGCTCCTAAATCACATAATGCTTTGGCAAAATTCAAAGATCCAACGGTGCAAGGAATAGTGAAAGCTCCGGGGTCAGCCTTCTTCTGAGCTATTGATCGGGTAGCGATTGCGCTGCAGTGATGGACATCATCTTTCAACTCATAACTTGCTGCCCGCTTATTTGTCAAAAGATCCTTCATAAATTTAGCATACCCAGGCATTTGTTCAAGTGCTTCCACCAATGGAACATTAATGGTCAGCTGCTTTAACATAGTCATGAATTTGCTGAACTTCGTATCATCCGCCACCTTCTTCAATCTTTGGGGAAAAGGTGGTGGTAGGTATGGAATTGTTCTCTCCACAGCTTTCTTCTCCTCTTGCTTCCATTTTTTAGCTTTTTCTGGCTGCACTTCGTGAGGAGTGACGTTAAGGACGGTAGGATCGACTGCTGCGGCATCTTCCCCTTTCGCCTTATCATCAATTTCCGCTTCTTCGTCAACCACTTGCTTGCCTTTTTCTGAAGTTTCCAGCACCTTACCACTTCGGGTTGTGATGGCCATGCATGACCCATCATTCCTTGGGTTTTGCACAGTATCGCTTGGTAACGTGCCAGCCTTTCTTTGATTGAGTGCTGCTGAAAGTTGGCTCAATTGCTGCTCTATTTGCTTGATTGAAGTGGAATGAGAATCAACTAATTGCTTCATAGAGGACAAATCATTTATTACCTCTGTTACTCCTGCGCTCGTTTCTTCCACTCCTTTCAGTAGTTTAGCCATCATGTCTTCCATACTTCCAGAACTAGATGTGGTGGTGTCACGTCTTCCAGGGGGAACATACAAACCACTTTTGTCATTCTTGTTCTTCCAACTACCTTGGTCCTTGTTTCCATATTTATCATAATAGTTCCGACCTTGGTTTCCTTGGGTATTACCTCGGAAACCCCCCTGATTGTTCAAGTAGTTGGCTTCCTCTTCCGAATCAGATTCGTCTCTTCCTTTTGACGCAATAGCTTTCACTTTTTCGGTCTTCCCTGATAATAAATGCTTTGTAAGAAGATCCACTTGTGTTTTCATGTGCGCCATATCTTGATCACGTTTTTCTTGTCTTCTTCTTTGGTCTGCAGTCATGCCAATAGATAAAGTGGGGCTTGCTACCTCAGAATCCCTGGTATGCCAAGCTCTACTTTGTTTCGTCATACGATCTAGCATATTGCTTGCTTGACCAAAGGTGAGATCCATAAAGGATCCTCCAGCCGCATTATCCACCACTGGTTTAGTTATTGAATTCAGGGCTCTATATAATATCTCCATTAGGTGAACATTAGTCATATGATGGTTTGGGCACCTCGCTAGCTTTGTCTTGAACCTCTCCCATGTTTCATGAAGAGCTTCAGTGGGAAGCTGACGAAAGTTGCTGATTTCATCTCTCAATTGTGCTCTTTTGGATGGCGGAAAGAATCTTTCTAGGAAAGCGTCTCTTAATTGCCTCCAATTTGTAATAGAATCAGGAGTCAGCCCATTCAACCATAGAGTTGTCTCCCCAGACAGAGACAATGGAAATAGACGTAATCAAATTGCATTCTGACCAACACCAGGATTGTCAAATGACTTGCATGTAGAAATAAAGTTGATGAGATGCATATTCGGATCATCGCCTGCTAGTCCACCAAATAATCCCTTGAGTTGCAATAACTGAATCATGGTGCTCGTGATGTTGAACTTGGCTCCGGGTGCCAATGGTGGAGGAATAATGGCTCCTGTGGCTCCGGCTCCATCAAGATCATTATCATCATCGTCGAAAGCTGGCTGCATAGCTTGGCGTTCAGGCCTAAACCTAGCTTGACGATCTCTTCTGTTGGCAGGTATTGCGATCTCAGCGGCATGCCTAGGGTTTAGTGGCTCGTCATCACCTAGATCTTCATCGTCAGGATTTGTTGCTCGCCCAGGGTTATCAATATTCTGTTGATGCACTTGAGCGGTGGCTAGCGCAACTTGTCTCGCCTGTTCCTGTTGAGCAGCCATCCTTTCAATTGCGTGTTGTGCCTCCATTCTGCGAATACGTTGTGGTTCAGGATTGATAGGTAATAACGGTTGACCAGAACTTCGGGTATGGGGCATGCACTGAATAAAAACCTGCAGTAAACAAACACAAAAACTAAAAGTAAAAGTACGAGAATCTTAGACCAAAGGGTCTAGTAATTATTACGAACTTAATTGACACTTGTATTCCCCGGCAGCGGCGCCAATTTTTGATAACGCTCAATCTACAGCTCTTGTAGGAGTGTAAAGCGGTCGTTAGCAAATATAGAACCCAACCTTGGTTGGGTATCGATCCCACAGGGAATAGCTTGGTCAACAAGTAAGCAACGATTACTAGACTTTTAGTGCAAGTCTCGTAAGAAGGGGGGATTCTTGTTGTGCAAGTAATGTAACCAAATAGTAGCTAAAAACGGCAATAGCAAAGTAAAAAGAGAAAGAATGTTTTAGTGAGATGTAAATAATGAGAATTGAGGAGTTGGGGTTATGTCCACCTTCTGAGTTATACGTCTCTATTGGCTATGAGTGTGCGGAATTTAGACATGCATGTGCTTATAGAGAATTGTATTCGATGGTAAATCCAGGCGTCTTTCGACCTATTCGAGGATTATTTCACTTTAACTCTTTCGAGCTTAAAGCGTGTCTAACGGTACGAATTCTCCAAGAGGTTAATCCAGTTACGGCACTAACTTTTTAATAGGGGATGGGACCCTACTACCTTGACATTATCTCTTTTCCAGATAGATAACCTTTCTTTCGAACAAGTTAAATGTTATACTGGCGTATTCTTGCGTTTGCAACCACAAAGAATTTGGATTAAGATGAAGAGAATAATGATATAAGCAACATACGTGTCACGAACTCACAAACTCACAGCAATAGATAGTATCTCATTCGGCTTCCATAACCCCAACAGAGAAGTTTAGTTACCCATGAGTGCGAAGGAAATCACAATTGACATTGTTGTTATACCACAATAAAGATTTCACGTTTGTAATGGTGTGGTAGGCGTTAGGCGTGAATCCCTTAGCAAAGTAACGTTTCTCTTGTTGTGGAATTTAAGAATAGATGAATAGAAGAAGAAAAATAGAATTGAATGTAAGAAGTTTAGAAGATGTAAGAAGATTTAAGAAGAAGATGATAGATGGAGATGTTCTAAAATCTCTAGCAAGATAGGGTATTTATAATACCCATATCCTATTCCTACAAAGCTAATGAAATGCTTAACCAAATCCTACTAAGCTAATGAAATACTTAACCCAATTGTACTAGGTTAATGTATCATTATCCTAATCCTAATAAATTACTGCTAGTCCCCAAAGTCTTCAGAAATGCTGTTTTAGCCCGGGATAGATTTTCCATGCGCCATCTTTAGTCCTTGGCGTCCAAGATTGGCTTTTCTCATTTCGTGAATCTTTCTTTGGCGTCAAGTTATCCATAAAATGCTGAATTCTGCATCATTTATACCTGAAACTTTGCTAATCATGTTCGTTAGCTCACTTACAGGAAAAAGGACTAAAAGTGCATGAAATATATAATTTATTCTCAAAACTAGGCTAAAATATGGGCAAAATATAGTGCTATAGGCGTGTAAATTCTCCTATCATCAATGGATCACTTGGCTTGAGTTAGATTGAAACATACTTTTCATCATCTCATAGTAAATAAATCATATGATAAAAATATCATAAACCATTATAAACAACTCAACTCTTCAACTCAAGACTCGGAGTGACTCGGTAATTCAAGACACTCAACTCTTATGGACATGGGAGGTTCTTATAACCGATATAAACTATGTGAGCTACATGGAGTCCAATGTTTTGCCCTCCTAAGGAGAGAACCCCACATTGGCAGGAGCGTCGTACTCTTGCCAGGGAGTACAACCTAAATTTAGTGATCACAATCTCATACTCAGCCTATGGCCCACAATTATCAATATCAATCCTACGGTGGCACATAGTTTTGGGGAAATACCACATTTCCTGCTCGGTGCTAAATACTACTCCCAGACACAAGCTTAGAACGTGTTAGGAAATCCACCATAAACATCACAAGGCTCTATCATGAAGACCAAATCAAATCTCTTTCTCATTTATCAAATCATAATCAATTTGTGGATTCCTAACTCGACTGAAATCAAATCAATCTTTCTCAATATCAAAATATATCAATTCGTTAAATCATGACAACATCAATAACTTTGAGGAAATATAAAGACTTATTGTAACAACTCAATCTCATGAATCAATATACTCAATAATCCAGTTTGTCATAAGGAAGCTTAAAGCTTGACACATATCTTGAAAGCACTTGAAATATCAACTCATGGTAGAAATAAGAAATTCACAATATTAAATATCAAGTCATAACTTGGGAATAGCAAAATAATCATGTATAATAAATCTTGAACAATTTATATTCTCATAATCTCACGATGAAGTAATTTGGGTATAAACCCACTTGCAAAATCATATAAATCCAAGATAGAAATCAAAGCTTTGGGCACAAGAACAAAAGAATTGCTCTTGTTCAAAACCCCACATACCTTAATCTTGGAAATTGGATGAATTCTAGTGCTTGAGACTCTATCCGCACTTGTAATAAATGATTCTCAAAGCCCACCCTATGAGGAACTTGATTCTTGAAGAAATCTTGAAGATTTATGGATGATTTTTGGAAGATTAATGTCCTTAAATAAAAACCTAGATATATTTCTTAAGAGAATTGGAAGAGAGAATGAAGAAATTAGGGTTTAGATGGGAATTATCATATATATAGGGGCCTTCAAAAGATGAGAAAAGATCAAAATACCCTTGCAAAAACATCCTTTAATTGCTGAAAAAAATAGCTGACGACATTCGTGACAAGTCATCACGAAATGTCGTCACAAAAGGGTGGATTTTATGATTTTCTGCTTATGGTTGACGACATTGGTAATAAGTCGTCACACTTCTGATAACTTATCACAAAATATCATCACTGGGGGTGGAAATCTGCCTAAGGATGACGACATTATTGATAAGTCCTCACACTTGTGACAGCTTATCACAAAATATCGTCACTCAGTTTTCCAGCCTAACATGCTGGAGTAAAATGGGTATAACTCTTGGCTCCGATACCGGATTTGGGTGAAATTGGTATCGTTGGAAAGTTAATTCAATTATATATGTTTTGGTAGGTCATGAGATCAATAATTCATAGTATAACGAGAGATATGCTCATTTGAAGTTGAATATGGCAATATCCTTCCCAAGAATTCAATCGGTAAGGAATGTTTTGATTCACCTAATCGCTAGGACATCTTTGAGGCCTTAATGCACATCACCCTTGATTAGAAAACAACCAAAGCACTATAATTTACTTCTCATGAGCTTGTGTCATAGTTTCACTATTGGTTAGAGTCTCGAGGTATTACAGAATTTGATGGGAAGATATTGGAGAATGACCAAGAAATATTGACCTAGCTTACCTTAGCCTCAATGGATGATTTTCCACACTTTTCCATATCTCAAGCTATCAAAAAAGGAAAAAAAGTGCCCTACAGAGTGAGGGAAAATTGGGTAAAGAAGAAT
This sequence comes from Capsicum pubescens, assembly GCA_030864215.1. Lineage (NCBI taxonomy): Eukaryota > Viridiplantae > Streptophyta > Magnoliopsida > Solanales > Solanaceae > Capsicum > Capsicum pubescens. The sequence goes on from CM061548.1 coordinate 186,984,531, forward strand.
ATTTAACATCAGCAATGACCACTAAAGCCACCACTACTAAAGTGGCTGGTGCAAAAAGGCGAGTGGCCGCTAAAGTGGCACCTTGGTCGCTAAAGCGACATTTACTAAAGTGGACAAGGGTCTCTAAAGTGACCATCATATATACCTCCAAGGCTACTAAAGAAAATCCATGACTACTTTAGCGGTCACAACAGATATCAAGCATCAGATTTACGCTATGTCCAATTAGACTCTGACTAAGTGCTCGAGATTTTTCCGTAACCCCATGAGTGCAAACAAACTATTCTAACTTACCAAATCCGACATTTTGACTCCAAAAGGCCATCAAAATTTCCATATAATGTTGTTATTTTTAAATATGGTCCCCATACCCATAGTTCTAGTTTAACCAAGTTTTACCCAATAGCCCAAAATAAGTCTGAAAGTCTCGAGACTCAAACCAAGGGTCCTCCTTGACTGAAATTAACATTCCAAAGTTGATGGTGTTGTCAAAATTATTATTTGAGGATGTTTACTGTGAGTTTTGATCCAAGATCAATTCCTTAATAGCGAAGCACTAAAATAAGAAAATAAGCCTAAAATCCAAATGAACTGTCTGATAATTAAATCGACTATTTCGATAAGTCATAAATGATTTGTAGTAGTTATAGGAAGGTCGAAATGATATAAATGCATAGAACTAAGAAAATAACTTTGAGGGTCATTATAATATCATACTAAAAAGACTTTTGTCTGTGAAAGTTAATGGATATGAAGAGTTCAAAAGCTCAAAAGGATGAGGTATTGGGCCTACATACACAGAGTATGACTCCCTAGATAACCTTTAAGAAGAACCAATGATTCCAAGGGATTTTGCGAGAGGCATTCCCATTTTTTTCCTCACATCCTAACTTCACTTTCCAATAAACATAATCTCAACCTTAATAACCAATTGGCCTCTATCTGAATGGAGCATGTTGATGCACGCAAACCCAAACTAAAACACATTGATACAAGAACAACCAAGAAGAAGCTATACCAATCTAAAGTTACATAAGGCATAAGCCATATATTTAACTCTAAATACCAAGTCAAATATTTTCTTTCCTTTCCAAATCTATGGTCAACTCTAGATTATCCAAAATCTTCCCAACATCACTCGAGTCCTGTCCGCACAATTATATCACCCTAACATCGAAAGACTAAAACTAATCTACTAAGAATCCATAATGGAAAACATAAGAATAAGCCCATAAGGTGCTACTTGGACACATAAATAATGATGATCACAGTTCGCGATCTCTAGCCAATATTACAACTAGTTCGAATGACTCCCAAAGCCAATAGTCATGAATACCAAGCATAATCTCTCAAAGCTAAGTGATCCACTCTAGAATACCCCACCGACTATGGGTTGAAACCATGTTATGCCTAACTTAATCACACTTCTTTGGTTGAGAACACATTCAAAATTTTGACAAACATTGAGAACCGAGGTCAAGAGTAGTAGAAACCAATATTGTGTGCTGATGGACTATCTCTCAAGCACTTATCAAAGGTAACCCATCTGAACAAAAGATAACCGAATGGGTAAACAAGGAGTAGGCTTAGTTAGAATATAATTGAATGCTCAACTAAATCAAAACTGGAAATGGGGTTGCAGTCAATTTGTGCATTTGATAGCTATCATTTCAACACCAAAGTTGAACTACTCAACCTCAACTAACCAAAATTATCTTGTTGTCAAGAAAGCATCGACAACCCAACTACCACGATGTCATTCAAAAGTGTAAAATTCTAAAATAGAAACTCACAAGTCTCACAGATATCAAATACATAAATCAATCTCACCATCAGAATTCCAATATTTACCCAACAATTCTCGTAAAAGTCAAAACTAAAATATTATCATAGAACATAATCAAAATAGAAAATCATCAATTGAAGAAACAAGTAATCAACTCCACATCTATTGAAAGGAATAATCCATCAAGGTATAATTAAGAGAATATTGAGACTACAAAGAATACTAATGGTAGTAAAACTAAAGAACCTCAGATAAATACGATCTTAGCCTAAATCTGGTAAACCAATACCCAATACATGGCTATAAACACTCATTCCAAAAGATATCCACTTCGATTACTAACAATGACACACTAGCATATACCACCAAGTAAAAGCATCCTATGAAGTCATACTAGGCCGAATAAATACCAAAGATGAGAAATTTCTGAATTCACCCATTGTCACCAACCTTAACTCAACTAATCCTTGAACCACATAATAGGAAGAATGGAGTACCAATATCAACATCAAAATCAAGGACAAAACTACTATCGGAAAACAAACTCGATAGTTCTAAAGGGCATACCCTAACTACTCATCTTAGGAACAGGCCATAGAAATGAGTTGCCAGTGCTAGAATCATGATAGAATCTCAAAAATCAAAACTTGTCTTCACTTTCACAATCACTTAACAATTGACCTTGCCTCACTAACAAAAAGAGAGACCAACCAACTAAGGCTCTAGACCAAATAGATAAGAATCTCAAAGGTAACACTAAATAGATAATGCTAGTCTACCCATTTATCAAATAAGAATCAATCAACGTCAGAGCAATGACAGTAAGAACAATAGTATACGATCCAGGTGTCACAAAATGAAGAACATAGTCAATACCACTCTAAGTTCATAATAAGGTTATGCAAAATAAAATGGGACTTTAACCCAAATGTTACACCCTAAGAAAAGTACCACACTGATCTACACAAGGAATACAATAATCAGTATGGTAATATCTAATCATATAACAAATTATGGGTATACAAACCCTAACACAAATATAAGTAGAAAGTCAAAAGATAGTCAATTAAGTTCACTTACACAATGGAATGCCATGTCATAATCTAGTCATGCCTTAAGGAGTATGAATCTGAGAGTTTCCAAACCTGAACTGAGCATGTGAACAACCAACTAAATTATTAAGTGCACTGCATCTGATCGAAGGAGCCACAACACTATGAGACTTATCTAGATGAACTAATTAAATAGTAATCCCACACCAGGGACACTCTTTATACTAGTGGTTGGTTGAGTTTTAGTATATTTATATGACCAATCACCAACATTGACTCATATTATGACTTGTTTTAAAAGTTAAATTGTTCCATTTTGATATTATGTGAGATTTAATTGTGTTTCATATCTAATGGACATGATTAGTGTGTGCAGGATTGAATTTTGATAAAATCGACTGTGATAGGACACATTAAGGAGGTATGACAATGAGAGGCTCAATAAAGGCATTCGAACAAGGTTTGGGAAGAAAATAAGGAAGAGAAAAACTCCAGGATTCCATTTTAGGGAGCCACGCATTATGGTGACATGATAATCACCAATGCTCATATTTTGAAGCCTACCGCATCGCGATAGAAGTACAATCAGGAAATGTCACAATCCAGTACCTCACCGCGATAATACCACATTACGGTGAGGGTCAAATCCACATTTTTCATAAAATAGAATCCCAGCATGATTGCACCATCATGATGGCAATAGCAATGAAGATGATGTCGTGATGCAGTGGAAGAAAAAAATGGGTTTTCTAGCCCAGCTATAAAAGAAAAAAATCACTACAATTGGGAGCACTTTTGGCAAGCATAGTAGCGGCGAAAAAACACAAAATTCTCTCTCTTAGGGTTCTTAAAATTTCTTTTGAACTTCTTTACTTCAAGAACAATTTTGGGTATGATTAATTACTTATTTTTTATGTTAAATTCAAAGATGAGTGGCTAAATACCTTTGCTCTGGGGTTAAGGCCAAGAACATGATTACTCTTTGATATTCTTTATAGTAGTTTCTTTTTGGATTATCATCTGGGTTGTTCTTAATTTCTTGAGCTTACTATTTTGATGAGTGGCCACCATTTGAATAAATCTATATTTCTATGTGAATCCGGGAGGAGAATAGTAGGATAGAATGAAGAAATTAAAGAGAAAGGTTCTTATCCTTTTATGAAATAAGAGGTTTGAATTAGTATCTAGGATAGGGATATATCTAGAAGCCTTGTTTGGTTCAATTGTAAGAAGAGAACTGTATGAATCTAGAAGAATTGTCGTAAGTCTGTGGGAGTTGTAGCTGCAATATTTAATAGATAGAAGATTTGAGGGCAGGAGGCCAAAATTGTAGCATAAACCTTGCAAATCAACAACCCGATAACCAATTAGACTTAAAGTCACAATCATCTTGATACTTTACAACACTTAATACCTTGTGGTCTAAAACTAAAAGTTGGTTAAATTTCTAGTTTCTTATTCCTCATGGGAACAATATCTGACTGTCTAAGTCATTATATTACTTGTAGAATTACGTGCACTTGTGTGTGCGCCTGAGTCACAATAAGTTTTTAGCGCCGTTGTCGGGGACTAGTATAATTAGTAAATTACTAAATTTTTGGTTTTTGATATTAAGTTTAAGTTTTAACAACTTGATCTTAGCGGCTAAATTTTTGCAAGTTTTTCTGAATACAGGACTGGCGAGAGATAAAGAGTTGGTAAAGCCTTTTGCAAAATCAGAACAGATCTTTCAACAAAGGCAAAGAATGGATGAACAAAGAAATGATCCAGTTGATCCAGATGCCGAAAATATCCCGCCTCTAATTATCCTAGTTGTTCCTGTTCAACCAGATACTAGACCTGTTTGTAAGGTGGCAATCCTACTCACAAACCATGTGACGAACAGTATTCGTAAGCCTAAACCAAGTGGTCGATTTGAATTAAAGCTGAATATGGTCAAATTGCTGAATTCAGCGGGGCTATTCCATGGGCTTTCACATAAATATCCACAGCAGCACATACAAAACTTTCTAGAAATAAGCGATACTTGTATTCCAAAAATGGTAAATTTTGATTATGTCAGATTGACACTCTTTCCTTTTTGTCTAATGGGGGAAGCAAAAAGGTGGTTACATACTGAACCACCACTCTCTATTACCTCATGGGAAGATCTAGCTCAAAAGTTCCTTATTCGATTCTTTCTATCAGGGAAGACTCCACGTTTAAGAAGTGAGATTATGAGTTTTAGACAAAAAGAAGGAGAGAATCTCTACTAAGCTTGGGAGAGATTTAAGGGTATGCTCAGAAATTTCCCTCACCACCATCAGTCCAATGATGTTCTTGTTCATACTTTTATTGAGGGATTAGAGCCAAATACAAAGATTCTTTTGGATTCAGCAGCAGGTGGACAGACTCTTGAGAAGATGCATAAAGAATTGTACACACTGTTGAATCGGATTTTACAAGGAAATCTTGATTGGCATGCTGATTCGAGGAGTACTCCTAGAAAGGTTGCAGGGGTATTGGAGGTAGACCAATTTATTGCATTGCAAGCACAGATCATAGGAATGCAAAATCATATGATTACTCATCTTAATAACATAAAGTTGGGGGTTACACAAACTGCAGCGACAACTAATGCAGTCCAACAGTCAAATTCTTGGTATGAGGTTTGTGGAAGTAGTGAGCATACAACAGATGCTTATACAGCTAATCCAGATTTTGTCAACTATATGGGGAAAGAGAATCATCAGGGACAATAGAGTTTTGATAGCACATATAATCCCAACTGGGGGAACCATCCCAATTTCTCATGGGTTGGAAATCAGGCACAATACACTAATTAGTATTAGGGTCCAGTGCAACAAAATCAACAACAGGTTCAAAATAATCAGGTGACTTCTCAAGCTAGTAATATGGAGGAGTTAATGAAGCAGTTTATGGCTCAACAAGCATAGTTTGCAGTAGAAACAAAGACCCAACAAGCATAGTTTGAAGCAAAGTTGAAGAGTCAACAATTGCTTACTAGAAATCTAGAGTTGCAACTTGATCAAATGGCAAGAGCACAGAATACAAGAGCTCAGGGAGCATTACCTAGCGATAAAGAGGCAAATCTAAAGAAGGTGAATATGGTTAAAACAAGGAGTGGGTTGTAAACCAAGGAGACGTCTCAGGAGCAGGTTAGTCCCACAGTCACTGATGATGGTTCTAAAGACAAAGAGGAGAAAAAAGCCAAGGAAAAAGCTGCAAGTGATGAAATTCACGTGGAAAAGAGACTTTACCTTTACCCTTTCCTCAAAGGGCAAGAAAACATCAGGAGTAGGTGAGTTACAAAAAGTTCTTGGATCTTCTAAAGTAGGTTTATGTAAATCTTCCTCTTATTGATATTTTGCAGAGTGTTCTAAAATATGCAAAATACTTGAAGGATATAGTGGCAAATAAAAATCGGTTGATAGAGTATGCAACAGTTGCACTTACTGAGGAGTGAACATCCAACATTCAAAACATACTGCCTACAAAACTGAAGGATCTAGGGAAGTTTCACGTTATAGATTACTATTGGGAAGACCATCAGTGCTCATGGATTGTGTGATTTGGGGGCTAGCATAAATCTTATGCCCACATCTTGGTACCAAAAGATGGACTTGGGAGTCCCAAACCCACTACTATTATTTTGCAGTTGGCGGATAGGTCCCTTGCTAGGACGGATGGTATTATTGAAGATGTTTTGGTGCAAGTAGGATCTTTAACCTTTTTGGTATACTTTGTAATTCTTGACTTTGAAGCTGATCTTGTTGTTCCATTTATTTTGGGATGGCCTTTCTTAGCAATGGGATAGTCACTAATTGATGTAGCAGCAGGGAAGATGACAATGAGAACGCATAATAAAGCAGAGGTTTTTGATATGTATAAGTTGCTAAAATTGCCATCTATATATGAGAAGTTGTATGCTATATCTGTTATAGATCTTAAGTCTGATCAGAGGTTGTTATTGTCGGATGATCTATTAGAGCGAACTTTGGTGGGTCGCAATCTTTATGGAGATATGAAAGCATTGAAATTTGTTCAAGTCATGAATTCGGTGGTCATTGAAACAACATAATTTCATTTTGAGCCATTGAATAGGCCAATTGGTCCATCCCCTAAGGTGTCAATTGATGAAGCTCCCAAATTAGAGCTTAAGGTTCTTTCTCCTCACTTGAAAAATGTTTACCTTGGTGATAATAATACCTTTCCTATTATTTTGTCTATAGGATTATCTGATATGTAGGTTAAGAAAGTAATGACAGTGTTGAAAAGGAGAAAAAGGCGATCGGGTGGCGGATGTCTGACATTACAGGGATAAATCCAGCTTTTTGCATACACAAGATACACATGGAAAAAGGTTTTAAACCAAGGGTGCAGCAATAACGTAGGTTGAATCCAGTGATGAAAGACGTGGTGCAAAAAGTAGTCATCAACTGGCTCTATAATGGTATTATTTATCCAATTTCAGATAGCAAGTGGGTAAGCCCAATACATTTTGTCCCAAAAAAAGGTGGGATGATAGTGGTTACTAATAAAGCAAATGAGCTAATTCCTACTTGCATAGTAACTTGATAGAGAATTTGTATTAATTACCGAATGCAAAATGAAGCCACAAGGAAGGACCACTATCTCATCCTGTTTATTGATCAGATGTTGGACAGGTTGGCAGGGCAGGAGTACTACTATTTTCTTGATGGTTACTTAGGTTATAATTAGATAACCATTGTACCCGAGGACCAAGAGAAGATGACTTTTACTTACCCGTATGGTACTTATGCTTTCTGACGTATGCCTTTTGGCCTCTCAATACACCTGCAATATTTCAGAGATATATGATGTAAATCTTCTATGACATGGTCAAAGAATTCATCGAGGTATTAATAGACAATTTCTCTGTTTACGGTGATTCTTTGGATAAATACTTTCAGAATCTAGATAGAGTCCTAGCTCGATGTGAAGATAAATTTTCTACTGAACTGGGAGAAATGATAATTTTTTATGAAGGAAGGAATAGTCATTGGGCATAAAGTGTCATGTAGAGGACTTGAAGCAGATCGAGCAAAAAATAAAGTGATTGAAAAGCTGCCACATCCAGTCACAGTGAAGGGAGTGCAAAGTTTCTTGAGGCATGCAGGTTTCTATAGGCGTTTTATTCAAGACTTTTCAAAGATTGCGAGCCCGATGTGTAAATTGTTAGAAAAGAGGCCAAGTTTGATTTTGGGGCAGATTGTCAAGAAGCCTTTGAGAAGCTAAAGAAGAATATGATAGAAGTTCTTATTTTGTTCTCTCCATATTGGGAGCTTCCATTTGAATTGATGTGTGATGCTAGTGATGTGGCTGTAGGAGCTATTTTGGGGAAAAGAAAATACAAGGTATTTCTCTCTATTTACTATACTAGTAAAGTCTTGAACGATGCCCAAATGAATTATACAGTCACTAAAAAGGAGATGTTAGCGGTGGTCTATGAATTTGATAAATTTAGAGCGTACTTGGTGGGCACAAAGGTTATTGTTCACACAGACCATGCGGCCATCAAGGATCTCTTCAATAAAAAAAGATGTAAGGCCTCGATTGATTGGGTGGATTTTGCTACTGCAAGAGTTTGATTTAGAGGTTCGTGATCGTAAAGGAGCAGAAAATCAAGTTGTAGACCATTTGTCAAGGTTAGAGACTCATGATCATGTTGTTGATAACTTTATCTACATTCAGGAAGAGTTTTCGGATGAAAAATTATTATCTATAAAGAAGTGTGAAATTCCTTGGTATGCAAACATTGTGAATTTGTTGGCAAGTAACTTTTACCCTCCTGAAAGTACAATTCAACAGCGGAAGAAACTGCTCCATAATTCTTGTGCTTATATATGGGACAAGCCATATCTTTTCAAGCAGGGTCCGGATGGTGTTATGCGAAGATGTGTTTCAGAAGCTAAATTCACACAAGTACTACAAAAGTGTCATTCATCCCCTTATGGTCGACATCATGGAGGTGAGAGAATAGCTCAAAAAGTGTTATAATCTAGTTTATTTTGGCCAATATTACTTTGATATGTCGTGGCTTTCGTGAAGAGTTGTGATCAATTCCAGAGGTTGGGAACAATTTCAAGGTGTCATAAGATTCCCCTAAATAATATTCTTTAAGTTCAAGTATTTGATGTTTTGGGAAATTGGTTTTACGGAACCATTCCCACCGTCCAATAGTAACTTGTACATTCTAGTGGTAGTTGATTATGAATTTAAATGGGTGAAAGCTGTAGCTTGTCCCACTAATGATGCAAGAGTAGTGCTGAAGTTTGTAAAGAAGAAAACATTTTCCCGATTTGGCACTCCAAGAGCTATAATCAGTGACGGAGGTACGCACTTTATTAACACTTTGTGTAAGAATCTTTTAGATAAATATGGTTTTAGGCAAAAGGTGGCCATTGCGTATCATCCACAAATGAGTGGACAAGTTGAGGTCTCCAACTGGGAGAAAAAGCAAATACTGCAGAAGACGGTTAATGGGCAACAAAAGGATTGGTCCGAGAAGCTAGATAATGCATTATGGGCATACCGAACAGCTTATAAGATTCCCATTGGAACCTATCCATATCGGTTAGTTTATGGGAAAGCATGTCATTTACCTGTAAAGTTGGAACATCAAGCTTATTGTGCCGTTATAAAGTTGAATCTTGAGATGAAGGCCACAAGAGAGAAGAGATTGTTGCAGCTTGTTAAACTTGATGAGTTTCATCTCCATGCTTATGAAAATTCTAAGATGTACAAGGATAAAACCAAGAGATGGCATGACAGAAAAATTCAAGACAGAGTGTTTGAACCCGGACAACTTATTTTGCTATTTAATTCGAGGTTGAATTTATTTCTGGGAAAATTGCAATCTAAATGGTTTGGGCCTTTTGAGGTGGTGCAAATGACACCTGATGGAGTGGTTGAACTATGGAATAAAGAGAAGAATTAGAAGTTTTTGGTGAATGTAAAACGTGTGAAGCATTACTGGGATGATCTTGGAGATAAGTACAACGTATCCATCACTTTTGCTGATGATTGAGACTGAGCTAAGCCGTACCATGATGTAATAAGGCGCTATGTGTGAGGAAACCCACAAATTTAATGTAATAGGTAGTTTAATTCTTAGTTGTTAAAAGAAAAAGATAAAAATACAAAAATATGAGTCATGCCACGACAAAAACTAAGGCACTGAGTGGGAGGCAACCCACTAGTCATACAATTATTGTTGTTTTTATTTAGTATGCAGGGATGAGAGAATTGAAATTGAGGATAATAATATGTCAAATGAGGCATTCAGGTTTGAAAAATGATATATTTAAGTTGGGTGCAACATTAGGTAAGAAAAGGGTTAAAAAATGCACTGAAAAAGTTGATTTGCAGGACACCGCATCGCGGTGAGATGACAATCCATAATTTTCAAATTCCAGTAGGTTGTTGCAATACCACCATGTTACAGTGATGGATTAAAACATATAAAAATTGTCGATGTAAGGGTCACCATACCGCGGTGAAGTCCTAAACCACAATTGTCATTTTCCAGAACCTCACTGCGATTTCACCGCATCGCGGTGAGGATCAAATGTAAAGAAGAAAATTAATTAAGATCGAGTTCAACCCAACCCGACCCAACCCAGATTGGACTCAAACCTCTATAAGTATCCCTTAAAACCTAACCCCTCTCATTTTACCACTCTAAGCGCCACCCCAAAATCCCCCATCACAAAATTTCTCTCAAGTCCTTCCTAGTTCACTTCTTACACTCCATAAATAAGGTAAGTTCTCAAAATTTTCATATTATTTTTCCCAATTTGGTGGCAATTTTAATGAATGGGCATGAATAAGTAGTGTTCTTTAGGATATTATTTGAGTCATATCCCTATGTAATACATTCTTCTCATGAAATTTTTGTGCATCGTTAGTCATTGTTTGCGTACTCTTGCATTAAAATGTTAAATTGATGAGTGAATGAGTATTAGGTTTAATTTAGGAAATCTTACCTGTGTTGTTATAGGGTTTTCACTGATTTGAGGGTATGTGATTCACGTCAAAGTATGGGGTGGGGCGTGTACTGTGTAAATTATCTGTGTAACATTGCGATTCAATTCATGAGGGATGTTTTAGTTTAATTACATAGGTAAAGGTTGATATCTAGAGGTCCAAATTTTGTTTTTTTGTGTCCTTGAATATACTGATTATTGCGTTAAGCATTGGAATTTGTGCCATACTGCAAAGGGAAGTCTGAGTACCTAGTGTGATAACGCTGAACTACTATGCGCATAATTAAGTTTGAAATGTATTGTTTATTTTTCCAATTAGTAGTTGCTATATATTGTAGTATGTTTAAATTGAATTGATCTTATACTAATTATTGAACTAGACATTCTCTGAACATCAAAAGTTTGGCATGTAATTGAGGAAATGTTTAGCCTGGATTGGCTGCAGTTAGGCTAGTTGACGCCCTTCGAGTTGTGATGTGATATTATACAGTGTATTATGAAATCCTTAGATGAAATTAGGCACTGTTTGAATTATGGTCTAGCTGTAATGTACACAATATAGTCAAAATAGGGAACTTTAAGTACCCTATCCTTACATGTGAGCAACCTGGCTAGCAACCAAGTGTGGGGTAACATTATCACTAGTCCAAACATAGATAAGGCTAGCATAATCTATGACGTGGTTGTGATTTATCTGTTCTATGTTTTGAATTATAGGAATTATGGATCGAAGACAACTAGCACTAAAAGGAAAAGCTGGTAATTCAGATCCAGCGAGAAAATAAAGCAGACAGACTGAGAAGCAAACTAATAGGGTGCCCCGCGCTCCACCATTCCCGCGTGGTCAAACACACAGATTTTAGTTTAAGGCAGTCAGGTAAGTAGGAATGAAATGGTACACCGAACATCTAGACACAAAATATATACCTAAGGTATTTATTGATAGGGCAAGTTTGCAATGAGAATACCTAAGTATGGTACGTCATCTGGAATAGCTGAACATGACTTTTATCTTTTACCATCCAACTGAGTGTAATTTGCACCTTGTGCGTGAATTTTATGCTAATTGGGAACCGCGGGACATGCATCATGAGGTGAAAGTTTGTGGTAAAGTAGTGAGATTTACACCGAAAGACATAAATGACTTGCTGGGAATACCTGAGATAGATGCAAATCAGTTGAGGTAGATGATCATCACTCTGAATTATTCTCACATTAGACATTTGCTAATTGGTACTCATTCGGCATCCAAGTGGACTAGACAGAGGGGCACGGGTCTTCATTACTCCTTCCCATATGCACAGATGAACAAGGAGGCTCACATATAGGGGAACATTGTGTACCATTGCCTTATTTAAGGCAAACATATGACAGAGGTTACACGTGATCGAGTATGTTTGATTTATGCTTTAATGTTCTATGATATTGAAATTAATGTAGGCCATGTGATAATTTCTTCTATGAAGAAGATGTGTTTCATTGAGGGGCACAAATATGGGGTTGGAAGATTGTTGACTCAATTTTTAAGGAGGCACCGAGTAGAGGAGGAGGAGTTAGATTATAAGTCTATGGTAGATAGTCTCCCTATTAATGTTACTATAGCTAGGATTACAGCTGGGGATCAGGTCTCAATTCTTACTATGGCCGAGCATCAAGCTCGGACTGATGAAATCACTGTGAGAATATATGGTTTACAAATATTGCAGCTGCAGGTTGGGGAAAGAGTAGCCACAAATGAAGAGATTCACATTGTTGGGTTGGATTACCCACTTGGTTATCACGCTAGGACATTGCTAAGGATTGGGCCAGAGTTCGTTGAACCCATAGATGATGATGTACCTACAAATGAAGAAAGGCAGCGGCAGGAGTCGGATATCGAGTCTGATGATGATGAGCAGTCTGAGGATGTTGATGCAAATGATGATGGAGATCCATCTAATGATGGTGATGATGCTGGTATTACACATGATGCTAGTTTTGCACATGTTGATATGGCTTATGCCTAGGCAGGGAGTATTCAGCCACCTCACCATTTAAACCTATTTGAAAGTACTGGGACAGTGCTTCGACTAAGTATGGGGTGGTGTCGCATCCTCTTCACTTCCTCTCTTTATCCTGGTAGTTTGGCTTGTGTGATTGGACAGTTTTTTTTTATGTTTTGGATGTTTTTATTTTCATTTTGTATGGATGTTATTTCTAACTATTCGGAACACTATGTCTGTAATAGTTAGTAAGTTCAAAGTAATGATCGTTACAATTTTCCCTCAAGGCATTTTTCACGTTTTTGCTTTTAGTTTACAGTGGTTGCTTTTATTTATTTTTGCCCTTTGTGGCAAATTTCAATTTAAAGTATTTATTTTTTTCATAGTTAGTTGCCCTCCCCTATGATAGATCGATGACGACCGTCTTAAGGGAAGTTAGTCTTTAGAAGCTGAGAATGGATAAGAATCCAATTACAACTTTTGAGAAAATGCTATGTGTTGGGCCATTTTTATAATGAAGGAAAAATAAGTTATTTTTAGATGCTAAATATTAATAGGTGAAAAACGAGTTATTGGCTTAATGTTGAATTTGATAAAGAACAAGATCGGGAACCTTAAGGATCCAACTAGATTTTTAGCATGCACCGATTGTGTTAGTATTTATTCATATTCTACATGTATAGGAATAACTAGAACTTTTCCGATGTGTTTACAAAGTGAAATAAAGGGTTTTGGGTGTAGGAGTGTAAAATTGAAGAAGGATAAAGGTGTAAGTGAAACTCTAAAGAAGTTTTCATTGTGTGTCTAAATTGTGATGGTTAGGAGCTACAGAAAATGCGAAAGAAATTTTGGTTTTTGTTGCCTGTTGTTGTTACAATGAACCTGCTTTGGTCCTAGTCTATTTAGAAAAACGTGCACCTCAACCAAGGAGAATAACTTTCGTTGTGGGTGGCTACTATAGGGGTGCGTAACAATAACTAGCGTTTAAAGAAGAGCTGAGAATTGTTTTGTGATGTAAAAGAAAAGTACTCCTACCATAGGTTTTTGTTAATGTGTTGAATAAAATTGGGGTGAAACAGTTGATGTGTGAAGGTAATGAAGTGGAAATTGGTTGATAGAATGTGAGTTCGAGTGAGGTTTTTCATGTATTAAAATGCTTAGGGAGATTAGTCACTATTTCCTAAATAGTTCCTACCCATCCCCTAGCCTACATTACAACCTTGGAATACCTAATTGATCCTATATTTCAACACTAGACTATTAGTGGAGTAGTACACAAAGGGAAAGCCTATGGTTCATTGTCTATCATGTAGAAATTCTTTGTTGACAGTGAGAGATTGAATATTGATACTCCCCTTATGAGAAATATTAAAAAAGTGTGAGCGGTATTGGGAACTTTCTTGTTGTGAGGGTGCATGCGGATGAAAATCCGGATTACTTATTGTTGTTTGATTGATTTATTTGGTTAAGTTTTCCGACAAATCGGATGCCACTATTGAGATGATGTGATTTGAAACACTTTGTTCATATGCATAAATGGATTTTTTTTGACATATTTTGAGGTGAAAAGTCATTGTTATAAATTGTACGCGCCCAATGCAAGCACGACTCCTTGGATATGACGTGAAGCATAATTGAGTGATTGTGTTTGTACTTGTTCAAGAACGAATAAGGTTGTAAGTGTGGGGTGGTGATCTTGGGCATATTTATATGTCCCATCACCAATATTCACCCATATTATGACTTTTTTTGAGTGTTAAATTGTGCCATTTTGGTATTATGTGAGCTTTAATTGCATTTCATATCTAATGGACATGATTTATGTGTGCAGGATTGAATTTTGATGAAATCTACTGTGATTGGACGCATTAAGGAGGTATGACAATGAGAGGCTCAATAAAGACATTCGAACATGGTTTGGGAAGAAAATAAGGAAGAGAAAATCTCCAAGATTCCATTTCAGGGAGCCAGCGCGTCGCGGTGACATGATAATCACCAATGCTCATGTTTTGAAGCCTACCGCATCGCGATAGAAGTACAATTGGGAAATGTCACAATCCATTACCTCTCCGCGATAATACCGTATCGCGGTGAGGGTTAAATCCATATTTGTCATAAAATAGAATCCCAACGCGATTGTACCGTGTCGCAGTGGCAATAGCGAAGAAGATGATGTCGGACGTGGTGGAAGCACAAAGCGGGTTTTCCATCCCAGCTATAAAAGGAGAAATTCACTACAATTGGGGACAATTTTGGCAAGCATAGTAGCGGCGGAAAAACAAAAAATTCTCTGTCTTAGGGTTCTTAAAATTTCTTTTGAACTTCTTTACTTCAAGAACAATTTTGAGTATGATTAATTACTTATTTTTTATGTTGAATTCAAACATGAGTGGCTAAATACCCTTGTTTTGGGGTTGAGGCCAAGAACATGATTACTCTTTGATATTCTTTATAGTAGTTTCTTTTTGGATTATCATCTGGGTTGTTCTTAATTTCTTGAGCTTACTATTTTGATGAGTGACCACCATTAGAATAAATCAATATTTCTATGTGAATCTAGTAGGAGAATCATAGGATAGAACGAAGAAATTAAGGAGCAAGGTTCTTATCCTTTTATGAAATAAGGGGTTTGAATTAGAATCTAGGATAGGGATATACCTAAAAGCCTTGTTTGGTTCAATTGCAAGAAGAGAACTTTATGAATCTTGAAGAATTTTTGTATCTCTACGGGAGTTGTAGCTGCAATATTCAATAGATAGAAGATTTGATGTTGAGAGACCAAAATCATAGCATAAACCTTGCGAATCAACAACCCGATAACCAACTATACTGCCATAAGAATAGAAATTTGTATGATTGTTCGAAATGCCTCAACCCTAGAATTCTCATCATTACTTTTTACAACCGTTGCTTGCTTTGCTCTAGTCACAACTTGTTTTTTCTTATTTATTAATTTACATCTTTACTTTGAAATTCACAATCATCTTGATACTTTACAACACATAATACCTTGTTGTCTAAAACTAAAAGTTGGTTAAATTTCTAGTTGCTTAGTCCTCGTGGGAACTATATTTAACTGTCTAAGTCACTATATTACTTGTACAATCATGTGCACGTGCGTGTGCGCCTGAGTCACAACATTGGTTTATTTATATTCATGACAAACCCATAAAGCTCTAACTCTATGAGAAATATTAGTTATCCCCAATTGGTTGGCTAACTGACGCTTGAGACACTCTTTATAGAAATGATCATCCTTCCCTGAATCAAAACATACCTTAGGAGCTTTATCTAGCGAAGAACATGTGCTGAGCCTATATGAACAACTAGCTCATGCATGGGGCATTCCATAGACTAATGATAAAACTACTCGCAGTCCAAACATGCCCCTAGGACTCGCTAAAGTACTGTACCTACTGACCTATAGCCTGATATGCTGCCTATATGGAATTGACAGGCTACAAGTGATGTTGACCTCTATTGGGGGCATACCTAACTCCAAAAAAATACCATCAACACAAAAATATTGGCATGCCTTCCTACCACCACCTCTATATAAATCAAAACATGCCCTTTGGGCGGTCTTCACATGATCAACAATATGAGATAAATATAACCCAGTTGCTATCGAATGATCTAACACCATGAAAAGTAGCAAAGTTAATATTCTGATAAATCCATGCACCAACTCATGGTTTGAAGGATATAGTATAGGAGCATGTCAGGCACAATCGATAAACCTAATATCAAACTCTAAAATAGACAAAGAACTCTAATGAACACAAACCAACCCAACTTTATACGAGAACCACTCAATGTACTAGACACTATTTGTGGATATAAAGTATCCACAAACAGACTCAGAATCCTCAGCTATGGATCCTAAAGAACTGAGGTGGTCATAAACTCCATTGAAGCTTGGGATAGCCACAAATTCTTTGGTTGACACTAAATATATTTGACATTAATTTCTAATGCACTATCCCGATGCTGAGATGAAACTCTAGAAACACGTGCAAAAGTATTATGCACATCTATCAATGACCTCGTGTTATTCATCTAGGAAATAATAGAGTCAAAGAAAGTACTTTAGTCTTATAGAAATATGAATACACGACAAAGAGTAAAGAATAGAATTTCCTAAGAATGCCATATAGCTTTCCAAAGATAGAATATAAACACCTTTGTACCAATTCGTAGAAATATGATAAACACTTAGATATTGTACCAACGCATTTGTAACTGTGTCTATGATACTTATTTATTGTAACCCAATTTATTAGGTAATGACAATACCTACTTATAACACCCTGCATTTTCAACCCTTAGAAAATTTCCTGGATATCTGGTTTCTAGACAAGTTACGACTATGGGAAATGAGTCGTACATAGGGGTATGAGTGGTATGAGTTGGTCGTATGATGACCAGTATTAGATGGTAGGTTGAATTTGGGTTCCTTGAATAAATACGACTTGGTGAATACGAGTTGTATGGTTGGATATAGGTCGTTTGGTTTGGGGGTTTTCCTTTACTTAATATTAGACTTGGAAACTTAAGTTGGATCTATGTAAGAATGGATTACCATGAGCCGTAATCCAAGGTACGAGTCAGGCCATGGACTCATATGGTGGACAGTGTTCAAACCTCTTGCGATTATATTCTGCCAGGGGTAAAAGTTAGAGGTATGAGTCGTATGCTTTGGGTATGATTTGGTTTGGGTAAGTCATACCTTGGATAGTGTTGGGTCCAATGGGAGGCCTAGGGTATGAGTGGTGGGTACCTCTTGTATCGAAGGGTATGACTGGTACGGTTAGTCGTACCTTATGACGGGAATTTTATGCAGTTTAAGTGAGGGTAATCTGGATATTTCTTCGCTTAACCTAATAAATCCCCACTACTTTTAACTCACTTGGAAGGTTATTTATCCTATTATTCTATTCTTAACACTTAAAAAACACTCTCCAATTCTCTCTACAGTTTGTGGGCAAAGAAAGTTAGGGTTTCATCTTAAGGATTAATTTGGGGATTGTGTTGCTGATTTCTCTCCATTATCTTCATAATTAAGGCATGTATCTTCCCTCATTGTTAGTTCCAACTAAAGGCATGGTTTTATACAATGTTTTCATGGCATGATTTATTGTATGGTTTTGGGGTTTTCAAATATGTGTTGGGGTTTTGATTATAAATGCTTGGTTATGGTTTTACCATGTTTTAATTATGTTATTACATGCTTAAATAGTGGTTTTGGGTACTTGGTTGCATTGAAATGGTCATATGGTAATTGGCTTTGGTTTTGGAAATACTATTCCCCCAACATATTTGATAAAATGCCTATGGTAATGCTTTTACTATATTATTGGATTTTTAATGGAACTATAGCATGGGATGGTTTGGTAATGGAACTATAAATGGTTTAAGTAGTTTGGAATGGTTAAATTGAATGGTTTGGTGGTTAAGGTTGTGGTTAATTGAACTCCTTATGGGGTATAATAGAATCCCCCAAGTAAATATGTTAATGAAAAACTTGTAGGGTACAGTGCAATCCCCCAAGAAAACATAATGGATCATTTATGAGGTACATGTGACTCCACCAAGTTAACTTGTTAAATGGGTACATGGTAATCCCTTTACCTTAAAAGGTTTTGATAAGGATAATACTTGGTAGTTATAGTCGGTATGACGATATAAATATTAATATCCTTGGTTAATAATAAATGGAATAATGGATTAGTTGGTTGGAAATGGTTTTAATTGGGCAATAATGGATGGTGTGATAGCTAACCGTGAAGGTGGGAGTTCAATGAACGAACATTGGAAACTCATGTTTGACGACATGAGGGATTGGTCATAGAGACCATATATGATACTATGAGTTATGAGGGAATCCTCTAGTACACTGTACATATGTATCATGGACAACTAAGGTTACTTGGGAATCCCCTACTCTTATGGTATCTCCAGTTCATGCGGCTACACACATCGAGTCCCCTTTAAGGGGGTTACACTGAACCATATATCCCATTGATGGTTAAGGATGGTTAAGATACACATACCCAGGTTAATGATTTTAAATGCATGCTAAACCCGTTTCCCTTTCCCGGTATGGTTTTATATATGTATGGTTTGTATGCATATGGTTGGTTTACTTGGTTTTACTAGATGGTATTATTTTATCCTTATCTTGAGTTCATGGTGTCTTTCACCCGCTAACCCATATTTGAGATGCTATATCCCCACATGATGCAGGAACCGATCGTTCAACTCCTCTTATATAGTGATCGAATTTTAGGATAGGCTTTTGGATTGACATGGGGAGCTTTTATCTTTCTGAAAGGCTCCATTTCATGTTGTGGACATTTTCATATACTTTAGTTATTTTATGGATATTGGTTTTGGCTATGGTTTAGGGCATGTCCGTATCGAATATTTGTTTTCTTTCGGTTAGAGGCTTTTATGGAACTATTATAGGTTGGTATGGGCGGGATCGGTATTGGTGTTAGCCTTAGTAATGGTATTGGTATTGGTATTGGAGCTGACACCATTTGACTGTATTGTTGGTTGTTCCATCCTCTTTTATTTTAGGATTATATTTACTTATTATGGAGCTCATATGGTTATAGTTTTGGATCATGGTTTGGTTAGTATCAGTTATTGATTGGGTATCGGACAGTTGGACTTGTTTGGGTTATCATAGATATAAACCTATCCCAGAGTCTTGGATTATGCAATGACGCTATTTTGTTATATGTTCAAAATTCATTTGACTTAGGATATGCATTGGTCGGTTGGGTTTGGTAACGGGGTGGTCTCCAGTCCTGGTTGGACTTGGGATGCCTATTATGACAAGGCCCTGGTTCGAGTCGTTTCACTGCTATAAACCGCTTGTAGGTTAGCCAACCCATAATTTGAAACAACTAGTAACAGACTACTAATAGAAATTAAGAAGTAATAGAAATAAATCTAATAAAGAGACTAATATATAAATGAAAGCTCAAGAACTGGAGAAGTCAGTATAAGAGCTTCTAATACAAAAGGATTACAAGTAAAATACAGAATAAATACATATACTAAAATATAAAATAGAGATTAGTCTAATCAATAGAAGGGAGAGTAGGAATACTTCAAACATTAGAAGCTTACCCCAAATCTCTAATCCATAGTTTCTCTGCACCATAAACATGTAAATGGCATGAAATTTTACTATAATCTACAAGCTATAAAAGTATAGTATGAGTACCAAATAGGTGGTACTCAGTAAGCATTGGCCGACTATGCTACATAAATAATGCAAGTATAAATAACAGGTAAAGCAAGAACATAAACTACCTGTTGATATCCAAGGAACTAAGCATAATAATGCTAATGGAACAATAAGGATAACTAGCCTATTCTAACAGTGTTTAAGAACAAAAGTGTAATATCGTATATTAGTGGCCTATATACAAATGAAAAGTGAAAGAAGAATATATAGTCATAGTATAAGGCCAAAGAAACTTACACAATATGAATAGACATGAAAAGAGAGGTATACACGATAATACCATATATGTACATATACATATATATCGGACTAAATATAAATGTAATAACCTAGTAAAGCCAACCAAACATCTCAAAGATCATAGCCTAGTAAAGAAGCTAATACTAGGATAATCAAAGTCTCAAATCAAAGAATGTCTAAACATGGGATAATCTATATAATAAAAGGATGAATAAACATGGGATAATATATTAATAACATATCTTACTATGAGAAAGAAAATGAGTCAGAAATATACCGACAATTTTGGCTACCAATCCATAACCTTCCTTTACGAACTAACCATAATAATCAATAATAAAGTAATCGACTAGTCTAAATAAACAATAACCTAAACAGGCCCCCATGAGCCCTGAAGGTGCAAGCACTCAATAAACAACAATCATAGCTTTAACCTATACAACTCCCCCTATGGCTGACAAATATAAGCACTAAACAATTATACTAGTGATAGACAATGCATATGAATGAATCAATTCAAAATAAACCTGAAATAACATATCCAATTCAAGTACCATAATATAGAAAGTGTATACGCCTCTTTTAATTCAGTAGCTTGCAAATTCATGACCTAAGAAGATCATCCTTCTGTGACACTGTGGCTCACAGACAAAGGGGCTCATAGGGCACTCAGTATATCCATATACACTTCTTGGTCCCAAACCAAGACTTTTAATAACCATCATAATCAATCTACTCTGTCCAGTAATATATATATATATATATATATATATATATTGATAAGATAAGTGCTCAGACTCCAACTGAGATTAAAAAACTATAAATTTGTAAATCCATTGCCCGAGATTAAGTTTGGAACTAAATCGGTAGAATAGCATATAAAGGATTGAAATCTCCATGGAACAAAGTAAATAGTAGTGGTAGAAGTGTGGAACAAAAGACTGGAATCCTCCTTGATCAAATTTCCAATAGCTCATTTAGTAACAAAAGCTGGCTTATCATTAAATAAGGTAGTAAGGTTCCCGTTGTAAAGGAATCCACTTTAAAAGTAAAAATTGGGAATAAAACCCTTTTTAGAAAATAGTAGTAAAAGCAAGGATTTGATTTGAATTATACCAACAAGTGATCATAAATACACCTAAACGTATGCATGTCATCACCATAAGTTCCTAACCATCCATAAACTAGAATCATGCCTTTTTTAAAGATAAAATACTTATCTGGAGTCCGACGAGTATCGTAACCATGACCTTGGCCCCCAAAAGACATAATTAACATCATAAAGCCTCATAACTCAAAAAATTCTGATAATCAAGGACATAAAGTCACTAAAAAGATCTAATCAAGAAAGTAATGTCTAATTCTCTAAGTCAAATGGTAAGTCTTATATTAAAGTTTCCATAATGTCATTCTATGCCTAAACAAGTTCATAAATAAGGATAATAGGAGTCTAAGGCAAGTATTCTAAGCTAAGGTTCAGGTCACATTTCTATCCCAAATTCCCTGAATAGGTCAAGTCAGGATATGCTATCCATAATCCCATACTATAATCCTTAACTAACATGCAATCTATACATAACACCATCTCATAGAGAAAAGTAGATCAAAGCCTACCTCGATGTCATATTATAAATCCAAAATCATCCATAAACTGGTCATCTTTGATCCGCGATCCTGATATGTCACCATGCTATCAAAATAATAATCTACACATCAATACAAGTAAAATGAGATTCATATTGCAATATAAAACTTCAGGCCCAAAATTAGATAAAAAATAGGCCCATGGGGTACAATAATATAATCCCAAAATTGAATTTGTCACGAGATCCCTCAAAAGATACAAAAACTATGCTAAAAAGTCGAGTACAAAAAAGCACAAATCTTGGCCCAAATCATCTCCTAAAATTTAGAAATTTAAGACCTAAATTCTAGGAACTTATAATGTAAAAGGATCGAATATCATGGAGAAATAATAGAAAATGACCAAGAAGTGTTGAACTAGCTTACCTTAGCTTCAATGGTTGATTTTACACACTTTACCACATCCCAAGCTTTCAAAAGTGGAGGAAAAGTGCCCTAAAATGAGGTAAAAATAGGTGAAGAAGAACATATAGGACCTCCAGTGACCGCTAAATTGGCCACCACTAAAGCAAAAATGTAAGACCTACCTCCTACGTTTGAAATGTTAATTTTTAACTTGAATTATGCTTAGGGATGTTAAAAGGGTAATTTAGGAAAGTTTTGTAATTTTCATAATACGTTTGGGTAATTTTGGGACCCTAAGGCAGTGAAGGTCCGCGATACTAGCATGCCACGGAGGCTACCCACCGCGATACAGTGTGCCATGCTTATGTTTTAATTTCATTTAATTTTTGTTTTATTAACTTAGGGTGAGGAGCTTTTGGTATTTTTACACCTTGTACGGCCTTAAAACATAAAATAACCCCATTCCCTTCAATTTTTAAGGATTAAATCTTTCTTTATCTCTCTCAAACTCAAAACCCAAGAACATTCACTCTAGAAATTACCCCTATTGTAATGAAACTTTTGGAAATAGATCCAAAGTGTTTCTATAATGGGTCTATAGTAATGGTTCCAACCGTTGTTAAAAAATTATTCTAGTAGAACTATTTTTTGCTATAACCATTGTTGTTGTAGGATAACCATTGCAATAGGGTGTTGTCATGACTTGAGGCTACCCCCTAGTCGCGACAACGGTGCTTACGACCCAAGTGACCACAAGCTAACCCATGAGTTGGTACCTACTATAAGCACTAAACTAAATAGTAATACATCACGTGTGTGGAAGGTAAGCTGATAAGATACTCTCAAATTGGGTACTGAAATACGTATCAAAATATGTCTAAAATATCTAATGGAATACTAGAAACCAACTGTCTATCTAAAAATAACTGATAACACTGAAATGATTGACTGGCTATCTAACAAATTATCTGAAAGCCTCTAAACATAATGAGGAGGTGATGGGACAGACCCTTAACTAACTCCAATTTGCTGATCATAAAAAAATACTGAAGTAAATGAAATAACAAATCATGTCCTCGATGGATGAGAACTCACCACTACTACTGCTAAGTAACGCTGAGTTGTCTAAGAGAGACTAGGAAACTGTGTGTCCGAACCTATGTTATAATATAACATAGCACAGAGCAAAGTATACAGTCAGTACTTTGAATATACTGGTATATGAGATAGGGACTGGTTGAGATGCATGAGGTATCTGGGCATAAATGCATGAACATGTAATATCTGAGAATGCAAGACCAAACATAAATATGTTTTTTAGTTAATCTGTAATCTAAAAGACTAAAAGTTGTATAACTGAAAATCTGTACACCTAGTCAAGCAAACCTAAACTGAAATACACTGATTACTATACTGAGACTGTGGTAGGTATCATATAACTAACATGCCCCAATCAAAGCTAATCGGGGTCCAACCTGTAACCCCAGTTGGAAGTGTGTCAGTACTGTGCCACGGGTACTAATACATAGCTGTGTGGATCCATCGAACTGGTATCCTGAAGGACTAATGAGTCACCCTTTACTGGTAGATGCTCTTATGAGAGATGTGTTAACCCTTATGTGGCAGGTGGACATCTCAATACTATGGTGGCTATGTAGTTTAGGAACTCAGGGACTACTACTAATGGTCACACCCTCTATTAGCAGGTGATCCCCCATCCCTGGATTCACACGGTGCCAAATCCTACTCCCAACTGAACTGACAGTGATACTGAACTTACTAAACTCAATTGAATATTCTTACATAACTGATAGCGCTCATCACGATCATAGCTATCTGAGTAAATAATAAGACTTGTGGTTTCACTGAATTATTACCTGAAAGATATGAAATCATATAAACACATAGGTACCGGGGTTCATAACCCGCCAGCACTAAATGACCATTAATCATGATAGTAACACTTAAAACTGTAGAATGGTAATCATGGTTCAAAGACCCAAAGCATGAATATTCCACCAAACATATGAAAATCATAAATTTGAGGATTTATTCTAAAATCAATTGAACATGACATGGGATTTCCAACACTTAAAACCTTCTATGACTCATTCCACTTGAAAACACTTGTAACCATAACTTGACATTGAATTAACAAGAGATTCATGGACTTATGTTATCTTGAACATGTGTAAACTCATAAAGTTAACCAAAAAGGGGTTTTTGGGCTCCATGGGTGAAAGGGACTCACAGATAAACATCCCACATACCTGAAGTAGAAGCTTTGGGGAAATTTCCTTCAAGTTGTTCTTGACCTTAAGAAACCCTAGCTATTTGGGAAAGATGAAAAAACTATTTCTCTTGATTCTATTTAGTAATTTGATGTTTAATGATGTAAATTAGGGATTTGGGGCCTTTTATACCACCCCCTGTGAAGCCAAAACAACATGGGTTTAGCTTGTAAGGGAGTGGGGAAAGACATAAAAGCCCCTAGAAAAACATACATAAAATCGCGTTCCTAGTCGGTATGAGTCAACCTTACAACTTGTATGTTAGGGTATGACTGGACTGTTGACTCATAAGCTTAGCAGATATCAAAGAACATATATTGGTCTAGATATGAGTCGTACTTCTAACTCGTAAAATGCCTAAACAATTTGGTAAAGTCACTCGTAAGATGAATGGACAACTTGGTGAACCAACATTATTATTGATATGACTTCTCTAAATACGAGTCATACCTTAGTATACGATTAGATACCCCCTTCTCATATCCTGTATAGAACCTCAAGGGTCAGCACTGATGTCTATACGAATAGGTTCATATGACTCGTACCCCTCTTGATGACCCATAGGGTCAAGTCATACTTGTAACAAAATATTCAATATGCTATACTGACTTAGCTAAGAGTTCAACAAAAGACTCGTATTGTGGGTATGATTGAGGATCATGAGTAGTTACTGCACAGAGACCTTAAAAGTTTTGGGGTATTACAATATCTCCTCCTTTGGAATATTTGTCCTTGAATAAGACTGGTTAGACTAAGACCACTGAGGAGACTGAAATCATCTATTGAACATGCATGACTCAAAACATGATTAAATAACTAAGTCTGAAACATAATACATGAACTGGACTGATTTCGTGAATACATGCAATGACATGAGTTTGGTTACATAGATAAAACTGTGGACGGAAAAGAATCAATCTAAGAAATATTATTACGTCAAGCTGAATATGGGTTTTAGTAGAAAAGGTGAGGGTACTTGGTTTGCATGTTTTCTTTTACTTCCCAAGTAGCTCCCTCAACAAACTGATTCTGCCAAAAAACTTTAACCAAGGGAACTTCCTTATTCCTTAGACGACGAATCTTGCGATCAAAGATCTCAACTGGGACTTCTTCACTGAAATGTCTATCCTTAATGTCCATATATTATAAAGGAACAACAACCGTTGAATCATTAATACATTTCTTTAACAAGGAAATATGAAGCATCGGATGCACTGATGCCAAATTTGTGGGCAACTCAAGCTCATAAGCTACCTTTCAAATATGGTTTAAGATCATGTAAGGGCCAGTATAGCGGGGACTGAGTTTACCCTTCTTCCCAAATCTCTTTACTGCTTCATAGGTGAAATTTTCAAATAGACCAAATCACTAACCTCAAACTCAAGATATCTTCTCCTCATATCTGCCTAAAATTTCTGACAGCTCTGGGTTATCTCTAGTCTCTCCTAAATCAGCTGAACTTTCTCCATTACCTCAAACACTCAATCTATCCCTACCAAAGCCATTTCACCTGACTCAAAACAACCAATAGGAGATCTACATCTCTATCTATAGACAACCTTAAATGGAGCCATCTAAATACTGAAGTTATAACTATTGTTATAGGCAAACTTAATCAAAGGAAAGTGGTCATCCCAGCTACCTTTAAAGTCAATAATATAGGCCCTCACTATGTCCTCTAATATCTGAATAGTACTCTCTTCCTGAATTTCTGTCTGAGGATGAAAAGCTATACTGAGATGAACTTGGGTACCAAGACCCTTCTGTAAATCCTTCCAAAAGTGAGAGGTACACTGAGTACCTCTATCTAAAATGATAGGCAATAGGACCCCATGCAATTTCACCAACTCTCTAAGGTAAAGCTTGGAATAATCCTAAATTGAGTACGAAGTATGAACTATCAAAAAATGAGTTGATTTAGTCATTCTATCTATAATGACCCATATCAAATCATGTTGGCGACGCGTATAAGGCAATTCTGTCACAAAATCCAGGTTCACCACTTCACATTTCCAAGTGGGGATGCTAAACTCCTTCAAGGTACCACTAGGCTGTTGGAGCATAATTTTAACCTGCTGATAATTTGGACACTTAGCCACAAACCCTATAATATCCTTCTTCATACCACTCCACCCATAGATTCCCCACAAATCATGATACATCTTAGTGGCTCTAATATGGATAGAGTATCATGTGCCTTGCTCCTCTTCAAGTATTCGATGTCTCATGCCATCAATACATGAAACACATAACCTTCACTGACAATGAAGCACACCATCTCCCACATTAGAGAAAACCTCTACCTTCTGATCTCTAACAACCTCCTTCAACTTAACCAAACTAGGATATCTGTCCTACTTTTCTTTCACTTCAGCCACCAATGAAGATTCTAAACCATTATAAACTATTTTAAAGACATATACTACCTTCAACTGAATAATCAACTGAACACCTAATCTTGTAAGTTGATGAACCTCACCGACTAACTTTTTCTTATCGTCCTTAACATGAGCAACACTACCCATAAACAACATTATAAGGGAATCTTCCACTATATTAGCCTTGCCTAGATGATACAACACACTCATATTATAATCTTTTATTAACTGAAGCCACCTTCTCTGACGAAGATTCATATCTTTCTGTGTGAATACGTACTGTAAACTCTTATAGTTAACCCTCGACTATTAGGTGGACATCTCAATCCCATACTGGCTACGTAGTTCTAGAACTCAGGGAAAGCTATTAAAGGTCACACCCTTTACTGGTAGGTGAGCCCCAATCCCTTGGTTCGCTCGGTGCTAAATCCTATTCCCAACTTAACTGACAAAACTCAACTAAATATTTTTACATAAATGATAGTGCTCATCATGATCATAGATATCTAGGTAAATAATGAGACTCATGGTTTCACTGAATTATTACTTGAAATAGCTGAAATCATGTAAATATGTAGTATCAAGTGTTCATAACCCGCCATCACTGAATGACCATAAAGCATGATATTAACACTTAAAACTATAGGATGGGAATCATGGTTCAAAGACCCAAGGCATGAACATTCCACCAAACATGTGAAAATCATAAATTTAAGGATTTATTCTAAAATCAATAGAACATGACATGGTATTTGCAGCACTTAAAACATGATATGACTCATTCCACTTGAAAACACTTATAACCATAACTTGGCATTGAATTAGCAAGAGATTCATGGACTTATTTCATCTTTAACATGTGTAAACTCATAAAGTAAACCAGAAGAGGGTTTTTGGGTTCCATGGGTGATGAACATCATATATACTTGAAGTATAATCTTTGAGGAAATTTCCTTAAAGTTTTTCTTGACCTTGAGAAACCCTAGCTACTTTTAAAAGATGAACAAACCATTTTCTCTCTATTTTATTTAGTAAATTGATGTTTAATGATGTAAATTGGGGATTTGGGGCCTTTTATACCGCCCTTTGTAAATACAAAATAACATGGGTTTGGATTTAAAAGGAGTGGGGAAAGACATAAAAGCCCCTGGAAAAACGTGCAAAAAAAGGCATTCCCGGTCAATATGAGTCAACCTTACGACTCGTATGTTAGGGTACAACTAGACTGCTAACTTGCAAGCTTGGCAGATTTCAAAGAACATGTACTAGTTAGGATACAAGCCATACTTCCAACTCGTTAGATGCTTATACGATTTGGTAGTCACTCGTAAGATGAACGGACAACTTTGGGAACCAACACTATTATTGATACGACATCTCTCTATATGAGTAATAATTTCGTACACGACTAGATACCCCCTTCTCATATCCTAGACAGAGCCTTAAAGGTCAACACTGAAATCCATACGAATGGGTTCATACGACTCGTACCCCTCTTGATGACCCATAGGGTCAAGTCTTACCTATAACAGAATGTTCAACATGTTATACTGACTTACATACGAATCCAACATATGACTCATACGCTGGGGTACGACTGAGGATCATGAGTTTTATGCTGTACAGAGACCAAAAAAGATATGGGGTATTACAGTCTTATAATAACGGTTGCCTAAATATTTTCCATAAAGGTAGCTATGGCAACACTTTATTGGGGGGAAAATCTATAGCATTGATTTTATTTATTCCCTCCATACTATTTTAGTCGATTCACTATCTCTGTCTCTCCTAAATAGACCAATTCTCCATCACTCCGACCAATTCCCTCCATAAGTACTCAAATTGATTCTCTCTCAAATCGACCATCTTACCACCACTCTAATGTACCACTGCTCTAACCTACGTACCATTGTTCTAACCACCGTTCCATAATTCCAACCACTATACTACTACAAAAATGATTCCGTTGCTGCTTGTCCCACTAGTGCTCTTGTGCTACTTCGACCACTACTTTAAAAAGCCAAAAAGTCTAACCACCATGCCACTGCTGCTCCTACATTAATTTCTGCTCCTTCATTACTCGAATAACCACTTCAATTTTAGCTGTCAAATTTGCAGTTCAATTGTACTTTAATTTGGTGATTTTAAGGTTAGAGTGTTCTTTTAATTGATAATTTTGACCTAATTTTTTGAGTTTCTATTTTAGGATTTCTTTTCTTTCACTTTGATTGTGTACCAAACATTTAGGGATGGGTTTAAATTTCTACATGTACTAATAATCATTATTTGATGGATGTGAAATCCCTAAGATTTTATTTTTTAATCATTATTTCTGAAATTGAAGGTTGGCGGTATTCATACCAAATCTAGATAGCATATAGTTGATAAATTAGCTTCTCTAGTTTGTGCTTTCTAAAATAAAAAATCGGTGGTATTCTTACCATGTCTAAGCTTCATGGTTTGATTGGCCATTCAACAATTACTTTAGCTTTCCTACATAAATTTATATTTTTGAAGAATTTAATGCTTGTATTAACCAAGTAATAGACTTGAAGGTAACATACATGTCCTAAGAAAACTTCAAAATTTACCTGATGACTAGTTCTTCTCCATCTCCTGATAACTTATAGCAACTACAACCTCTAGTGAAAGGAACCTATTTCTTGTTCCACTTTGCAGTTTCCAAAATATTTTGTGTCATCTTCCAATATTTACATTTTCATAACAACAACAACCTAGCTAGTCTAATTCCACAAGTGGGGTCTAGAGAAGCAAGTTATTCATTATTGCCTAAATGCCAGTTTCCACTATTGTAAGATAAATTACCTCAGAAATATGTTTAATGCAAAACTCTGTGTTCTCCCTTATGCATGTGTTAGTTGCTTCAGAAATTTTAGAGCCTCTTGCATCAATTTATAAATTGGTGATATCATCACTAGAGTATATTAGACTAGCTAAGTGTTAGATAGTTATCAAATATAGAGCATTAAGTATTATGGAATAAAACAATGTATTTATGATATACAGTTGATCCCAAATAACTAGGATTGAGGCATAGTAGTTATTATTGATCTTAAAAGGTTAGACAAAAGAGAAGTACAATTCATATTTTTATGAGAAAAAGAGGTAACCTTTCTTCTTCGAAATGGTTGGTAACCCTTAATTGAATTGGACATTAAGGTTTCCAATAGCAGTTGGAATAGGTCGGGAACTCACATATATTCACATTGATTGCAAATCTTATGTACTTCATCTTAATGTTAAGTCCACTAATATACTTCTGGACATAAACTATGAAGCCAAATTGAATGATTATGGTCTAAGTAGATTCCTTTTCCATACTGGATAACTATGAAATAACTAGAATTCGTAATGTAGTTGGTTATGTTCCACCAGAGTTGGCATAAAGTATGAGACTTAGTGATAAATATGAAGTTTATAGTTTCGGGTAACTTTGTTGGAGATGGTCATCGAAAGGAAACCTGTAAAGAGCCTAGTAGCAAATAAAGTTGTGGTCTTTTGTTAATATGTTAGAGGGATAATAGAAAGAGGTGTTGCTTCAGACTATTTTGACAAAAGTTTGAGGGTCTTTGCATAAAATGAGTTGATTTAGGTAATAAAGGTAGGCTTGATTTGTACTTCTGAAATACCTTCAAGGAGACCTAGCATGGATGAGGTAGTGTAGGCTCTTAAGACCATCAGGAATGGCTTAGGATGATAGTAAAGAATTAATAGAGCCCTAGGATTTAAAATAGAAATTGATCATAGAATGAAAAACAAGTAGTATTCTTGAATTTGGAATGAGAGTGATTAGGTGGCTTCTTTTAGTACAAAAAAGAAGATTCTTTTTTATTTTATTTTTTATTCTTTTAATCAATTGGTCATTGTAAGTTTACAATAAAGTAATTCATTTTCTATAAAATACCAAGACATTTTAATGTCTTATATGTTGCTTGACAACTAGTTTTTATATAATCATACAATATTGTTGTCCATTTACTATGTACTATTAAGTGGATAGTAATTTTCTCTTCGAGAAGAATATATCAACAACCTTTAAAGGGGTGAAAGAAATCAACTTATTTTTAGAATAACATTATCTAGTGCTACCACAAGAATGAATATGAACAAATAATGAGTTCATATATGAAACACCCTAGGTTATAGCCCTTGGAAATTACCTGAGCTTTGAGCTCACTGTCCTAGTAACGACTTACCATATGAGCCATGTGGTGTGGGTATAGGTCAGGTGACCCAAATAATTAGGTGTCTAGTGGATGGTGGTTGGGGTTCTATTGTGGTTATGACTTAGTGGTACGGGTCGTTAGGGGTGATAACGGGTCGTTAGGACGATCCTTTATCAATTTAGAAACTTAGTGACTTCACTTGGCTCTAAGTATGTGATACGGGTGTCACGAGATCAAGACCATTTACTAGAAGTCAAACTCGTGAACTACAAAGACTTCAAGGCGTGTTTATAAAATTGGATGCGGTTGAGCTTGTTGCGAACTTTCCCAAGGGAGTGTATGTCTTGACATGTGGGGTCTGACCTTAGGTTCTAAAAAATACACCCCAAAGCTGCGCCAAACAGCCCATACCCGCCACCCCTTCATTAAGGGCAAAGGGGTCCTTTTGCCATCCTTTTTGTAAAGACTATTTAAGGTGTTTCTTTAGATTGGTTCCTTAGTTAGTTCATTCTTGAAAACACTTGTAATATTTAACATCATATTTCCTCTCAAGAAGAGAGTAGACCCCAAAAAATTGAATATCAAAAGTGAAAGGTTCCACTTGTGTTGTGAAACAGCTAGAAATGAGAGTGCTTGAGAGAACCATGTTCCTCTTGTGTTCCCATAAGAACTTGGTGCTTTTTAACTTGTTTTGTAGAGGTTTTAGAGTTTAACACAATCTTTAGTTGCACCTAATAAGTTCTCCTTATGTCAAGTTATCTATCTCCTTATTTTTCAAGTTAGTGTGTTTGTTGTTCTCGTTTGATGTCTTGTACGTGTGGACTATTTTTTGTGAGTTTGTGGACTGTTTTGTGCTCTTGTAGATACGGTTTGGTATCATTTGGTATCAAAGAGAAGGCTGGTAGTGTTCTTACACCACCAATCTTAGGCTCTTCTAGTTGAAAAATAAAAAAAAACAAAAAAAAAGTAGGTGTTATCTGGTGACTTGTGTTGGCCGAGAAGTGTCTAGATTTAGGTGTTATTTTTCTTGTCTTAGTAGTTTTGTGAGTTAGTTTGTTGTTTACATCGCAAACTTGAGTCTAAGGTCCAAGATTTGAGCCTTTTTTTTTAGTGTTGTTGAAGGTCAGATGGCTTGAATATTGTTGTTGTTCGTAAGTGTTCTTATTGTTGCTTATGATGTTCTTGAGGTGAATGTTCAACAAAAGGTGTGTTTGATTTGAAAGAGGAAGAGAGAGGTGAAAGTCTTGTGTTTGTCTTGGAAGTAGTTTCAAGACAACACCAAAGAGACAAATAGATGAGGTACCTCACAAAAATCTTACTTACCAAAAGGGTGTCAAACCTTTTTTCAAAAAGAATCAAAACGGGAAAGGAACAAACCAAAGCCAAAAAGGTGTTTTTCCATTTTGGTGCAAGTTTGTGGAAAGTTGATAGACACCTTGACCTTTGGAAAGAGAGTTCCAAGTCTTTCCTTTTCACCTCAAAAACCGAAAAAGCCTCACCAAATCAACAAAATTGAATCATTCAAGTTGGACAACATCAAACTTAAACAAAACAACAACACCAACGGACAAAAATAAAAAGTGTGGGCCACATCAACAACAAAACTTAAGTCATAGGACATTCTAAGTTTCTTTTCTTTTCTCTAATAGTTTCTTTATATTTGTCTCCTATACTATTTGACAACTAAGTAACAACCTACTAAGTTGTGAACTTATTTTCGAGTACGTCTTTCGTGTCAAAGTTCTTTGTGGTGCTTTGCTCGCTTACAATTCGTAGTTGTTCTTGGTTCAAGTACGTACGAAAATTCCTTGAGTATTCAAAACTAAAATTCATTCTAACTCAAGAGTAGACACATTACTAAGCACTCAAGGATTGATAGCCGGCTTACAACATTTGAAGGGCCAAGTGGGTGAGCCGAGTGAAAAGAGTGTGTGAGAGTATTTTCAGCTAATGTTTGCTCATTTTGTAGGTACATTTGCAAATAGAACCACCACACATGAAACGTAAAATGTCCAATGCACAAACCGTGGATCATAATTTTATGAATGCCCTTGTAACTAGTCTTGAGTCCTTGTCTCGGGACATGGCTAGAGTGAATTCTGTGGTTGAGAAGTTAGGAGTAGAAATGGCCTCTATTAGTGGCCGAATGGAAAGGGTAGAAAGTCAACAGAGTTCTCGACCCTCAAATACCCAAAGAAAATCCCCAACTATTACCCCCGAAGACACACACTAAAGAATATACCCACCAAATGCCATACCTCAAGCCAACTATTATTCACAAGGCCGAAGCCTTGAAGGACCTAACCATTCTCCACATCCCCAAGTCCCACATGATGGATTTGGAACCAAACTGCCACCCTTAAATCCAACTTATCCAAACCAAAATAAACCAATACAGCAACCTCCACCACTATATGCCAATCCACCATACCAAATTCCAAATATCCAAAACCCACCAATGCGAGAAGAGGGATTTATGAGGGAGAACCAAAGGAGAAGGTATGGAATATATGATGATACTTATTTGATGGAAGATGGGATGAGAGGAAGAAGGGTAGAATCTATGGAGAACCGGGGGCTTGATGGTAGAGGCGGCCAAGGTTCTTGGGAAAGGGATGTTGGCCTCAACACCATAAAAATGGGGCTCCCGATATTTAAAGGAGAAAGTGATCCAAAAGAGTTTCTCGCATAGGAATCTTCATGTGAGAGAGTCTTTCAAGTGAATGATCTCATGGAGGAGAGGAAGAGATGCTACGACATTTCTCATTTTGAGGGATATGCTACCACGTGGTGGGATTATGTCAAACGTTTTGGCAACGTATTTATTAAGGGGAAACCCCCTCCTTGGTTTTAGTTAAGGTATATTATGAGGTAAAGGTACCTTCCCAAAAGATATCAACATGATCTCCTTGCAAAATTGTACAACTTGAAGCAAGGAAACAAAAGTGTGGCAGCCTATTCAACAACTCATCTTGAAACTTGATCATAGAGGAGAGCAAGTGAGCAACGACATCATCCGGTTCAAGGTCGGCCTAAATAAGGAAATATCTTCTCACATGAAACTTCATAAGTTTGAAACTATTGAAGGGATTTTTCAAGCGGCTTTAGAGATTGAACAAGAGAACAAGGAAAGGCCAGCATACAAAACCAAAGCCTACCAAGGGTCCTCGGGTTGGACCAAGGGGAAAGAAGTGGTTCCATCATCTTCAAGGTGGAAAAAATTCAAGAAAAAACCAGTCAATACCCCTCCACCCATGAGAAAGAGTGCTCAACCACCTCCTCCACGGTTTGAGGGAAAACCAAATATTTCTTCCAATGTCATGGGATTCTAATGCTTCAAATTCCATGGATGGGGACACAAGTCTAGTGAGTGTCCTAATCGGAGAAATGTGATATTGAGGGAAGGGAAATTGTATTTCTTGGGAGAAGAATTTGGACTTGAAGCGGTTGAAAATAAGGAAGTCTCTCAAGATGGAGAGAGAGGGAAGGCCGAAAGGCCTAGTAATGATGATGAAGATGAGGTTTGGCCTCAAGAAGGTGAACTTAAAGTACCTAATTATGTGGAATGGAGAGTTATGATTAGAAAAGCATTGGATGATCCTAGCCAACGAGAAAACCTCTTTCACACTAAGTGCCTCATTAAGGGGAGTGTGTGCTCCTTGATTATTAATAGCAGAAATTTTGATAACGTAGCTAGTGCCTCGATGGTGGATCACTTAAAATTGAAGACTACTTCACATGCGAGTCCGTATAGACTCCAATGGTTGAATGATTGTGGATAATTAAAGGTG
Source organism: Capsicum pubescens (assembly GCA_030864215.1). Lineage (NCBI taxonomy): Eukaryota > Viridiplantae > Streptophyta > Magnoliopsida > Solanales > Solanaceae > Capsicum > Capsicum pubescens. The sequence continues at coordinate 187,019,497 of CM061548.1, forward strand.
ACCCGTCAAGTGGTGATTCGGTTCAAAGTTGGAAATTATGAGTATGAGGTACTCTGCAACATCATTCCTATGTAAGCTTGTAATCTTTTGTTGGGTCGTCCATGGCAATATGATAGGTCGATCAAGCATGATGGACGAACCAACTACTATTCCTTTAAGTTCAAGGGTCGGAAGTACAACCTCCAACCATTATCACCATAACAAGTGTGTGAGGTACATCAACAAATGAAGAGTTTTCAAGAAAAGGGAAAAAAAAGGAACTCGTGGGTAAAGAGGAGGAACCTGAGAGGGGGGCGGGTGAGAGTGAAGAGGGAGTTTTGGCATTGAGGTATAGGGATTCGATGGTAATATTGGTTCGAAAGGGAGACCTCTTCAAAGAGTATGATAATACTACTCCCATGCTACTTTTGGCTAATGTTTTAAATGCTAACCCGTCCACTTCCCCTATCCCATATTTTATTTCTAATGTTTTGCAGGAATTTAATGAATTATTTCCAAGTAAGTCGCCGCAAGGACTTCCTCCATTTTGAGGAATTGAGGACCAAATCGACTTTGTTTCGGGGTCGCAATTGCCGAACAAGCCGGCATATAGGATTAATCCCACGGATACAAAGGAACTCCAATGGAAAGTTGAGGACCTCCTCAACAAAGGATACATCAAGGAAAGCATGAGTCCGTGCGCGGTCCAGGTGTTTCTTGTGCCAAAGAAGGATGGGATATGGCGAATATGCATGGACTACCGAGACATAAATAAAATTACGATAAAGTATCATCATCCTATTCCTAGGCTAGATGATATGTTTGATGAACTCAATGGCTCTTGTGTGTTTTCTAAGGTTGATCTTAGGAGCGGATATCATCAAATCTGTATGCAACTGGGTGATGAATGAAAGACCGCATTCAAGACTAAGTTTGGTCTATATGAGTGGATGGTCATGCCATTTGGTCTTACCAACGATCCTAGTACCTTTATGTGGCTAATGAATCATGTGATGAAGCCGTTTATTGGCAAGTTTGTGGTTGTGTACTTTGATGATATTTTAGTTTATAGTAAGTCCCTTAATGAACATGTTTTACATCTACGGAGTGTGTTTGATGTTCTTTGGAAAGAAAAGTTGTATTTTAATATTGAAAAATGCTCCTTTGGTGTTGATAAAGTTGTGTTTTTAGGATTTTTTGTAAGCTCGAGGGGAGTGAAGGTAGATAAATCCAAGATAATTGCCATTAATGATTGGCCAACCCCAAAAACCGTGGGAGAAGTTCGGAGCTTCCATGGGTTGGTAAGTTTTTATCAGAGGTTTGTCAAAGGATTTAGTACCCTTGCTTCCCCCTTGACCAAAATCATCTAGAAGGACCAGCCTTTCAAGTTGGGTGAAGAGAAATCTAAGGCCTTTAGGACCTTGAAAGATATTCTCGTTTTAGCATCATTGTTGCAATTGCCTAACTTTGATAAGATATTCGAAGTTGAGTGCGATGCTAGTAAAGTAGGCATAGGGGATATTTTGATGCAAGATTTAAAACCCATTGCTTACTTTAGTGAAAATCTCAAAAGAGCAACTCTAAACTACTCTACGTATGATTTGGAGTTGTATGCCTTGGTTAGAGCATTAGGAAATTGGCAACACTATCTTTGGCCAAAGGAATTCGTAATCCGAACGGATCATGAATCCTTGAAGAACCTTCAGGCACACGATAAACTTAACAAACGGCATGCCAAATGGATTGAATTTCTTGAAACCTTTTCCTATGTGATTCAATACAAAAAGGGGAAGGATAATGTGATAGCCGATGCATTATCTAGAAAGCATGTTCTTGTGTCCACTTTGTCATCCAAGATAATGGGGTTTGAGAGCCTCAAGACCTTGTATCCCCAGGACCCTTACTTTGATCCTATCTTTAAGGAAAGTGAAGCTGTGGGTAGGGAAAGGAGGCCCTAAGATTTTAGTCTTTATGCCATGTTTGATCGGTTCTTGTTTCAGGGAAGACGGTTGTGTGTACCTTATAGCTCTTAGAGAGAGTTTTTTGTAAGGGAGGCACACGACGGTGGTCTCATGGGTCACTTTGGAATTGATAAGACTCTCAGAATATTGGAGGAGCAATTCTATTATCCAAGGATGTGCAAAGATGTCAAAATTTGTGGCCAATGCATGAATTGTAGGAGTGCTAAGTCTAGGCTCCTTCCTCACAGGTTATACACCCCGCTTCCCACTCCATCACACCTGTGGATTGATATTTCTATGGATTTAGTGTTGGGGCTTCCATAAACTCAAAGGGGTAGGGATAGCATCATTGCTGTTATTGATCGTTTCTCCAAAATGGCACACTTTATTCCTTACAAAAATAGAGAAGATGCGGCTAGTGTAGCTTATTTATTTATTGAAAATGTTGTTAAGTTACACGGCATCCTAAGGACCATTGTAAGTGATAGGGATTCTATGTTCCTTAGTCATTTTTGGAAGTTAATGTGGGGTAGGCTCAAAACTAAATTATTGTTTTCTACATCTTGCCACCCGCAAAACGATGGCCAAACGGAAGTAGTAAATTGAAACTTGGGTACCATGATACGTTCCATGGTTAAATTTAAGTTGACATATTGGGAATATAACCTACCTCTCATAGAAGTTGCTTACAATTGGGTGATCCATTCGAGTACGGGCATCACGCCCTTTGAATGTGTCTACAACTTCAATCCCCTAACCCCCTTGGATCTAACTCCTTTTCCAAGTGATGTTGTTGTTATCTTATATGGAAACAAGAGGGCCGAAGCCATGAAAATCTTGCATGATATGGTGAGGTTGCGGCTTGAGAAGAAGAAGCAAGAAGTGGCCAAATGAGTCAACAAAGGGAGAAGGCATCTTCTGCTTGAGCCAAAAAATTAGGTGTGGGTACATCTACAGAAATATTGGTCTCCCAACCAAAGAAAGGGTAAGTTTCTACCAAGAGATGACGGTCCATTCCAAGTTCTTGAAAGAATCAATGATAATGCTTACAAGATTGATTTGCCACCGAAATACCAAGTTCATAACACGTTCAATGTGTGTGATCTCTCATGGATTGATACCATTGAAGATGAGGAAACCGTGAGTTTGAGGTCAATCTTCTCTCAATATGGAGAGGATTATGCGGGTGTCACAAGCTCGAGACCATTTACTAAAAGTCAAGCTCGTGAACTACAAAGACTTCAAGGCGTGTTTATGAAAATGGACTCGGTTGAGCTTGTTGAGAACTCTCCCAAGGGAGTGTACATATTTACATGTGTTGGATGACCTTATGTTCTCAAAAATACACCCCAAGGCTTCCCCAAACATCCCACACCTGCCACCCCTTCATTAAGGGCAAAGAGGTTCTTTTGCCATCCTTTTTGTAAAGACTATTTAAGGTGTTTCTTTAGTTTGGTTCCTTAGTTAGTTCATTATTTAAAACACTTGTAATATTTAACATCATATTTCCTCTCAAGAAGAGAGTATACCACCAAACATTTGAAGATCACAAGTGAAAGGTTCCACTTGTGTTGTGAAACTGCTAAAAATGAGAGTGCTTGAGAGAATCGCATTCCTCTTGTGTTACCGAAAGAACTTGGTTCTTGTTAACTTATTTTTTAGAGGTTTTAGAGTTTGATACACTCTTTAGTTGCTACCTAATAAGTTCTCTTTATGTTAAGTTATCTATCTCCTTATTTTTCAAGTTAGTGTGTTTGTTTTTTTCGCTTGATATCTTGTACCTGTGGACTATTTTTTTTGAGTTTGTGGACTATTTTGTGCTCTTGTATATACCGTTTGGTATTAGTATGAGTATCTCTCAAAGGGTCATGAGGATAGGGTACGAGTGGTATAGTTGAATTATATGTTGTGCAGTGTCAATCCCTATTCTATCTCGTGTACGACTCGGTTGTATGAGTCATATGGTGGACAATGTGTGGGTGTCCAACTAATTGTATTGGTGATGACTTAATTGTATGAGTCTTATGTTGTTTTCATGAGTCACGATATCAACTCGTTATCACCTGCAATATTTTTATTATTTTAAGTTGGGGGTGTTCTGTTTATTTCCCTTTTTAACTTCCTTTGACACCACAACATAAAACACCTTTTGGGACTTCATTAGCCTATTAATCCCAATCAAACACTCTTAAAATCTCTATCAAGCTCTCTTTCAAGAAAAAGGCTAGAGTTTTATCAAGATAATCAATTAAGGCTTTCAAGGGTGGTTTCTCTCTATATTCCTTGGTGTCCAAGGCATGTTAATAAAGGGAATCCCGGTGCACTAAAGCTACCACTATACACGGTGTACGAGGAAGGGCTCCACCACAAAGGTGTATCGTACATAGCCTTACCTTGCATTTCTTCCAAAGGCTGTTTCTAAGGCTTGAACCCGTGACCTCCTGGTCACATGGCAACAACTTTACCAATTACTCCAAGGCTCCCCTTCCATGTTACTCTTCCCTCATTTGTATTTTACTAAAATCATATGTTTTAATGTATGGTTTTCATGGTATTTCTATGGTTTTGAAATAAAGGCTATGGGTTTTGGATATTCATGGTTGATTAATGTTCCTCAGACTTGATTATGTTTTTTTTTTCTGTTTAAATTATGGTTTTCCACATATGGGTGCATGGGCATGGTGATTAAATTAAGGGGTCATGGTTGAGCCCTATATTTGATGATTTTGGCTTTGATAATGGTATTCCCTTAACCTGTTTGGAAAACTATCAATGAGAATGATTTTGTCACATAGTTTTACTATTCTTAACTCCTTGCATTGCATAAATGGTTAAAGAAACATGAATTGGTTTTGGTTAGTTTCATAAGGTTTTGGAAAGGCCTTGGTGGTCATGTTTTAATTATAAATGGTTTTGTTTAACTGGAAATAACTGGGTCTAATTTGGTCTAAAGGTTTATATGTCATAAGGTAATAGACAAGCACTAATTTTGGTATGATGATACCAATGGTTAATGCCTAATAAAGGAATCCTTGGAAAATAGTTGGGAATGTGTAAATGGCTTTAATATGGGCTTAGAGAGGGTCTAGTAGAAAAGTCATGGAATGTGGGGGTCCAAGGGAGACTGACACTGAAAACTCATATTTACCGATGTGAGGGTGGTCTTGGTGACCGTGTGCATGAAGTAACACTTTATATTTTTGGGAGATGTACTAGTCATATTAGGTTTTTTTCTCTAATCATGTGGCTAACAGGCACTGAGGCTCTTTCAGTAGGGGCAGTTGAACCCATATAGCCTGTGGGTGGTTTTAGGATGGTCAAGGTACTCATCTCAAGTTAAGGATTTAAATGCATGCCAAACCTTGCTCCCTACCCCGACATGATATATATATGTTGCATGAATTTCGAACATATAAAAAGATAAAACAATAATAACAGAAAGATATTAAATAAAGTCTAAAATCATAATCCAACAACCTCAACCAATTATCCAACTGGTGCCAACCCTAATACCAATACCAATACTAAGGATAACACCAATACCGACACCGCCCATGCCTATAGTATTCTGACAAAGCCTCTAACCAAAATCAAGGAAAATCCAGTAGGGACATACCCCCAAACATAGCCAAAACCAAAATCAATGAAATAAAAATAATGAAAAGAAGTCCATGGCATGAAATAGAGGAATATGGAAGCTCACCACTTCAATCTGACTCAAAGCTGTCTCTCGAATCCAATTCACTGAACATGAAAAATAGTAGTATGATCGGTTCCTGCATCGTGTGGGGATACAGTGCGTGAATATGGTTAGCAGAGTTAACGTTAACATGTACTCAGGGATAAACATAAAGTAATGCCATTGTTCAAAACCAAATCAAATAAACCTATATAATCACACACATGTATGTGTGTGATTGCATATGGTTATTTGATTTGGTTTTGAATGATGGTATTACTTTATATTTATCCCTGATTACATGGAAGCGTTCACTCCGCTAACCATCTTCGGGCGCCGTATCCCCACGCGATGAAGGAACCAACCATACTACTATTCCCCCTGCTCAGAGAATTGGATTCGGGAGACAACTTTTAGTCATACTGAAGTGGTGAGCTTCCATACTATGAAAGACTCTATTTCATGCTATGGACTTCTTTTTATTATAATTATTTTATTGGTTTTGGATTTGGCTATGGTCGGGGGTAGGTCCCTACTCGATGTTCCTTGATTCTAGTTAGAGGCTTTGTCAGACTACTATAGGCATGGGCAGTGTCGGTATTAGTGTCAGCCTTGGTATTAGTATTGGCATTAGGGTTGGCACCGATTGGATATATCGTTGAGGTTGATGGATTATGATTTTAGACTTTATTTAATGTCTTTGTAATATTATTGTTTTATCTTTTTATATGTTTGGAATTCATACCACATAGGGTGCAGGGCGGTTACGATTAGGTATTAGGGGCGGTCTCCGGTCCTGGTTGGACTTAAGATGTGCAACACGACTAGGCCCTGGTTCAGGTCGTATCAATATATCTATTTGTAACTATACAATAATGAGGAATTACAAGACCTCTACAAACCAATCATTCCTTATTACTATTCTTATACACATATTTCATTCAAACACAGTTCAAGTTCATGTTTTAGGGACCATGTCCCATTTAACCAACCAACTATCAAGGACATCCACTTACTCCTTTCATGGCCAAAAAGGCCTCTAGAAACCATTTATAAAGCGTTCACATTCATTAACAACATCTTACCCCATTCATTTCTACTAGACCAATACCATAGATACATATTTGGCCTTCGAACAACTATTTAATCACTAATCACTTCAATGGACTAAATGACTTAATTAAATTCAAAATTCATTTCAATTTACGATCATCAAGACCAATACAACTATTCACATTTCATTAGCAAGCTTACAACACATTCTCACCATATTTTAGTTCAACAGACTATTTTAATTTAGTTTTGTGATTAGGAACTTTATTCCCTTATTAGCCTTCTATCAACAAGGTCATCAATTATATAATACATGGCTCACAATACATTAGTGATATCATTTATCTATCATTCATACTTATTGTCAAGTTCCCTAATTGAAAGAGTCACCAATATATGACTAGACAATTCACTTAGACATTTTCACTAACACCTTATGTGCATACTTTAACAAGGCTATTTCCATGGTAGAAATCATCATGATTAGGGTTTCTCAAGAACCTCATGTTAAACAACATATAAAATGCACCCATATATGAATATAACCATCAATGACATGTATAAACATAAGTCTAAGCAAAAATCAACATTATTCATCATTAAGCAACAAAACCCTTTTCATTTGATTTTAAAATCACCATGTACACTTACTAATCCAAGTGTGAAATACATGGGTTTAGAGTTATTTAAAAAAGGAAAGAGGTACATGCCTTAAACAAGTTGATCCACCAAGAACTTGACTCCTCTTTATCTTCTAGAAGAGCACCCTCCAAACCCTAGCCTCCAATCTTATTTCAAGAAACTTTAAGAGTGATTTAGAGAAAGTTTAGGATGTTAGATCCATTCAAAATATGTTACGGAGGCCATATACACTTATATAGTGAAGGGACTTAGGTTTTAGGAAATAGGAAATGACCACAAGGCCCTTAGTTAAAATCTATAAAATAAACCCGTGCAGGGGTACAACTCACCTTACGAACCATACCCTAGGGTACGAGTGGTTACCCGAATCATACCCTAGGCTTCTCCTTGGTCACCCACACTTATATGGGTACGAACATATACCCTTGAGTCGTACCCTTTGAGTCGTATCCAAAGGGTATGACTCATTCCCTCAACTATATACAACATTCATACCAAAAATATCCATTCTACACCAAGTGCCATGCACCATACGACTCCCTTAGGTATGACTCATACCCTTAGATAAGACTAAGGGGAGGTTTACTCATATAGTGAATAAAATACTATCCTCCTAGGCTTCTCAAGGTACGATAGGTGAGGGAAGAGTGGATACGACTCGTATCCAAGGGGTACGAGTGGCTTGCCCAACCGTATCTTGTATAACATGCTTAAAACCCAAAAATAATTTGCAAGGCCAAGATCTTGGGTGTTTTATTCTCCCCTACTTAGGATCATTCATCCATGAATGACGGGCAAGGCAAACACATTCACAAGTTAACACATTACCACACATCAAGCCAACCTTTAACCATGTTATAACACAAGGCATACAACAATAATAAGACACGCATCATGATCGTTTCAAATCTATTATTCATTTTAATAGCTTTGAGATTCCAACCCACCATTTATCAAAGATACTTGATCAATTCAAAGCTTAGGGGCTTAAACTCATTGACTTTCAAGGATATAAGACAACTCAAGCATTAGGAACTTTAATCCCTTGTCCAACTTAGACATGAATCGATCCTAAGCATTGGGGATCTTAACTCATCATTTTTTAAAGCGTAAACTAAGTTAGGAACACCAACACACATCTCAAGCATGAGTTTCTAAAATGGAAAAATAAATGCGGATACTTGGACTTTATGTCCTCCTCCACCTCCCAAGTAGCTTCCTTGGACTATTGGTTCCTCCATAGAACCTTCACCGAATCCACTTCTATTATTTGTAAATAGCGAACTCGCTGATCCAAGATCCTCACTGAGATACCCCCATAGGGTAAGGAGTCTGGAATATTAACCCCCTCTGAGAGAAAAATTAATGTAGGATCACCTATGCATCCTCGCAATATAGAGACATGAAAAATTAGGGAAAATAGAGTTCAATCATGAATACAACTCCACTCGTAGGAAATATTTCCAATCCTTTTGATACCAAATAAGGACCAACATAACGAGGACTAAGCTTTCCTTTTTTTTACTGATTCGCATCGCTCCCTCCGTGGGATATCTTCAAGAATAACCAATCGCCAACACTAAGTTCTAAACTCCTACACCATACATCCGCATAGGACCTTTGGTGACTTTGAGTTGTTCTCAACCTCTCATGAGTTGCCTTCACCTTTTATAAGGCTTGGTGAACTAAATTGAGGCCAAAAAACTTACCCTCGCCAACTTTTTTCCACCCAATAGGAGATCAATATCTCCTACCATATAATTCCTCAAAAGGCGCCATGCCAATACTATAGAGCAGAGCAAGTCTAATTCAACTTAGAGTTTATCGAGACACCGTACTATAAGAGTCTGAGTCTATCCATACACTACCTCTACATTCTAGAATATCCAAAACTAGAAGGAGTTAATGTAAGTCATCAGTCTCTATTCCTTACATTCATCCTGAACACTACTCTGCTTTTTTACCCTTACAATATGGACACCACAAGTAGACGACATAGAAAAACTATAACTAACCATTATAGCCAAAATAACTAACATAGGCTTGAAACTCAAAACTGTAACACAACTATCCCATAAAACAATTCATACACATGTCTTCCCAAACCTCTTAGGTGCCCAACAGAAGAAGGGTCACAGAGGAACTAAAGAATAAGGACCACTCACTCCACTCAAGGAAAGACCCTCAGTAGAGACACGACACTAAAGGTATAGAGTGCTATAACACCTCATACTTCTACCAAGCTTAAATTCATCCCAAAAATGTCAAAGACTTGCTTTAAAGATGAATATAATTTTATACATGTATAATTTTCAAGATTTTGACTTTTTGTTATGTGAGAAATTGAATAAGATTTCCATCGATATAAAATTTGCCCAAATCCGATACCCGGGCGAAGCGTTATAGCCATTTTAGTATGACAGTGTACCACCTGGTACTTTAGCGTGTCGCGGAGCCAGCCAAAATGGCATTTGTCAAAAACCAATGAGACTCTGCGATATTGGTGCATCGTGCCAAGGCTCAATTTCAGAATTTGTCATCTAGTGCACCAATGCAATTCCACCACGTCGCGGTGCCCTTCCAGTTGGCATGTAAGGTGGCAACGCGATACCACCGCATCGCGCCACCAACTAGTTTCCCAGTCATCAACTTTCCAGTGAGCTGGCGCAATTTCATCACGTTGTACCAGCATGTAAAATTGGGATTTTTATTCAAGTTCTGTTATTTAATTTCAGGGACCATTTGGTAATTTCCCAAAGCCCCTAATCAGCCTAAATATGGGATCTATACCCTTAGTATCCAAAATCGCTCAATATGTTCACTATACCTTAAGAAAAAAAGAACTATCTCTCAAATTAGCAAACCCTAGTCTCAAGAAATCAAGGTAAATCCCAAGAATCTCTCCAAAGACTCCAAGAAACTCACAAATTAAGGTATGTTAGATGTTTATTCATGGGTCCCTTCCACCCATGAAGCCCAAGAATCTCTTTTCAAAGTACAAGATTGTGTATTTATGAGTTTTTCATGATTTACCTGAATTGAAGTCCATGTTTATGTTGTTGTTGGGTGTTGATTCATGTTTTAGGTTTCATGTTCCATGATTTGATCCTAGTATGTGATGATTTGTATGATGTTCATGATAAACCCTTCAAGTTGAAAGTTTATTGATGTAGCCATGATACTTAGATGTAGTAATTATTGTATAACCAAAGCTTGTTCCCCATAGGTTTGATAAAATTCCTATGTGAATGAATTAGTGCCATTATAGCATGTCAACAAGAGATCCCAATTTATGTACAAGTTAATGCATGCTAAGCGTTTGAAGAAATTCCTCATTGATTGTATTGTGAATGATAGACTATTGTCATGTTATTGCAAAAATTGTCATGCTTTATATTATCCATGATATCGAGTCCTGGGGTAATTAATACCCGACAATTTAGTGTTTTCCTAGAGACAGTGTCAGTTACAGAATAGCCTTCATGTCACGCTCAGTAGTACTCTAGTTAGTTTCAGAACTCAGTCTGTTATAGAACTTAGGAAAACCCAGAAATCTCAGTATCTGTCCAATCCAATTTTAGTAATCAGTTCAAAAACTCAGTAGCATTCAGTCAGATAACAAATTTTAGTAGTATTCCATCAGTCAATAGAACCCAGTGAACTCAGTTAGATCAATTAAGTAGCATGATCAGTAACAGATTTAGCCCAGTTCAATACAATTTAAGAATCATCTTAGTGTCTATACAGTTGGGAGTAGGATTCAGCACCGAGCAAGAGCAGGGATGACGGCTTCCCCGTCAGTTACGTAGAGTCATTAGTAGTAGTCCCTGTACTTCAAAACTGTATAGCTAGTGCAGGATGAGGGGTCACCCATCAGATTAAGGCTTGGCTTCCTATCAGGGTCACCCGTCAGATAGGGTTGACCACAACAGTGTCTTTACCCATGGCACGGTACTGACACCCTTCTAGATGAGGTTATAGGTTGGAACCCATTAGTTCAGATTCAGAGCATGTCGGTTAGATGATTACTTCCCACAATTTCATTTTTAGTCTCAGTCTTCAGAATAGAACTCAGTTCAGAATTTTTGAAATCAGGATTGTCAGATATAGTCACTCAGCTCAGTAAAGAACTCAAATAGTTCTATAGATTTAGGACTGTTAGATATAGTCAATCAAAATCAGTATCAATAAATTCAGGAATCACCCACCAGATATAACTGATCTATGGGGTCACTCGTTATATAGGATCGACCCCACAACAGTCATCAGTAATACAGTACTAAGAGATCCAGTTATTAGTATTACAGTATCAATAAACTCAGATAATAGTTAGACAGTATTCAAAACTCGGTATTCAGTGTTTGTACGACCTTAGTTACAGTTTACATTTTCATGGATGCATCTTCATTCAGTAGTCTCATGTTATTCAGTCAGTTTTATGTTCATGCATATGAATACTTGCATTTAGACTTACGTTATATAGCATACCAGTACATTCCCATGTATTGACACATACTTTTCTTGCTCTATGGTGTCTTATACCATAGGTTTAGACGCACGGGTTCCCTAGCACCCTTTCTGCCAGCAGTAGTAGACTTAGCAGTGAGTCCTCATCATTCAAGGATGTTTCTTATTTTAAAATTGCATTAGATTTAGTATTTCAGTAGATGGAGTTAGTTGGGGGATTATCCCATCAACTCCACAGTTCAGACAGATTAGAGGTTTTTCAGACTAGAGTATTTTCAAACAATTGTTTTGGTTTTGGTATTATTATACCTTATACAATTGTATTTAAGTTTTGAACCTTATGGCAAGTTTTCTCTAAATTTCTGCAGTATACAGTATTATTATTCAGTTATTGCAGCAGGTACCAGTCATGGGTTAGCTTATGGTCCTTTGGGATTATGAGCACCGTGTAACATCAGGGGTTCAGAATCCGGGACATTACAAGTGCTTCATAGAAAACACCTAGGTCATAAATAAGACCCATCCCTACACAACACACCAAATGAGGAGTCCTTCGGATAGGGCACCAAAAGACACACCACCGCATACCTTTTGGGTATCTACCATGATCCCTTCACTAGAGATAAATAACATGACCAAGAAAAGCTATGGCTATCAACCAAAACTCACACTTGGAGAACTTGGCATACAAATAATGATCCTTCAAAGATTGCAACACAGTACGGAGGTGATTGACATAATCCTCCTCATTCTTAGAATAGACTAAGATATCATCAATGAAGACAAAGATAAACATATCCAAAAATGGATGGAAGACCCTATTTATCAGGTCCATAAATGTCGTTGGGGCATTGGTTAATCCAAAATACATGACAAGAAACTCATAGTGACCATACCAAGTTCTAAAGGCAGTCTTAGAGATATCCTCATCCCTAATCATAAGCTAGTGATAGCCTAATCTAAGATCAATCTTAGAGAAACACTTTGCACCCTAAAGTTGATCAAACAAGTCATTTATCCTAGGAAGAGGATATTTATTCTTTATGGTCACTTTGTTCAACTGACGAAAATTAGTTGACATACAAAGGGAACCATTCTTCTTGCACACAAATAACATGGGAGCACCCCACAGAGACACACTAGGGCTGATAAAACCTTTATCTAAGAGGTATTTCAATTACTCCTTAAGCTCTTTTAACTTTTTTGGAGCCATTCTACAAAAAGGGATAAAATCAGACAAGTGTCAGGAACAAGATCAATCCAAAAATCAATTTTCCTATCGGGAATCACATCGAGAAAATCATCGGGAAACACCTTCAGAAACTCATTAACCATGGGAATGGATTCTAAAAAGGATCTTCTGAGTTAGAATCTTTAACTCGGACCAAATGATACAAACACCCTTTTAAAATTAACTTTTGGGACATTAGATAATAAATGAACCTTCCTTTAGGCACTAGCGAACCACCTTCCCATAAAATGACCAACTTATTAGGGAATCAGAACATGACCCTACGGGTCCGACAATCTACGAAAGCATAGCAAGAGTGCAACCAATCCATCCCAGAATGACCTAAAAATCAAGCATGCCCAACTCAATCAAGATTACAAGATATCTCTACCACTAACATATATCACACACTCCTTTTAGACCCTTCTAACAATTACAGGGTTTCCAATCAAGGTAGAAACAAAAAAAGAAACCTATAGATTCTCAGGACCACAATTAAGATGCACAGCCGCATACGGGGTTACATAAGAAAGAGTATACCCTTGGTTAATAAAGAAATATACATCATGAGAAAAGAGTTTTCAATATACCTACATCATCATTCAAAGGTGGCTCGGGATACCGAGGGGTAGAAAGAGCATTGAGATAGTCTCGACTAATGTCAAAACTAGAAGTGTCACCCCTTGGTGCAGAAGATAGAGAAGTGGTAACCTACATACTTTTTTCCCAAGATAAATCCATTATAGGACACTCCCATTGCATGTGGCCCAATTGACGACATTTAAAGCACCAATTCTCTCCTTTCTCGCAACAACCACGAAGTGATCGAGCATAAAACCGACAAGGAAGATATATGTTAAAACATATATAACAAGAATCCACATATGAAAATAACCATCAATTACATGTATAAACATAAGTCTAAGAAAAAATCAACATTATTCATCATTAGGCAACAAAACCCTTTTTATTTGATTTCAAAATCACCATGTACACTTACTAATCCAAGTGTGAAATACATGGATTTAGAATTAGAATTATTTAACAAGGGGAAGAGGTACATTCCTTAAACAAGCTGATCCACTAAGAACTTGACTCCTCTTTATCTTCTATAAAAGCACACTATAAACCCTAGCCTCCAATATTATTTCATGAAACTTTGAGAGTATTTGAGAGAGAGTTTAGGATTTTAGATCCACTAAAAATATGTTTAAGTATGACATATACACTTATATAGTAAATAAACTTAGGGTTCAGGGCATGGGAAATGACCACAAGGCCCTTAGTTAAAAACTGTAAAATGAACCCGTGCAGGGGTACGACTCACCTTACGAATCATACCCTAGGGTATGATTGGTATATTTACTCATACCCTAGGATTCTCATAGGTCACCCACACTTTTAAGGTTATGTTGGGTGTATTTATGTATTCTAGTGTCACTATTCTAGTCTTTTTAGCCTTATTTTGAGGATGATTCGTGTACTATATGGGTTGATAATGATATGAATGTTCATATAAGCATTAAAACATGTGTTTATAATGTTCAAAGTGAATTCTAAACAAGTTTGTACTTAAAAGATTCATTTAGTGTTCAATTGTGGAAACTAGCATTACTAGCTTGAGCTAGGTGCTTTTCAAGTTGATTCCGTTGAATTCTATTGGTTTTATGTGTTCCAAATGGTTTTAGTGTGTAATTATGAGTGTAATAACTTGTTTTTAAGGTGCAAGTTTCAATTTGATTAAGTTAAGAGTCGAAACATAAAGTTAAAGATCATTGCAAATTAGCCTAGTCTTAACTTGTGTTTTGATTTATCGTCATATATATTGTGTTGTTATGATCTCTAATGTGTGTGGTGTGACTATGTAGGAAACTTTCTGAGCTGAATATGGTGATATTTTGATGAGAGAGAGGCTGCAAATCCTTGGGAAATACATTATAAGACAAGGGACAAAAGATTGGACGAGAAAGACTTAACTAAAATTTGAGACGCAAATTCCAGTGTTTGCCCACGATTTGGGTGTGTTTACCCTTCTATTTTAGGGATCCCATGCCTTAGAAAATATTCTGTACAACAATTCCAGTGAGTGCACACAATTTTCCCGCAACTCAGGCTCTATTCCAGCACAATGAAGCCCGCGGTGCTCTCTCCAGAGCGGTGCAATGGAGCCTGCAGCTCCCTCTCTATTCCACGCTTGACTTGCACGCTGAATCCTTGTACAACATGGCTTGGGATTACCATATTTCTATAAATACATCTTTATACATATTTTTTATTATTCTTAGACATTTTAGAAATCAAAGGGCTGCTACAACTTCTTCATTAGTTTTTTTTTTTTTTTAATTCAGTTCATCCATATTTTTAGTCATTAATTGCAATCTTGTGATTATGATTATGACTATGCATGGATAAACGCCCTCTTTTTGGGTTTAAAGCCAAGAACATGAGTACTATTATTTTGAATTAAGTTCTTTTAATTTGCTTATCATTGTTGGTTATTTGTTTATCTTTGTTTTCACTATTTTAAGGATTGGCTACCCTTAGAATATATTCATTGTTGATGTTTTGATCTCGGGAAAGGGAATAGGGAGATAGAACATGGAGATGAACAAAGTATGGAATTTTATTCTTTTATGAAATAAATAATTTAACTTAGTATCTAGGACAGGGATGTACTTAGATGCCTTACTTGATCCACATGTAGGATGATAGCTTTAAAACACTTAATTGGATTATTGCATCCCCGCTCATGATGTAGTTATAATATCTAAATTAGGTAAAAGTTTAGAGGTCGGGAGACTATAATCATGCAATTAACCCTACAAATCAACAACCAAGATAAGAGAATTAACGAATGAAGTTTGATAACATAGTATGATTGTTCAAAGTGTTTTAACCCCAGGCTTTACTCCATTGATTATTTCAAGACTTTACTTTACGTGTTTGTTACTTTACTTTTAGTTACAATTTCCAAACTCTCTTTTTGGTTACCTTTGCATCAAATTAATCTTAAAAGTTAAACTAGAATTGAATTGTTTTTAGAGCAAGTTCCTATGGGATCGATACATGGCTTTTTTTAAGGGCACTTTACTACTTGATTAGACCATGTACACTTGCGTGTGTGCTTGGGCGTTGTCAAGTTTTTGGTTCCATTGCCTGGGACTTGAAATTTGGAAACCGTTTATTTTACTTTTACTTTTAGATTTATTTGGTGATTTTATACTTTGTCTTGGTTCTATTTTTGCAGGAAATAGGTTACAAAACCTGATAAGGGATCAGGATTTGGTTGAACCAAGAGCCGAACCTGAGCAACTTTTTCATCAAAGAAGAAGATAAGCAATCCTTATCCCTTGAATTCCGTAAATTTAAGAAAACCAGGAGAATCCTGCCATCATGACTGATAAACTAGCAGCCCGCAGGACAGTTAAAGAAGTGGTAATCCCACTTCCAACTAATTTGACCTCCCTATTTCAGAAGCCAGCGGTTGAAGGCAATTTTGAGCTCAAACAGAATATGGTACAACTTTTGATTAGCAGTGGACAGTTCACAAGGCTTTCTCATAAAGATTCACAGGTCCATTTGTGAAATTTTCTGGAAATCAGTGACACGTTTATTCCCACGGGTGTGAATGTAGACTATGTGAGGATGAATTTGTTCCTCTTTTCACTGATTGGTGAAGCAAAAAAGTGGTTGAATATGGAACCGGCTAATTTAATTACCTCATGGGATGACATGGATAGAAAATTTTGTATTCGATTCTTCCCATCTGGTAAGACTATTAGACTTCGCAGTGAGATAGTTTAATTCAAACAAAAGATAGACGAGAATCCTTATCTTGCTTGGGAACACTTCAAGGCTCTTCTTTGGGACTGTCCACAACACTAATAGTCCAATGAGGTAATTGCTCATACTTTTGTAGAAGTACTTGATCATAATACAAAGATTTTGATAGATTCAGTCGTAGGTGGTCAAGCCCTGGAATTGACTTATGATGTGTTGTACACATTGTTGAACCACATAGCACAAGGAAATCTTGAGTGGCATTCAGATGCTAGAAGTGCCACAAAAATAATTGCAGGAGTATTAGAGGTAGACCAATTCATAGTGTTATCAGCTCAGGTTTCTACTTTAAAAAATTTGATAAACACTCAGTTCAGCTGCCTAAAAGTTGGAGCTACATAGCCTACCACAGCAGTCAATGCAGTTCAGCAAACTAATGGTTGATGTGAGATCTACGGAAATAGTAGCCATTCAACGTCCATGTGTCCTTCAAATCCGGATTCAGTAATGTATGTGGGCAATGCTTAAAGTCCAAATTATGGTAATTCCTACAACATAAAGTGGAAAACTCAGCCGTGGAACGCATAACAACAAATTTAGCAACCACAGGCACAAGGGAATTAGTCAACTAGAAACATGGAAGAGATGTTGAAATAACTTCTAGCTAATCAAACACAGTTGGTTGCGGACATAAAAAATCTGCAAGCTTTCCAGAGAAGCTTAGAGTTGCATATGGGAAGTTATAGAAAGCATTAAATACTAGGCCCCAAGGTGGGCTGCCCGAAGATACAAAAACTCTAAAACAGGTTATGGAGATCACCTTGCGGAGTGGTAAAGAGCTTTAAGGAGAACCTCCAAAGGTAACTAAGGAGGTGGATGCTGAGGGGGTAACTCCACAGGTTTATGAAAAAGTTGCTAAAGAATTAAAGAAGTCTGAGTACTTGAAAACTAAAGTTACTGAACCAGAAGTGAAGAAGACACCGCCACTAGCCTTCCCACAAAAGCACAGAAAAATGAAGGAGGATGTAATGTTTAAGAAGTTCTTTGACACATTCAGAGAGATTCACATTAACTTACCTTTGTTAGATATTTTGTAGGGTATGCCCAAGTATAAAAAGTACTTAAGGGATAAAGTTACTAATAAGGTAAAATTGCAGGATGTGGGGGAGATAACACTCACTGAAGAGTGTAGTGCTGTAATGACACAAAAAATCCCCAAGAAATTGAGAAATCTGGTAAAATTTACTCTCCCAATCTAAATTAGGATTAGAGTGGTCCGCGTGCTAAGTGACTTAGGGGAGAGCATAAATTTGATACCCCTATCTTGTTTGATATATTGGGCTCGAGAAGTCCTAGATCAACCATGGTGGTTTTGTAGCTAGCAGACGAATCAATGGCATATCCTGAAGGAATAATAGATGACGTTCTAATAATGGTTGGTAAATTCATTATTCATGCTGACTTTATTGTTCTTGATTTTAAGGATGACGAACAGGTACCAATTATCTTGAGGCATCCATTCTTAGCAACTAGAGGAGCGTTGATTGATGTTAGAGATAGCACGCTCAAAATGAGGGTAGAGGATGAATAGGTGGTATTTGATGTTTACAAAGAACCCAAAATAATATCCCACTATAAAGATTTATGTATGTTCAATGTTATGAAAGGGGATAAGTGTGGGGTGGTTAGTCCACCAAAGACCTCTTTGGACTACCTAATTGAGAAGTCTATGCTTCTATCTCCTAAGACTGACATAATGAATATTGATGATCCTAAAAAGGCTAAAGATGAGAAATTTGTTGCCCTTGAGAAGTCACACCCAAGAGGGTGAAAAGAATAAAAAGATGGAGACTAAGTGTGAGAAATAAAAGGAAAGAGAACGACTAAGTCATTAATTAGGTCGTGCCACGACACTAAATCAGGTGTTGTTTGGGAGGTAACCCAAGTTAAGGTATGTTTTATTTTTAGTTTTTAGTTGTTACTTCATGTAGTTTTTGTTTTTGTTGAGTCGCAGGTTGATGGGAAGTCTGAGTACCAGAAACCTGAGCTAAGAAGCATGGCAAAGACTGAGTGTGGGGTCAACAACCCTCTTGATATTTAAAGATGCTACAAGCTAGGACTAGAGGCCTCAGGGAGTATTTTTGTCTTTTGCTTTTAATTTTACTTTGGGGACAAAGTAAATTTTTAAGTGTGGGATAGGGAAATTCCCAATTTTGGGCTCAATTTTTTAAAAAATAGTCTGGTTGGTGTTATTTTTGATTGCATGGTGCAAGTTTTTTGTTTGGTAAAAGCATGTTGAATGAATGAACTGCTACTTTTGAGACTCTTAGGCTCATGTTTTGACTCTTGTACTTGTTGGCTTAAAATTTGAATTTGTGTTATTTTTCAGTTAGGAGTCTATAATGATCCTGTGTGAGTTGAGCATATGTCAAGTGCGTGATAGGCATTTGTATATTCCTTTTTGTATGTGATGTCTAAAACTTTTCGGTGTGTGTATGAAGAGAAATAAAGAGTGTGGGTTTAGGAGATGATTAAGGCATTTCTTTGATAGCCTTCTTTTATACCTTCTTTTTGACCTACCCTTATGCTTAATCTTAGTCAACCCCATTGAGCCTTTAGCTTTTTCTTTGGTAGCCTCATTTGTATCCCAATCCTTTCTTTGATAAACCTTTATTTGATCCAAAATCTCCTAAGACCTTTAATGAAAAATTGAGCAAGTGCGGAGTGTGAAATTGAAGAAGAAAAAGGTGAATTTGATGGCCCAAGGTAATAGTTATTGGTGTTGATAATTGATGTGCGGTGGATGGGTGTGAGAGACATTATGCTACAAATATTACCATGGTTTTGAAAAGAAAAAAAATTGATTCATGTGGTAATAAGCAATACTTCCACCATGTGTTTGTGAAAATGCTTAAAAGAGATGGAGCAAAATAAAAAGAAATGGGTAGACAAAAATGGTGTAATTTGGTTGTTGGATATTGGTTTTAAATGTATGATGTGGTATATTAAAGCGCTTAGAGAGGTTATTCACTATTCCTAAATAGTTCCTACTTGTCCCTTAGCCTACATTACAATCTGAAAAATACCTATTTGATCTTAAGTTTATCATTCTGATATTAGTGGAGTGCTACACTAAGGGAAAGCCAATGGGTCATTGTGTGTAACTTGTTAATTCCTTGTGAGAGTGAGCGTAATTTGATTTTTATACCCATCATGTTATAAATTACTTAATTATGAGTGATTATGGGTAACTCTCTTGTTGTGAGGGACACATGTTTGATGAATGTGGGTGATTTGTATGGTTCCCTTAATTGAATGATAAGAATGAGTTTTCCAACTAGGTGAGTCAATTCTTGAGGTTAAGATGTTTTGGAGTAGTGTTCATAAGCTTTCAATTATGTTTGTAGCATGCTTTCTGTAGAAACTTGCATTCTGCGTAGTCATGGTAGTACTAGCTTGAGTATCTTGCATGCAGTAGAAGTGTAGAGTCTCCTTAGTTGATGATAATTATAGTTAAGAGTAGTTCGAGGATGAATAAGGTTTTAAGTAAAGGGTGGTGATTTTGGGTGTATTTATGCATTCTAGTGTCATTATTCTAGTCTTTTTAGCTTTGTTTTGAGGATGATTCGTGTGCTATAAGGGTTGATAATGAGATAAATGTGCATATAAGCGTTAAAACATGTGTTTATAATGTTAAAAGTGAATTCCAAACAATTTTGTACTTAAAAGATTCATTTAGAGTTCAATTGTGGAAACTAGCGTTACTAGTTTGAGCTAGGTGCTTGTCTAGTTGATTCCGGTGAATTCTATTGTTTTTTATGTGTTCCAAATGGTTTTGATGTGTAATTATGAGTTGAATAAATTATTGGTAATGTTAAAGGTTCAATTTGGTTAAGTTAAGTGTAACGCCCCGAATCTGGTACCCGAAATAATACACGGTGCTCATTACCCCGAGGGACCACAAGCTAACCCATAAATGATATTTGTACCTGAAGACTACATAATATACTGTATAAATGCAGAAATAAAGGTTGTAAGGCCGTCAGGTTCAAAACTGTAACATAACTGATAAAACATAACATATGGATGGGGTATGAAATACCTAAAACAACTGAAATAATCTGTCTAAATATGCTATAGTCTAAAAATCCTCTAACTGACTGTACTGTCTGAATAAGGAGTTGATGGGACAGTCCCCAACAAACTCAAACTACTGAAATAAATTAATTAATGAGATAATAAAGTAATGGTCATGTCTTCGAAGGATGAGGACTCACTGCTAACTCTGACTGCTGAGACTGGAATGCTACTGATGCTCTGGAGCTTGTTCTTCTAAACCTATGGTATAAAACACCATAGCGCAAATGCGTTAGTACATTTAAACGTACTAGTATGCATGTGAGGTAGACTGAATAGAAAAGGGTTCACATGCATGAACTATACTAACTAACTGCATAACATGAACGTGAGAATACATGCATGACTACATAATAACGATAACTGAGTTTGTGATAACATGATTACTGAGTCTAAGTACTGATAACATGAGATACTGATAACTGTATAACTGAAATAACTAATACTGAGCGACTGTATCTGACAGTCTAGGTTCTAATGGAACTAGCTGAGTTCCGTACTGTTCTGAGTTGACTGTATTTGACAGTCCTGAAATCTGAAGAACTATCTGAGTTCTTTTACTGAGACTGAATGACTGTGTCTGACAGTCCTAATCTGTAACTGAAACTGTGGGAAGTAGTCATCTAACCGACATGCCCCAAATAAAGAAATATAGCTGAGTTGGGGTCCAGTCTGTAACCCCTATTGGAAGGGTGTCAATACTGCGCCACTGGTAAGGACAAGCTATGGGTAACCCTCATCTGATAGTGTCCCCAAAAGAGAATGATGGGGCCCTCATCTGACAGTGCTTATCCACCTTATCAACCCTCATCTAATAGTGTTGATGTCTTAACCTATGCTAGCTACATAGTTCTGGAACGCAAGGATAACTTCTAAGAATCACACCCTCATCTGACAGTGTGTGTTCCCATCCTTGGGTTCACTCAGTGCTAATTCCTACTTTCATCGGAATAGACACTGAACATGATTAACTGAACTAGATTAAACTGAATTAATTGAGTTCCGTTGACTGACGAAATACTACTGAGATTACTGGGTTTTCCTGAGTCACATGACTGACTGAATTTCTATGAACATGGCTCGATTGAGAGTATCTTAAAAACATAACAATGTCTCTAGGCACACAGCTAAACTGTCGAGTACAAGTACCCCTAGGACTCGATAGCATAAAACTGACAAAGCATGACTTTTTGAATACATGACCAACATCAGAATCAATAATACAATAAGTTGGAGATTTCATGAAGTTGAAGTTCTAAAGCACCACAAGGATAACACATGTATCCATAATTCACTGACTAAGATATTTCATCAAACATTTGACATGCATAAACTTGTACATAAATGGGGATTTCATATTATAGTACTAGTATGGCACTTCTCCTTCACATAGGCTTTTAATCGAACACATAGGGAGCATGCTTTTTTTATACAATCATCAACACATCTAATAATCATGGATACATCAATCAACGTGTAAATTTAAGGTTTTATCATGATTATTATGCAAATCACCACATCCTTGGGTCAATCTTTGGGATATGTAATTTCAAACATGAATCAAAACCCCACAACATCATGAACATGAATTTTAATTTAATTTAAATCATGAACCTTCATACATACACAAATCTTGGATTTTGAAAAGAGATTCTTGACCTTCATGGGTAAAAGGGACCCATGAATCAACACATGACATACCTGGGTTGTGAGTTTCGTGAAGTTCTTAGACTTAAAGAACTTGAAATCTCTTAGTTTCTTGAAGAATGATTTGGATCTTGTTCTTGGGGATTATCGTTGAGGGAAAACCCTAATTTGATGTTGTAGATGGATAATGAACTTATAAGCCTTGATCTAATATAACTAGGGGTTAAAACAGGTGGAAAAGACCCAAATACCCTTTTTAAAAATGACTTTAAAATAACTTAACAAACTATGCAGCGGTGGGTGCGACGTTCCATCGCTGAGTCGACGGTCCGTTGGTCATGACCGTTTCACCTGGGAAGAATAGGGTTTAACTGTCTCTGCTGCGATGGCTTGGGCGACGGTCCATCGCTAGCTCAGCGGTCCATCGGTATAATCCATCGCCCTTAGGTAGAATGTGGTTTCATTGCCTCCACTGCGACGTCTTGAGCGATGGTCCGTCGCTAGATCGACCATCCGTCGGCCTTCACCATCGTACCTGGGCAGTTTTGACTACTTTCTGTATTTCGTCCACAACTTTCTCTTTTGATGTCGGATTTTGACAGAATGGGTATCGATGGAAAGCTTATTCAATTTCCCACATGAAAAAAGTGATTCTTAAAAATTCCATGTATATAAAAGTGGATTCATCTTTCAAAGTAAGTTTCTAACATACATGGGATGATTTCAAGCTAGGTAGAAGTACGGGGTATTACATTAAGAGTCAAAAAATAAAGTTAAAGATCACTGAGAATTAGACTAGTCTTAGCTTGTGTTTTGATTTATCTTCATGGATATTGTATTGTTATGATCTCTAATGCGTGTGGTGTGACTATGTAGGAATCTTTGTGATCTGAATATGATGATATTTTGATGAGAGAGAGATTGGATATCCATGGGAAATACACCACAAGACAAGGCACAAAAGATGGGATGAGAAAGACTTAACAAAAATTTGGGATGCAAATTCCAGTGCTTGCCTGAGATTTGGGCACGTCGCCCCCTCCATTTCAGGGCTCCCATGCCTTAGAAAATATTCTGGATAATAATTCAAGTGAGTGCTCGAGATTTTCCTGCGATGCGAGCTCTATTCTGGCGTAATGAAGTCTGCGGTGCCCCCTCCAGAGCAGTGCAATGGAGCCCACGACACCCCCTCTATTCTACGCCTGACTTGCACGCTGAATCCTTGTCCAACACTGCTTTGGCTTTCCATATTCCTATAAATACATCTTTATATAGGTTTTAAATTAATCTTGGACATTTTGGAGATCAAGGGGTTGCCATAACTTCTTCATTAGATTTTTATTACTTTAATTTCATTCATTCATGTTTTTAGTCGTTAATTACAATCTTGTGATTACGATTATGACTATGCGTGGCTAAACTCCATCTTTCCAGGGTTAAAGCCAAGAACATGAGTACAATTGTTTTGAATTAAGTTCGTTTAATTTGCTTATGATGATTGTTGTTTGTTTATCTTTGTTTTAACTATTTTAAGGATTAGCTACCCTTAGAATATATTTATTGTCGACCTTGTGATCTCAGGAGAGGGAATAGGGACATAGAACATGGAGATGAACAAAGTATGGGTTAACTTAGTATCTAAGACAGGGATGTACTTAGATGACTTACTTGATTCATAGTAGGATGATGGCTTTAAAACACTTAATTGGATTATTGCATCCCTGCTCAACGATGTAGTTGTAATAATCAAATTAGGTAAAAGGTTAGAGGTCAGGAGATCATAATCAAGTAATTAACCCTACGAATCAACAACCAAGATAAACAAATGAACGAATGTAGTTCGATAATATAGTATGATTGTTCAAAGAGCTTTAACTTTAGGATTCACTCCATTAATTATTTCAAGACTTTAATTTACACGTTTGTTACTTTACTTTCAATTAGAATTTCCAAACTCTCTTTTTCATTACATTTCATCAATTTAATCTTAAAAGTTAAACTAGAATTGAATAGTTGTGAGAGCAAGTCCCTGTGGGATCGATACTTGGCTTTCTATAAGGCCACTTTACTATTTGGTAGACCACGTACACTTGTTTGTGCAATTGGCCGCTGTCATAAGGGTACAACCATACACCCTTGAGTCATATCCAAAGGGTACGACTCATTCCTTCAACCGTATAAAACACTCGTACAAAAAATAGTCAATTCTACACCAAGTGGCATGCACTATATGACTCCCCAAGGTATGACTCGTACCCTTAGGAATGATTGAGGGAAGGGTCACTCGTATAGTGGAAAATATACTATCCTCCTAGGCTTCTCATGGTATGATATGGAAGTTAAGAGTGGATACGACTCGTATCCAAGGGGTTCGAGCGGCTTGCCCAAATGTATCTTGGACAACAAGCTCAAAAACCAAAAATTTTAGCAAGGCCAAGATCTTGGGTGTTTCATTATATCAAATTCAGGATGGGTGTGGTTTCTTTTATTATTTCTTTTTCTTTTTATTTTATTTTTCCATTTTTCTTTTTTTTTCTCTTTTTCTACCGCACCCATCCCTACTATCATTTTTCTTATTTTTACCTTTTTTCTTGCCCACCTTACATAACGCACCCCTATGATAGCCACTCTCAACTTAGGCATTTGCTTGAGTTAAGGTGCAATGTCCAAGGAGGACCATGGGGAAAATAGGTTCATTGTAACACAAATGGGAAGGTGAAAGGTGTAACAAGAAAAATAGGCTACAACCCTAAAATATTGAGATCAAGGGATACTTATCCACACATGAAAGGTCATTTAGGCTAAAAGTGGACTAATATCAAATATGGCCTATGATCCTTTCCTAACCGACTATCCTACAACCTAGGAAAGACTAACCTGACATGTTCTGGAATTAATACACAAAGGAAAATAAGTAGCATCTCAAACATACATGGAACAGAGTCACATCATAAGCTACTATCTATCTAGTTCATGCACATGTTAGATATGATTATCTTGTCCCTAATCCTAATGTCATAACAACATCCACAATTGTCACATATATATGCATTCATATAGTTCTTAAAAAAAAAATTTAGAGGGGTATTATATTTCTCAAAAATGAACAAAAAAAACATGTCAACTGCCCTAAATACTCGAAAATCTCCTAGTTACATAAAAACACAACATAATACAAAACACATCATGACACAAAATTAACCTAGACATACTAGTTCTACAACTATATTATGGATGATAGGAAAAGAAGCATGGCAACAAAAACCCGTGGTGGCTATGGTATACCCCAACCCCAACTAAAAGACTGTGCACTATCCCCAGTGTGTGTACATAATAACAAGCAAGGGAATAAAGACATACCTGGGACGGACTAGGCATCCATGTCTAAATCATCCCCATACGGGGGTATCTCAACTGACAGCGGCAGCGGAGGTGGTGGTACATTATTGGATGATGCATTCACAACTAGCTCAGTATGTCTTTGCGTATCAGTAAAGTCAGTCTCCCTCGAATCACATCTCACCCATTTTAGGGCCTGGTCAAATCGTATATCAGGATCCTAAAACTCCACCTTTCTTCCTCTCTTGGTCCTAACTATGAGAACCATCTCCTCATCCTATACTAATAAGTGAAAATTTCTAGGTCCATATGAAAGTGCAAGCTGAGCAACTGGAGGTATAATTGGAGGAATATCTAGAATGGTGCTCTAAGTGGGAGATTGTATCTCTGTCCTTAATATGTCCACCTTTTCTCTAATCTCACCCATATTGGGTCCCTCAATCTCACTGAATAGGTCTGATACTCAGATCTTAAAAGCATCAGTATGATCATGCACCTCAGCTTAAAACTCTGACATCTCAGCCATATGTATAGCCTATAATTTAGTCTCTACTGCCTAAAGTATCTTCCAGACCCAAGGCTAGATCTGCCAATATAATAATACCACCTCAGCCTTAATATTATCTAGTTGGGCAGTGGTAACTCTATGGCTATCTACTAAGCTCTAAAAAAACTCATGATATACAAAAACCATACCTATAGCAGCAGCTGTAGTAGAGGGTAAGGGGGCAATGCAGATATCCCAACTAGCTCCGAAGAGGAAGCTGGAACTGAAGTGGATGTGGTTGGGTTCCCTTCGCCCTATATACTAATATCGGGGGCTCTCTCTACTCCACCATCTTAAAATCCAAGCTAACATCCGCATCAACTCCCTCTATAGCAGTAGGCTTCACAAAAATTGATTGGCCCTCATACTGGGCCGGAATCACTATCAGAGGCATATGGGACCTCCATGCAATGATCGGATTAGCTGGATCCTTGATCATACTAGTTTGGTCCATGCCCATCGCATCTAATTTCACATCAAAACTTGAAATATCTATCACCCCGACCTCATCATATAGTAGTCGTACCAAATTAAGAAAGAAAAGTGTGATCATCTCCCTAAATGCCCTCTCATGCATCTCATATCTGATAATGGATGAAAAATCAATATCATAACCACCAGCCATGCTAGAAATTTATGTTACACCATCCCAAGAAAGTAACTTATCCACTGCAGTCGGATATAATCGGTAATTCACTAATACCCACCAGAATAGTTGGCCCCTCAACCTATGAGGCATCCACATCAAAAGGTAAAATATAACTAACAATCCATATTATCAAACCTACCCTCTTACTCTTGTGCTCAAGATCTCTCATGGTGTGTTTGTCATGTTCCAATCGCAAATGGTGATCACACTCAGTTGTAGACATAGTAACTGTATAATCTAACCTAAAAAGAACTCAGAGGATGGCCGTCACTGAATATCAACCCTGACCCCTTTCAAATACACCTGCTCCAGCTAGGCTTCTCTGCACGCCTACTACCTCTAGGCGTAGTCAATGATACTATGGAATGGTAGGAGGAATATAACTCCCATACGAATGCCTGGTTATTTGAACCTAGAGGTTTGGTCAACCACCCTAACTATTACCTGTCAAATACAGCCTACAATAATGGTACTCCATCCAACCCAAACAATTCTATCCATCTCTCCTTATCAATAACCCTCTTGGGTTGGCTATCTCAGTCATAAAATTATCTCTCATATAGTAGATAAAGTCCCTCTACACACCATCTAGGGTTCACTATATAAATAAGCTCAGTCAAGATGTGTGTAGGGTCTGAGGCTTGATCTATCAGAGCTAGTAGATTTATAGTTGGGGGCGGTAACTGATGAGTAGCCTAGTCTATATGCTGCTCAGACTATGGTACAGCTGATGACTCTTTCTGAACTGTGGTACCCTCCTCAGAGTAGGACACTACTGATGACTGCTACTGAACAGCTGCCTCGGACACATTCTGGGACCTTTTTCGGACTTGGGGTCCTTTGTAGTTGTCTATGGAAGTGACTTAGACTTTACTTCATCATCATTATCATCCTTATTCTCCTCCTCTCCTTTCTCAAACTGGAGAGAGTGTGGAGGAGACATCCTAGCCTTTTTCATCCTCGGCCTAGGTACTAGGATACGAGGCCGTGGCTGAAATCTAGGCCGAGTAGAAGTAGGTTGTGTACCCCCATCTAAACGGACTATAAGTGGTATGCCCAAGGTAGTTCTGATGATAGTATCTACTGCAGTATACTTCTAGCCCCTAGTCACTGGCCGAGTCACTCTGATTGGGGCTACTCAGGTTCGAGCAAGTAGGTACTCCTCCTTTGAGCTACTGCTCTTGGAAGATTCATCCCACCACCTCAAAGGTTCAGCCTTCTTCTTTGAAGACTTAGGTGTCATGTGTACCTGAAAACAAGTGTTACTGACAAAAAGATAGCGAAGGGTTGTAAAAGGTGAAGAAAAACTCAAAATTCATAAACTTTGAATTTTCCCTCAATTTTACATCTGCATAACTTATACGCAGTCCCAAGAAATCCAATATTCACACATACTACTAGAATAAATTTGGTCAATACAAACTAGAATACAATTTTTGGGGATTCCTCTACCTTTTCAATATCAACTTTCGTTTAGGGCATTGATCATATAGTTAGATTTGAGAAAAATGCACCACTTTAGGATTTTTAGGTTAATTCAAGGATCCTATATACAATTTTGTTGATTTCTACATATTTTCCATGAAAATAAACATTCCAACTCACTTATTTCAAATTTAGCACAAGATACTACAATTAGGAGCCAAGAATGTTACCTTTTCTTTCAAGAATCGGAAGCAAAATATGAAAAAGAAAAGTGAAACCCAATCTTGAATGCATATTTAGTTCTTTTGGACAAGTTGGTACCAAGAAAAAGTCTTTTTTAGCCTTTTATCAAGTGTAGGGAAGTGGGGTAGTTTGAATTTTAAGAGGAAAGAAGGAATTTTGAGGATTTATAAGTTTAAAAGTGAGTTAAGAGGCTTAAATAACCTTGGGCTAGATTAGGGTTAAATTAGGTTGAGGTGGGCCTAAATTTTTAAATGAAAAATGGGCCAAAACCTGGCAACTTATGGCATACGTGTTGTAGGTGGTATCTACGATCCATAGGTGCCCAACATAGGTGGGCCCAAATTTTTGACCTTGTTCCCAGCTCTCTAGACTTTGCATTCTGACACTTATCACACTATTTATGAAGTCATAAATGGTATTTACCACCTCATACATATGGTCAAAAGTTCAATTCTAGAAAATTCCCTAAAAAAACTCAAAATTACATCTTTACATTTAATGCACAATTTACCTGGCCTACGTAGGACTTATGACATTTGTGAGTTCGTCAAAAAGTCCTTTTACCTGGTATATTTGAATGATACCTTGTATTATCATGTTATATGTAATTTCCCATGCTACTGCACCTACAAAGAAAATAAAACTATCATAAACACTAAAATAGTGGGTTGCCTCCAACCCAGTGCATGATTTAACTCACTCACACTTCCACAACAAACCCATAGGTTACCTCTCATGTGGCACTTGATTTAACATCATAACATGATGCGGTTACCTTGACTAC
This sequence comes from Capsicum pubescens, assembly GCA_030864215.1. Lineage (NCBI taxonomy): Eukaryota > Viridiplantae > Streptophyta > Magnoliopsida > Solanales > Solanaceae > Capsicum > Capsicum pubescens. Next base: position 187,049,060 of record CM061548.1, read on the forward strand.
TCAAAATTATTAAAGGTACCTAAAGAAATGATCTCCAGGATTATCAATACAATGGATAACTGACACCACCCTCATATCGGTAGGCTACTTCATAGTTCTTTAGATGTTGAAAGTGACTTCTTCATTATTCATTCTGAACTTGATCTCCCCTTTTTACATATCAACCATAGCTCTACCCGTGGTCATGAATGATCTTTCTAATATGATGGTCATCTCAAAGTCAACCTCGCAATCCAAAATGACAAAATCAGCCGAAAAATAAAGTTATCAACTTTTACCAACACATCGAACAATATGCCAATAGGTTTCTTTATGGTGCAGTCTTCCATCAACAACTTCATAGTAGTCGTCTCTAGAGGGCTCAATCCTAATTGCTTTAATACAGCAAGCGGCATTAAATTAATGTTGGCTCCTAAGTAACATAATACTCTAGAAAATATGGATGTCCCTATAGTACATGGGATCATGAACGCACCGACATCACACTTCTTCTGAGCTAAAGACTTAGAAGTGACTGCACTACAATGGTACAATCTACCAATGTCCTTGAAACTAGTTGCTTTCTTCTTTGTCACTAATTCTTTCTTAAACCTGACATAGCCAGGCATCTTCTCTAAAGCCTTAAGGAGAGGGATGTTCAAACTCAAATCTTTTAGTATCTTAATGAATCTCTAAAACTTCCCTTCCTCCTTCTATTTTAGTTTTTGAGGAAAAGGTGGTGGAAGTCATAGAATTTTCTTCACTACGGGATCATGACCTTTTCCTTACCTTTATCCTTACCAACACTAACATCAACACCTATCACCTTGTTTGACTTCATGGAAAACATCTCATCAACCACATTACTATCATTCTTTATCATATCCATAGAAGGTCATGAGGGATAAATAGTAAACTTACCACTCTTAGTGGTAATAGTGAGACATGACCATCATTATTTGGATTCTAGACTGTGTTTCTTAGAAGGGTACTCGGTTTTCTCTGATTCAACATAGCAGATATTTGCCCAAGCTGCTTCTCTAACTGATTACATTTGCATGAGACTCAACCTTCTGGGTCATACCTGAGATATTAGCCTTAATCTCCTTAAGGCATGTTTCCTAAATTTCTTGACCCTTTACCAGTTTGGACAACAATGCCTCCATTATAAATTCAGTATCACTGCTACCCAGTGAAACATACATATCTTTTTTCTCCTTGTAGTCATCTTTTCATCTCCAGTCACTATCACGATCCCTACTGTAATCTCTGTATCTATCTTTATAATAGTTCCGACCTAGGTTTCCTTTCCCTTTGGCTTGGAAGCTTGCCAATTTGCAATCAAGTTACTAAGCCTCCTCTTCTAAGTCAGACTTATATGCTCTAGAGGTTTAACCCTATGCACCTATCACATTTACCTTCTCAAAACACACTGTTGTGAACTGCTTGGTAAGCAACCTAATATCAGTCCTCAGCTATACAATCTCTTGCACCACCAAATCATCCAGTGCTCTATGGTCACCAAAATCTCCAATGGCATAAGTACCAGCACCCATCTCATCCTCCCGAGTATTCCACCCTCAGTTGGTAAGAAAGATTTAGTCTAGAACTACTGAAGCTACTTCCCAACATAATCTCATGAATGCTCCTCCGGTGATTATGTCTGTCATGTCTTGAAAACTGATATTTAAGACTCTATAAAATATCTTTTACAAGCTCATCCTAAAAATACGATGATTGGGTACCATGATTAACTTCTTCTTAAACCAAAACCAAGCCTCATACATCAACTGTGAATATAACTTCCTGAAGCTGTATATCTTATCTTTTAACTATAACATTCTAGCCAGAGGAAAGAAATGATTTAAGAATTACTTGTGCAACTCATTCCAAGTGGTCATCGAACCTCTAGGAAGTTCCCCCAACCACGAAGAAAATTCTCCAGTCAACAAAAAGGGGAACAACCTTAGCCTGAGTGCCTCATGTTCTACCTCTGAAATAGTATAAGAAGTGCAGATCCCAACAAAATTTGCAAGATTCATAAGTGCATAGTCTGTAGCCAAGCACAAAAATACATCTTTCAAGTTCAAAAGCTGGATCATGGCACTGGTTATAACAAATTTTACATTGGGGGCAGTGTAATAGGAATGATAGCTCCTATTTTTTTTATTCAACATACCCCATATACTCTTCATTGTCATATGGTTGAAATTAATGGTATATTTGAATCACTTGATCTTGACCACCTCAAACTCTATCTCGATTATCGTTGAGTGCTGCTCGACGATCAATTGCTGGTCTTGGCCTGGTTAGCTCAGCCTACTAAGCCAGCTGGGTCTGCTTGTCCCTTCTCTGGTTGGTCACTGCATCTACCAAACTACTCTATCAACCAATCAGTAATGTTCTGAGGATCACCTAGAGTTGGGGAAGGTACTGGATTAGGATCATCTCAAATCCCTCCAAGATTAGTTGCACGTACTAATTCCATTATCGTACGATGAGGCTGTAAGATCTCTCTGGGTTAGGATTTAGTGGGAGTAAGGGATTGTCTTGGCTCCTCGTGTAAGGCATATACCAGTATAAACCCAAATAAAACAAAAAAACAAAAACTTTAGCAAGTTAAAACAAAAACTCAACACCATATTTCCCAGCAATGGCGCCAAAATTTTGATCAACGCCCAAACTACACCTCTAATTGAAGATAAAATAACTGCTATCAAGTAAAGTAACCAAACTCAGGATTGGGTCAAACCCACAGGGAATTCATGGACTTGTCTCTCTCTTTTGCTTGAAAAAAAGGGAAGTACTGAAAGTAAATTGGGGATTTATAGCAGAAATCTTGAACAAGTAACCGAACTCAAAAGCTTTTGTTGTAAATATTTAGAAACAAACACTAGGATTGTGTTCCCCCTTCCTTCTAACTCAGTAGCCTTCTCCTTCTCAATCCAACTATCAAACTACTGTGTATGTAGAATCTAGTAAGTTAAGTATCACTAACCATCTCTCAGCATACTTTGGTGAATTTCACTCATCTCCTTTCAGTCTTAGAGAATTGCCTTACTAACCCTTACCTTGGACTTTAGTTTCAACTATCTCCTCTCGCTCTCAAGTTGATTATATATAGGGTAACTATCTTAAGTAGATAATGCAGGTAAGCTTATTTTGGCAGTTAACCCTAAATCATTATTGAGATCTCCTTTTCCCAATCTCTACCTCCCTCCCATATTCATAATGAATATAGGTTGGATCTTATTATTCTCAATCATTAATAAAGAAATAAGTACGAAGAAAAACATAATGCATGTAACAACAACAATCTAGAAGGATTGAGCACGCCCCCCTACTTCGTTATTTAACCAGGGTTCCCACAATCCTAGCTAAGGGAATTTGCCGCTCAGGTTTGCATTACAATCAAAGAAATTCATAATTAAATACATTCAAATAATATCACAATAATCAACGGATAAAATCTAAAGTCTATAACTGAATAAACAACTAAAATCAATACAAAGCACTCTAAAGATCAAATTTGAATCCTGGAATAAATATGTGTTTATAAGTTTATAGAGTGCATCCACTAACTAAAAACATAAAAAGAGTATATATAGGTTACAAGGAAACCCTAAAAATCAAATCCCAAATAAAAAAGTTAAATTGAGGTCGGTGTCCACCTACGGGTCGTAGGTGGTTTGCATAGGTGATCCCCTCTCCTCCAGTAGCTTATGAACTCTCTGGACTTTGATTCTCTCCAACCTACTCTATTACCTATGGACCATAGGTTTCCCTCCGTAGGTGATAGATTATTTTTCTTGCACTTCTGATCTGGACTTCTAATTTCTGACACCTATGCTGGCACCTACACCCAGTAGGTAGTACCTAAGGGTCGTAGGTGCCCAGGTAAGTAGCCCAAAACATTAATTTTCATATTTTTCTTTTGTTTAACATCCAAAATCATTATCCTATAGAAATATAACAAAAATACATCATATCTAACAAAACAACCTAAGTAACTTGCATATTTTCATCGTTTTAAGCATTGAAAGTGCTCTGAATCCATAGCACATCAAACATTTAAGGGTTTCATACTTACTACTATTCTCTGGGGGTACCTTGGTTGTTACACTTGCATGATTAGATGGTTTTAATTTTAAAATGGCTTTGCTAGGTCAAAAGGTAGGAAACTCTCATCTGAATTGTTCTCTTCATGGTTGAATGTAATGCTAGTTTTGGGGGGAAAGGATCACACATTTAATTTGATCTAGTTTTTTCCTTTGTATTTTAATACTCTTCAACATGTCATTTCAATTAAGGGTATCTCAGCTATTGACTAGTTTGCTTATCAGAAAATAGAGTTTTTTTATTTTGAAGCTAAATAATGTTTTGTAATATTTTCTCCAATAGTATCTCCTCTTAATTTCATTCTTATTTGTTTATTTTATGTTTCATTTTAATTTTTAAAGAATTTCTTCCATGTCTCTTCTACATCCTAACTAGATAGTAAACTCAGTAGGTTTTGGGGTTTCTTTTGGAAGGATGCTAGAATCGATAAGTATCTCTTTTGTTTCTAGCGATGAATTGTCTGGGCTATTTCCTTATCTTTTTTATAGAATTAAAATTATTTTGCTGGTTGTTAAAAAAATTGCATGCATTTCCTTTAAACCAATTACTAAGTGACCTGTATCTAAAGAAAATACACCCCATAATAGGATGTTGATGAATTCTACATTTTTTCTATTTGATCTATCTTACATGTTTCTATTTTGAAAATAGTCTCTCTACCTCCATATGTACAAGTAAGGTTTTGCAACGATCTACCATTTTCCATAAGTTATAGGCAAAATTGGTCTTGTAGCTCCTTCTTATGTCAACTATATCGTATGTATATTAAGTAATACGATAGCACATTACTTAATATAGAATGAGGCAAGTCCTGGAAATGGGTTTTAGTCATATTTCTAGTATTGTCTTTTTTAAGGATCACTAAAAAATATTTTAAACTCCATTGAATGTCTTTAATTGCTTTCTTTTGATTACCAAATAGATTTTGCACTAGAACGTGATGAATGCAAGATCATATATATATATATATATATATATATATATCAAAGGCATTCTTGAAGTTTACAACTATGAATATGCTTAATTTGGATTATGTCCTATCACTCTCTTCCTTCAAATGCTTGCCTCTTTAGTAACTAGTTGTAAGCTATAGATTCCATGAGGTTTCAGAAATAGTTGAATAATTTTTTGTAACAATGTGAAATCTCCAGTCCACATGCCTTGTCTTTTTATCTATCCTATATACTTGCACTGCAAAACTAAAAGAATTGTGTAGTACTATATGCCTTCTGTTCATGAGTATATATTGATAACATGATAAATTCCTATTCACATTTTCTTTTTGGATGATCTGGATAGAGTTGGTAGTCTATGTCTACTGTTATAAGTTAAGTGTAGAGTTTAAAAAGACATAAGAAAGTCTGATGTGTTATAATTAAGTATTGAGTTTTATTCTACAAATGTTGTATGACATCTTAAAGTCAGTCTCCATATTATATAATTTTGAAATATTTGATCTTTCTAGATATGAGTTATAAGGAACCTATCATGTTTTCTACAGTATCCTTCACTCCTTGAACCTTAGCAATAGGAATTCTCCAAGGAAAATGACTTTAATGATAGTCTATCCCAATTTCTATATGTTGACACTATTCTACAACCAATTAAGTTGGACATAAAATGTTTATTATTAATTGTGCAGTAGTTCAAGCAGCTTGGTGGGAAGTTGGCCAACACTGATGAGTTTAATCTATGTTTAGTTTTTCTATTGCTTAATTGATTTGTGTGTGCATACAGTTACTAGTTGTATGTTGTTCACTAATAAGAGCTTGTGATAAGAATCTTGGACTAAAGTTTTCCAACACCAATGAGTTCAATATATATTTGTTTTTTTCTATTACTTAATTGATTTGTGTTTACATACAGTTGTTATTATTGTTGTTCACCCAGCTCGGGATAGAAGCTTGGTGGAAAGTTAGTCAACATCAATGAGTTCAATTTATGCTTAGTTTTCTATTTCTTGGTTGACCTATGTATGCATCCAATTGCTTGTTGTATGTTGTTCACTAATACCAGCTCGCAATTAGAAACTTGGTGGGAAGATAGGAACAAGAGTATGTTTATGTTCCAACACCGATGAGTTCAATTTACATTTAAATCTCTATTGCTTATATTGATTTATGTATACATAAAGTTTCGTTTTATTGTTGTTCACTACTATCATCTCGCGCTACGTAGCTTGCTTATGTGCTTGTTGTTGTTTGCTACTACCAGCTTGTGATAAGCAGTTTACTTATGCTCAAACAAGTCAACTACTAGCTAAAACTTTGCAACTGATGTTTTCTCTACTTATCTAATGTAAAAGTAAAAGGTGAGTCTTGGAGCAACACAAAAGTCATCTCCATGTGACCTATAGGTTAGGGGATTGAGCCATGGAATCAATCAGCAATAGTTCAAGCAGTTTATAGTTTCTCAGATTTGGACAAGCAGGTAAAATTGTGCTAGTTTAATTATTCATATTTATGTAGTTTTCTTCTTATCAAGAATATATGCTTATACAGAGGAAGAACTTTTGGATGTTCTTTATTGTATTTAATCTTTCTTAGGTGTTTTTTGGACTGTAAAATAGTTTTTTGGTTCATTTTTGTCCTATTTTGTTTTTTGATGGGGGATGTGGTCTCCTTCTATGCTTTTGGAAAATCCTCACCTCATGAGCTAATTTTTGGAGTTGAGTTAGGTCTAAGGTCTATTTCTTTACATGAGAATGTTTTTTAATTAATATTGGATGATATTTTTTTAATTAATATTGGACTTAAAGTCCTTTTTATTGCAAATCACCAAACAAATTCATACATCCCAACAACAAAACAAATAAAATCTAATAACCCAACCCGACCTAATTGCCCAATTGGGTCTCTAGATCTTCCTCCATTTTTGCCGTGATACTGAGCTCCACCTGCTTTAATCTTCAATTCCTGCTCCTTTCTTTGTGGGTGATGAATTTTCTTCAACCTTTGATGTGGTGTATGTTCTTACCCAGCTTGCAAAATTAAGAACCTCTGTTTGCTCTTCTCTTCGACTTTCCATATTATGTTACTAATTTTTTCCGTTACAGCTGTGTGTCCCGGTGGATGTCCATGTGTTATGAAGAATGTCGACTGAGAGTTACAACATTGTGTCTCGACTTTGTAGATTTGTGTAAGTAATTTACTAACGACCACATGCAATTGATTCATCTTTATTTCTGATTCATGATTCTCTTATAGCTGAAGCAGAAGAGGAGAAAAACATGTTTCTCCCGGCCTCCATCTCCTAGTCAAGAACAACTGCCATTTTGCTGAATTTGTTCCTCTGCTCTCAATTTTTTCCATGTTGCTGAATTCATTCCTCTACTCTCAATTTTTGTTGGTAACCCTTTTTGTTGGATGATGTAGCTTAGGCTAGTTAGCAATCTCGCAGTTATTTTGCCCTTATGGAGACCACAAATTTTATTGGAGATGTAATAGTTGTGAGACTCCGTGGTCCATGTTAATCCCCTCCTCATGCTTGGTTATGTGTGATGCTTATCTTTCTTGCTTTCACTCTTAATGATGGTATCTTCTGCTTATCCATGTTAATGATCTTCTTTGCTTCACTTGGATGATGATTGAACTCATGAAACTGGACCATTTGATCCTGTTCAATAGCTATGTTTTTGAAGTAATCCGCCAGCTGATTAGATTCTATGTATGTGTGTCTTATGTGCATGTTTAGCACCATACTTCGACTTCTGATCTCCTTAATAATTTTTGTTAGCATCCATGGAATCTTCCACTCTCCCTTAATCATTCTCTTATTGATGAGTTATCCCGAGACATTCTCATAATCTTTGATAACCAGCATCATTTTCCTAATAGATTATCTATGACCTGAACAAAATAGGATTATGTTATCCATATAGGAAAGATGATTAATTGGAGGACTCCACTTTGGTAACCCATATCCTTTGAACTGCTCATCCTATAGAGCCTGTTAATCCCTGTTGATACCACTTCTGCTGCAATAATAAAAATAGTAGGTGATAGCGGGTCACCTTATTTGACACCCCTTAGGTATTGAAAGAAACCATGGGAATGTCCATTAACTAGCACTGAGTACTAATTGTTGGAAAGTAGTCTCCAAACCATATCAATGATCACTTCTGATAAATCAAACTTTCTTAACACCCTTGTAAGAAATATCAAAGATACCCTATCATATGCTTTAGTCATATCTAGTTTGATGACCATATTGATGTTTTTGCTCCTGATAGTGATATCTCTGATGATTTCCTGTGCTAGCAATATGTTTTCTATAATACTTCTCCCTCTCACAAAGCCAGCCTAATTATGAGATATGATAGAAGGTACGACCATAACAATTCTTTCATGTAACACTCTGGATATAATTTTGTTGGTAAATGTACTTAGACTAATTGGTCTAAAATATGAGAAATCCTTTACTACTTTCTTTTTTGGTAGAAGCACCAAATTGGTGTGAGTAATGAATTGGAAAGTTCATATCCACAGAAGAATGCCCTAACCAATTTGATGATATCCCCTCCAATAATGTCCCAGCAAGTCTGAAAGAAGACCCCTGAAAAACCATCCGGTCCACATACACTATCTCTATTAAGCTGGAACAACTCGTTTTTAACCTCTTCTATTTCTGGCAGCGCTATTATATTCTCATTTTGTTCTTGGTTAATCAGCTTAGGAATATTTTGTAATTCATTCCAATCCCAAATCCAACTTTCTTTAGTGAATTTTTCTTTGAAAAACTCCGCTGCTTTTTCTCTCATTAATTGATTCTCATGAATCATGCTCCCATGCTTATCTTTAATCTCTGGAATATGAAGTTTTTTCCTTCTCACTTTCACATAAGAATGAAAAAACTTAGAGTTTTTGTCCCCTTCTGAAAACCATCTCATCCCAGCTTTTTGTTTCTAGAAATCCTTTTCGATCTTCATCCATCTTTTCTATTGCGCTTCCGCCTTATGAAATGTGTACGATTTTCTGCTGAAGGTTGAATTTCAAATTGCACCTCTTTACCCTTTATGACATCCTCCAGTGTGGCAATATTTTGGAAAATATTTCCAAAAGTTAATCGGTTCCATTCTGATAAAGCTTTTTTAACTCTCTTCATTTTCACTTGAACTTCAATAAATGGATTACCCACAAAATCAACCTTCCAATTTTGCTTCACAATCTACTTGTAGTTTGCATGTTTTGTCCAGAAGTTCAAAAACCTAAGCAGTTTAATGATATGTTCCTCTTCAGTATTGCACACTACATGCAGAGGGGCATGATTCAAACCCTATCTAATAAGATGACGTACTTCAATGGAAGGGAAAATATCAAAAAAAGCATGATTCACCAGTACCCTATCAAGTCTTTTAAAAATACATTCCTCCTCAATTCTTCCATTCCACAAAGTATATCTACTGCCATAGTAATTAACATCATTCAATGCACAGTTATTTATGCAATTGGCAAAATCCGTAGCTTCATTCTGATTGAAAATCAATCCTCCCCATTTCTCATAAGATGAAAGTATAACATTGAAAGAACCCCTACAATCCATGGGACTTGATTATTGTCCGAAATATACTCCAATGACTCCCACAATTCTCATCTCTCCAAAGCACTACATCTCACATAGATTGTAGTAATAATAAACTCCTTGTTGTATTTAATAAACTTCATTGTAATCTGCCGAATCGTATCAAGTATTATTTGACTACTCTAATCTTCCTACCAAAAGATCCAAATTTTGGAAGAAGAATTGGCTACTGCATTTGTGAATACCAGCCCTGTTCTATAATTATCTATTTCATGTGTTCCTTGGAAAGGTTCCATTAATGCAATGAAAGAGTAATTATTCCGTCTGTTAAGTTCTATTAATCTCTCAAATGATTTTTGAGTCTTAATAGATCTTATATTCTAGAATAACACTTTACCTATCATTGATTACTTGCGGAATCCTTGTCTTTTCTCCTTGTTCTAGCCTGAAGAGGTTCTGTTGATTTTTCTTTTTTTTGCTCCATTCTTCAAATAGCTAATTTTTCTTAGGGAAAGATCATCGGCCCGACTGATTTGCTTAATACTACTACTCTTTATGCAATCATCTTCTTCAGCCTCCCTTCTTGCTATTATTTGTTCCTCACTTTCTTCCACAAGCTCTTGTAGTTCCGATACCTTATTTTCGTTCTACCCAACTGCACTGTTCCTACTCTCAAAGGTATGTTGCATGTCCTTTTGTTGATCATTAATTGGTGTTTGTTGTGGCATTCGAAGTATTTTTGGTGATTCTATCTTCTTTGCTTTTGAACTTTCACTCTTGGTTGTTACTGTCTTACTACTCCCTTGGTCCTTATTTATTTGTGAAATTGAAGTCCCTTGAGCTCGATTGTCCATCCTATCAATGTCATGCACCGAATCTAACTTTTCTCCCTCCAATTGCTTTTGTATAGCCGTGTCCTTTGTTGGCTCCTCTTCATGATGTATGTTGTCATTTTGAGAATCACATTTCTCGCCTTGCTCCTTATCTTTGATTTTTCCTGCATACATTAAAGCATCAAATGGATTTCAGTATTAACACCCACTCTATTTCACCTAAACTCTTGCCTCCTATTATTGAAATTATTTCTTGTATCCTTCTTTTTTTAATTTCTGGACTTTAAATTCCTCCATATTCCTATTCATTGCTCCCCCTTCTCCCTCCTTCTTTAAATCCTGGGTCCCTTGCTGCTTGATGTCTTATTCCTTGTTGTTAGCCTCTTCTTTTACCTATTTATTTTCCACCTCTTCTTTTTTGGGAAATAACTCCGGATGTTCCATATAACACAGTTGTTCGTTGTGTCCCTAAATCATACAGGTTTTACAGTATTTAGGAACGTAATCATATTTTATTGTAATCCACTTTTCTGATGCTTCTCCATTCTGCTTTTTCACTCCTATGTTAATGTGTTTTGGAAATTCCCCTGAAAAATCCACCTCAACTTTGACTCTTGCACAACTCGGCCGAGTTTGATTCTTGGTAGCCATATCAACTTGCAAAGGTCTTCCCACCACTGACGCAAGTGAAAAAATAATTTTCTTGCCAAAGAAATTTGTAGGAAGAGACGGGAATAAAATCCAAGCAATTGTCGTTGTTGTCTCCTCCTCTATGTTAAACATCGAATCCCACTTCAGAATTCTCATTGGATATGACCAATTACAGTGATTAATGTAAAAGGATGGATTCGATAGGAGATGAATGTAATCCTCTAGCTGTGAAGCTCTAATGAGTACATGTCTATTACTCAATAGACCAATATTGTATTCTCCCTTAAGCTCACATTGTATGGGAATTAATCTTCTTAGATCTTGAATATCAGGCCAACCATATGAGAATTTTCCAATCACTACATATTGTAAATTTTCATTCAAAATCATTTGTTCTACTTCTTCTTGCTCCCATAAAATTCTAGGTTCACCATGCAAATAAGAAATAGGATTAAGGGGTATAAATTTTTTGGTTTGAGGCATACATTTTAATAACGTGGCATATGTAACAGTAGGTAGATCATTAGGTTGATTCACCCCCATTGAAGGTTGCTCTATGGCCGGAGTGGCCATAGATGCCGAGATCTGTAGCTTTGTTGATGACGGGCTATGGTGGCATTTTTTTTGGATAAGTTATATCGCTTCAAAATAATAATCAGCACATGAGAATGTTTGATGTTTGTCTATTTTGGATTTTTCAGACAACATTTCTCAAAGATCAGTGAATTTGACTCATAATTGTCCTACTGCAGGTTGGTGAATCTGGAACACTAAAACTTCTTATATTCGCACTTGGAACAACTTGATATGCTGAAAGCTTCTTTGAATATTTCCCGTTAAACATAAAAAAAACATACAAAAGGGACAATAACATTAAGATGAAAACTAAACAACCCAACAGTACAAAAACAAAAATGATTAGACTAAATTGATTTTTTCTGTTTTTACAAGCTTGAGACTAAGGTATAGTAGTAGTTGTTGTGGACATTCTCTTTCTTCAAAGCAAAAATATTACTTGTTTAAGCTCGTAGACACTTTATTATGTCTTTGTGGCTCAGTTACACTTTTTCTTTCCACCACCTCCAACTTAGGCTTTTAGCCTCAATTTGTATTCTTAAGTTCAAGGAGGATAGGGTTCAAGAGAGGATAAATAGAAGGGTCATGGCTTATAATGCATTTGCCAAAGAAAAGTCCAAAGGCTCAAAGAGGGTGACAAGGGGTAACTCTTATGTATTCGTTGGCTTGTTTGGATAAAGAGGGATTCCAAATTCACAAGAGGGCCTATGATCATTTTACCAACCAATCATAATCAAAATTTAGCTTTGAAAGACTAATGGGGCAAGTTCTAGATTATACAAGTGCACATGAGATGTAGACAATTAAGCTCACACACATGGCATGCAAATTTTGTGAAGGGGGTTCAGTTGTTTTACCTGCTAGAGAAAAAAAAATAGAGTTCTCACTATTTTTTTGAAGTCAATTTCCGGAGTCATAAAAAGAGAGAAAGTTTTGTCACAATGTTGCTCATGTCCATATCTTTGAATTTTGCAAAATTTTTGGATGGGGAGGGGGTGTCTGCTTTAGTATCCATACCATGCATAATTTTCTAATCATGGCAACAACCCAAGATATAGTCTTACATTACGAGAATTTAGTATGGGCGAACCACCCATATGGTTACTCAGGCTTCACCAATGGGTATACGTGCGATCCTAAATTTTTAATGCCATAGGTACTCAAACTTTCCTTGTATCCATGGTTAAAACACAATCACAACTCATCCATTAGAATTAAAATAAAGTAAAAAATCAAGAACAAAGTACTTAATTCATACAAGTATAGGCACCATCAGAGTGTCTGAATATTACAACTCAAATAAAAATAAGGATCATCTAAAAGAGCAGAAGAGTATGAAGAAATATCAATAATACAAGCCCAAATCGAATGAATAAGAAAAAAAACCCCAACTAAAAAGGTAGTAGTGTCCCAACTGCATAAATAATCAAGGATAACAAAGAGATAAGGATGCTCCCTAAAACTCCATCAAAGACCGCTATCATTTTTAGACTCTTCACCATCACCATTTACTTTGAGATCAGGCCATTCCTTCATGCAAAAACTTGAATGAGACTGTGAGAAAATTAAGGAGGTAGTCAGTGAATCAACTAGCTTTTGTGTCTGCAATCGCAGCTGATTGACCGCGATCGTGGACAGACGAGTAACCGCGATAATGCTTGGGGATCGTGGTCAGTGTAACCGAGGGCGTTCCTACTCCTCTGTTTTCCCTTGTCCATTTTTTCTTCTCACTTGGTGCCTATTTATTCTTTGATCAGTTTTCAACTCAAATTTGCACACTTCTCCCTTTCTAAGCTTATGCAAAGCACTCTATAGTGTCACACATGCATGAGTTATTCATATGCAAAAACTAACATCAATACTATAAAAATATGATAAAAAGGATATGAGTCATCCTCGTGGAATTTTCAGGTTGCCTCTCACACAACGCCTTAGTTATCATCGTGGCACAACTTTGGCATGCATCAATTTGTCAAGGAGGGTACACAAGTCCCTACTTATCAAACTCCCCTTCATCAATTAACTTTCCAATAATGCTTTCCACTTCTTTCTACTCTTTGTCGATTAGACTTTGGGACAACATCTCTTTTTGACTGAGTGTTGGGCATTTTTCCTCCCAAGTCTTCTGTCAAGGTCTCTTTCTTTCCTTTTTCACTCCCCGCACATATTGCCAAAAATTGATCTTTGTTTTGGGGGTTAGCAATTTTGTCACTAGTGGGATTTCCCCTCGGTTTAGCATTCAGTCGTGTAAATATTTGTCCCATTTGGATCTCTAATTTTTTTATAGAGGCCAAATGGGAAATCACAGTTTTAGAGAGTGAAATGAAGTCCACTTTTAATTCACAAACCATTTTGTACATTCCTTTAACTTTGTTCAAAATTCTTGCAATGATATCCTCTGTTCTACCTCTATCAGCGTCAATGGAGCTTATCTCTTTGTTAGAATCACGATTATGGTGAGGCGTGAAATGGAAATACTCATGTTCCTGATTTCTACAAACTCGACCACCCCCTTGATTTATCCAACCTTAATTCCCACTTTGCCTATGATAGGCTGGATGAGAACCCCCTGAGTGGTTAGCTAGGTACCAAATTTCTTCCTCCATTCTCCTAGATTCTTTATCTTTGTAATGGGCTCTTGGTATCACGGGGTTTACCATTTTCATGGGTGCACCCATGACATACTTGGTTAAGAGCTCAAGTTGGTTCAAGATCTTTTCCATGGTTTGCTCTTGAGCCTCATCCCACTTTTTTTGTTCTCTACTAACCATGGGCTAGGGTAGAGAGTTATTGGAAATATTAATGTCTCGAGTATAACATTCCTGATTGTGTTTAGTTACTCTCTCAACAATTTGTATCCGCATGGATGTGCAAGTTTAGGAGAGAACCTTCCGCTGCATTATTTTCCACCATTTGGTTCAAAGGATATAGTGCCCGATAGAATATTTGGAGAAGTGCCTTCCATCGAATCTCATGGTTTGGGAATTTGGCCAACTTTTTATGAAATATCTCCCATGCTTCATGAAGTTGCTCCTCATTCCTTTGTCTAAAGTTCATGATTGCATCTCTCGGGTGACACACCTTGGATAGAGGAGAGTATTGATCTAAAAACACCTTTGTGAGCTTGTTCCACACAGTGAGTGAAGTCGTAGAGAGTGTGCAGAACCATAACAATGCTTTGCCCGTTAGTGATAATAGAAAGAGACAGAGATGAAACGACTCTTGAGTGATATGAAAAATGTTGAATGGTGTACACAACTCCAAAAAGTTCCTTAAGTGAATATATCGGTCCTCATGAGCTTGACCCTCTCATAGCCCCTTTACTTACAACATATGAAGCATGATACTAGTCACATTGACTGTTCCATTCCCACAATGAGGTGGGATGCGGGTTTCACCCGTATGACCCCCTCCATTTAGTTGGCTCTCCCCATAAAGGGGAACATCAAATGACTCTGCATGAAGAGTTCCTTTACTCATAATTCCTTTCATGCAAGGATTACCTACAAAAGACCGAAAAACAACAACTAGAATAAAGTACGCTACTCCGGGTATTCCTAAGTAAGAATAACATCACACAAGAGAAATCTATATTTCACTCCCGGCAATGGCACTATTTTGATAACGCTTAACTCACACCCATAATTGAAGGGTGAGGCAGTCATTGTTAAGTAACCCAATTTGAATTGGGGTCGAATCTCAAGGAGCGAATTATAGACTTCAAACCCTATGGGTGCTCAAATTACTATGAGGTTACCCAAAATTCTAACAAAAATGACATGTAAAATAAAATGGGGGGATTTTTTTGGAAACTTGTTATACAATCTTTAGCAAATGATCAAGAGATGACACTTTCATTTTAAGCAACAATGTTGGGGGAAATCTTGGGATTATATCTACCTAAAGGTAAAAGTATGTGGGTGAATGATGGTTTAGCATGAAATTTAGTTTTTAACTAAAGGATAGGCTAGGTCTAAGGTCATTGTGGTTAATCTTTCAATAAAAACACAACGATTTCACTAGTTGGCTCTTTCGAGCACCTAACAAGTGCGAAATTCGTAGTCACCCAAAACCTCAATCAAGCATGCCTATTTCTAGGATGATTCTCTTGAAATAATTTGTACTCCTAATACACTTATTTCTAAGATTAAAAAATATAGCAAACCAAAGGCTTAATTGTCCACCATTTCCTTGTCCCCCTATAACCCTCTTTCAAGGATTTTATGGTTTGCCTCATATTCACTTTCGTCCCTCTTTTGAGGATGATAAAGGGTTTTTAGAGTTTGGGGTTTTCACCCATCAAACCTATTTGGAGATTTGGGGCTTTCAAACATCAAATTCCAACTCATAAGCTCAATCAATGGTGAAATCCTTACTCAACAACTAACAATCATGCACACACAATAATACCCACACACAAATTATACACTAGTTTAACATAATCCCAAGACTAAATTACTTTCCTACTCATGAAGAAAGTAAAAAGAGATATACCATAAGGATTATCCAAATTATTCATTCTTCACAAAAATGCTAAGAAATCAAGCTTCCAAAATTAGTTACACACTTGCCCAATGTAATACCCCGCATGTTTCTAAGCTAGGAAGTGAATAAGTATTTCTACGTATAAAATCTCCTATCCTATGATTCATACTTGAGTACATGACTTACAATGAATATCCTAGTGATAGGATAGCTTATGATGCATTAAGCATGTTCATATGAGTCACTTAAGGTAATACAAGCTAAGACTTTTTGAATTCATCATGTTTTAGTGTTCGATTTTGCAAGGGTCATCTTTGAACGAGTATAACTAGATGTTAGTATGATATTTTGGATGATTTAGACCCACCAAATTGTAGATAATCGAATTAGCTTTCCAACGATACCAATTTTGCCTTAATCCAATACCCGAGCAAAAAGTTATGCCCATTTTCGTGAGAGACAGTAAGGATAGGCGATTGGTTAGGCGCCGCCCAACCAAACATAGACGATTGGTTAGGCACCGCCCAACCTAGCTTGGGAAATCACTTGGGCGCCGCCTAAGTTAGTTCCATGTGCCAAAAATGCTCCATTTTGAGTTATTTTAAGGGTAATTAAGTCTTTTAACACTCCTTACACGTCCCTAAACTTAACCCTACAAAATATATAGCTTCTAAACATATTAAAACCCTATTATCATCTCAAAGCTCATCATCCAAGAGCATTAAAAGAGAAAAACAACTAGGGTTGCATAACTAAGCTTGAAGATCCGATTTCAAGGAAATTCCTCCGTCAATCATCAAGAATCTTCCTTCTAAGGTATGCGTGAGTTGATTCATCGACTCCTTTCGTCCATGAAGATCAAGAACCATCTTCTAAATTATGTATTATGATGTTTATGTTGGTGGTGGTTGATGTTCATGTGGTTGGAGTTTGATGATGCCTAAGATGGGATCTTTGTATGTTTTGTGTGAGGATATGGTGGTATTTAACGTATAAACATGTGAAATTGGTGGTTGAATGTTTGAAATCTTGATGAATCCACCTATACCTAAGATGTGTATGTAAGGTGTTTTTGAAAATACCTAAGGGAATAGAAATCATGCTTTTATGACATCATAAGTCCTAAATGACTATTCCATGTTCTAAGTTTATGTTCAACATGATCCCCATGCTATTGTCTTGAATTGAAGATGTTGTATGAGATGCTCATAATATTGTTTTAATATGGAATGACCATGTTATTAAAGCCATGCAAGTATATACATGTTGTGTACATTCCCGATCATATGATAGTTTTTTGAGAATCATTCTTATTATGAAATCCTTACATATGATATTGTGAGTTGTGGACTCAAATCTTGTGATCAAGTCATGTCATGTGTGTCAGTTTCCTCCTATCAAGTCCTGGGGGTACTTGTACCCAAAAACTATAGTTGTGTGCCTAGAGCCATGTCATGTTTCACGATATCCGAACTCAAGCTATGATTCCATAGACTTCAGTCAGTCATGTGACTCAGGAAAACCTCATGATCTTAGTCAGTTGTCAGATATCAAAAACATTCCGCCAGTCAGCAGAATTCAGTAAGATTAAGTCATGTACAGTCAGTTATTCATGTCCAGTCCCTCCAGATGGGAGTAGAGGTTAGCACCGAGTGAACCCAAGGATGGGAACTCACCCGCCAGTTCAGGGTGTGATTCTTAGTAGTCATCCTTGCGTTCCAGAACTACATAGCCAGCGTAGGTTGAGACATCTTAACCCATCAGATTAGGGTTGATGAGGTGGCTTAACACATCAGTTTAAGGTTCCCACCGTTCTTATTGAGTACCCGTCAGGTAAGGGTCACTCACAGTCTATCCTTACCCGTGGCACGGTATTGACACCCCTCCAATCGGGGCAGAGATTGGACCCAGCTAAGACATAATAGGCATACATGGGGCATGTCGGTTAAACGCTACTTTCCACAGTTTCAGTATCAGTCTCAGTAAAAGAACTCAGGGCGTTCTTCATATTTCACTATATACAGGACTGTTAGATACAGTCATCCATGTTATCAGTTTTAGTATCAGTCATGAAAGTTATCAGTAAACCATGTATTAGCTTGCAGGTCATGCTATCACGTATTCACGGTCCCAGTTTCTATATATTGTGTTGGCACTCCCACGTTCATATTAGTCAGTCAGTGTTGTTCATGCATGAAACCCTTTATGTTCAGACTACCTTCCTCGTATACTCAGTACTTCATTTGTACTGATGCATTTACGCTATGGTGCTTTCTTTTGATATTACACCATATGTTCCGAGACACTAGTTCCAGCCCAGTAGTAGCAGTAGCATTCCAATCGCAGAGATACAGTGAGTCCTTATTGATTTGAGGACAATATGATTTGATACATTTATTTATTTCTTCAGTTTAGTTTTACAGAGTTAGTTGGAGACATGTTCCTTCAACTCCTTATTCAGATAGTTTAGAGGCTTTTAGATTTATGTTCAGATTTACGTTCAGACTTAGCTTTCAGATTGAGTTGTTTTAGGTATTTTCACCCATATGGTTTTATTTAGTTGAACCTTATGGCCTTACAGTTCTATGTATTCCGCATTATTATATCATGATTTGCAGTATATAGGTACAAATATTAGTATGGGTTAGCTTGTGCTCCCTCGGGGTCATGAGCACCGTGTAGCATTTTTGTTCAGCGAATCGAGGTGTTATAAACTTGGTATCAGAGCCTAAGGTTCAATAGAGTCCTAGGAAGTCTGAAAGCTGTATCTAGTAGAGTCTTGTACATGGGTGTGTTGCGCACCACATTTATGTGCGGGAGGCTATAATATGTTTTAGGAACAGTCCCCTTTCTTCAGTATTCATGTCATGCTAGTGAGCATAATCACAAGTTAAACTCTCAGTCTAATCCATTATTCTCTTATTCCATACCATGGTCACAAAGAAAAGAAACCAGCCAGCTCCTCAGCCCGAAGATCCTTTAGGAGAACATGTTTCCCATGCGGAGTTTAGAGCCACATTTACCACACTTTCTCAGTCTATGGCTGCATAGAATGAATGGCCACCAGTCATTTTGGCCAATCCAGTGTCCAGTCCCAAAGAATCTAGGGTTCGGGACTTCACACGGATGAACCCTCCATCTTTCCATGGGTCTAAGTCTGATGAGGACCCTCAGGAGTTCATTGACCAAGTCCAGAAGGTCATTGACATCATGGGTATTACTTCTATTGAGAGTGCCAAGTTAGCCACCTACCATTTATAGGATGTTGCTCATGATTGGTACAAACAGTGAAAGTCTGAGAGGTTAGATGATGCAGGCCCTATCGAGTGGGAGAAATTTGTCATGGCCTTCTTAGACAGATTCTTTCCCCAAGAGCTAAGGAAAGCCAAAGTTCTTGAGCTCATCAACCTCAGGCAGGGGAATATGATGGTTAAGGAGTATTCTCTTAGATTTACTTATCTATCCAGGTATGCTCCTCATGTGTTTGCAGACAATAGGGCTAAGATGAGCAAGTTCGTGTCAGGGGTCAATGATAGCGTGATAAATGAGTGTAGGTCTGCGATGTTGATTGGTGATATAACCTTAGGCAGACTCATGAACCATGCCCAGAAAGTGGAAGAGCAGAAGTTTAAGACTAGGGAGAGGCAGAACAAGAGAGAAAGGTCAGGTAACTTCAACTTTGCTCACCCCAAATCAGATGGAGGAAACCGTTCACAGTTTCGCTCCAAGTCATCCATTCCATCTCCTTCCTCTACCAGTACTCTAGTGCCAAAGTTCAGAGATGGCAATAGAGACAAAGCGCAAGGCTCTAAATCTCAGGGCAGTGTTAGCAGTGCCCAAACGAATCCCCTTTGTCAGACTTGTGGTAAGAACCACAAGGGCATTTGCAGAGCCGGTAGTGATGTCTATTTTGGTTGTGGCAAGCCAGGCCACAGGATTAGGGAGTGTCTGCAGTTAAGTCTTCAGGGTCAGCAAAATCATTTTGCAGATCAGTCCGGTCGCTCGAACTACCAGGGTGCCATTTTCTGTGCTACCAGTGGGTAACACCCAAACAAACTCTATGCTCTTCAGTCCCAGCGGGATCAGGAAAATTCTCTTGATGTCGTTACTAGTACATTACAGATTTTCCATGTTCATGTTTATGCTTTGCTAGACCCAGGTGCATCCTTGTCTTTTGTTACTCCATACATAGCAGGCGATTTTGGAATCAATCCCAAAATTCTAGCAGAGCCCTTTTCAGTCTCTACCCCAGTGGGTAAAACCATCATAGCCTAGCGGGTATACAGGAACTGCCCGATTATGATATCTCAAAAATCCACGTCAGCAGATTTAGTAGAGTTAGAGATGACTGATTTTGATGTCATTCTCAGCATGGATTGGCTTTATCCCTGCTATACCAAAGTTGACTGTATAAATAGGATAGTTCAGTTTCAGTTACCGAATGAGCCCGTCCTTGAGTGGAAGGGTAGCATTTCAGCGTTCAGGGGTCAACTTGTTTCCTACCTTCGGGCAAGGAAAATGATTTCTAAGGGGAGTGTGTATCATCTCGTTCATGTTAAAGATTCCAGTTCTGAATCTCCCAGTCTCAAAATAGTCCTTATTACTAATGAATACTCAGATGTCTTTCCCGAAGATATTCCAGGCATTCCTCCCGAAAGGGAAATAGACTTTGGCATAGACCTTCTTCCGGATACTCAACCTATTTCTATTCCTCCATACAGAATGGCACTAGCATAACTCAAGGAACTAAAAGATCAGTTGAAGGATATATTAGATAAGGGATTCATTAGACCCAGTGTTTCCCCATGGGGTGCGCCTATATTATTCGTGCGCAAGAAACACGGTTCTCTCAGGATGTGTATTAATTACCGTCAACTCAACAAGGTCACGGTCAAGAACAGATATCCTCTTCCCAGGATTGATGATCTATTCAACCAACTTCAGGGTGCCAGTTACTTCTCCAAGATAGACCTCAGATCAGGCTATCATCAGCTCAGAGTTAGAAAATGTGACATTTCGAAGATAGCTTTCCATACTCAGTATGGTCACTTCAAATTTTTAGTCATGTCATTTGGTCTTACCAATGCCCCTGCAGTTTTTATGGATTTGATGAACCGTGTGTTCAAGTAGTACTTGGACATGTTTGTCATAGTCTTTATAGATGATATTCTGGTCTATTCTCGTACAGAACGTGATCATTCAGACCATCTCAGAATTGTTCTTCAGACTCTCAGGGATCACCAATTATTCGCTAAGTTCAGCAAGTGTGAATTTTGGCTTAGATCAGTAGAATTCCTTGGCCATATTATTTTTGGTGATGGCATTAGAGTAGATCTTCAGAAAACTGAGACAGTAAGAAATTGGCCCAGACCCGTATCTCCGTAAGATATTAGGAGTTTCTTGGGTTTGGCTGGCTATTACAGATGGTTTATCGAGGGATTTTCTTCTATTGCATCTCCCATGTCCATATTGACTTAGAAGAATATTAAGTTTCAGTGGTAAGATTCATGCGAGAAGAGCTTTCAAGAGTTGAAGACTCGACTCACCTCATCTCTAGTTCTAGCTATTCCAGATGGTTCAAATGGTTTTGTAGTCTATTGTGATGCATCCAGAGTGGGTTTAGGTTGTGTCCTCATGCAGCATGGTAAGGTCATAGCCTATTTCTCCAAACAGTTAAAGCCACATAAGAAGAATTATCCTGCTCATGATCTTGAGTTAGCAGCGGTAGTTTTTGCCTTGAAGATTTGGAGGCATTATATCTATGGAGTTTATGTATATGTCTTCACAGACCATAAAGTCCTCCTGTATGTATTTTCCCAGAAAAATCTCAATCTTTGCCAGAGAAGGTGGTTAGAGCTCTTGAAGGATTATGACATGAGTATTCTTTATCATCCGGGCAAGGCCAATGTTGTGGCCGACGCTCTCAGTCGACTCTCTATGGGTAGTATTTCTCACGTTGAGTATAGTAAGAAAAATATGGCTCAATAGATCCATCAGCTTGCCAGACTAGGCGTTCGCTTAGTTGATTCTTCAGAGAGTGGTGTATGTGTTCATAGTAGTTCAGAGTCATCTCTAGTTTCCTAGGTGAAAGAGAAACAAGACAGGGATCCTAGCCTTGTCAAGCTCAAAGAGTCAGTTCATAATCAGAAAGTCGAGGTTTTCTCCCAAGGGGGAGATGGTGTTCTTTATTTTTAGGGTCGTCTATGTGTTCCAGGTGTAGATGAATTAAGGCAGTCAATTCTTGCAGAAGCGCATGGTGCGCGATACTCTATTCATCCAGGGGCCACTAAGATGTACCGCGACATGTGGGAGATCTATTGGTGGAGTGGGATGAAGAGAGATATTGTAGAGTTTGTGGCTAAGTGCTTTACATATCAGCAGGTTAAGATAGAGCATCAGAAACCTAGTGGTTCCATGCAAGAGTTCACCATTCCTACTTGGAAGTGGGAAGAAGTGAACATGGACTTTGTGATGAGTTTTCCTAGAACTCGTCATCAGCATGATTCAATTTGGGTCATTATAGATAGAATGACCAAGTCAGCTCATTTCCTTCCTATTTGTACTTCTTATTCCACCGAGGATTATGCCAAACTCTATATCAGGGAGTTAGTCAGGTTACACGGTGTTCCACTATCTATCATCTCAGACAGAGGTACCCAATTCACCTCTCACTTTTGGAAAGCATTCCAAAAGGGTCTCGATACCCAAGTCCATCTCAGCATAGTGTTTCATCCTCAGACAGATGGTCAAGCAGAGAGGACCATTCAGACTCTTGAAGATATACTAAGGGGGTGTGCATTTGACTTCAAAGAAAGTTGGGATGACCACTTACCTTTGATTGAGTTTGCATACAACAATAGCTATCATTCTAGTATTCAGATGGCTCTATTCGAAGCTCTCTATAGTAGGAGATGTAGATCTTCGATTGGTTGGTTCGAGTTAGTGAGGCCTCAATCATAGGTCCTGACTTAGTATTCGATGCCTTAGAGAAATTTCAATTTATCAGAGAGAGACTCCAGGCTGCTCAGTGCCGACAGAAGATCTATGCAGATGTTCATAGAAAGGATCTCGAGTTTGAGGTCAATGACTATGTCTATCTTAAGATCTCTCCCATGAAGGGAGTGAAGAGTTTCGGCAAGAAAGGGAAACTTAGTCCCCGGTATGTCGATCCCTTCAGAATTCTTTGTCGCTTCGGCAAGGTAGCTTATGAGCTTGAGTTGCCTTAAGATCTAGCCTCAGTCCATCCAGTCTTCCATGTCTCTTTTCTAAAGAAGTGCATAGGTGACCCAGCAGTTGTTATCCCTATTCAGAGCATCGACATTCAGAATAGCCTCTCTTATGAAGAGATTCTAGTCGAAATCTTAGATTATCAGACTCGTAGATTGAGGAACAAATAAGTCCCTCTAGTCAAGTTTCTTTGGCGAAATCAGTCTCATGAGGGAGCTACTTGGGAAGAAGAAGCATATATGCGTACCAAGTATCCTCACCTCTTCCCCGCCAATTCATATCAAGCTCAAGGTAACAGTTCTCTTTAAGCTTATTCAGTTTCATGTTCATGTTTCCAGTATAAACTTGGTACCTATTAACCGTTTCATACTCAGTCATGCATTCATGTGTCAGTTGTCCGTGCATTAGATATGCACGAGTTTAGTATGTTTAGCATGTCAGTCATGAGATCAAGTTTCAGTTCTTCATGTTCAGTTCAGGTTCTATTGTCAAGTATCCCTTCTCAGTAAATTCTCATTAAAGGACGAATGTTCCCAAGGGGGAGATATTGTAATACCCCGCATGTTTCTAAGCTAGGAAGTGAATAAGTATTCCTACGTATGAAATCTCCTATCCTGTGATTCATACTTGAGTACATGACTTACAATGAATATCCTAGTGATAGGATAGCTTATGATGCATTAATCATGTTCATATGAGTCACTTAAGGTAATACAAGCTAAGAGTTTTTGAATCCATCAAGTTTTAGTGTTTGATTTTGCAAGGGTCATATTTGAACGAGTATAACTCAATTTTAGTGTGGTATTTTGGCTGATTTAGACCCACCAAATTGTAAAGAATCGAATTAGCTTTCCAACGATACCAATTTCGCCTCAATCCAATACCCGAGCAAAAAGTTATGCCCATTTTCGTGAGAGATAGTAAGGATAGGCGATTGGGTAGGCGCCGCCCAACCAAACATAGGCGATTGGTTAGGCACCGCCCAAACTAGCTTGGGCAATCACTTGGGCGCCGCCTAAGTCAGTTCCATGTGCCAAAAACACTCCGTTTTGAGTTATTTTAAGGGTAATTAAATATTTTAACACTCCTTACACGTCCCTAAACTTAACCCTACGAAATATATAGCTTCTAAACATATTAAAACCCTATTATCATCTCAAATCTCATCATCCAAGAGCACTAAAAGAGAAAAAAAACTAGGGTTGCATAACTAAGCTTGAAGATCCGATTTCAAGGAAATTCCTCCGTCAATCATCAAGAATCTTCCTTCTAAGGTATGCGTGAGTTGATTCATCGACTCCTTTCATCCATGAATATCAAAAACCATCTTCTAAATTATGTATTATGATGTTTATGTTGGTGGTGGTTGATGTTCATGTGGTTGGAGTTTGATGATGCCTATGATGGGATCTTTGTATGTTTTGTGTGAGGATATGGTGGTATTTAACGTGTAAACATGTGAAATTGGTGGTTGAATGTTTGAAATCTTGATGAATCCATCTATTCCTAAGATGTTCATGTAAGATGTTTTTGAAAATACCTAAGGGAATAGAAATCATGCTTTTATGACATAATAAGTCCTAAATGACTATTCAATGTTCTATGTTTATGTTCAACGTGATCGCCATGCTATTGTATTGAATTGAAGATGTTGTATGAGATGCTCATGATATTTTTTTGATATGGAATGACCATGTTATTGAAGCCATGCAAGTATATACATGTTGTGTGCATTCCCGATCATGTGATAGTTTGTTGAGAATCATTCTTATTATGAAATCCTTACTTATGATATTGTGAGTTGTGGACTTAAATCTTGTGATCAAGTCATGTCATGTGTGTCAGTTTCCTCCTATCGAGTCCTGGGGGTACTTGTACCCAAAAACTATAGTTGTGTGCCTAGAGCCATGTCATGTTTCATGATATCCAAACTCAAGCTATGATTCCATAGACTTCAGTCAGTCATGTGACTCAAGAAAACCTCATGATCTTAGTCAGTTGTCAGATATCAATAACATTCCGCCAGTCAACGGAATTCAGTAAGATTAAGTCATGTACAGTCAGTTATTCATGTCCAATCCCTCCAGATGGGAGTAGAGGTTAGCACCGAATAAACCCAAGGATGGGAACTCACCCTCCAGTTCAGGGTGTGATTCTTAGTAGTCATCCTTGTGTTCCAGAACTACATAGCCAGCATAGGTTAAGACATCTTAACTCGTCAGATTAGGGTTGATGAGGTGGCTTAACCCATCAGTTTAGGGTTCCCACCGTTCTCATTGAGTACCCACCAGGTAAGGGTCACTCACAGGCTGTCCTTACCCGTGGCATGGTATTGACACCCCTCTAGTCGGGGAAGATATTGGATCCCAGCTTAGCCATAACAGGCATACGTGGGGCATGTTGGTTAAATACTACTTCCCACAGTTTCAGTATCAGTCTCAATAAAAGAACTCAGGGAGTTCTTCATATTTTAGTATATACAGGACTGTCAGATACAGTCGTCCATGTTATCAGTTTTAGTATCAGTCATGACAGTTATCAGTAAACCATGTATTATCTTGCAGGTCATGCTATCACGTATTCACGGTCCCAGTTTCTATATATGTGTGTTTGCACTCCCACGTTCATATTACTCAGGTAGTGTTGTTCATGCATGAAACCCTTTATGTTCAGCCTACCTTCCTCGTATACTCAGTACTCCAGTTGTACTGATGCATTTGCGCTATGGTGCTTTCTTTTGATGTTACACCATAGGTTCCGAGACACGAGTTCCAGCCCAGCAGTAGCGGTAGCATTCCAGTCGCAGAGACACAGTGAGTCCTCATTGATTCAAGGACAATATGATTTGATACATTTATTTATTTCTTGAATTTAGTTTTACGGAGTTAGTTGGAGACATGTTCCTTCAACTCCTTATTCAGATAGTTTAGAGGCTTTCAGATTTATGTTCAGATTTACGTTCAGACTTAGCTTTCAGATTGAGTTGTTTTGGGTATTTTCACCCACATGGTTTTATTCAGTTGAACCTTATGGCCCTACAATTCTATGTATTCTACATTATTATATCATGATTTGTAGTATACAGGTACAAATATCAGTCATTGGTCAACTTGTGGTCCCTCGGGGTCATGAGCACCCTGTAGCATTCTGATTCAGCGAATCGGGGTGTTACACCCCATTAGGGTTTCAAACTTTCCATTCCAAATATCTTATGAGGTAAGTAATGTTCCAAAAATAAAGGGTTTTTGCCTATATATGGTTTGGGATTCATCTTTGTAATTTTACAAATCTTCTCCTATGCATAATCCCACTGAACTGTAATCACGCTGGTTTGACCACGATCGCAGCTATGTGACCACAATTTACTGCATTTTACTTAACTGTCGTGATCACGGTCAGCAGACCGTGACCACGGTACCTGAGGCCCTTTGCTCTAAGTTTTCAGCTGTATTTTCTTGCTTTCTTTTGATCATTTTAAGCTTCTTTCCACATCTTTTGATTTTATCAACTCTATTCCTGCAAAGAGGGTATATTAGTGTATTTAATTACAATTATGTCTCATTTTATTCATTCAAAATTGGGTAATATGCATGAATGATTAGTGCGAATGAGTGGTAAAATCACCGCTCATCAATTGTATGGTTATGGACTAAAACAAATAATATCATACCATGTAAGAGTGTTTTTGGGATGGTTGTGCCCAAGAATTGGTATTAGAGCCCAGGTTTGATGGAATGAGTATGATAATATGGTGTAGTAATGGCGGTGCGGGTATTCTAACCAGTAAGATTTTCCTATGTTTCTATCTTGGTCATGATTGGGACCATACGAGTCGTAAGGTAATGTCCCGAGTCATGGTAAGGGACTCGTGACCTTCATAGTGAGATGGCCCAAGGTTGTTTTCTTGGTAACGACTAGACTCTACGATTCGTTGGGTGAGGTCACAAGTCGTAGGGTAGGACTTGTGGACAAACTAGTAAAGAAACCTTGAGTTTTCGCCCATGCTATGAGTCTTGGTTACGACTCGTGATTTGTGACCATGAGTCGTGATATGACCCGTAGTCACTGGCAATAGTTTGTCCTGTATTTTAATTAAGGGAACTTTGGTCATTACCTTTTATCTCCATTTATAACCCATGGCCATAAAATATCAAAAGAGTTTTATTTTCATTCTTTATTATAACATAAACACTCTCTTCTCTCTCAAATTCCCAAGTCAAGAACAAAGCTAGGGTTTCTAAGGGTTGGTTATCTAGGACTCAAAGTGTGGGTTTTCTCCAAATTCTTGTTGTTTTCAGGCATGTATCTCTTCACTAAACTTGTATTTTTATCTTGGCATGCAATGGTTTGGTATTAATACGATTTTAATGTTTGGTTTGAGAATTTGGTTTGAGGGTTTTGGATGATTATGGTTTGAATGGTATTTCCATGATTTACATGAATTTGTTTATGCTTTATTTATGGATTTGGGGACTCATTGGGTGCATGGGAATGGCATATAATGGGGTTCGTGGATTCTCCCAAATGTATGGATTGTGGTATTGGAATTCATAATAACCTCAACCCACCTTATGTATTAGCTTTTAAACATAGTTATATGCATAATTTAACAACTTTTGAAACTATTGTGTTACATAAAAGGTTAATGGAATATAAATGGTTTTGAAAGGCCTTGGTGTCCATGATTTGGTTTTAAATTAGAGCTTGGGGTAGTGGATTCCCCTAAGTTGATGGATAATTGGAATAACATAATTCTACAAGCTTGCAAGCATATTGATATGAAGATACCAACGGTGAATGCCTTAACAAATAGTTCCCAGATAAATGGATAATGTGTGTAAATGGTTTTAATTTATACTTAAAAGGGGTTATGTAGCTCACCGTGGAAGGTGGAGGTCCATGAGGGAACTGATACTGGAAAACACATTTGCCAGCATGGGGGCCTCGGTGGTCGTGTGCATAGTTCACACTTTATACATATATTTTGGAATGGTTAGAGCCTTATTTAATTTGTCCCATCCTTGGAAGTTCGTGGTTCGTGCAGCTAACACGCATTGGGACCTTTTCAGTAAGGGAGCTAAACCTATATAGCCCATGGTACCCTTAGGATAGTTAGAGCTACACAGTCCAAGTTAACGATTTTAAATCTCTTGCTAAACCTTGTTCCCTATCCTTGTAATATATATAATATATATATATATGCATGTATGTGAAAATGTATGTTGAGTTTGGATTTGATTTTAAAATAGCATTGTTTTATCCCTTCACTGAGTTCCATACTAGCACTTACCCCACTAACCATCCCCAGATGGTACATCCTTTTTATGATGTAGGGTCATATGGTTGAATCCCCCAACTTTTACTGGATCCAAGGTTGAGGAGGATCTTTAAGGATTTATTGATGAGATTGAGATAATCTTTAGGGTGATTCATGCTTCTGATTCTGAGGGTGTGGAGTTTGATGCATATCAGTTGAAAGATGTGGAATATCAGTGGTTTAAAGAGAGGAAGCAGTTAAGAGATAATGATGCTGAGCCATCTATATAGGATGGGTTATCTGGTGTCTTCATTGATCATTTCTTTCCTCGAGAGTTGAGGAAGGACAAGCTGAAGAGTTTGTGAACTTAAGGCAAGGTATGATGAGTGTGAAGGAATATGCCTTGAAGTTTTATCAGTTGTCTTGCTTTGCTCCAGTGTTGGAGTCTAGCATGAGATCCAGAATGAGGAAGTTTGCCTCGAGTTTGTGTCGTGATTTGCTATTGGAGTGTAAGGTTGTGATATTGAACAATGATATGGACAACTCCAAACTTATAGTATATATACAGTAGGTGGAGGACGAAAAAAGAAGTAGACAAAGATAGAGAGAGGAAAAATAAGAAGTTTAGGTATTCAGAGAAGGGTGGAGATTGATAACGCTGAACTTACACGTCAAATAAAGTGAAAGGAAATCACAATAAATACCCAACAAGAGTCACGTCCTCACGGAACAATATGAATGGTGACTGAGTAAGTTTAAAATAAAAGTTGCTTACTAGATTCAAACCTAGGATATTTAGGGGTTTAATTGAACGTTTTCAAAGATATAACAATTTTTGGACTTCTAGAGGACTAACTCAAGGCCAAGAAAAATTAGAGCACAATCAATTAGGAGTGGATGTTGGGTTTATGCCATTCTATGTGTGCACTTATACATGAGTAAGTTAGAATTAATCCAAATTTATCTAGGAGGTTGGGTAGGCCAAATTAGGGGTATTGGCGTGAATCTTTCAATAACACACCAAATTTCATTCGTGGGTTCTTTCAAACATCTCACGGATGTAGAAAATCAACCAATCCAATACCTAAATTAGCACCCTTATTTCTAAGATAGTGATTTAGAATGGGTTAACTCAAACAACATCCTTATTTCTAAGATGATGTCATTCCATAAGCTAACTCAAGTTATTATTTGGAAATATCCCTCACCTAATATTCCTCTTTCAAGGATGATATGGGATCCAAGGAAATTGGGGTTTTCACCCTCAATTCAAACATAGAATAAAAACAAAACCCATAATTGTTAACTAATTAATTGGATAAATAAACAACACTCATGCCTTAATCCCAACATATTGAAGAATAACTCCAACAGGAACAATTAGCTATTCATAAAGATAGAAAGTAAAGATATACAAAAATTTCCACCAAATTGATCCATGAAAGGTAAAAAAAATGTAAATCCAAACTTTAAATCCCAGTAAATATTCAATAGAAATTGATAATCCTTGTAATACCCTATACTTTTCTTAGTCCAATTCAGCTCTTAGTTGCATGTATAGGAGGCTTAAAGCCAAAAAATTTCTCTAAGTGTTGGGTACTTAGTCATTTTTAAGGCCTCTTAACTTTATAGATTTTTAAATGGGTCTTCCCGACCCCGAGACGTAGCTTTTTGAGTTAATTTATGTTCATAGGTGTAAGGAAAATATCTCAGCATAGTTTTGGATTTTTTGGATGAGGATTGGGTCGTGTTTGGGTTTTGATTCCAGCACCTCACCATGATAGCATCGCGTTGCAGTGCTTACAGAGATAGACTCCTCATTGTATCATAGTAATCCCTTAAATTGTGTTCCAATTACGAATTTAATCTCCTAAGGGGCAGGTATGTATTTTCCCATCGAATCAATTCTTAAATCCATGACTTAAAGATTCAGTTAGGGCATTATTTGCCCATATTCTCCAACTTTCTCACAAAGAAAACCCTACCCTTTCCCTAAGATCATCAAATTCCATTCATTTCTCTCTAAGGAAACCATGAAATCAAGTTCCCAAATCCAAGACCTTCAAGGAGGCTCAATGGCTTGTGTTTCCCTTTCAAGATTTAAGGTTTAAGGTATGTGTGATGTTCATCCACGGTCCATTTTCACCCATGGATTCCAATCATCTATTTTATGTTTTAAATTAGGAATTTTACATGTTTATGATGAATTATCTCCATGAAACTCTTACGAATTTTGATTATAAATTAGGTTTACAATTATATTTTGATGAATGGACCTTTACACATTTGAAAGATGGAATTTTAATGTTAAAATCCCTAACTCATGGTTTTAGTATTGTAACTATGTTTTTAATCTCATGCTTAAGTTCATGTTTTCCATGTGTTTGATGAAATGCCTAACTGTGGTTTTTGAACAATGACCTCTTATTATGGTTTTTAAAGCTATATATGTCCTTATTGATATTTTCATTCAGTGCTGGAGGGTTATGAACACCCGATATTTAGCTATTTACATAATTTCAGTATCTTCAAAATAGTTTTAGACAAACCATGAGCACTGTCATCCAATTAGTTATCATGATCAGTTGTTTGCTTAGTTAAGCTTAGTTTAGTCCAGTAATCAGTGTCATTCAGTGGGGAGTAGGATTTAACATCGAGCAAACCCAAGGATGGGGGCATTCCTGCCAGTATCAGGTTTGACCCTTAGTAGCAATATGTGGGTTACAGAACTACGCAGCCAACGTAGGTTGAGATGTCTTTCTGTCAGTTTAGGGTTGACATATATCTCGTTTTTCTTACTGTGAATTAAGGTTTGACACAACCATTGTTAGTATCTGTGGCACGGTAATGACACCCTTCAAACTAGGGTTATAGGTTGGACACTGATTAGCTCAGATTGGAGCATTTCGGTTAGATGATACCTCCCACAGTCTCAGTTTAGTATTTAGTACGGTATTCAATTTTGGTTTTCTTAACCAAAGCATATAGATTATCAGCTATTCAGCTACCCGATTTCAGTATTTTAGTTTTGCAGATTATTTCAGACATATTATATACTTGGTCTTGTATTCTCAATATTTCAGTTTTCATGCACTTATATTCAGTTACCTCATCCCATTCAACCAGTTATTATTTCATGTATATGAAACTATGCATTTCAACCTAACCTCATCTCATATACCAATACATTCAAAGTACTTATAGCATACTTTTCTTTGCGCTATGATGTTTAATATCATAGGTTCACACGCTCATTTTCCTAACCGTACTTAGACAGTCCATCATTTCAGCAGCAGCAACAATGGTGAGTCCTCATCTATCGAGGACATGATTTTTTTATTTCAGTTTATCTCAGTAGTTCAATATTTCCATTCAATCAGAGTTAGTTGGGGGTTTGTCCCATAAACTCCACACGCATTCAGTTAGAGGCTTTTCAGACATTTAGATAGTTAGTTGTTTAATCAGTTGTTTTATCAATCTTTTTAGTATGTCTTCCGAAATTTTTGATCTAAGATTTAACCGTGTTTCAGTATTTAAAACCTTATGGCATTATCAGTTATTTTTCAGCATATGTTGTGTATTATCCATTTACTCAGTGCTCACAGCAGGTACCAACTCATGGGTTAACTTGTGGTCACTTGTGACCGTAAGCACCGTTGTTGCGACTAGGGGTAACCTCGAGTCGTGAAAAAACTTGGTATCAGAGACTAAGGTTATACAGTGTCCTAAGGAGCCTTAAAATCCACATTGAGTAGAATCTTATACATAGGTGTGAAGCGTGCCACACTTATGAATGAGAGGCTACAAGACTTTATAGGAAAAATTTTCCTTTTTTCAGTATTCGTGTCATGCAAATGAGAATAAGCTCTATTTAAACCCTCTTTCTGACTCATTCTTTATTCCAATACATACCATACCTCTCAGAAAGAACAACGGAAGAAATAATGGGAATCAGCCTGCACCTCCGCCTGTTCAGAAATATCCACTAAATGAGCATGTCTCACACGCCAAATTCAGAGCTGATTTCACTACCTTAGCTCATTTAGTAGTTTCTTAGATTAATCAGTAGGCTACCATCCCAGCCAATCCAGTGGCTAGTATAGCTGTATTTAGGGTATGGGATTTCACTTGGATAAATCCCCATTTATTTTCAAGATCCAAGTTTGAGGAGGATCTAAAAGATTTTATTGATATTGTTCAGAAGGTGACTAAGATTATGGGGGTTACTTTGAGTGAGAGTGCAGAGTTGGCTACTCACCAGTTACAGGATGTAGATCATACCTGGTATAAGCAATAGTGAGAGGATAGAGGTATTGAGGCAGGGCCTGTAAAGTGGGAAGAGTTTGCCATTGCTTTCTTAAACAGGTTCTTTCCATTAGAGTTGAGGGAAGCTAAGGTACATGATTTCATAAACCTAAAGCAGGTTAGTTGATAACACTCAACTTACACATCAAATTAAGTGCAAGGCGGTCATCATCAATATATTTTCCCAACTTTGGAGTCAGGGTTGAATCCATAAGGAACAATGTGAGTAGCGATCCAATTAATTCAAAATGATAGATACAAGTTAAAGTCGAACAAATGGTACAAAAAGATAAAATAGGGAAGATAGGTTCCTAAACTAATATTTCTTTTTAGGTTTTTCTAGGACAAGTTCGGGGCTATGAATAATTAGAGTTTTAACAATTATGCATGGATCTCGGGATTATGCATTACTAAGGGAGTGATATGTGAGAGTTAGTAATCAACATCAATTTAGTACGTCAAATATGGGTAGGCTTGGTTATAGATTTTGATGCTAGTCTTTCGACAAAACACCAAACTTTCACCCATTGATTCTTTCGAATACCTAATAGGTATGTTCAACAATTTGTAACAACAACCTCAATCTAGGTATCCCTATTTCTAGGATGATACCCGTGGTATAGTCAACCTCACATTCACCCTTATGTCTAAGATAGTGAAAATGTATCAAACTACATATATAATTGTCTATCATTGCTTTGGTTTCCACATCCCTCCTTTGAGGATGATATGAATTCCTAAAGTTTACCCAAAACCCTTCTTTTGAAGGTGGCCTTGAACTTTCTAGATCTTGGAGCTTTCACTCATCAAACCCATGTGGGTATTTGGGGATTTCACCCATCAAATCCCAACCAAAATAGCATAGCAATGATGAACTACCAAATAGATGCTAACAATAACAACCCACACACACTTAAACCCTTATTAACACATAACTCCAAGAGGGAGATTTAGCTACACATAAGATAACTAAGCATAGATATACCTTTAATCTCCATTGAAATGAATTGTTGAAGATTTAAGCAAATATTACTTAAAACTTGGCTCTCCCACAATATCAACAATGGTAATAAGCAAATCTTTCACTTAGAAAGTCTCCAATGTATTCTTCACCCAAAATTTATACAATATTTTCTACTCCAAAAATGGAGGCTATGAAGTCTAGAGCTAAAACCTAAATATTGGGAAAGATAGAATTTCTCCATGAAGCTCGAGTTTGAGTCTTTTTGTCAAATTAGGATCAGCACATGCAATTACAGTTTTGCCCTTGGGATGAATACTTCCGTTGATCCACGATCGTGCAGGTTTGGTTGCGACCGCGGCTTCGCGATCACGGTTTACATTTGCAACCGCGATCAATTGACCATTCTTGACTTCCACAACCGTGGTACCTGAGGCTCTTCTATTGCAGGTCTTCAGCTGAACATTTCTTTCTCCCTTTTGATCATTATAGCTCCAATCCACATCTTTCTATCTTTTCAACTCTATACCTACAAAGAGTGGATATTAGTGCATTTACTCATGAA
The DNA here is from genome assembly GCA_030864215.1 of Capsicum pubescens. Taxonomy (NCBI): domain Eukaryota; kingdom Viridiplantae; phylum Streptophyta; class Magnoliopsida; order Solanales; family Solanaceae; genus Capsicum; species Capsicum pubescens. Next base: position 187,083,538 of record CM061548.1, read on the forward strand.
TATGTCTCATTTATTCATTCAAACAAAGGCAATGTTCACGAATGTTGAGTGAGAATGAGTGGTAAAATTACCACTCATCAGTAGTACGAGTGTGAAGGAGTATTCATTTTACTCAGTTTGGCGGAGTATGCTCTAAATGTGGTGTCTAATAATAGGTCTAGAATAAGTAAGTTCGTATTTGGTTAGCTGGTAGTATGGTTAAAGAGTGTAGGACCACCATGTTGATTAATGAGATGGACTTATCTCGACTTATGGTCCATGCTCAATAGATTGAGGAGGAGAAGGTTAAAGAGAAATAAAGAGAGTATGAGGGCTAGGACAAGTAGTTTTAATTTTGCTCAGCCAAGGTTAAAAGGTGGTAACCATTCTCAGTTCTGTTAGAATTTCTTAGCCTAAGTCTGTCTTCATCTAGTGTTCCAGTACCATGGTTTAGGAATGACAGTCGAGATGGGGTACCAAGCTCCCAGACCTAAGGTAGTGTGAACAATGGTTGTACCAATCCGCTTTGCAGAGAATATGGAAGGAAACAGAAGGGTGTGTGTAGAGCTGGTGGTGATGTATGCTTTGGATATGGCAAGCTAGGATATAGAGTAAGAGAATGCCCACAAGTTGGTTAGTAGAGTCAGCATAGTCATACTCTAGTTCCAGCCAGTCGCTCGACTCAGTAGGGCGCTACTTCCAGTTCCACCAGTGGTCAGAGCCAGAACAGATTGTATGCACTCCAATCCTATCATGATCAGTAAAGTTCTCCTGATGTGGTTACAGGTACGTTACTAGTCTTTTATATTTGTTTATATGTTTTATTAGACCCCAGAGCTTCACTTTCTTTTGTAACCCCTATACCTGTCAAATTCAGTGTTAGTCATGAAACTCTAGTAGAACCCTTCTTAGTGTCTATCCTAGTAGGTAAGTCTATTATAGCTAGACAGGTATATAGAAATTGCCGGGTTACAATATCCCAGTAAATCACTTCAGTTGATTGCAGGAGTAAGGTCATTTGGTTTCAGTTTCCCAGTGAACCATTTATTGAATGGAGGGGTAGTACCTCAGTGCTTAGGGGTTATATATGTTTTTAGATCCCTCATCAGAATCATATGATAACATATGATCTAGATTAAGAAGTATGAATTCAGAATTTTAGCAGTAGTAAAGTAGGGGTGAGTTTATCGTTTATGCGTATTATTATATCACTGACTTAGGACAATGGATTGAAGCTAAGGGGGAGATGATAGGACCAGTAACCAAGTTAGGCTCTCAGATTTTAGTAGTGATACCAGTATGTTGTGGAATAATACTAGGGAGGAAGATGCCCGACCCATGCTTATTTTAATATTTGTACTTCTGTTAACATGATATCTACTCATGCCTTACATGTTAGCTCTATGATCATAGCTTATATTTGTGCATCTTATAGAAAATCATGTACTTTCCCAATTCCTAGTATGAGGACTTCCAGTTCACTCAACAGTACGAATCACGTTCCATGAATTGAAGAACTCCAAACTCAGGTCATGCAGCTCATGACTCATATGCTCATGCTTTACAGTATGTTCAGTTCCAATACTTATGCTGCACTCTTAATGATAAGTGAAATTCAAATTTAAGACATGTATGTCCTCATTTTAGACCTCTTTAATGAATTTATGTCATTGATACTCTATTCCTTGGGCCTTAGTTAAGTGTCGAAGCTATTCTTTCATGCTTGAGGTCCTCATGTTCTAACCCTTCAGTGACCTCCCCTTATGAAATGATGGTGATATTGAGTAATTTTTTCACATATGAGAGAGTAAATATTTCATGTTAAAGAAAGATTGGTGCATTCTTGTTTTACATGAGGCTATAGGTTTGAAGAATAATTGAGGCAAAGTTTTTGATACATGTCATGGTTATTTGAAATTTTATGTGTGTTTTCTTGGGGATAGTGCCTAGAAGTTTTTATTGATAGAGGTATTAGAGAATATGAGAAAGATTCTTTTATGGGTGTTGTTTAGAAGTTCATACGTAGTTATGAATATAGGCTTGAATGTCGTGTTGATGTGTAAGTGGATAGTTGCATTGCGAGTTAGTGAATGGCTAGTAAAAGGTTGAATGTAGTTGTTGAAGAGGTAGTAAGAATTATTCATGAGATGAGGAGTTGTGAAAATGTAGGGTGTGTAGAATTCATGACTCAAACTAGTATTGCAGTGTTATGTGTGCACTTTGTAGATTCGAGTAGGCTTGAACATAGTGAGAGAATTGAGTTCATCTTAGACTTCAGTAGATAGAGTTATCAGTGCCTATGCAGAGATTATAAGTAGCCTCAAATGGAGTACAGTATTGAAGGGGGGCATACAGTTGAGAAAGTATTGAGGAGTATGTCTAAGCTTGAAAGTAGCAGTTGCATTGTCTAAGGCATAGTAATTCTATCCTAGCTTATGTTTTGTAAGCCTATGTTCCATGTCACAAAATTATAGCTATGTTAGGAATCCTTGTACAGATGTCTTATTCAGATCATGCCCAAGATTCCCCGCTCTCTAATATTATTAGAACTTTTTAGGAAGAGCGTTGAAGAAATTATCCAGTTGAATATAATCTTTCAGTCATGATTCTATCCGTAAGTGTCCGGTGCATTGGCTCAGTTTTTCCTTAGCATTCCAACCAAGTCAATATCATTCGGGGGATGAAATATCCCAAGGGGGGGGATGTATTGTAATGCCCCGAGTTTTCATGTCCTAAACCTCTCAACTTTTATCCACTAAACAAGATCCAGCTTGAAGCAATGGGTACTCATAAGTTGAATCTATCATTTCTATCTCAGCCTTATAACTATTCTCATGTCATTGCATGCATTCACGAATCATTTTAGCCATGTATCATGTTTCAAACCCAGCCATGTAATCATGTTTACAATTATACAAGTTCAGTATATGATCTCAGTTTCACCAGTAGTCTCAGCTTAATCTGTCCCATTCGAGGATGAATGATCCCAAGGGGGAGATATTGTAATACCTCATTCTTTTCTTATTCCAGTTCAGATCCTAGTTGCATGTATAGGAGGCTTAAAGCTTGAAAATTTCTCTAAGTGTTGGGGACTTAGTCATTTTAAGTCCTTTTAACTTTGAAGATTTTTAAATGGATCTTTTCAACCCCGAGACATAGGTTTTTGAGTTAATTCATGTTCAGAGGTGTAAGGAGAATTCCTTGGGGAAGTTTCATATTTCTCAGATGAGGATTGGGTCGTGTTTTGATTTTAATTCTAGTACCTCACCACAATAGCATTGCATCATGGTGCTTATAACGATGGACTCCTCATCGTATCGTGATAACACCTTAAACTGCATTCCAGTTATGAATTTAATCTCCTGAGGGGTAGTTATATCTTTTCCCATCGAATCAATTCATAAATCCATGACTTAAAGTTTCAGTTAGGGCATTATTTGCCTATATTCTAAAATTTCATCTCAAAGTAAACTGTACCCTTTCCCCAATATCATCAAATCCCATTCCTTTCTCTCCAAGGAAACCAAGAAATAATGTTCCCAAATCCAAGAACCTTCAAGAAAGCTCAATGATTTGTGTTTCTCTTTCAAGATTTAAGGTTTAAGGCATGTGTGATGTTCATCCATGGGCCCTTTTTACCCATGGGGTCCAAGAATCCATTTTTATGTTTTAAATTATGAATTTTACATGTTTATGTTGAATTATATCTATGAAACTCTTATGAATTTTGATTATAAATTAGGTTTACAAGTGTTTTTTGATGAATGAGCCTTTACACATTTGAAAGATGAAATTTTCATGTTAAAATCCCTAACTCATAGTTTTAGTATTGTAACTATGTTTTAATCGTATGCTTTACCCATTTTCATGCTTAAGTTCATGCTTTCAATGTGTTTGATGAAATGCCTAACTGTTGGTTTTTGAACAATGACCCCTTATTATGATTTTTAAAGCTATATATGTCCTTATTGATATTTCCATTCAGTGTTGCAGGGTTATAAACACCCAATACTTAGTTGTTTAAATAATTTTAGTATCTTCAAAATGGTTTCAAACAAACCATGAGTATTGTCATCTAGTTAGTTATGATAATCAATTGTTTCCTTAGTTAAGCTTAGTTTAGTCCAGTAATCAGTGTCATTCAGTTGGCAGTAGCATTCAACACCGAGCAAACCCAGGGATGGGGGCATTCCTTCCAGTATAGGGTTTGACCCTTAGTAGCAATCCCTTAGTTATAGAACTACGTAGCCAGCATAGGTTGAGATATCTTTCTGTCAGTTTAGGGTTGACATGTATCTCATGAGTCTTCTTGTCAGTTTAGGGTTGACAAGATTTCTTCCTGCCAGTTTTGGGTTGACACAACCATTGTTAGTACCCATGGCACAGTACTAGCACCCTTTAAACTGGGGATACAGGTTGGACCCCGATTAGCTCAGATTAGAGCATGTCAGTTAGATGATATCTCCCATAGTCTCAGTTTCGTATTCAATATAGTATTCAGTTCCAGTTTTCTTGACCAAAGCATACATATTATTATCTATTCATCTACTAGATTTTAGTATTTCAGTTTTACAGATTATTTCAGACATATTATATGATTGGTCTTGCATTCTCAGTATTTCAGTTTTCATGCACTCATATTCAGTTACCTCATGCCATTCAATCAGTTATTATTTCATGCATTGAAACCATGCATTTCACCCTAACCTCATCTTATATACCAGTATATTTAAAGTACTGATCGCATACTCATCTTTGAGCTATGTTGTTTAATATTATAGGTTCAGATGCTCTGTTTCCTGATCATACTTAGTCAGTCCAGCGCTTCAGCAGCAACAGCAATAGTTATTTGTTTTATCAGCTGTTTTATCAGTCTTTTCAGTATATCTTCAGACATTTCTGATCTATGATTTAATCGTGTTTTAGTATTTAAAATCTTATGGCATTATCAGTTGTTTTTTTGTATATGTTGTTTATTATCAGTTTACTCAATGATCACAGCTGGTACCAGTTCATGGGTTAGCTTGTGGTCACTTGTGATCATAAGCACCATTGTCGCGACTACGGGATAGCCTTGGGTCATGACAATTCTTCACTTAGGAATTACTCTAATGTCTCCTTAGCTCAAGAGTGGTACAATAGTGTTTCTCCCAAAAAATGGAAGATAGATGATGGGTGGATAGATGGGTAAAAAGATAAGATCTCCTTTTGTTAAAGGGTTTAACCCCTTAAGATTTGGGACTCGGCTCTATGAAATTACAATTCTGCCCCAGAGACTTTTTTCCCTATCGCGATCGCCCATCGATTGACTTGTTGACTGGTTGTGATCGCGACCTTTAGGCCGCGATTGTGGTACCTTAGGGTCGACTTCTAGGCATGCATTTTAGATTTTGTTCCTTTTACTCTTATTTTCTCTCCTCTAGTTTTGTATCAACTTGTTTTCATCTGGTTTCCTGCAAGATCACCAACACTATAAATTAGTGCATTTCACTTGACAATTTGCCTCATATACACAGTTATTTCATCTTAGTGTGATTGAATTTTGATGCAAATGAGTGGCGAATTTGCCACTCATCAACACTCCCAACTTAAAACTTTGATTTTCCTCAAGCAACACTACTCTATACTCAATGAGACTAATCAACTTATAAGCCATTCTTATAACTAAATGATCACCATAATTCAGAGCTCGATTACCATTAATAATTAACCAACAAGCATGAGAGTAACTATTCATGCAACTCCCCTCAAAATCAGTCATATTTTCAAGGAGACAAAAGACTTTTAAGAAAAATCAAGCAATAACCACTAACTCTCTAGGAGTGACTCTCTATCAATAGTGACTCAACTACACCCTTTTGCCTCATTTTTCGAACATGAAAATTTGATCTTGCATGCCTCCTCATAAAGGAGAGTCCCAACACACCTTAATTTCTATCATGTAACAAGGGAAAAAATTTTAAGCACTCACTCTTACAAAGAATTTCTCAATACACACAAGTATCATTCCATATGCTTGCCCTTATTTTCAATCGCTACTAACTCAAAAATATATGGTTGGAGATCTCGAAGGCCTTTTTCAAGTTTGTAATGTAGGTTCGGGAAAGGGTAGGAAAATCATTTGGGATAAAAGTGACTACAACCTCCTTGAACTCAACATAAAACACTATTAAATCAAACATTGGGTCATGGGCCTCTTTATTCATTCCTAATTTACACACGTGCCTTCCTTTACCATATTGGTTTACCCATATTTTGAAAGAATTTTCTTCTCATTTCTTTCATTTGTGTAATCTCATGCTTTTTTCTTCTTTTGTTGGTCCCTTTCTTCTTATCATTCATTTGTCTTTATTACTAGGTTTTTAGGCACTTATTTAGAATATTGTGGTCCAAGATCACCTCTTCCAAGATTTACAACCCCCAACTTAGGTTCTTAAGCCTCAAGTTGCATTTTTAAGTTCAAGGAGGGTAGGGTTCAAAGAGGGATAAAGTTCAAATGGTTCAAGGCTTGTAATGCGGTTGCTAAAGAACAGGTTCAAAGGCTCAAAATGAGTGACTAGGGATACTATTCTAGCATGGGTAGGCTCTTTTAGGCTAATGTGGTTTTCCATAATTACAAAGAAGTCCTAATTTCATTTCCAACCATGAGTAATTAGGATTAGCTTCAAAAGAGTAATAAGGCAAGTTCTAGATAACACAAGTATGCATGAGAATCAATCAACTAAGCTCACCACACATGATATACAAACTTTTCTAGGAGGATCAATTACATCTCCTATTTGAGGAAAAAGGAGTTAATTACTTCACACCACGTACTAAAGAATTAGGAGTCACAAGAAGAGGGTAAAGCATTGTTACACAATTATTCACGTCTATGCCCTTGGTTTTCTCAAAAAATTTTGGATGAAGGGGGATGCATGCTTCACATTTCACAATGTAATATGGGCTATCGTTAGCACCAAATCAAGTCGTCATCTCACATTTGGGGTCTCACAAGGGCACACCATATGGATACGTAGACTTCTCCATAGGAATCATGGAAATCCCAAATATATAATGCCACGGGTACTCAAACTTTCCTTGCATCTATAGTTCAAAACCCAAACACGATAATTTTTCCTTAAGAATGTTGTCACTCAATCTATCATAGGGAAAGACTCATTGTAACTACCCGAGACTACCCCCTAGTCGTTACATGGTGCTCATGACCCTGAAGGACCATAAGCTAACCCTTTGTTGATATATGTACCTGAGCACTGCATAATATAATACAATAAATACGGAAAGCTGGCAAAAATTTTCCATAAGGTTCAAAACATCTAAAATACTCAAATTGAAAACTGAATACTAATACATCTGTCTGAAAAAACCTCTAATTGTCTGAACTGTGGAGTTGATGGGACATGTCCCCAACTAACTTCATCTACTGATAATAAAGTAAATCTAATGAAGTACTGAAATAAGAAGCATCTTCGGATGATGAGGACTCACTGCTACGTCTACTGCTACTGACTAAGTCTGGACTGCTAAGGGTGCTCTGGGGCTCATGCTTCTGAACCTATGGCATCAAATAAAACACCATACCATAAATGCATCAGTACGTGAATGTACTAAGTATAAAGATGAGGTAAGGCTAAATGCAAGGGCTCATTCATGAACAATAACTAACTGAATGATATGCAAGAGCTGGATTAGCATACATAGAGAATTTGTAACTACTTAACATACTGTGCATACTATGACTGAATTTGATAACTGATGTTGAATATGCTGTCAATCTAAAGTTTCTGCATATACTGAGATTATACGTATCTGAAGCTACTGAAACTGATATTTGTACTTATTAATATTGATAAACTGGATGAGTGAGCCTACCGATAATTGATACCGACTGGCTGAATCTGAGATCAAACCTATCTAGTGGGATGATCTCTAAATCTTCTAATAATGATTAATATTGACTAAGCTTGAGATCAGGACTAACTAACGGGTGATCACTGGAACTGATATTAATAAAACTCAATTGAATCTGGGACTGAGATCAAGCCTATCTGGCGGGTGACCTTTGTAGGTACTGACACTGAATAACTTTATGTGAGACCAAGCCTATCTAGTGGGTGGTCTATGAATCTATGGAACTATCTGAGTTCCTTACTGATATTGATGATTGTATCTGACAGTCCTAATTTTAGAGTTCTACTTTGAAGACTGATACTGAAACTGTAACTGTAGGAGTTCTCACTTAACCTACATGCCTCGAATCTTATCTGGTGGGGTCCAACCTATAACCCCAGTTGGAAGGGTGTCAATACCTTGCCATGAGTAAAGACCTCTATTATAGTCAAGCCTCTCTAACGGGTGACCCTAAATAGGAAGTCAAGCCTAAGGCAGTATGATAGTCAAGCCTTAATATAATGGGTGACTCATGGTCCTGCGCTGGCTACGCAATTTTGGAGTACAGGGATTGATGCTAACGACTCTGCCTCTCTAACGGGTAAGCCGTCATCCCTGCACTCACTCGGTGCTAGTTACTACTCCCAACTGAAGGACTATGAACTGATCCTTAACTGAACTTAGACTAAGCTGAATCTGTTACTGATCATATTTCTTGACTGATCTGACTGAGTTTACTTGGTTCCGTTATCTGACGAAATACTTATGAATTCTACTTTTTATCTAAAAATGACTGATGTCTGAGGCTGGATTGAACTAGTACTGAGATTTCTAAATTTTCCTAAATGTTATGTCACTGATTGAATTCTATGGATCATAGCATGACTGAGATTATCTTGAGACTGACTCGGCTCTAGACAAGAAGCTAAGTTTTCAGGTATAAATACCCCCAGGACTTGATAGCATAAATTAATAAGACAGAACCAGACTTGACTATCATGACAATGGACTATAATTCATAATACAATCAATACGATATCTCATCAATCACTTGAATGTCATAAGCATGTAAATGTATAGGGTAGGCATACTAATATCTCATAGTTGTTCAATAAGGAATACTGATGGACAAGAATGCATGCAACTTATCATAATACATTCACTAAGGCATTTCAACAAATGCTTGGCATGCACTAGTTATCACATAATTGGGGATTTCATGCTTAACATACTAAAAAGACATTATTCTCTTTACTTAAGCATTCTATCAAACATATGGGGAGCATGTTTTGGTTATACCACAGATTCTATACTTAAATTATTAGGAATACATCAATATCATGCGACTTGAAGGAATTTTATCATGAACGTCACATAGTAGGATCATGGTTGGATCTTTGAAATCAAGTCATGAATTAAAACTCATCAACAACATGAACTTTAATTTCTATTTACAAAAAAAATCATGAAAATCTCATAAATATATATACTCTTGAATTTAGAAAAGGATTCTTGAATTCTTAGGTGAAAAGAACCTAAGAATCAATATTTGTATACCTTAGTTTTCTAGATTCTTGAAGTTCTTGAAGACTCTTGGAAGGATTCTTGAGATTGCTTTTGAAACTTGAGGGCTAGAGTTTTCTATCTTTGAGAGAGAGTCTTTTGTTCTTGATAAAGTAATGAGAATAGATGAGCAACTTTGTCTATTGGGGTTTTAAATCCCGTGTAGAGATTGATTGGGGATTTAGGGAAATTACCAAAGGGTCCCTGAAATTTAAATAATGGAACCTGAACGAAATCCCAATTTTACACGCTGGCGCGATGCGCCATAATCACGCCAGCTTACTGGAAAGTGGACAATTGGGAAATTGCTTGATGGTGCAACGAGGTGGAAATCGCGTTTCCACCTTGGTTGTGAACTGGAAAGACACCGCGACGTGGTGGCATTGCGAAGGCTCACTAGAATTTGACAATTGCCATTTTAGCTGACTCCGCGACGTGCTAAAGTGCCAGGTGGCACACTATCTCATTAAAATGGCTCTAACTCTTCGGCCGAGTGTCGGATTTGGACGAATTTGGTATCGACGGAAAGCCTATTCAATTCTCTACATAAAAAAAATTGATAGTAGGGAAATTCTACATGTTTCAAAATATGTTTCACCTGGGAAGTCACTTTAAAATCATTTAGGGCCGGATTTACACTTCAGTTGACACGCTCTAAAGCTCAGACTACAAGAGGAGTTTGCGGGGTTTTACACTCATCCAATATTATTATTAAGAGAAATAAAAATCTATAAAATGAAAAAAAAAGTGACCAATTCACAAACTTGTACAAGTCATAAGCTCATCAGATATTATAAACCAAATATAAATTATGAAATATGGATATAAGCAAGGACAACACACAAGCAAACACACACCTCTAATTTTTTAAAAAAATTCAGTGCCATCACAGCATATCACGAAGCCATAGAAAGGGTAAAATAGGCTCCCAAAAACCACATCGGGGTTGATTTTGAGTGTACTACGGCTATCATGATCTGTCGGTGGCAATCCTGGTTCCACAATCACAATCAGTAGACCTTGATTGTGGTATCTGAGGTATTTCTACTCCCCTATTTTACCCTGCTTTCCTATGTGGCAGTCATATTTCCAAACTCAATTTTCCCTATTTTATCCTATAACCTGTCCAAAACACCTGCAAAGCATTAAAATTATGTGAATTAATCAAAACTACATGGCAAAAATATGAAAACGATGAGTTGCCTCCCATTAAGCGCCTAATTTAACACCGTGGCATGACATCTTTTGACTATCATTTATTCTCTACTTAGAGGATTTGAATCGATGGCCCAATTTTTGTTGAATACATATTCGAGGCACTTGGGGCAAAGTTAAGGGTGAAACGATACTACTTCTATCTCACCAATCTGAAGACTTGAACCTCTTACCCAACTTCACATCAAACTTCCAAGTATGTTCGTTAGGTATCAGTGAGAACATAAATAAACCACTAGTTAAACATTAGATTTTTCACTCATTGGTCTTCAAGTGAGGGATGTCATTTCCCCTATTTGGAAGGACAAACTCCAGAATGTAAGGATTTTGTTCCTCATCTCTAAAGTTCATTATTTGCTCGGGTGGTTCGACTTTCATCACATCCACCAAGAATAATACCGAAATGTGATTAGAATAAGGTTATCTTCCCAACTCCGAAGTCGCATCCTTCTTGAAATTATCACCCCAAAATGAACTAGATCTTTCATGAAGGATTTGATTGGATTTTTTATGCAACTCTAGTATCATTTTCTCAATCTCAATATCCTTTATTATTTTTGGTTTGGTTGGTTGAAAAAACACCATATTCTTCAACATTAAGATCACTCTCATCTTTATTGGAAACCATTTTAACACAATCATTCATATTCATTTGATTTTGAGTACAACATACTTCAATCCTTGCATCCAATTTGGTTTTCAATTTTTGAGTGGCCATTTCAAATTTAACATATACTTGACATCGCTCAATATGCAATTTAAGGGCTTCGCCCACTATTAGTAACACACTATCAAGTTTACCCGTATGGACTTCAAGTTGTTGAGTTTGATTCATTAGCCATTCTTGGCTCACGATTTCATCCTTGTCAAGTTTTTCTTCATTTTTACTTTCCTTACCAAAATGCCGCCATGGATTGATGAAAAAGGTGCATGTCCTCCTCCATTGTACCCGGTACAAAATGATTAGAAGCATTGCTTCAACACCATTGTATCTGACATGTTGTTTTTCAATTATCACATCATGAGACCTATCAAACTCATTAGAAAAACTAGCATTTTTTTAACATAACTAGGGGAGGGAGCATTTGGAAAATCACTTAAATATCCATATCCATCACCACATAAAGAATAGTCATATTCCCAATAGGATTGAGATGGTGCACATACCTCTTTCTGGGGATCATATTTATAATTTCTCCAAAAGTAGGGTCCATCACAATAAGGACATGGATCATCACGATAAGATTTGCAACCACCAAACTCACTTTCATTCCATGATGTAATTGTGACAAGGAAGTAAAAACAAAAATCTACCTAACACAAGAAACAAAAAAAATTCACAAGAAAAAATCACAAGTTTAAATCAAAGCAAGTAAGCTAAAATTCTAAACTAACTCAATGCGCCAAATTGTTCCCCGACAATAGCGCCATTTTTTATAACACTCAACTTACACGTCAAACTAAGTGAAAGGTGATCGTTGTCAATATATACCCAACAAGAGTCGGGGTCGAATCCTCAAGGAACAATGTGAATGGTGATCAAGTAAGTTTAAAAAAAAGTTTCTTGTTTGATTCAACCATTGGATACAAATATTTTAGGGGTTTATTTGAACATTTTCAAAGATATAACAATTTTTGTGCTTCTAGGGGACTACCTCAAGGCCAAGAACAATTAGAGTTTAATCAATTAGGAGCAGATCTTGGGGTTATGCTATTCTAGGGGTGAACTTATACATAAGTAATTTAGAAATTATCTAAATTTAGCTAGGAGTTTGGGTAGGCTAGATTAGGGGTATTGGTGTAAATCTTTTAATAACACTCCAAATTTCATTCATGGGTTCCTTCGAACACCTCATAAATTTAGCAAATCAACTAATCTAATACCTCAATTACTACTCTCATTTCTAAGATAGTGTTATCGAATGGGTTAATTGAAACAACATCCTTATTTCTAAGATGATTCCATTCCACAAGCTAACTCAAGTTATTGTTTGAAAATATCCCTCACCCAATATCCCTCCTTCAAGGAAGATATGGGATCCAAGGAAATTGGGGTTTTCACCCACAATTCTCAAACATAGAATAAAAACAAAAACCTTAACTGGTTACTAGTTAGGTTGATAAATAAAAAAACACCCATACACTAATCACAACCTATTCAAGAATAACCCCAAGAGGAAGATTTAGCTACTCATAAAGATAAAAAGTAAAGATATACCAAAATTTCCACCAAATTTATTCATGAAAGATAAAAAGAATGTAAATCCAAACTTTAAATCCCAACAAATCTTTAATGAAAATTGTTAATACATTATTTATGAATTACTCTAATGTCTTATTATCTTAAGAGTAGTACAATAGTGTTTTCTCAAGTAAATAAAAGATAGATTATGGGTGTCTAGATGGATAAAAGGATAAGACCCCCTCTTTGTGAAAGGGTTTAACCCCATAAGATTTAGGACTCAGCTTTGTGAAATTATAATTCTGCCCTTTAGACTTTTTTGCCTGTCATGATCGTCATTCTTTGGCTACAATTGTGATACCACAATCGCGGTGGTCCAATCGGGATCTTCTTTTAATTAACTTGTTGACTAGTCACGATCATGACCTTCAGGCTGTGATCGTGGTACCTAAGGTCAACTCCTGGTCTTATATTTCATCTTTGGATCCTCTTGCTTTCATTTTATCTTCTCTAGCTTTGTATTAACTTATTTTTATCTGGTTTCCAGTAAGATCACCAACATTGGAAATTAGTGTATTTCACTAGATAATTAGCCTTATATAAATAATTATTTCATCTTAGTATGATCGAATTTGGATGCAAATGAGTGAAAAATTTGCCACTCATCAGATGTCAGCAAGCTAGTGAGAGAGATAGTAAATAGTGGAGCAAGAAGAAGACTTGGGGACATTTGGTTCATTTTCTATGACTATTTCTCCTTATGAATCCTCTTAGTGATCGTCGATTTTAGTCTAGTAATGGTACTAAGGCATAGGGTACCCAATCTCAGGCTAGTGGAGCTTAGTCAGCCCCGCTATATTCTCCTTGTAGATTTTATCAGTCAGGTTAACTGGGGTTATTATGATGAGGGGAGAAATTAGTGCTTTAACTGTGGTTAACTTGGTCACATACAACGGGATGACACTGCGGCCAAGGTATCCACTAGGGCTAACAAAGTTTCAATCGCCATTTATTTAACTTCTGCATTGAAGAATGCTACTTCTGGTATCGACACTAGCCGAAATCATCTATATGCTTTTGCTTCCCATCAGGAAATTAAGGCATCTCCTGTTGTTGTTATAGATTTGTTACAAATTTTCTCTTGAGATGTGTAATGTTCTTGATCCGGGGTCTACCCTTTCTTATGTGAACTTTTTTGTGGATGTGTATTTTGGTTTTGGTCCCAAAAGTATTTTTTACCGTTTTACTGTGTCTACTCTGGTGGCTGATTCCATTATGGCTAGAAATATCTATAGGGTTTGTATGGTGTCCATATTTCATAGAGAGTCCTTAGTGGATTTGATAGAGCTGGATATGGTGGATTTTGTTGTTATTTTGGGGATAGATTGGCTTTACTCGTGCTATGCTTCTCTTGATTGTAGGACCCAAAGTGTCAGTTTTCATTTCCTTAAGGAGCTAGTATTAGAATGGGAGAGGAGTTCATTAGTTCCTAAGTGGAGGTTTATTTTTTATCTTAGAGCTCGGAAATTGATTTAAAAAGATGTCTATGTCCCCTAGATGTGTTATGGATTCTAGTTATGAGGCTCCTTCCTTATAATTTGTCCCTGTGATTAATGAGTTTCCTGAGGTGTTTCCTATTGATCTTTCTAATATTCCTCCTGATAGGGAAATATATTTTAGGATCGATCTTCTACTATGTACCCGTCCTATCTGTATCCCTTCTTATAGAATGGCTTCAACTGAGCTGAAGGAACTAAATGAGTAGTTAAAAGATCTTCGTGATAAGGGTTGCATCCGTCCTAGTATTTCTTTGTAGGGTAATCCATTGCTTTTTGTGCGAAATAAGGATGGGTCTCTTTGGATGTGCATATATTACCGGTAGTTGAATAAGTTGATCGTGAAGAATAAGTATCCTCTTCCTAGGATTGATTATCTTTTCGACCAGCTTTAAGGTTCTATAAGTTTTTCTAAGATTGACCTTTATTTGGGCTATCATCAGTTGAAAATTAGGGAGGATGATATTCCCAAGACTTCTTTCTGAACCCGGTACGGTCACTATTAGCTCTTGGTTATGTTATTTGGATTGACTGATGGTCTGTCTGCTTTCATGGATCTTATGAATCGGGTTTTCAGGTAGTTTTTGGACATGTTTGTTATTGTCTCCATTGATGATATCTTGGTGTATTCTAAGAGTGAGGGGATCATGTCAATCACCGCTGAATTATGTTGCAGACTCTTAAGGATCAGAAATTGTCTGCTATATTTTCTAAGTGTGAGTTTTTTCTAAATATTGTGACTTTTCTTGGGCATGTTGTTTCTAGAGAGGGGATCAAGGTGGGTCCATAGAAAATTGAGATGGTTAAGAGGTGGTCATGACTTCAATCGACATTCAGAGATTTTTGGGCTTGGCTGGGTATTATAGGAGGTTTGTGGAGAGTTTCTCTTCTGTTGTTAATCCATTGACATAGTTGACTCAAAAAAAGGTGAAGTTCTCATAGTCCAATTCTTGTGAGGATAACTTCAAGAATTTGAAGGATAAGTCGACTTCTACAATAGTATCAACCCTGCCCAAGGGTGCTGATAGATTTACGGTGTATTGTGATGCAACCCATGTGGGACTGGGTTGTGTCTTGATGCAGCATAGCAAGGTTGTGGCCTATAAAGAAATTATCCAACTCATGATTTGTAGTTAGCGGTTATGGTTTTTTCTTTGATGATTTGGTGTATTTATTTGTATAGTGTACATGTAGAAATCTATTCAGATCATTAGAGCTTGCATTATGTGTTTACTCAGAAGGAATTGAATCTTCGGCAGAGGGGATGGCTTGAGCTTCTAAAGGACTATGATATGAGTCTTCACTACCATCCAGGTAAAACTAATATGGTTGTTGATGCTCTTAGCAGGTTGTCCATGGAGATCTTATCTCATATGGATGAGGAGAAAAGAGGATTGGTGAATGACATTCACCAGCTGGCTAATTTAGGAGTTTGTCTTTTGGACTCTGAAGATGGAGGGGTAATTATGCGAGAAATGGTTAAATCATCTCTTGGCGCTGAGGTAAAGGAGAAACAGGCTTTGGATCCCATTCTTATGCAGATTAAGGATGAGTTGGGACAGCAAAATATTATGGCCTTTGAGATCGGTAGAAATGGTATCTTGAGGTACCAAGGTAGGTGACACGACCCGACCAGGGGCTGACTTTGTTGTAATGGGCATCCCAAGTTCAACCAGGACCGAAGACTACCCCCGATACCCAACCCTACCATCCTGCATATATCGTTAGTCGGATGAATTCTGAACATATAACAAGATAGCATGTAATTACACAAATCTAGACTCTGGGATAGGTCTATAACCGAGACCATCCCAAACGAGCCCAATCGTCCCAAACCCAACTGATAACCATAACCAAACCAAAACCATAAGCCAAAACCAAACAATAACCAAACCAAGTTCCATAACATAACATAAAAGGATGGAATAGTGAGAAATTTATTCCAATGGTATCAGCCCCAATACCAATGCCAATACTAAAGTTGACACTAATACCGATCCTACCCATACCAACCCATAGTAGTTCTACAAAAGCCTCTAACCAAAAGAAAACCAATATCCGGTTGGGACATGCCCCCAACTATAGACAATAACAATATCCATAAAATATCCAAAGTGTGTAAAAACATCCATGAACATGAAATGGAGCCTTCCAAAATATGGAAGCTCACAACTTCAATCCAACCGGGCTGATCCCGAAATTCAATCACTAAGTAGGAAGAGTAGAATCATTAGTTCTTGCATTGCGTGGTGATACAGCTGCCCAAGGATGAGTTAGCGGGTGAACACTAGAAAGTACTTAGGATAAGGATAAAATAATGTCATCCAATAAAACCATGTAATCCAACCACATGCATACAAACCATACATATAATATATATAACCATGTCGGAAAAGGGAACCGGGTTTAGCAAGCATTTAAAACCATTAACCTGGGTATGTGTAGCTTAACCATCCTAAAACAATCCATGGGCTATATGGGTCTAGTGTAACCCCCTGAACGGGAGCCGATGCGTGTAGCCGCACGAACTAAAGATACCATAAGAGTAGGGGATTCTCAAGTACCCTTCACTCTCCATGATACATATGTACAGTATACTTAGAGGATTCACATGTACCTTATAGTATCATAAATGGTCACCATGACCAACCCCTCATGTTGGCAAACATGAGTTTCCAATGTCTGTCGATTGGACTCACGCCTTCACGGTTAGCTATCATACCCTGACATTATTGCCCAATTAAAACTATTTTCAACCAACCAAATCATTATTCCATTATTATTAACCAAGGCTATAAGAAGTGGTATTATCATACCGACTATAGCTTGCAAGCAATGTCCTTAGCCAACCTTTTTATGTAAAGGGATTCCCATGTACCCATAAATTACATTATCAAGTTAACTTGGAGGATTCCCATGTACCCCACAAGTGTTACATTATTAAGTTTGCTTGGGGAAATCCCGTGTACCCCACTTGTTCATTATCGTGTATACTTGGGGGATTCCATTTTACCCCACAAGAAAGTTTAATTAACCTTATCCATGACCACCCAACCATTCCATTTAACCATTCCAAATAATTTATACTATTTATGATTCCATTACCAGACCATACCATGCAATAGTTCCTTTAAAAGTCTCATAATATAGTAAAAGCATTATCATAGGAATTTTATCAAACATATTGGGGACATAGTGTTTCCAAGACCAAATCCAATTACCAATTAATCATTCCCATTCAACTAATTATCCTAACCACCATTTAAAGTATGCAAAAACATAATTAAATACGAGAAAACCATAACCAAGCATTTAATACCAAAACCCCAACATTTATTTGAAAACCCCAAAACCATACAATAATCATGCCATGAAAACATTGTATAAATCTGGCCTTTAGTTCGATCTGACAATGAGGGAAAAGCATCTTTCCTTAGATTATGAAGATGATAGAGAGGAATCACCCAATCAAGCCACAAATTGATCACCTTAGTGAAACCCTAGCCTTCCTTTACCCAAAAGCCTTAGAGAGAATTGTAGTGTGTTTAAGAGAGTTTTCTAAGTGTTTAATGATAGAATAAGAGGGTAAATAACCTCCTAAATAGTTTATAAGTCGTGGGTCCTTAATAGGTTAAGTGAGGAAATGTCCAGATTTCCCCCACTTAAACTGCATAAAAATCCTACCATAGGGCACGACTATACCATACCAATCGTACCCTCTAATACGAGTGGCACCCACCACTCACACCCTAGGCCTCCTCTTTTGACCCAACATTGTCCAACATACGATTTACCAAAACCAAGTCATACCCAATCATACGACTTATACCCTTGACCTGTAACCCTAGAAAAATAGAATCATAAGAGGTTTTAACACTGTCCACTGTACAAGTCCATGGTACGACCTGTACCCTAGCTTATGACTCATGGTGAGCCACTCGTACTCATATCCAAGTTATTTTACTAAGTCTTATATCAAGTGAAGGAAAAATCCAAATCATGTGACTTATATCCAACCATATGACCATACTAATCCAAGTCGTACCCATTCTAGAAACCAATCCAACCCACCAACAAACACTGGTCAGCATACGACCAAGGCATACCACTCGTACCCCAGTATACGACTGGTACCTACCAGTCATATGCTGTCCAGAACCCAAAAATCTAGAAAATTTTATAAGGGTTCCAAACCCAGGGTGTTTTAGTCTCCTCCACTAGGATCTTTCGTCCTCGAATGACGAATAAGGGTAGGTCAAACACAAGCACGATTCATTTGCATTATCAAATATCAATCCAAACTTTAACCAAGTTAGAAAATAAATATGCAAAGATCTATTCTAACCCTTAACTAAGTTATAAAATAAAGATGTGATCAAAGACACACACCTTTGCTTGAATATCCAATGCAAAAAATAAATACGGATATTTGGATTCATGTTTGCTTCCGTTTTGTATGTAGCCTCTTCCACGTTATGGTTCCACCATAGAACCTTAATCGAGGACACATCCTTGGTTTGTAACCGACAAACCTGCCGATCTAATATCTTAATCGGGACCTCTTCATAAGACAAAGATTCTGAGATACCCAATCCTTCCAAAGAAAGAACCAAAGAAGGATCACCAAGACACTTCCTCAACATAGAGACATGGAATACTGGATGAATGAAGCTCAAACTAGAAGGCAACTC
Source organism: Capsicum pubescens (assembly GCA_030864215.1). Classification (NCBI taxonomy): domain Eukaryota; kingdom Viridiplantae; phylum Streptophyta; class Magnoliopsida; order Solanales; family Solanaceae; genus Capsicum; species Capsicum pubescens. The sequence goes on from CM061548.1 coordinate 187,102,617, forward strand.
CAATTCATATGCCACATTATCAACCCTCCACAAAACCATATAATGACCAACATACCGAGGATTGAGCTTCCCCTTTTTACCAAAATGCATCACTCCCTTCATGGGAGATACCTTTAGGAACGCCTTACCCCAAACCTCAAACTCCAAGTCTCTACACCTTATATCCGCATAGGAATTTTGGTGGCTTTGGGAAGCCCAAAGCCTATCCCAAATCACCTTCACCTTTTCCATATCCCACAAACCTAATTCGTACCAAACATATCCATCTCACCAAGCTTTAACTACCCAATAGGAGATCTACCCCTCCTACTATATAATGCCTCAAAAGGAGCCATTACAATACTAGAATAGTAACTATTATTGTAAGGAAACTCTATCAGAGGTAGATGCTCAACCCAATTGACACCATAATCAATCACACATGCCCGAAGCATATCCTCTAATGTCTTAATAGTCCTCTCTGCTTGTCCATCTATTTTCAGATGAAAAGTAGTACTTAGACTAACCTTAGTACCCAAACCCTTTTGAAAGGACCGCCAAAAGTGAGATGAAAACTGCGTACCGCGATCAAAGATAATTGAAACAGGTACCCCATGCAGCTTTACAATCTCCTAAAGATACAAGATCTCATAATCCTCAGCTGAAAAGTTAGTCCGCATCGACAAGAAGTAAGCGAACTTTGTCATCTAATCCACGATGTCCCAAATCGAATCAAATTAGTTTCGAGACCGAGAAAGACCAATAACAAAATCTATATTGATTACCTCCCATTTCCATTAAGGAAAATCAATCTCCTGATACAACCCACCAGGACTCATGTTCTCAACTTTAACTTATTGGAAACCATGCATTTGGCCAAAAAATCAGCCACATCCCTTTTAATACCATTCCACCAATACACCTCTTTAAGATCATGATACATCTTTGTCGAACCAGGATGGACAACATAGCATGATTCATGCACCTCAGCCAAAATCCTTCATCGTAAACTATTAACATCAGGAACACATAACCGCCCTTAGTACCTCAAGGTACCACACCATGATCTCAAGCACCATCACCCTTTGCCCACCTACATCAATTTTGATTTTCATCAAGATAGGATTTAGCATTTGTTTCTCCTTGATCTCTGCACCAAGAGACATTCGAACCACTTCCTGTACCATCATTCTACAATTATTGGAGTCCAAGAGACAAAATCTAAGATTAGCCAAGCGATGAATATCCTTTACCAACTACCGCTTCCCCTTTTCCATATGAGCCAAACTCCCCATGGATAACTTTCTTAGAGAATCAACAACCACGTTAGCTTTACCTGGGTGGCAGTGAAGAATCATATCATAGTCCTTGAGAAGGTCCAACCATATCCTATGCCTGAGATTTAGCTTGTTCTAAGTGAACACATACTATAGACTTTTATGATCAAAAAAGATGTCCACGTGCACTCCATATAAATAATTCCACTAAATTTTCAAAGCAAAGACCACCACTAAAAGCTCCAAATCATGAGTAGGATAATTCTGCTCATGCACCTTCAACTGCCTAAAAGCATAGGCAATTACCTTCCCATGCTACATCAACACACAACCAAGTCCTACCCTAGATGCATCACAATAAACCACAAACCCCTCATTACCTTCAGGCAATGTCAAAATTAGAGCCGAAGTTAGCTTATCCTTAAGCTTATCGAAACTCCCTTACAAACATCCAACTAAGAAAACTTTGCCTTCTTCTGTGTTAACTTAGTTAATGAGGCAACTAACGTTGAGAAACCTTTCATGAACCACCTACAATACCCAACCAAACTCAAGAAGCTTTGAATGTCGGTTGGAGTCATGGGTCTAGGTCACCTTTTAACCACAACCACCTTTTGTGGATCCTCCATGATCTCCTCACTAGAAATAATATGACCAAGAAAAGTTACAGTAGTCAACCAAAACTCACATTTGGAGAACTTGGCATACAACTGCTGCTCTTTTAAGGTCTGCAACACCATACAGAGGTGATTATAATGATCCACCTCACTCTTAGAATAAACCAAAATGTCATCAATAAACATAGTGATAAAAAGATCCAAAAACAACCTAAAAACTATGTTCATCAACTCTATAAATGCCGCTAGGGTATTCGTCAAACCAAATAACATAACCAGAAACTCAAAGTGCCCATACCGAGTTTGGAAAGCCATCTTAGGGATATCCTCCTCCCTAATCTTAATTTGATGATACCCAAACCACAGATCTATCTTAGAAAAGAACTTGACACCTTGCAATTGATCAAACAAGTCATCTATCCTTGGAAGAGGATACTTGTTCTTGACCATTCTTATTTAATTATCGATAGTCAATACACATTAGAAGGGAATCATCCTTCTTGCGCATGAATAAAATCGATGCACCCCAAGGATACACGCTAGGATGGATGAAACCCTTATTCAATAGATCCTTAAGTGGCTTCTTGAGTTCCCTCAACTTAGCCAGAGCCATTGTATAAGGAGGAATAAATATTGGCTGAGTGTGCGGAACCAAATCTATACCAAACTCAATCTCTCTATCTGGAGGAATAACAGGAAGATCATCTGAAAAGACCTCAGGAAACTCATTTACCAATAGACCATGTGTAAGGAAGGACCTTTCGAGTTAGAATCTTTAACCCAGACCAGATGATAGAGACACCCTTTAGAGATTAATCTCTGAGCTTAAGATAAGAAATAAACCTTTCCCTAGGAGCTAGGGAACCACCCTCCCACTAAATAATCGAATAACCAGTGAACCTAAAGACAACCTTATAGGTCTGATCATATAAGAATACATAACAAGAGTGTAACCAATCCATCCTAAGAATAACATCAAAATCCATCATATCCACTTCAAACAAATCCACTAAAGTCTGTCTACCACCAACAAATACTACAAACCCCTTATAGACCCTTTTTGCAATAATAGAGTTACCTACCATGGTAGAAATAGAAAAAGAATCCAAAATAAACTCGGGATCAAAATCAAAATACACAACCACAAATAGGGTCACATAAGAGAGAGTGGACCCTAGATCAAGAAAACAATACACGTCAAGTGAAAAGAGTTGTAACGTACCAGTCACTACATCAGGTGATGACTCTGATTCCTACAGAGTAGCAAGAGCATATAACTTATTCTGGCCTATGCCAGTACCAAAAATAGAAGCAGAACCCTTTGGTGCAGGAGAAAAAGATAAAGCAACCGAAGCCTTGACCGTTCCCAAAGAACCCTTACCAACTGGACAATTTCTAAGCATGTGGCCTGGTTGACCATATTTGAAATACATGTCCCTCCCCTTATCAGAGAAACCCCTATGCAACCTACCATAGAACTGACTAGGAGGGCATAATGAGATCGACTAAACCCTACTTGCCTAAGATTGGGCACCCTGTGCTTGGTAATTATTGCCACCTTGCTGACACCTATCACCCAATTATTTCAGATAAGAAGCACTAGAAGTAGAGAAGGAACCAGAACTACCTCACTTTGCCCACCACCTTGTTTAAATGACCTCAATTTCTTACCCTGCATTTCCCCAAACTCATCCTGCTTCCTTTTTTCTTCCTTCACCAGCTTTATATGAATAATCAGCTTAGAAATATCCATATCCTTGATCAACAATGCAATCTTGCATTTAAGGATCAACTCCCGAGATAGTCCAGAAGTGAACTTTCTCATCTTTGCCCACATATCAGACACAATATCCATAGCGTACCTTGACAACTGATGAAACTTCAAGGCATATTCCTTGATAGATATTCTCCCTTACCTTAAATTAACAAACTGCTTCGTTTTTGCTTCCCTAACTCTTAAGAAAAGTAGCAGTCCAGAAAAGCATTAGAGAAAGTCTCCCATAAAGTCTACTCCTAAACATCACCTCTCATCATATCCCACTCATCATACCATTGGTACGCCACATCTTTAAGATGGTAAGCAACAAAATTCACCCATTCCACATTCATGGCCTACATCACCTGAAAGATTTTCTCTATTTCATCCAAAAAACACTGAGGATCCTCCTCTACCTTCACACCAGTAAAATTAGGAGGATTCATCTTTATAAACTAGCCAACCCTTGTTGCCTTAGTAGATAGAACACTAGATATGCCCCACTCAGCCTTAGCAGCAACTAACTGAGCAATAATATAAATCGATTGGCAAAATTCTGCATTAATCACCTCACCTTGAGGAGGACTAGTATCAACCAGTGGAACTCTAGAAATATCAAGGACTGGACCCCGAGACCAAGTATGGATCCCCTGAGTAGTACGTGTCCCTTTAACATTATCCCCAGATGGGACAGAAGAGTTACCTTATGTCTCAAATCATCGAGGCATGATCTAAAAAGTGAAAACATTAGGATTAGAAAGAACCTTAGACCTTGTAGCTTGAAAATAGAATACCAAGAAAGTGAAACATTCCTAAATTCCTTGTAGCCTCTCCCTTATGAGTGTGGCGCGCTACGCACCCCTAAAATAGACTCTACTCGACACGGCTTTATGAACTCTCAATTGACCATGAACCTAAATCTCTATACCAACTAGACACATCCTAACCATGGGCCTTGTCATAATAGGCATCCCAAGTCCAACCAAGACCGAAGACCACCCCCGATACCCAACCTAACCATCCTGCATATACCCTGAGTTAGATGAATTTCGAACATATAACAAGATAGCATATAATTAAACAAATTAAGACTCAAGGATAGGTCTATAACTGAGACCAACCCAAACGAGCCCAATCATCCCAGACCTAACCGATAACCATAACTAAACCAAAACATAAGCCAAAACCAAACCAAGTTCCATAATATAACATAAAGGATGGAATAGAAGAAAAATTTGTCCAATGGTATCAGCCCCAATACTAAGGATAACACCAATATCGATCCCGCCCATACCAACCCATAGTAGTTTCATAAAAGTCTCTAACCAAAAGAAAACCAATATCCGGTTGGGGCATGCCCCCAACCGTAGCCAAAACTAATATCCATAAAACACCTAAAGTTTGTAAAAACATCCATATACATAAAGCTTTCCAAAATATGGAAGCTCACCACTTCAATTCAACCAAGCTGATGCCAAAATCCAATCACTAAATAGGAAGAGTAGAATGGTTAGTTCCTGTATTGCGAGGGGATATAGGTGCCTGAGGATCGTTTAGCAGGTTAACGCTAGCAAGTACTCAGGATAAGGATAAAATAATGTCATCCAGTAAAATCAAGTAAGCAAACCACATTCAAACAAACCATACATATATTATATATATAACCAGCAGGGCAGGGAACTGAGTTTAGCATGTATTTAAAACCATTAACTTGGGTATGTGTAGCTTAACCAAGCTAAAACCATCCACGGACTATATGGGTCTAGTGTAACTCCTCGAATGGGCCCCAATACGTGTATCCTCATGAACTGGAGATACCATAAAAGTAGGGAATTCCCATGTACCCTTCACTCTCCACGATACATATGTACAGTGTACTTGGAAGATACCCATGTACCTCATAGTATCATACATGGTCACTATGACCAACCCCTCATGTTGGCAAATATGAGTTTCCAGTGTCCGTTCGTTTGACTTATACCTTTACGATTAGCTATCACACCCCTCCATTATTGCCCAATTAAAACCATAATTAACCAACTAAACCATTATTCCATTATTATTAACCAATGCTATAAGAAGTGGTATCGTCATATCGACTATAGCTTACAAGCAATGTCCTTAGCTAACCTTTTTATGTTATGGGATTCCCGTGTACCCATAAATTAAATTATCAAATTAACTTGGAGGATTCCTATGTACCCCACAAGTGTTACATTATTAAGTTTGCTTGGGGGAATCCCATGTACCCCACAATTTGTTCATTATCATTATACTTGGGGGATTCTATTGTTCCCCATAAGAAAGTTTAATTAACCATAATCATGACCACCAAACCATTCCATTTAACCATTCCAAACTATTTAAACCATTTACACGATTTAGGGTTCCATTGCCAAACCATACCATGCAATAGTTCTACTAAAAGCCCCATAATATAGTAAAAGCATTTTCTTAGGCATTTTATCAAACATGTTGGGGACATAGTATTTCCAAGACCAAATTCAATTACTAATTAACCATTACCATGCAAAAAATTATCCGAACCACCATTTAAATCATACAAAAACATAATTAAAACATGAGAAAACCATAACCAAGCATTTAATACCAAAACCCTAACATATATTTGAAAACCCCAAAACCATACAATAATCATGCCATGAAAGCATTGTATAAATCATTCCTTTAGTTGGAACTAACAATGAGGGAAATGTATATTGCCTTAGATGATGAAGATGATGGAGAGAAATCAACCAATCAAGCCCCAGATTGTTCACCTTAGTGAAACCCTAGCCTTTCTTTACCCAAAAGCTTTAGAGAGAATTGTAGTGTGTTTAAGAGAGTTTTCTAAGTGTTTAATGATAGAATAATAGAGTAAATAACCTCCCAAGTTGTTAAGAAGTCATGGAGAATTAATAGGTTAAGTGAGAAAATATCCAGATTACCCTCACTTAAACTGCATAAAAACCCCATCATAGAGTACGACTATACTATACCGGTCATACCCTCCAATACGAGTGGTACCCACCACTCGTACCCTAGGCCTCATCTTTGTAACCAACACTATCCAAAAATTAATTTCCCAAAACAAGTCGTACCTAACCATACAACTAGTACCCTTGACCCGTACCACTGGCAAAATAAAATCATAAGAGGTTTGAACATTGTCTACTATACGAGTCCATGGTATGACTCATACCCTGGCTTACGTCTCATGGTGAGACAGTCTTATTTAGATCTAAGTTGTTTTACTATGTCTCAGATCAAGTGAAGGAAAAAACCAAACCAACCGACCCCTTATCCAACCATACAACTTGTACTAACCCAATTCATACCCATTCCAAAAACAAATCGAGCCCACCAACTAACACTACTCAGCATATGACCAAGGCATACCACTCGTACCCCAATATACGACTGGTACCCACCAGTTATATGCTGTCCAAAACCTAGAAATTTGGAAAATTTTCTAAGGGTTCCAAACCCAGGGTGTTTTAGTAGGTTATGTGTTCTTGATATTGATGGGCTACGATAGAGGATTTGTATTGTTCTTATGATTGGATGTATACAGTTCACCCAAGTTTGACAAGTTGTGTAATGATTTGAAGAAGATCTATTATTGGGACAGTATGTAGAGGGATGTGGCTAACTTCATGGCTAAGGGTATGGTTTGTCAATAAGTGAAGGTTGAGCCCTTGAAGCCTAGTGAAATGTCTAAATAGATTGATTTGCATGTATACAAGTGGGAGATGACCAATATGGATTTTTTATATGTCTTTTGTGGTCTCGTAATCAGTATGATTTGATTTAGGCCATTACGGATAGGCTGACTAAGTCTTTTCATTTCTTGCTTGTGAGGACTACCAACTCTAGAGAGGATTGTGCTAAGTTGTTCATTGAGGATATATTCAAATTGCATGGAGCATAGATGTCTATTATTTTGAATTGAGTATGCAATTTTCTTCTTACTTTTGGCATTCGCTCTAGTGAGTTTTGGGGACTAAGTGGAACCTTAGCACCACTTTTTACCTTCAAACAAATAGGCAAGTGGAATAGACTATTCATAGTCTAGAAATTATGCTAAGGGCTTGTGTTATTGACTTTAAGGGAAGTTGGGTAAATAATCAACAACAACAGCAACAAAAAACCTAATGTATTCCCATAAATTGGGGTTTGGGAAGGGTAAAATGTACGTAGTTCATACCGCTACCTCCAAAGAAGTAGAGAGACTATTTTTTATAGACCCCTGGCTCAAGATAAAGAATAGTAAGAAAGGTCATAATGGAACATGAAGTAAGATAGATGGAATAACAGAAATAAGAAATAATAAACAATAAAGATAGAAATCAGAGAAATATTAAATAAGAGCAATACGAAATAAGAAATAAGGAATAGGACACCCACTTAGTAGTAACATACACTCACAGACCAAAGACACCCACCACACCCAAACTCTCCTGACTAAAGGCTCCTACCTATGGACACATTCCTAGGATTACTAACCCGGCTAAACAAGAGCTTTCCTAACTACGTTATACAACCTACATACTTGCACTATCCTTCTACCCTTATTCGTGTCCTCTACACCTTCCTATCTAGGCTAATTTCCTTAGTAAGTTGTAGCTGCTCCATGTCATATCTAATTACCTCTCTCCAGAATTTCTTCAACCTACCTTTACTCCTCCTGAATCCATCCAAAGCTAGCCTCTCACACCTATGAACTGGGGCATCCATACCCTTCCTTATCACATGCCCAAACTATCTCAGCTTTCCTTCCTGCATCTTGTCCTCCACTAAAGACACTCCCACCTTCTCCCGAATAATCTCATTCCTAACTCTATCCTATTTAGTATGTCCACACATCCAATACAATATTCTCATTTTTTCCACCTTCAATTTTTGAATATGGGAGTTCTTGACTGGTTAATACTGCGCTCCATACAGCATAGTCAGATGGATTGCCACTCTGTAGAATTTGTCTTTAAGCTTAAGGGGAACCTTTTTATCATACAACACTCCTGAGTTGAGCCTCCACTTCATCCAAACTACTCCAATACGCTTAGAGGCATCCTCATCAATCTCGCTATTCCCCTGAATCATAGACCCAAGATACTTAAGACTATCCCTCTTACAAATATCCTGGGAATCCAACCTCATCACCACTTTTTCCTCCCGCCTCAAGTCACTAAAATTGTATTCCACATACTCCGTCTTAGACCTACTCAACCTGAACCCCTTAGATTCAAGGGTTTGACTCCAAATCTCTAATTTTTCCTTCACACCCCCCTCCGAGTCTTATTAATCAGCACTACATCATCTATAAATAACATATACCAAGGCACGTTACCTTTAATACTCTATGTTAACACGTCTATTGCCAATGCAAATAGGAATGGACTAAGAGTCAATCCCTGATGCAACCCTGTCTTGACTGGAAAATACTCTGAGTCTCCTCTTATTGTCTTCACCTGAGTCTTCCCTCTATCATACATGTCCTTAATAGCTCTGATGTATGCCACCAGGACCCCTCTCACCTCTAAGCATCTCTAAAGAACCTTCCTTACCCCTAATTAAGTTCGCATATAATAATAATTATCACTCTAGTATTAGGATAGCTCCATTCGAGGCTTTTTATAGTAGGAGGTATAGGTCTCCTATTGGGTGATTTGAGATTGGTAAGACTAGGTTGTTTGGACCTGACTTAGTTCACCAATCTATGGATAAGATGAAGGTTATTAGGAAAAGACTTAAGACTACTCAAAGTTTCCAAAAGTCTTATGCGGATGTGAGATGAAGGTAGTTGGAATTTTATGTAGGTGATTAGGTATTCTTGAAGGTCTCTCCTATGAAAGGAGTGATGTAATTTGGGAATAAGGAGAAGCTCAATCCTTATTATATTAGCTCATATCTAATTTTGAAAAGAGTGGGGAATGGTGCCTATGAGATGGATTTGTCTAAGAGTATGGGTTCTGTTTATTCGATTTCTATGTGTCAATGTTGAAGAAGTGTGTGGGTGACCCTTCTTTAATTATGCCTGTTGAGAATGTTGGTATTTTAAATTCCCTTGTTGTATAAGAAATCCTCGACTGATATTCTGGATAGGAAAGTTTGACAATTAAAGACTAAGGATGTCGCATCAGTAAAGGTTCTTTGGAGGAATCAAAAGGTGAAGAAAGCTACTTGGGAAGCTGACGAGGATAGGAAGGCCAAGTACTCATTTTTTCTCTCTGGGTTAGGTGATCATGCTTAAGGTATGCACTTTTCTTATTCTAATTATTGTTCTGGTGTTGTTCTTGGTTTTGTGGTTTCTTTCTATCTTGTATTCATGTGAAAGGGTGCCTTAACTCCCCATTCAGGGATGAATGATCCTAGGGGGTTAATGTAATGCCTCAGGTTTTGGACTCTGAGTTTTTGTTAGTAATTGTGCTTATTTCTCAAGGTATGACTCTGGTGATGAGTTGTGAAGACTCATCATGATTCGTATAAAACTAATCGCAGTCTAACAAGTAAAGTTTCCTTATGTTTCTGTCATGGTCATGACTTGGACCATATGAGTCATAAGGTAATGTTACGATTCGTGGTGAGGGACTCATGACCTTAATAGTGAGATGGCCCAAGATTGTTGTCTTGGTAATGACTAGACTCCATGAGTCTTAGGGTGAGGTCATGAGTCGTAGGGTGTGACTCGTGGCTAAACCATTAAAGAGGCCCTAAGTTTTTTCCCAGGCAACAAGTCTTGGTGACGACTCGTGATTTTTATTCTCTAGATGGTGTTGGATGGTGTAGGTTGGATGGTGTTGTTGACTCATAGAGCTTATTCTTGAGTTACATTAACTGATTTATCTTTATTCTTTTGTTGTATTCCTCTATTTGGTTTTTGGATTATACTTGGATTGGATAGGATCTGGGGGTGGTCTACGATCCACGGTGGGCATTAGATAGCCGTCTGCCATCACGGCTAGGCTTGGGGTCGGTTCGTGACACTAAGTTTGATTACCCTTATGATGTTGAAGATGCACACATATGAATAAGATAGTTGTGGGTTTTAGTTTCCATAAATACTCAAACAATATGGGCGGCACACAGTGAATCTTGAAAATTGACACGTGGATCAGGGTGGTGGGCGGCGTGAAATTTATTTCAAGGAAGAGATTGTTAGGTGTGGGTGGAACATAGCGAAAATCTGAAATTGACCCATGGATCATGGTGATAGGCTACGTGGAACTTAGATCAAAGGGTGGATTGTTGGGTGTGCGAACCAAAGTCCCATCTTGATAGCTGAAAGGATTGGGAAGCTACATATAAGATATAGGATCTCTTGATAGTTTGAGACCTTTATGGAAAAACTATATGATCTTGACCCAAAACGGACACTATCACATCGTGGAAGAGTGTCTTTTGGCTGACTAAGCCCAACAACCTCTAACATGTGCATTGATTTATTATGATAAGTGGAGCAAGTTAAGATGGACTTTGTTTGTTTAATTGACCTTAAAGTAGATGTTACTGAACCTTCAATTTTTTATATAACAATTGAAATATCCAATTCTACAAATAGAACATCAAATTTGAAACTAAGAAAGTACACTTAGTACAAAATAGAGCTACCTTCACAAGAAAAATAAACTGCACGGTGATCTATTAACTAATCATTCATAGCTTTAGACAATGATGAAACTAGGTTTCAATACCTAAATGACGTCTTTCCATTTTTGATTTTGTTCACTTTTATTCTTTTTTTCTTATATTTATCAAAAAATAGTTTCTTCTTACTTTTCCTTTAACTATAAGTTGGTAAAAAGAATCCCTAGGGAGATTCTTTGGAGATACTTAGAAGCGAGAGGGGTCCCGGTGGCGTACATCTGATCAATTAAGGACATTTATGATGGAGTGAAGACTCAAGTGAGGATGGTGGGAGGAGATTTAGAGCATTTCCCAGTCTTAAAAGGGTTGCACTAGGGATCAACTCTTATCTAATTTTCATTCACTTTGGTGATGGATGTGTTGACACGACGTATCTAATAAAAGGTGCCTTGGTGTATGCTATTTGTGGGTGATATAGTTTTGATTAACAAAATGTGGGGGTGTTAATGATAAATTAGAGTTTTGGAGACAAACCCTAGAGTCTAAAGGGATCAGGTTGAGTAGGACCAAGAAGGATTACTTGGAATACAAGTTTAATGACTCGACGTAGGAGGATGAGGTGGTAGTAAAGATGGATTCCCAGGTTGTTTGTAAGAGGGATAGTTTTAAAAATCATAGATCTATGATTCAGGGAAATGGAGAGATTGAAGAGGATGTCTCTCACCGTATTGGGGTAGGATGGATGAAATAGAGGCTCGCCTCAGGATTTTGGTATGATAAGAAGGTTCCTCCTGAGCTTAAAGTAAATTCTATTGAGTAATAGTCCATCCAGCCATGTTGTATGGAGCAAAGTGTTGTCCAGTCAAGAACTCTCATATCCAAAAGTTGAAGGTAGTGGAATTGAGGATGTTGCATTGGTTGTGTGTACTTACTAGGGGTGATAGGGTCAGAAATGAGACTATTTGGGAGAAGGTGGGAGTGGAATTAGTGGAGGACAAGATGCAAGAAGTGAGGTTGAGATGGTTTGGGCATGTAATGAGGATGGGCACTGAACAAGATGCAAAAAATGAGGTTGAGATAGTTTGGGAATATGATGGGGAGGGGCACTGATGCCTCAGTTCATAGGTATGAGAGGTTTGCCATGGATGGTTTCAGGTAAGGTATAGATAGGCCAAAGAAATACTGGAGAGAGGTGATTAGATATGACATATAGCAGTTATAGCTTACTAGGGAAATGACCCTAGATAGAAAGGTATTTAGGACACTGATTATGGTTGAGGGATAGTGTGTATGGGTTAGTCGTAGTCAGTAGTTAGGAGTTCTTTAGTGTAACTTGTCTAGAAGTCTTAGGGATTTGTACATAGGTTGGAGCTTCTAGTTAGGAGGGTTGGGGGGAGGTATGTGCCTTTGGTCTGTCAGTGTATAGTATTACTTTGTAGATGCCGTATGTTTGTTATTTTATCTTGTTTCATATTTTATTATGACTTTTCTTACTGTCCTTTTGTCTTTATCTGGGTCTCTCAAAAATATCCTATATACTTTGGAGGTAGTGGTATGGACTATGTACATTTTACCCTACCCAGACCCCACTATGTGGGAATATATTGGGTTTATTGTTGTTGTTGTTGTTTTGTGTGTGTGTGTGTGTGTTTGTGTGTCTGTGTATGTATGTATAAATTTACACACACTAGGCGTGGAAACTTTTTTCTTACTTTATTTTCAGTTATAAGTTGGTAACAATCAATATACATACACTAAGCATGCGACTACTCCAGCATTTTTAACATTATCACCAGTTAACTTTTTGTTACATTACACTTTTTTCCCTAGCTTAAACCAACTATCGACACCATCCAAGGGGAAGAATTATGACCAAGAACTTAGGGATAAAAGCCAGTAGTTCACAGGGTAGGAAGATCATTAGATATATAACGCAACTGAATCAACTTCTACGTAAAGTCAAATTGTAGAGAAATTGCACAATGGGTGTGTAGTGTTTGATAGTTGTACACTGTTGGTAATTTCTAATTTTTGGACTTACATATTAATATATTATACATGGATATTCTATTTTTAAAGGATCCCATTTAATGATTTAGGAAAATATTAAAGTTTTGGGCCTAAAAGTGAATATCTATTAATATAGGTTTAATATAAATAAAACCCTTCTGGTGTTATACCCGTAAGTTTGACAATTTTATTTTGATAGATCCCATATGTTTAATGCAATTTTTAGATTGAATGATGATATGTTAACGGGACCATTGAAAAGTATTTTAGAATTTTTGAAATGACTTTTGGGGCCTAACGGAACTCCCAAATAGTAAGGGTCCATGTTTGGGCCGTGCCACGGAGGCATGGCACACCCTGACATAAAAACTAGTGCCCTGGCAAGATAAGGGTGTGCCACATCATGTCTTAACGCGATAAGGGTGTGTCACGCTAGTGGTCATGACAGTGCCAGAATCCTATTTTTTATTTGATTTTTTGGGGTTAATTTGGTCTATTATATTCTAATTGATCCTACAACTAGTAAAATATGTGTTTCCTCATCCCATAACTCAAAAGTTCACCATTTCCTCTCCTCATAAGCTCTTAAGAACACTATAGGAAGGTTTCCTCCAAAAATTTTATCTCAAGAATTCTACACTTAAGTTTCCTTCAAGAAAATTGCTAAGTTCAAGTATTGGTGTTTGAAAGAGGATTGCTGTCAGACCCAATTTCTCAAGTCATGATGGCGCCTACTATAAGCCACCAGTATGCAAGCTAATCTCGTGCTCCAGAACTTCTAGTAATAGACTACCAAAAGAATGAAGGGAAGTATGCAGAATAGATGTAATAAAAGACTAAAATACATAAGATAATCCGAAAACCCAGTGAAATCAGTACAAGATGTTCTAGCATAATAAGGATACAAACTAGGTACTAAATGAATATACAGATACAACCATCTATGGATACAACATAGAGACTAGTCTAGTGCATAAAAAGGAGGGAAGTAATACTCTGAACATCAGGAGCTCACCCTAAATCTCCAAACCATAGCTACTCTGCATGACATACACAACAACAGCGATAACCCGTACTATGATCTACAGGCTACAGAAGTATAGTATGAATACCAAACATACGGTACTCAGTAGGTAGGCAACTACCGAGTGAGCTCTAAAGATAATGCAGATACATATAACATATAAATAGAATGGAAAACTATACCCAAAGGTCCAACAACCACATAAGAAAGCCAATGAAATAATAAGGATAAACTATCCTATTCATGTCTTAGAATCTAACATAATAAGGCTAAGGAAGTATTAAGGATAAACTAGCTTATTCCATACATACTCAGGAATCTCAACAATATACCATATCTCACCAGCCAATATATGAATTAAGGGGAAAATACGGATATGTAATAGTATACAAGGCCAAGGAATGAATATATAATATGAATAAATGAAGGAAGGGAGGGATATACGGTAATATCATAGCTACATATAAATAGATATACATATATGTATAAACAAGGTCAATTGAAGGTACAACTTAAGTATGACTAATATCTTAAGACCTCACAATCACTGTGGGAACTAGTGCTAACATACTCAGGGTTTGTAATCCATATGTCAAATCATGAGTTAATCATGCATAATAATATAATCGTAAAATGAAAGATCCAGAATCATACCTCAGATCTCAACACTAAATCATTAACCAATCTGTCACAAACTAGCCATATCAATGATACCAACAATAATAATAATGATAAAAATGACAACATGAGGAACCAACTAGTTCAGATAAACAATACCTAACTGAGTCGTTCATAAATCCCCACCGCACCAGGCTCAGAAGGTTCAATCAACATACAACACACCACAAGTCATACTCATCACCAATACCTATGTGACCCCCCATAAGTCTTATAGATATAGTGCATATTTGTGATAGGCAATTGTAAGATCCCGTAAAATCCTAAGCTTAATTCAGTCCTTGAGGCTTGTCAAGGGGTCCCAGACTTAGAATATTTTAGCTAAGTACTCATACTTAGTGTCATTTTAACCTACAAAGGATGGAAATATTATTTCATGACCTTTATGTCTATTAAATATTGATGTTTAGGTTGATTCATGATCAGGAATGTTCGTAGGTGTTTCCGGACAAGTTTCAGATTTTTCGGACTTCGTTTGAAGCCTCTTTGGAATCCTAAAATAGTGAATCAACATGATCTTGGCACGTTGCATCGACTATCGCGTTGATTACTATTTTCCCCAGCTACCAAAATACAATTCTAGTGAATCGACACAAACATAGCGTAATGCGTCGGCACACCGCGTCGACCTGCACGTCGGTAACCTAATTTTCAATCATTAAAAGAGCACATTCTTGGGGGGGGGGGTTAGATCTTTTACCTAGTATTAAGAATTTTCAGATACAGTCATTCAGATTATCAGTAATATAGTATTTGTAAACTCAGATATCGGTTATCAGTATTCCAATTCAGTACTCAGTATTAGCACGATCTCAGTTACAGTCTATGTATCTATGCGTGTACTCTTACTCAGTCATACTCATGTTATTCAGTTATTATTATGCATGCATATGAACCCATACATATCATCCTACCTCACTGAGCATACCAGTACAGTCAAAGTACTAACGTATGCTTTTCTTTGCGCTATGATGTCATATATCATAGGTTCAGATGTACAGGCTTCAGATCACCCTTAGTAGTTCAGATTCTCAGCTTTCAAAGTAGTGGTGAGTCCTCATAGTTCAAGGATATGCTTATTATTTATAGTACTTTAGTTTTATTTTAGTAGATAGAGTTAGTTGGGGGCTTGTCCCATCAACTCCACAGTTCAGACAGTTAGAGGTTTTTTCAGACTAGAGCATTCTCACACAGTTGTTCAGTTTTTCAGTACTTATATTTAGTTTTGGTATTTTGATACAGCATTTAGTTTTTCTTACATATTTGAACCTTATGGTATATGTTTTTCCTATTTCCACAATCATTATAGTATCTATTACACAGTTATTACAGCACGTACCAGTCATGGGTTAGCTTGTGGTCCTTCGAAATTATGAGTACCATGTAGCATCCAAGGTACAGACTTAGGGTGTTACAAACTTGGTATCAGAGCCTAAGGTTCAATAGAGTCCTAGGAAGTCTGAAATTCACATCTTGTAGAGTCGTGTGCATGGGTGTATTGCGTGCCACATTTATGGACAAGAGACTACGAGATGTTTTAGGAAAAGTTTCCCTTATTTCAGTATTTATGTCATGCGAGTGAGCATAATCTCCAGTTACACTCTCTTTATAATCCTAGCTTCTCTTCTGTTTACAGAATATGCCTCCAAAGAGGACTCAGGGAAGAGGAACGGGAGATCAGTCAGCCCCTCATCCCGTTCATCCAGATCCTTTGGGCGAGTACGTCTCCCACGCGAAGTTTAAAGCAGGTTTTACCACCCTAGCTTATTCTGTGGTAGCCTAGAATAAACTTCCAGCTGTGGTTTCGGCCAACCCATTGGCCAATACTACTGCTGCTAGGATTCAGGACTTCACCCAAATGAACCCTCCATTATTTACCGTGTCTAAGTCAAATGAGGACTCTCAGGAATTTTTTGATCAGGTGTAGAAGGTTACCGATAGCATGGGGTGACTTCTATTGAGAGCACTGATTTGGTCGCATACCAGTTATAGTATATGGCTCACTCATAGTTCAAACAGTAGAAGGCAGAGAGGGTTGCAGATACAGGGTCCATATAATGGGAGTAGTTTACAGTTGTTGTTTTGGATAGGTTCTTCCCGCTAGAGTTAAGAGAAATGAAGGTTTTGGAGTTTATAAACCTGAAGTAGGGCAATATAAGAGTGCAGAAGTATTCTCTCAAGTTTACTCAATTAGCCAGATATGCCCCGCATATTGTAGCAGATAGCAGAGCAAAGATGAGTAAGTTTGTGTTAGGGGTGTCTAGTAGCATGGTCAAAGAGTGTAGAACCGCAATGCTTATTAAGGAGATGGACATATCCAGGATCATGTTCCATGCTCAGCAGATAGAGGAGGACAAGAATAAAGAGAAAAAGCGAGAGAATAAAAGGGCGAGAACAGGTAGTTTTAATTTCGCTCATCCTAAACTAAAGGGTGGGAATCGTTCTCATTTCCTCCCAAAATCCTCAGTTCTAGCTCCTTTCTCAGCCAGTGCTCCAGTGGAAAAATTCATAGATGGAAACCGACACAGGGCATTAGGCCCTAAACCCCAGGGCAGTGTTAGCAGTACCCGAACTAATCCCCTTTGCCAGAAGTGCAGCAGAAACCACTAGGGTATCTGCAAAGCTAGCAGCGATATGTATTTTGGTTGTGGAAAGATAGGCTACAGAGTTAGACAATGTCGTCAGGTGGGTTCGAAGAGTCAGCATAACTATCCCCCAACTCAGTCCGGTCGCCTGAATCAGTAGGGTGCCTCTTCTAGTGCCACCAGTGGGCAGCACCCAAATAGACTCTATGTTTTTCAGTCCCAATAGGATCAGGAAAGTTCTCCTGATGTGGTCACTGGTATGTTACAAGTTTTCCATTGCATGTTTACGCTTTTATAGATCTTGGAGCTTCTTTGTCTTTTGTTACTCCTTATATAGTGGTTGATTTCGGAGTCAGTCTCAAAATTCTAGCAGATCCCTTCTCAGTTTCTACCCCAGTGGGTAAATCTATCATAGCCCGGTGGGTATACAGGAACTGTCCGATTATGATATCTCAGAAATTCACTTCAGCAGATTTAGTTAAATTAGAGATGACTGATTTCGACGTCATTCTCAGCGTAAATTGGCTTCATTCCTACTATGCCTCAGTCGACTGCAAAAACAAAATTGTCCAATTTTAGTTTCCAAATAAACCCGTCCTGGAGTGGACGGGTAGTACTTCAGCACTTAGGGGTCAACTTATTTCTTACTTTTGGACTTAAAAGATGATATCGAAGGGATGTGTCTACTATCTCATTCGAGTATAGGACTTTAGTTTAGAAACCCCTACGCTTGACTCAGTATTAGTAGTATGTGAATTCGTAGATGTGTTTCCCGAAGATCTTCCCGGAGTTCCTCCCAAAAGGGAAATTAATTTTGGAATTGATCTTCTCTCAGATATTCAACCCATCTCTATTCCGCCATACAAGATGGCTCTAGCAGAACTCAGAGAATTAAAGGAACAGTTAAAGAATCTCTTACATAAGGGATTTATCAGACCCAGTTTATCCCCGTGGGGCACACTAGTTTTAGTCATGCGTAAGAAAGATGGTTCTCTCAGAATGTGCATAGATTACCGTCAGTTAAACAAAGTTACGGTCAAGAACAAGTATCCACTCCCCAGAATCGGTGACTTTTTTGACCAACTTCAAGGTGCCAGTTATTTCTCTAAGATAGACCTCAGATCAGGCTATCATCAGCCCAGAGTCAGTGAAAGTGACATCCCAAAAATAGTTTTTTAAACTTGGTACGGTCACTTTAAATTTTTAGCCATGCCCTTTGGTCTTACCAATGCCCCAGCAGCCTTCATGAACTTGATGAACCGTGTGTTCAAGTAGTACTTGGACATGTTCGTCATAGTCTTCATAGATGACATTCTTGTTTACTCTCGTAGTGAACACAATCATGTAGACCATCTCAAAATAGTATTGAAGACTCTCAGAAACCATCACCTATTTGCCAAATTTAGTAAGTGCAAATTTTGGATAAGGTCGTAGCATTCTTTGTCCATAAAATTTCCGGTGATGACATTAGAGTTGATCCCCAAATGACCAAAGCAGCGAAAAACTAGCCCAGGCCCATCTCTCCATCAGATATCAAGAGTTTCTTGGGTTTGGCTGGCTATTACCGATGATTTGTTGCGGAATTTTTTTCTATTAAATCCCCTATGTCCAGATTGACTCAGAAGAAAGTCAAGTTTCAGTGGTCAGATTTTTGTGAGAAGAGTTTTCAGGAGTTGAAGACTCGACTCACCACAGCTCCAGTTTTGACCCTACCAGTTAGTTCCGACGATTTTATTGTGTACTATGATGCTTCCAGAGTCGGATTGGGTTGCATTCTAATGCATAGAGGTAAGGTCATAGCCTATGCCTCTAGACAGTTTAAGCCTCATGAGAAGAACTATCCTACTCATGATCTTGAGTTAGCACAGCACTTTTTGCCTTAAAGATTTGGAGGCATTACTTATATAGTGTGCAAGTTGATGTGTTCACTGATCATAAGAGCCTGCAGTATGTGTTGTCTCAAAAAGACCTCAACCTCCATTAGAGAAGGTGGTTGGAATTGTTGAAAGACTATGACATGAGTGTTTTGAATCATCCGGGCAAGGCCAATGTAATGGCTAATGCTCTCAGTAGAATGTCTATGGGTAGTGTTGCCCTTGTTGAGAACAATAAGAAAAAGTTAGCCCAGGAAGTTCATCAGCTAGCCCGACTAGGTATTCTCTTAGTCAATTCAGTAGAAGTAGTGTTTGGGTGCAGAGTAGCTCAGAATCATCCCTAGTTTCTGAAATGAAGGAAAAGCAGGATAGGGATCCCAGTCTAGTCCAGTTGAAGGAATCAATCAGAAATCAAAAGGTAGAGGTTTTCTCCCAAGGGGGAGATGGTGGTTTGCATTGTATGGGTCGTCAATGTATGTCAGGTGTAGATGACTTGAGGCAGCGAATTCTCGCAGAGGCGCATGGTGCGCATTACTCTATTCATCCAGGGGCCACGAAGATGTACTGTAATTTGTAGGAGATCTATTGGTGGAGTGGGATGAAAAGAGATATTGCAGAGTTTGTGGCTAAGTGCTCAATATATTAGTAGGTTAAGATTGAGCATCAGAAGCCTAGTGGGTCCATACAGGAGTTCAGTATTCCCACCTGGAAATGGGAAGAAGTGAACATGGACTTTGTGATAACCTTTTCTCATACTCATCATCAGCATGATTCAGTTTGGGTCATTGTAGACAGGATAACCAAATCAGCTTATTTCCTTCAAGTGCATACCTCCTATTCAGTCGAGGATTATGCCAAACTCTATATCAGGGAGTTGGTCAGATTGCACGATGTTTTGTTGTCTATTATCTCAGATATAGTTACCAAGTTCACCTCTTATTTCTGAAAAGCATTCCAAAATGGTCTTGGTACCCAAGTTTATCTCAGTACAGCCTTTCATCCTCAGACAGATGGCCAAGAAGAAAGGACCATTCAGACCTTAGAAAATATGTTGCGATCATATGCAATAGACTTTAAAGGTAGTTGGGATGACCACTTGACTTTGATTGAGTTCGCATATAACAACAGCTATCACTCCAGTATTCAGATGTCTCCGTTTAAGGTGCTTTATGGAGGGAGGTGTAAATCTCCCATTGGTTGGTTTAAAGTGGGTGAGGCCACAGTGGTAGGGCCTGACTTAGTGTTTGATACCTTATAGAAGGTCCAGTTGATTAGGGAAAGGCTTAAGACAGCTCAGAGCCGACAGAAATCATAAGTAGATGTGCGCAGAAAGGATCTCAAGTTCGAGATTTGTGACTATGTGTACTTGAATATCTCTCCTATGAAAGGATTGAAATATTTTGGCAAGAAAGGGAAACTCAATCCCTGTTATGTCGGTTCTTACCGAATTCTCAGTCATTTTGGAAAGGTATCTTACGAGCTTGAGTTACCTTCAGATTTATCTTTGGTTCATCCAGTGTTTCATGTCTCCTTGCTAAAGAAATGCATAGGTTACCCATCAGTTGTAGCACCTATTAAGGGTATAGATATTCAGAACAACCTCTCTTATGAAGAGATCCCAATCGAAATCCTTTACTATCAGATTCGCAGACTAAGGAACAAAGAAGTTCCTCTAGTGAAAGTCTTTTGGCCAAATCAGTCCGCTGAGGGAGCTACTTGGGAAGCAGAAGCAGACATGCGAACCAAATATCCTCATCTATTCTCCGCTAATCCAGATTTAGCTTAAGGTAATAGTTTTCTTAAGCTTAATCAGTTTCATGTTCAGATTACAATTACAAAATTGTTATCAGTTACCATTGCATGTTCAGTTATACATTCATGAACTAGTTCATTCATGCATTTATGAATCATGTTAAGCTATATCCATGCATCAGATATGCATGTTCAGTATGATAATTTAGAATACCAGTAATATCAGTCATATAGCCATGGTCTAGATGTTCATGTCTAGTAAGTAAGTCAGTCTCTCAGTATTCTCAGTCTCAGCAATCTCATTCGAGGAAGAATGTTCCCAAGGGGGAGATAATGTAAGACCCCACAAAATCCTAAGCTTAATTCAGTCCTTTAGGCTTGTCAAGGGGTCCCAGACTTAGAATATTTTATCTAAGTAATCAGACTTAGTGTCATTTTAACCTATGAAGGTTGGTAGTCTTATTTCGCGACTATTACATCCATTAAATGTTGATATTTAGGTTGATTCATGATCAAGAATGTCCGTAGGTGTTTCCGGACAAGTTTCAGATTTTTTGGACTTCGTTTGAAGCCCCTTTGGAATCCCAAAATAGTGAATCAACGCAATCTTGGCGTGCCACGTTGACTATCGCATTGACTACTATTTTCCCCAGCTACCAGTGTCCAATTCCAGAGAATCGACACGAACATGGCATGACATGTTGGCTATCGTATTGATGCCATCGACGCGCCGCATTGACCTGCGCATCGATAACCCAATTTCCAGTCATTAAAAGACCGCATTCTTGGGGGTATTTAGGTCTTTTTTCCTCGACTCTTATCCCCCAAAATGCAAAATTAAACTCCTTATAGAGAAAATATAGTCATTCTTTCTCAAATTTTCTCAAGAACAAAACCCTAGAAGATCCAATTTCAAATCAAGAACTCAAGATTCAACCATAAGCTTTTAGAAATTCTTCAACAAAGGTATGTGAAGAGTTCATCCAAGGGTTCCTTCCACCCTTGGAGTCCAAGAATCTCTTGTGAACTTCAAGTAATTGATTTTATGATTTTCATGGTTGGAATTAAAGTGTATCCATGATTGTTATTTGGATTAAGTTCCTAATTCATGATTTCATATATATCTCTCATGTGAAATTGACCATTATGTATGTAGATTCATGTGAATCCATGATAAACCCTTGACTTGTGAAATTAGAGATGAATTATGAGTCGCACTTGTTGTTCAATACTATGTGCATATACTATGCTCACCAAGTGCTTGATAAATTGTCCATGTAAACTATTAAGAGAATGAAATCATGTCAAGATAGCTTATGTGCAAGTTATATCATGCAAGTTTTTGTCAAAATGCCCCAATGAATGAATGATGATCAAGTTCATAGTTTACATGTTTCATGTTATGCCATGTCTTTTAATTTATGCTATCGAGTCCTGGGGGTACTTGTACCCAACAATTTAGCTGATTACCTAGAGCCATGGTCAGTCATAGAACAGTATTATTCATGACACAATCAGTAGTACTCTCAGTCAGTTACAGAACTTAGGAAAACTTAGTAGAATCCATATTAGTCCAGTCTAATTCAGTATCCAGTTAAGACCTCAGTAAACTCAGTCAGCTAACAGAGTTCAGTAGTACTCCATCAGTCAATGAAACTCAGTGAACACAGTTTAGTTCAGCTAAATGGTAGTCTCAATAATCATTCAGTTCAGCCTAGTCCAGACTAGAAATCAGTTCAGTGTTTATTCAGTTAGGAGTAGGATTCAGCACCGAGTTAACCCAGGGATGGGGGCATTCCTTTCAGAAGAGGGTTTGACCCTTAGCAGCAATCCCTGCATTAGAGAACTATATAGCCAGCGTAGGTTGAGGTATCTTCCTGCTAGATATTATGAGGGTTGATACTTCTCATCTGAGTTATCCTGCCAGCGAAGGTTGACGAAAGAGCTTCCTGTCAGAGAGGGTTGACTCAGAACTTATCCTTACCCGTGGCACGATATTGACACCCTTCTAACTGGGGTTATAGGTTGGACCCTAAATCTTGTTAGAGAAGGGGCATGTCGGTTAGATGATTACCTCCCACAGTCTCAATTCTAGTCTCAGTCTCAGAATAGAACTCAGTTGAGTTCTACAGATTTAGGACTATCAGACATAGTCACTCAGCTCAGTACGGAACTCAGTATGGTTCCACAGTATTCAAAACTATCAGATATAGTCATTCAGATAATCAGTAATACAGTATTCGTAAAATTAGATATTGGTTATCAGTATTCCGATTCAGTACTTAGCATTATCACGATCTCTGTACTCTTACTCAGTCATACTCATGTTATTCAGTTATTATTGTGCATGCAAATGAACCCATGCATATCATCCTACCTTACTGAGCATACCAGTACATTCAAAGTACTAACACATGCTTTTCTTTGCGCTATGATGTCTTATATCATAGGTTCAAATGCACGGGCTCCAAAGTTCATATTCTCAGCTTTCAGAGTAGTGGTGAGTCCTCATAGTTTGAGGACATGCTTATTATTTATAGCAATTTAGTTTTATTTTAGTAGATAGAGTTAGTTGGGGGCTTGTCCCATCAACTCCACAGTTCAGATAGTTAGAGGCTTTTTCAGACTAGAGCATTCTCAGACAGTTGTTCAGTTTTTCAATACTTATATTCAGTTTTGGTATTTTGATACCGCCTTTAGTTTTATTTATAGATTTGAACCTTATGGCATATGTTCCACCTATTTCTGCAATTATTATAGTATCTATTACACAGTTATTGTAGAAGGTACCAGTCATGGGTTAGCTTGTGGTCCTTCGAGATTATGAGCATCATGTAGCATCCAGGGTACAAACTCGGGGCGTTACAGCAATACGCATGTAAAGATGAATGCAACAAAATCCAATATATTATAATCGATACGAGTATTATAACGTATATTCGAACTCGAACCAGTTAGTAAAATAAATATCATAATTATTATCATCATAACCATCATCATCCTAATCATCCTCCAGCCTAGCCAGGTATATAAGCATATCATCATAATCATCCTCCTGCCTTGCCGGGTATATAAGCATATCATCATAATCATTCTCCGACCTTGCCAGGTATATAAGCATATCATCATAATCATCCTCCAGCCTTGCCAGGTATATAAGTATGTCATTAACACATATACAACATCAATACTATAATTTATCATCGAGTTTTACTCAGAATTTATATCATCAATACCATCATAATCCTCTGTCCCATACTTGAGAAATGTGTATATAGATATTGTAACGCCCCAAAAATGGCTCCCGAGATATCATACGGTGCTCAAGACTACAAGTAGTACTAAAGTTGTAAATCATAATACAGGAATCTAACCATGCAAAACAATACTGAACTACTGAATATTGTTTGAATTGAACTAGAATTAACTGAGCATAATGTCTGAAAGTGTTTAACTAGGAAATTTGAATAACCGACACTGTAATTCTGAATGTATCTAATAGTCGGACAAGCCTCTAACACTACTAACTAAAGAGTCACTGGGACAGACCCCCAGCTGACTCGAACTGACTGAAAATAACTGAATAAACTACTCTAAAAAGCTGGAAATCTGATTAACTAGTTCCCTAAACTATGAGGACTCACCAACTGTCGGGATGTAGATAGAGATGCTCACAGTAAATCACGCTGATGAAACTAAGCACCTCAACCTACATTATTAGTCAATGTAGCACATAGACATATATGTGGATCAGTACTTCTGGAAGGTACTAAGCATGTGGAGGTGAATGCATAAGTAAAACAGTGATGGAATGTATATCTTTCTCATAAACAATACATGCTAAGTATAAATAGCTCACCTTGTCTTGAGTAATTGAAAGTTGAAAGCATAAATCATGAATGATAAAATATACTATATGAATACTGTGAGCCACCACACTTAGTTCTAAATCTTTACTTGAAATCTGTTTTCAAATCATGCATGCTAAGTGTAGGAAGGACTCACTTTTATCATATGAAAACTAAAAGCTGAAGTTTTGTAAGTAATGTCTGAAGTAGGACCATATCTGAGTAAATTTATGAGCCTTTACACTTAATTTTCTAAAAGTTGTTCTGTAATTCTATTTTTAATACTTAGGTTTAGGGAGGTTCTTCTAACCGACATACACTATGTGAGCTATTATAGTGTCCAATGTCTAGTTTCCTTAAGGGAAAACCTCACATTGGGGAGAGGTGTCATACTCTTGCCAAGAAGTATAACCTAAGCTAAGTGATCACAATCTATATCTGTCATCCATATAAATGGGAACAATTTGAATCTGCACCTACGTTGGCTTGTAGTTTTGGGGCATGCGAACATACCCAACTCAGTGATAAATACTACTCCCTTTAATCTGTATACTCATTCTGTAGGTTATCCACTTTAAAATTTGCATAAGGGTTTATAATGAAAACCTGTTGTGTATCTGTTTACTTTAAACTGTACTCAAAACTGTGAAGTGGATTCCATATCTTAACTGAAATCAAAAGATCAAAATTTTTCTCAAAATCTAAATATGAACTAATCATAGGTGCTTAAAAGCCTTATTTTTTTTTGAAATATCAATACTCAAACAAGGGCTTAATAACCCATGCTTTAAACTCACGTGGAATTAACACCAAGTCATGCTCAATAATCAAAATCTTGAAATTCTTTAATAATTCTAGTCAAAATAGTAAAATTTAATTCTCGATGTATATGTAATCACGTCACATGCATAAACATAAGAAATAGAGATGCAATTCAACATAACTTACTTGTAACATCATAATCTTCAAATAGTGAAAATTGGGTATGAACCCTAGATTGCAAATCATGTAAATTCAACTTTAAAGACTAGTTTTGGGCACAAGAATGAAAGGAGTATCCTTGTTCATAACCCCACATACCTTATTTTATTGTTTGAATGCAAAATCTTGACCTTTGAATTCCTAACAATGTTCTTGAAGCTTCTTCTTGAAGTTCTTGAACCCAGAAACTTGAATTCTTGACTATCTTGAAAATGGAATGGTGAAACTTTGGATTTCTTAGACTTAAAGTTGAAGTTCTAGGGTTTTCTTGGGGAGAAAATTGGTGAATAAGGAACGTAATATGCTTAGAATAGGGTTAAATCCTCTGTTTTCACAAATTAGGGATAGAGTAATTGACTTAAATGCCCTTCAGAAACTTAAACCCACGATAGGAATCTTGATTTTACACCTTGGCACGATGCGGTATTATCGCGTTGTGTCACTGGAAAATGGACGAGTGTGAATTTGCACTCCTCCGCGAGGCGGTGCTATCGCATTGCGTCACTGGAAACGAACAAGTGTGAATTTGCACTCCACCACGTTGCAGTGCTATCGCGTTGCGTCACTGGAAACGGACGAGTGCAAATTTTCATTCCAACGCGATGCAGTACCTGTTCTAGTAAGCTACTAGAAAGGGATAAGTGTGATTTTGGGGATCACTGTGGCACGGCATAATCGCGGTAAGCTACTACCTCTCACGAAAAGTGCCATAACTTCTCACCCAGATATCGGATTTACGTAAAATTGGTATAGTTGGAAAGCTGACTCAATTATCTATGATTTGGTGGGTCTTAAGATGGAAAATTCTACATAAATCAATACTTATATCCTTTAAATGTTGACCCTTGTAGAATCAAACACCAACCTTTAGACAAATCTAAGGTTCTTGGTTCAACTTGGCTCTAGGTGATTTCTATGAAAATTCTTCATCTACTAAACACTTTAAACACTAGGAGCTTAACTTAATTAAGAAAAGTACGGGGTATTACAGATATATAATAGGTGCATGAATTTAAGTTGTGGCTGAAAAGAGGGTAAATCCATAAATACATTTCCTAGGGTAAACTTAGGGACTAAATTATTATAAAAGTTTAGAAAGGGTAAGAATCTCTCGCGACTAGTGTAAATAGTAGTATCAGAATCATAGACCAGAATATACCTTGGTCAAATCATTAAAACATCATTTTCAATCACTTTACGCATAGGTTATTCATTAAGACCGAAAATTATTGTTATGAAGAAATTTTTTTTAAGGAGAAACATGGGCTTTAACCCCTATTTACGAAAAACGGTAATAAAATCATATTTTAGTTGGAATCATATCATTTACCGATTTAATGCTCATGAATGTACAAAATCTATGCATTCCATCACCAGTATTCAAACAATGGTATCATAAGAATCAAAACATCTATAAACTATAACCACATCCTTTACAGGGATAAACACTTCCCAGATGTCGAATTGTTATCATAACACGGCCTTGGGCCCAATAATGTGTTCAAAATAATTACTACATCATAATCATGGCCTGAGGCCCACATACATATCTGTAACCCATATCAATAATCATATTCATATGCCATCTCGTATCTATAGGCCACAAAATATCTATAAGGCATATCATATCTATAAGACATATTGTATCCATAAGGAATAACATATATATAGGCTATTATTCATATCATTAGGCATATCTTACCTATAAGGCATCTCATATCTATAGGCCATATATCATAACTATGAGGCATGTCACATCGATAAGGCATCTCATATCTATAGGCCATACATTATAACTATTAGGCATATCACATCTATAAAGCATCTCGTATATATAGGCCATATATCATAACTTGAGGCATATCACATCTATATGGCATCTCATATCTAAAGGCCTATATCATAACTATGAGTCATATCATATCTATAAGCATCTCGTACCTATAGGCCATATATCATAACTATGAGGCATATCACATCTATAAGGAATGTCATATCTATAGGCCATATATTATAACTATGTCTATGCCTATATTATTAATCATGTCGATGGACCATATCATAAATCAAGTCTGAAAGCCATATCATTGCTACAGGCTATCAATCATAATTCGAGAAAACCATCCTCATTCACCAAGTCATGAAGTAACCCTATACTAAAGTCTCAATAGTTTCAACTATGTCTAACATGCATAAATAAAACCACAAGGGCTAACACAAGTCTTGGCCTAAGGTAGGCTAAAGAAACCAACTTTTAATCCTCGAATTCCATATTTAGGCAATTTCTACTCCGGACTAGGCTAAGGTATCTACATTGATTTCTAGATAGTACATAAGCCATAATTAGCGGTAAGATAGGAATTCCACCTAAAACATGAGCAATTAAGTTAACTCGACCTAAATTACGGTTTTAAAGTCGCTAGCTAGCCTACATAAGGATATTTCTACTAATCACGCTTCCAACACTGAAACTACATCCCAAATCTAGCGCAATCATTCTATGAATTAGCTCAATCTATGAAGATAGTAATAGAATCTTAGAAGTGTAATAAGCTTTCACCTTACAGGTAGAATAACTCATCTAATCCCCAAATCTCAATAATCAAGACTGTCATGGTGTTCTACCCATAATCAATCTTTACATTCTCATTCACATGCAATATATATAACATGTCATCTTATGAAGAAAAGTAGACAGAAACTTACCTCAAAGTCGAATAGCAAATCTTTGAATCATTCACCAAACATCGTCTTCCAAAATGCTGCTATGTAATCAAAATCATAATCAACACGTAATTAGGAGTTAAATGAGACCCATATTTCCATATTACGACTTGAGTCAAAATTTGAGTCAAGAACGGTCCTGCAAGGCCCGTAAACGGAATAAAAAATTGAACCTGTCATGAGATTCCTCAAAGGACAAGGAAGTTGTATTCAAATGTTGAGCAAACATTGGGTCTTAAATCAACCCTTAATGTTTGAGAATTCAAAGTCCTAATTTATAAGAATTTATTAAGAAATCAAAGGAAACTTTCCATGAATTCAAAGGGAAATCATGGAATAATCAATAACCAAGCAAATCATCTACAAGCTTCAATCCCAAGATCTCTCAATTTCTAAGGTTTTTAGCTCTCAAGAAATAGGTGAAGAATGAGAAAAAATGGGTTAGAAAGGGGTATTTATAACCATTCCAGGTTCTTAGGAGTCTCTATCGCGACCCAAGCTTCGCAATCGACACATCTTGTGGCTGCACACGCTAACTGTGATACCAACCAGAGCCTCTCGATTGCATCATATGAGGCTTGATCAGACTTGTCGCAATCGCCACATATATACTACGATTGCAGTATCTTGGTGACTTCAAAGGGTATTGCAATCACGACCCTTGGCACTGTGATAGCGATGCATAATATACAACAATAGACTTGGAAAATCTCTAAGTCTCCGCCAAGCCCTCGGGATTTATCTGGAATCCCATATACGAAAATGGACTATGTAACCATAATAAATTCAACATTCTAGACTCAATAATGTAGTCAAAATTTCCATCCGAGGTTATGTCAACAAAATATGGGTCCCACACATAATTTCTAATTTCTTAACTGTCCAACCAATGGGTCGAAATGAGCTGGAGTTCCTCGGGGCTCAAACCAAGAGTTCACCTAGCCTAAAATCGACATACTAGAGCTGATGGCGCTGTCATAATTCTTTTCTGAGGTCATATACTAGGAGTATTTGTTCAAGACCAAATCCTAAATAGCAAAAGCTCCAAAATAGGGAAATGAACCTATAATCTAAAAAAACTATCCAATCACTGAACCGATAGTTTTGACTCTTCATAAATGACCTGTAGCCACTGTGGGAAGGCTCGAAATTCTAGAAATACACGCAAATCAAGGAAATGACCTGAAGGGTCATTATAATATCCATTACTAAAAGGATTGTCGTCCTTGAAAGTCAATGGATAGGAAAATCTCAAAACCAAGAAAGGATGAGGTATTGGGGCCGCATGCTCCGAGCATGACTTCCCAGATAACCTCTACGAAGAGAGATCACTTCCAAGGGATTTTGCCATAGGTATCCCTTTTTTAACCAGCTCTCTCACTTTACTTCTAAACAGCCAAAACTTAACCTTAACCACCAACGGGCCTCCAACAAAATGAAAAAAGGGTGATACATGCAAATTCGAACCACGACACACTAGTACCACACTGATACCAGCACAATCTAACAAAGGCTTATTCCAGCCTAAGTCAAACTAAGGCATGCATCATACAACTGACTCTAAATCCAAATATACCCTTCTTTTACCATTCCAAACCTATTATCCACTCCAAACCATGAGAAAATCACCTGAGTCCTATCCGCACAATCTCATCATAGAGAACTCAAAGAATTAAAGTTAATTCGCTGAAAGTCCATACAAAAAACATAAGAATATGCCCATAGGTCACAATCTGGGCACACAAATGGAGATAATCAAGGAGTGCGATCTATGCCAATGCTACAACTCATCATAGAGAACTCAAAGAATTAAAGTTAATTCGCTGAAAGTCCATACAAAAAACATAAGAATATGCCCATAGGTCACAATCTGGGCACACAAATGGAGATAATCAAGGAGTGTGATCTATGCCAATGCTACAACTAGTCCGATTAGTAGTCAAAACTAAAATACAAAAGCTTAAGGCATAACTACTCATCACTAAAGGATCCACTCCAGGATGTCCCATCAATCGAGAATGAAACCAAGTTGATCCCAACTCAATCATACTAATCCCACTGAGTATATCATCAAAAATTCTCAAGGAAAACTGAAGTCCCGAGGTCAAAATTGAAAGAACCAATACCGGGTCTATGGGCTATTATCTAAACACCTATCAACTATAATCCATTTGAAGTCAAGAAGGCTGAATAGGTAACCACAAAGTAGGCTTATCCAGCCTATAGATGAAATTTGAACTGAGACAAATCTAAAATAAAGGTTGCACTCAAGCTCCACAACTCCAAGCTGAAATCTTAACACCAAGGCTGAATTACGCGATCTCAACTACCCAAACCAAACGTGAAGACGGGTAGGTATTCATACTCCAAATCTATCATAACTTCAAAATCTCCATTCCAGGGCGTCAAATTCAAAATTGAGCCAACAGATCCAAACTAAAGTCAAGTACTTACATTAGCCATACGGTTCAAATTAGGCATATTTGTACTAAACCATGTTAAGGTAAAATTGAAATATAGATGCAGAACACAATCGCAATAAAGGATAAATCACCAACTGAAAAGACAAGAAATCAACTCCATATTTGTTGGAGGGCATGAACTATCAAAACATACTCAAGAACTCCCCAAGGCTGCAACTCACACTAGTAGTAGCAAAAATATAGCAACTCAAAGAAATACAACTTTAGCCAAAAACTAGCCAATCCAATACTCTATCTCGGCAATGAACAGCCATAGGCACATATCATCAAGGAGAAGAACTCCAACATATCTTATTAGGCCGAATAAACTCATAAATAGGGATTTCCTGAATCCACCCAAGTAGGACAATCATAACTCAAATAAACCATGAACTACAACATTGAAGAAAGAAGTACTAAGCCTGACACTTATGTCGAGGTCAAGATCACCATTGAAAAATGAACCAACAACTCAAGATAAAGAAATTTTGATTTGTGGACTCAAGAAGCGATCATAAGAAAGACTACTTACCTCTAACTCTCTAACTCCACTTTAAACAAAAAACATATCACGGCAGAAAAGAAGCATCCAATCTCCACACTAATACCACGAGCGAACCATCACAAAGAGATAAATCCAACAAATTTAAGAAATGAATCCAAGACATTTTAATATCAATATCAAACCACTATTAGACGATGAAATAGCCACGATCAAAGAACGAATCCAAAGTTTTTCAAGCTCAAAAATGGGCTACATAGAATGGCATAGC
The DNA here is from genome assembly GCA_030864215.1 of Capsicum pubescens. Classification (NCBI taxonomy): domain Eukaryota; kingdom Viridiplantae; phylum Streptophyta; class Magnoliopsida; order Solanales; family Solanaceae; genus Capsicum; species Capsicum pubescens. Next base: position 187,134,544 of record CM061548.1, read on the forward strand.
CAATGCAAAAAAACTTCATAACCCAGAAGGCAAGTCTAAGAAACCTAAACTCAAGAACGAGTAATATAATTAAATTGCCAACTCTAGAATCATAACAGAGCCATAGAAGGTCAACTTACCTTTAGTACCATAGTCCGCTCCATAATCAATCTAGCATAGCTAACAGAAAAGGAAAACAACCAACCTCACCTTGCTACAAAAAAAATCATCAAATTGGGCTATAGCTACATGGACCTATGAATAAGAACCGCGAGAAATAAAATTTTAACTAGATAACACTATTCTAAGTAGCTACCTAGCAAGGATCAATAACATCAAGCAATGACAACAATAACAAAAAAAATATAAACATCAATATAGTAAATAGGCGGTGCCAAAATGAACATCAATAGCAAGTACCAGTCAAGGCCATATTAAGGTCAATATGCCAAGGTAGATGGGACTCGAACCCAAATGCTATATCCACAGGGAGAAAATATTAATACAGATCTACTCCATCCACTACTAAAAGAAATAAACCACGAGGGTAATCATATAATCAAGAATTTTTTAACAAGGCACATAACAACCAATATGAACTTATCAAGGCATAAAATCTTCAATGACTACAAAACCCAGTAAACACAAATGAAAAGGTATATATGGCAAATACAGCACATTTATTATGGTGAAATCTAAAAACATATGACTGACGGGTCTAAGGAAGAATAAATTTAAATGGGTCTAAACTTGGATCGACCGACTGAATCATCAACTGAGGTGCCAAGTGCACTATCTCTAACCGAAGGTGATACAACATCATGAGGCTGATCTAAATAAGCTGAATGACTAGAAATTCCACATCGAGGACACTCTCTAGACTAGTAACCAATTTCTCTACAGTCATAACAAAATCCCTAATGTCGTAACCTAGTGAGAAACATGAACTGAGCCTACATGGTTGATCAACTAATACTGAGATCACTCTCTACTACCATGATTATCCTTCCCACAGTCATAGCCTACCTCAAGAACTCTAGGCTGGTGGGAAATACATACTAACTCTATCTAAACAACCAACTCGCATCTAGGGAACTCTCTGGACCAATGACACATCTCACCACAACCAAAACAAGATCCTAGAATAATTTGAGGTGCTAAACACTTTGATACAGAATGATTACCATGACTAACATATGAGTCACCCATAATTTGAAATGCTACCTACGTAAAATCGATGGGATTCAAGTGAAGCTAACCTCTATCATAAGGATCCTCACTCCTGGATAAAATACCAATAGCACTATACTGATGACATGGTCTCTGGCCACCACCTTTATAAGTCTCACTTAATACATGCTCTCTTTATGGCCCATGAATTATCAACAACCTAAGAAATGGAAGACCCAACTGCTAATAAGTGCTTAATGCCGAACAGAGTGGTAATACTAATCCTCTAATAAATCCATGCATTATGTATGACTCTGAAGAATATAGCATAGAAAAATGTTTGGCCCACTCAAGAGACCCAATCTCGTAATCTAAAACTAGTAAAGAACCCTAATAAACACCAATAGATCCAACTCCGATCTGAGAACTACTTGATGAACCGAGTGTCATCTCTGCAATTAGACTCGAGGTCCCTAATGTTGAACCTCAAAGGCTAAAGTAGTCACGAGCTATACTAGAGACTGAGTTAGCCCTAAATCCTTTATCTAACGCTTAAGATATTCGATATCCATCCCTGACTCTCTAGTCTAACTTTATATTGAAATTCATATGAAAGTCTCATCCGCATCTATCAATAACCTTGCATCATCCATTAGAGATAAAATAGAGTCGAAGAATATGTGTGAGTCTCATAGAAACACAGACACATGACAAGGAGTCAAGAAATAAATTTTATAAGAATGAGTTGTAACCTCTCAAAGATAGGTTACAGACGTCTCCGCATCGTTATACATGACTCTACTAAACACTTAGATCTTGTACTAATACATCAGTGAAACTAGATCTGATACCAATTTATCACGATCCAATTTCTCAGGTCATGATGGCGCCTACTATAAACCACCAGTAGGCAAGCTAATTTCATAGTCCCAAACTACTAGTAATGGACTACCAAAAGAATAAAGGGAAGAATGCGGAATAGATGTAATAAAAACTAAGATACATAAGATAATCCCAAAACCTAGTGAAATTAGTACAAGATCTTCTAGCATAATAAGAATACACACGAGGTACTAAATGAATATATAGATACAACTATCTCTGAATATAACATAGACACTAGTCTAGTACATAGGAGGGAGGGAAGTAAAACTCCAAACGTTAGGAGCTCACCCTACATCTCTGAACCATAGCTACTCTACACCACTCACACAACAATGACGATGACCTGTACTATTATTTGTAGGTTGTAGGAGTGTAGTATGAGTACAAAATACGTGGTACTCAGTAGGAAACTGCCGACTGAGCACCAGAGATAATGCAGATATATATAACATATAAATAAAATGGAAAACTACACCCAAATATCCAGTAAACACATAAGAAAGCCAATAAGATAATAAGGATATACTATCTTATTCTTATCCAAGAAACTAACATAAAAAGGCTAAGGCTGTATTAAGGATGAACTAGCCTATTCTAGCCATACTCAGGGATCTCAACACTGTATCATATATCATCGGCTAATATATGGATAAAGGGCAAAAAATGGATATATAATAGTATACAAGGCCTAGGAATGAATATACAATCTGAACAAATGAAGGAAGGGAGGGGTATATGATAATACTATAGCTACAAATAAATAAAAATACATATATATAAACAAGGTCAATTCAGAGTACTAACATAAGTCATCAGACTAGCATCTTAATACTTCATAATCATAGCAGGAACTAGTGCTAGTATACTCAGGGTTTGTAATCCATACGGCTAATCATGAGTTAATCATGCAAAATAATATAATCATCAGATGAAAAAGACAGAATCATACCTCAAATCTGAATACCGAACCATTAACTATTTTGTCATAAACTAGCCATAACAAATATCATAACAATAATAATAATAATGATAGCAATGACAATGCACGTAATAAGCTAGTTTAGATAAATAATATCTAAACGAGCCTTTCACGAACCCTCACTGCCCCATGCTCAGAAGGTTCAATCAACATACAAAAGCCATACTCATCACCCATACCTATGCAAACCCCCATAAGGTTGATAGGTATAGGCTCATATTGGTGCTAAGAAATACGCATACAAAGATGAATGCAACAGAATACGATCCTAGTATCATAAAGTATTTTCAAACTTAAACCAGTAAGTATAATCAATATCATAATCATCATCATCATAATCATCCTCTGACCTTGACGGGTATATAAGTATATCATCATAATCATCCTTCGGCCTTGTCGGGTATATAAGCATATCATCATAATCATCCTCCGTCCTTACAGGTATATAAGCATATCACCATAATCATCATTCGGCCTTCTCAACTATATAAACATATCATCATAATTATCTTCTGGCCTTGTGGGGTATATAAGCATATCATTATAATCATCATCTGTCATTGTCGGGTATATAAGTATATCATTAACACATATTCAACATCAATACAATAATCTATCATTGGGTTTTACTCGAAATTCATATCATCAATACCATCATCCTCCTTTATCCCATACTGGAGAGATGTGTATATAGATATATAATAGGTGCACGGACTTAATTCATTTCTAAAAAAAGAATAAATCTATGAATTTATTGCCCAGGGTAAACTTCGGGACTAAATTATTATAAAAGCATAGAAAAATTTGAAATCTCTCATGACTAGAGTAAATTGTAATATCAAAATAAAAGACTGGAATCTTCCTTGATCAAATCCTTAAAACATCAGTTTCACTCTCTTTACGCAAAGATTATTCATCAAGACAGGCAATTATTGTTATGAAAAATCCATTTTTATGGTGAAAATTAGGTGTTAACCCCTATTTTGGAAAAATGGTAATAAAATCATATTTTAGTTGGAATCGTATCCTCTACCATTTAATGCTCATGAATGTACCAAATCTATGCATGCCATCAGCAGTATTCAAACAATGGAACCATAAGCATTAATATATTTATAAACTACAACCACATCCTTTACAAGGATAAACACTTCCCAGATGTCCAACCGATATCATTACCTGGCCTTGGGCACAATAATGTGTCTGAAATAATTACAACATCATATTCACATCCTAATTCCCACATACATATCCAAAACACATATTAATAATCATATTTGTATGTCGTATCGTATCCTTAGGCCATAGCATATCTATGAGGCATATCATATCTATAAGTCATATCGTATCCATAAGGCATATCATATCTTTAGGGTATAAATCATAACTATAAGGCATATCTTACCTATAAGGCATCTCATATCAATAGTCTATATATCATAACTATGAGGAATATCACATCTATAAGGTATCTCATATAGGCCATATGTCATAATTATGAGGCATATCACATTTATAAGGCATCTCATATCTATAGGCCATATATCATAACTATGATGCATATCACATCTATAAGGCATCTCATGTCTATAGGCCATATACCATAACTATGTCTATGCCTATATTATTAAGCATGTTGATAGACCATATCATAAATCAAGTCTTAAAGCCATATCATAGCTACAAGCCATTAATCATAATCCGAAAAAAATCATCATCATTCACCAAGTCACAAAATAACCTTATACTAAAGTCCCAATAGTCTCAACTATGTCAAACATGCATAAATAAGTCCACAAGGACTAATAGAAGTCTTGGCCTAAGTTGGGCCGGAGAATCCCATTTCTAATCCTCGAATTCAATATTTAGGCAATTTCTACCTCAGACTAGGCTAAGGTATCTAAATTGATTTCTAGATTGTACATAATCCATAATTATCCCTAAGATAGAAATTCCACCTAGAACATGAGCAATTAAGTCAACTCTACCAAAATTATGATTTCAATTTTGCTAAGTGGCCCACATAAGGATATTCATACTAATCTAGATCCCAAATTTGGCATAATCATTCTACGAATTAGCTCAAACTATGAAGAAAGCTATAGGATCCTAAAAGTGTAATAAGCATTTCACCTTACAGGTCAAATTACTTTACTAATCCCCAAACCTTAATAATCAAGATTAAGTCATGATATTCTAGACATAATCAGTATTAACATCGTGATATTCTAGACATAATCAGTATTAACATTCTCATTCACATACAATATATATCACACATCATCTTATGAAGAAAAGTAGATAAAATCCTACCTCATACCCTAACCTCAAATCCTTGAATGGTTAACCAAATGCATGTCTTCATTCCATAATCCTGAAATAGCGCTATGCTATCAAAATTGTAATCTATACATCATTAGGAGTCAAATGAGACCTATATTATCATCTAACAGGTCGGGTAAAATTTTGGGTTAAGAACAAGCCCATGGGGACCATAAAAGGAATCAAAAATTAAACCCATCACGAGGTCCCTCAAAGGACAAGGATGTTGTGTTCAAAAGCAGAGCACGAATGGAGAACAAATCGGATCACAAATCAACCCTTAAAGTTTAAGAATTCAAAGCCCAAATTTCTAAGAATTTATCAAGAAATCGAAGGATTCTTACCATGAATTTAAAGGGAAATCATGGAATAATCGATAACCAAGCTCCCCAAATCATCTACAAGCTTCAATCCCAAGCTCTCTTAATTTCTAGGGTTTTTTGCTCTCAATAAATAGGTGGAAATGAGAAAAATGGGCTAAGAAAGTGGTATTTATACCCATTCTAGGTTCTCAGGAGTCGCTACCATGACCCGAGCTTTGGCATTGCCATATTTTATATCTGCACACACTAATCGCGATCGCGACCAGAACCTCACGATCACAACATATGGGGCCTGATAAAACTTGTTGCAATCACGACATATATACCGCAATCGCAATATCTTGGTAACTGCCAAGGGTATCACAATCGTGACACTTGGGACCGCGATAGATGCACCAGATACAATAATAGACTTGGAAAATCTCCAAGACTTCGTCAAGCCCTCGAGATTAAATCAGAATCCTGTATATGCAAATGGACTATGAAGCCATACTAAATTCAACTTTTTGGACTCAATGGTTCAGTCAAAATTTCCATCTGAGATTGTTTCAGGAAAGTATGGGTCTCACATCTAATTTCCAATTTCTTAACTTTTTGACCAATAGGCTAAAATAATCCTAGGTTCCTCGAGACCCAAACCAAGAGTTCGCCTAGCCTAAAACTGACAAACTAGAGCGGATGGTGCTGTCAGAATTCTCATCTAGGGTCATCTATTAGGAGTTTTGGTTTGGGACTAAATCCTAAATAGCGAAAGCTCTGAAATAGGGAAATGAGCCTAAAATCCAAACGATCTGTCCAATCACCGAACCTATAGTTTCGGTAAGTCTAAAATGACCTATAGCTATAGTGGGAAGTCTTAAAATACCAAAAAATACAAAAAAATCAAGGAAATAACCTAGAGGTTCATTACAATTACCTTTCCTCCTTATTTCCAAAAGCTTAGTTTTTATATAAATTTACGGATTTAATGATTACGGTTCACACCCATTTTATGTGCCTTTGAATTTATGATGTTTTATTATGAGCTAAACTTCATCTAGTACAAGAATTCATGTTTACTAATAATTTTACTCACGTAATTAATCTTATGAATTGATTTTTAGTATTTTGACATGAAATTCCCATTAGTTGGTAAATATATATATATATATATATGATTTAGCATGATTCGTTCATCTTACTAGTTTAGATTACATAGTATTATTGTATGATAAGATTTTAATTTTGATCTTATTTGTAAGACCCCATAAAATCCTAAAGCTTAATTCAGTTCTTTAACCTTGTCAAGGGGTCCCAAACTTAGAAAATTCTAGCTAGGTTCCCCGACTTAGCCTATTATTATCCTTCAAAAGTTGGCAATCTCATTTTGCCACCTTAACATCCTATAATGGTTTGTATTTTTATTAATTCATGATCAGGAAGGTCAATAGGTGTTCCCAAATAAGTTTTGAATTTTTCGGAACACGTTTAGATCATGTTCGGAGTTCCAAAATAGTGGACCAATGTAATAATGGTGCGCCGCATCGCCAATTGCGTTGGTTAACATTTGTGCAGGCTGCCAGAGCCAAAACTTTTGAGACTCAACGCAATCATGGCATGATGCATTGAGTATCGCGTCGTAGCCATCAACGCGCCGCGTCGCTTGTAACATTGGTACCCAATTTTTAGTCATTAAATGACTGCATCCTCAAGGGTAAAAGGGTCAATTTTCCACCTTTATATAAGTATAAATCATGGGATTAAGCCCCAATTCAACCTAAATACACTTATCTCTCTTAAAATCCATCAAGAACAAGCCTAGGGTTTTCAATTGGGAATTCAATTTCAAGAAAATTCCACCATCAATCTTCGTAGAATCATGAACTAAGGTATGTATAGTGTTGATTTATGGATTCCTTTCATCCATAAATCTCAAGAACCCTATTTCAAATTATAAATCATTTTTTTTATGTTGTGGGTTGTTTTGTAACCATGTTTATCTTGTTGTACGATTCCCAAGTTGGAATCTTTATGTGTTTTTTATGAAGCTACGTTAGAATGCATGTTTAAATCCATGAATTGAGATGTTTATGATGTGTAATTTGATGATTACACCTATTCCCTAAATTGTGCATGTATGGTGTTTAATAAAATGCCTAAGAGGATAGAAATTGTATATTATAGCTCAATTGTGACCCATATGAGAAATGTATATTTTCCCCTTATGTACAAATGACTCCCATGCTATTGTGGTGCAATGTAGATATTTGTTAGAATGCTCATGATGTTAGAGTATAAAATGATGACGTTGATTATATGCATTCCTACCATGTACAAGATTATGATAACCATGTGCTTCATGAAATCCCTAATTTATTGTATGATGAATTGTTGATATTAGTCATGTGTTCAAGAAGTATCAAGTCTTGTCAGTTTTAGGCTATCGAGTCTTGGGGGTACTTGTACCAGATAATTTAGTTGTGTGCCTAGAGCCAGTGTCATGTTTTCATGATACTCACATTCAAGCCAGGATCAGTAGAACTCAATTATTCATGTGACGTAGGAAAATCCAGTAAATTCAGTATCAATCCAGTAATCTCAGTACTCTCAGTCAGTCATCAGATCTCAGTAGTATTTCATTAGTCAATGGAACTCAATGAACTTAGTCCAGTTCAGTTCAATTAATCATGTTCAGTGTCTATTCAGATGGGAGTAGGAATTATCACCGAGTGAACCCAAAGGATGAAGGCACACACTGACAGTTGAGGGTGTGATCCTTAGAAGCAATCCTTGTATTCCATAACTATGTATCCAGCATAGGTTGAGACATTAACACTAACAGATAAGGGTTGATAAGGTGGATAAACACTGTCAGATGAGGGTCCCACCATTTTGTTTTGGGGATAATGTCAGACGAGTGTCACTCACAGCTTATCTCTACCAGTGGCGCGGTACTGACACCCTTCTAATTGGGGTTACATATTAGACCCCAACCTAGATATATTACTTTATTTAGGGTATGTCAGTTAGATGACTACTTCCCACAGTTACAGTCTCAATCTCAGTAAAAGAACTCAGATAGTTCTTCAGAATCCAGGACTATCAGATACAGTCAACTCTAAATAGTACAGAACTCAGTTAGTTACATTAGAACCTAGACTATCAGATATAGTCACTCAGTATCAGTTATATCCATTATTAGTGACTCATTTTATTAGTAGTCAAACTCAGTAGTCAGTGTCATCACGAATTCAGTCACAATCACTTATTCATGCATGTATTCTCACGTTTATGTTATACAGTCAGTTAGCATTGTTCATGCATTTGAACCCTTTACATTCAGCCTACCTCACATGCATAGCAGTATATTTTATCGTACTGACGCATTTGCGCTATGGTGTTTTATTATATACCATAGGTTCAGAAGCATGAGCTCTAGAGCATCAATAGCATTCCAGTTTCAACAGTCAGAGTTAGCAGTGAGTCCTCATCCTTCAAGGATATGATCATTACTTTATTTTTTAATTACTTAGTTTATTTCAATTGTTGGAGTTAGTTGGGGAAATGTCCTATCAACTCCATATTCAGATAGTTTAGAGGCTTTCAGACTACAGTGTTTCAGACTAGATGTTTTTAGAAATTGTTTTAATTTTGGTATTGTCGTACCACATTATTTAGATATGGTTTATTAAGATATTTATCAGTTTTAAACCTTATGGCATGATTCAACCTACTATTTCCATATTTATACAGTATATTATGCAGTGTTCAGGTACAGATATTAGTCATGGGTTAGCTTGTGGTCCTTCGGGGTCATAAGCACTGTGTAGCATTCTGGGTACCAGATTCGGGGTGTTACAAATTTGGTATCATAGCCTAAGATTCAATAGAGTCCTAGAAAGTCTCAAAGCCGCATCTAGTAGAGTCTTGTACATGGGTGTGTTGTGCGCTACATTTATGTGTAGGAGTCTATGAGATGTTTTAGAAATAGTTTCCCTTCTTTTAGTATTCATGTCATGCTAGTGAGCATGAGCTCAAATTTAACTCTCAGTCTAATTTGTTTTTCCCTTTCTTCTACAGAACATGCCTCCCAAAAGAAGAAATAAAAATCAGTCAGCCCCACAGCCCGTTCAAGCAGATCCCTTAGACGAACACGTTTCTCATGCAGAGTTCAGAGTTGCATTCACCAATCTTGCTAATTCAGTTGATGCTCAGAATGAACGACCATCTATTATTCCAGCCAACCCAGTGTCCAATTCAGTTGCAGCCAGGATTCGGGACTTCACCCGAATGAATCCTTCATCCTTTTTCGGGTCTAAGTCAGAAGCGGATCCTCAGGAGTTCCTAGACCAGGTTCAAAAGGTTACCGACATCATGAGGGTTACTTCTAGTAAGAGTGCTGATCTAGATGCATATCAGTTATAGGATATATCTCATACTTGGTTCAAATAGTAGAAGTCAGAGAGGTCAGTTGATGCAGGGCCTATTGAGTGGGAGGAGTTGTCCACTGCCTTCTTAGATAGATTCTTTCCCTTAGAGTTAAGAGAAGCTAAGGTGTTAGAGTTTATCAACCTCAGGTAAGGCAATATGATGGTGAAAGAGTATTCTCTTCAATTTATTCAATTAGCCAGATATGCTCCTCATGTGGTTGCAGATAGTAGGGCTAAGATGAGTAAGTTTGTTTCTGGGGTGAATGATAGTATGGTCAATGAGTGCAAGTCCGCGATTACCATTGCATATTCAGTCATGCATTCATGTATCAGATCAGTCATATAATCATGCATCAGATATGCATTCTTATTGTGAGAAACTCAGTTCATCAGAACACTCAGTCATGCATTCATGAATCAGTTACACATGCATCAGATATGCATGCTCAGTATGATGTATTCAGTTATCAGTCATGTCAGTCATGGAATTATTTTTCAGTTGTTCATGTTCAGTATGTACATCAGTTTATCTTTTCTCCCCTCTCAGTCAGTATCATTCGAGGATGAATATTCTTAAGGGGGAGATATTGTAAGACCCCCTAAAATCCTAAAGTTTAATTCAGTCCTTTAAGCTTGTCAAGGGGTCCCAGACTTAGAAAATTCTAGTTAGGCTCCCAGACTTAGCCTATTACTGGCCTTCAAAAGTTGGTAATCTCATTTCGCCACCTTAACGTCCTTTAATGGTTCATATTTTATTAATTCATGATCAGGAAGGTCAATAGGCATTCCCGAACAAGTTTTAAATTTTTCGAAACACATTTAGATCATGTTCAGAGTCCCAAAATAGTGGACCAATGCGATCATGGCGTGCTGCATTGCCAATCGCGTTGGTCAATATTTGTACAGGTCGCCAGAGCCAAAACTTCTAAGACTCAACGTGTAATGGTGCGATGCGTCGAGTATCGCATCGTAGCCTACAACGCACTGCGTCGATTGTAGCGTCGGCACCCAATTTTTAGTCATTAAAAGACCGCGTCCTCAAGGGAAAAAGGGTCAATTTCCCACCCCTATATAAGTCTAAATCATGGAATTAAGCCCAAATTAAACCTAAATACACTTATCTCTCTCAAAATCCATCAAGAACAAGCCTAGAGTTTTCAATTGGGGATTCAATTTCAAGAAAATTCCACAGTCAACCTTCATAGAATCACGAACTAAGGTATGCATAGTATTGATTTATGGATTTCTTTCATCCATAAAGCTCAACAACCCTATTTCAAATTATAAATCATGATATTTATGTGGTGGGTTGTTTTGTAACCATGTTTATCTTGTTGTACGATTCCCAAATTGGAATCTTTACGTGTTTTTCATGAAACTGTGTTAGCATGCAAGTTGAAATCCATGAATTGAGGTGTTTATAATGTGTAATTTGATGATTACACCTATGCCCTAAGTTGTGCATGTATGGTGTTTGATAAAATACCTAAGAGGATAGAAATTGTGTATTATATCTCAATTGTGACCCATATGATAAATGTATGTTTTACCCTTATGTTCAAATGACTCCCATGCTATTGTGGTGCATTGTAGATGTGTGTTGGAATGATCATGATGTTAGAGTATAAAATTATGACGTTGATTATATGCATTCCTACCATTTACAAGATTATGATAACCATGTGCTTTATGAAATCCCTAATTTATTGTATGATGAATTATTGATATTGGTCATGTGTTCAAGAAGTGTCAAGTCTTGTCAGTTTCATGTTATCGAGTCCTGGGGGTACTTGTACTCGATAATTTAGTTGTGTGCCTAGAGCCAATTTCATATTTTCATGATACTCACAGTCAAGCATGGATCAGTAGAACTCAGTCAGCCATGTGACTCAGGAAAATCCAGTAAATTCAGTATCAGTCCAGTAAACTTAGTAATCTTAGTCAGTCATCAGATCTCAGTAGTATTCCATCAGTCAATGGAACTCAATGAACTTAGTCTAGTTTAGTTCAATTAATCATGTTCAATTTCTATTCAGATGGGAGTAGAAATTAGCACCGAGTAAACCAAAGGATGAGGGCACACACTGACAGTTGAGGGTGTTATCCTTAGAAGCAATCCTTGCGTTCCAAAACTATGTAGCCAGCATAGGTTGAGACATCAACACTGACAGATGAGGGTTGATGAAATGGATAAACACTGTCAGATGAGGGTTCCACCATTCTCTTTTAGGGATGCTGTCAGATGAGGGTCACTCACAGCTTGTCTTTACCAGTGGCGCGGTATTGAAACCCCTCCAATTGGGGTTACAGATTGGACCCCAACCTAGATATATTTCTTTATTTGGGGCATGTTTATTAGATGACTACTTTCCAAAGTTACAGTCTCAATCTCAGTAAAAGAAATCAAATAGTTCTTCAGAATCCAGGACTGTCAGATATAGTCAACTCAGAATAGTATGGAACTCAGTTAGTTCCATTAGAACCTAGACTATCAGATATAGTCACTCAGTATCAATTATATTCGTTATCACTGACTCATGTTATTAGTAATCAAACTCTTTAGTCAGTGACATCACGAATTCAGTCACAGTTACTTATTCATGCATGTATTCTCACGTTCATGTTATACAGTCAGTTAGCATTGTTCATGTATTTGAACCCTTTGCATTCAGCCTACCTCACATCAATACCAATATATTCCATCATACTGACGCATTTGCGCTATGGTGTTTTATTCTATACCATAGGTTCAGAAGCATGAGCACTAGAGCATCGGAAGCATTCCAGTTTTAGCAGTCAGAGTTAGAAGTGAGTCCTCATCCTTCGAGGAAATGATTATTACTTTATTTCTTCATTACTTGGTTTATTTTAGTAGTTGGAGTTAGTTGGGGACATGTCCCATCAACTCCTTATTCAGATAGTTTGGAGGCTTTTAGACTATAGTGTTTTCAGACATTGTTTTAGTTTTGGTATTGTTATACCACATTATTCAGATATGGTTTTATCATATGTTTATCGTTTTTGAACCTTATGGCATGATTCAGCCTACTATTTCTGCATTTATACAGTATATTATGCAGTGTTCAGGTACAGATATCAGTCATGATTAGCTTATAGTCCTTCGAGGTCATAAGCATCGTGTAGCGTTTTGGGTACCAAATTTGGGGCGTTACATTATCATCTTAGACACGATATAAAATTCACACATTAATTTAAGAACAAGATTTAGCAATAGAAACATGATTGGTTTTCAGCTTTATAGACCTATATGCTTAATTTATGGTGAATTTCATATATTATGAACACTGGTATGTATTTATGAGTAGTATTTAGTACTAAGGGAATGGGGGTTTATTACACCCAAATTTCCAAACTATGTGCCATCATAGGTTAAAGGAGTTCTCACTTGTTGAGAGTGTCTCCCTTTGGAGAAAGTACTTATTATTTGAGTGTCTTTCCTCTTAAGATTGCATTTATATCAAGTAAGGTTCTTTACTAAGGGCAAGATATAGGATAACCCTCCTCAATATGGATTATACATTGGACTATATGTTAGCTCACATGGTTTACATCGGTCATAAGAATCCCCCACATGAAAAGTATTGAATTTTGAACTACGTGTAAAGTCTCATCGAGGTATTTGATCATGTATTTACTACTTATTCTTTGTGACATTTTATCTTTCAGTTTTATTCATGAGGATAATAAGTCTGCTTACACTTAGCATGTATATTTTAAGCCTGTGATCTATGTCCATTTTACTTATTGCATTCACCCCCACATAATTAGTACATTCCAAAAGTACTGACCATATATATGTTTTTGCGGCTATATTATTTCATAATATAGGTTCTGGTGTTCATCCTCAGAAGTAAAATTAGTCACGATCACCATTTCCTACCTTCTATCAATTGGTGAATCTTTATGCTTTGAGGTCCTAGATTATGGTTACTTCAAGATGTTTAGTTATTAATAAGTCAGACCTTATATTTTTTTAGGGTTAGCTGGGATCTGTCTCAGTGTCTCTTCAGTATGTTCAGATGCTTATCAAGACTTGTCAGTTAGTTTGAATATTCAGACTCTTTCAGTTGGTGTTTATCTTGTTGTACTTTTTTTTAGATTCTTTTTCCACTTAAATTTAGAGTATTAAATCCAAGATCCCATTCGTGTTTTAAGAATATTCATCATGGTTCAGTGATAAGTGTATATCCTGGGTTAGCTTTGGGGTTGCTTGTAGTCCTAAGCATCGTGTGATGTTTAGGGGGTAGTCTCGGGGCGTTATGTTTGGCCTTTTCTTAATTTAGATGGACTTATTAAAAAGGCACTTTTTAATGTGTAATGATACTTCAGAGTCTTAAATAGGAATGATCCCTAAATCAGAAGGAACCTTCTTTTTTTTTCTCTTTATCTTAGATAAAGAACGCCAAAAAAGTTATCTTTAAGGTTTAGAAGATCTTGTCTTTTTCAATTAATTATTGCTATGGATAAAGATTGGTGTTCTTATTATTCCTCTACTTTCGTATCAATGTCTAATGGTCTGTACATGATCCTAAATGAATTTTCTTAAGTTTTTCAATACCACATATTGAAGCTTTACTAACGTATCTTTTTGGATGTTGGATAAGATGAAGGCATAAAAAATGAATAACAAGATTTTTTGCAATTTTACACTTCTCACATATGAATCTAGTAAAAAGGGAATAATCCAGTATTTTTTTCTTCTTTTACCTTTTGAGGGGGTGGGGTGGGGGTGGAGGTGGGGATAAGGGGATATAGGTTAGGAGGGTATAAATGAAATATCTTTCACTACTACACACTAAGACGGTGTCAAAAGTATGTAAAAATCCATAGGAATGGAAGGATATTTATTAAAAATAAAAAGCTCATTTTTGGAGAATTACAAGTTTCATATGTAAATCCATTTGTGGATCTTACCGGTGGTTGCCAAAACTTCCTCCACTAATATCCATTTTTGTTTTGGAGAGAATTATCAATGTTCATTGATAGCTATCCTAACTTATCTGCACAATTAATTTAAAGAAAAATCACTTACAATATTAAGCTTATTTTATTCCAGACTACAGCAGTAGTGTAAATACATGAAATATAAAACTTCCCAAAGCAATCATACACAGTAGAACCTTATTACTCATTGAAGAAAACTAGTTCCAACTACTTTTTCTAGGGACCAGGTTCCCAGAAGATTATACTAGAGTAACAAATAAATTGCACAATCAAATTATATGGAAAATCTCCTCTCTCAAGGTAACAACCACAACTCAATTCCACTATACTCTAAACAAAGTTTAGAGTTACAACTTAATAATCAAAACCTTAACTTCAACACCTAAACTTAAAACATTTAAATCTGACTATTTTAAATATCAACTCCAAGAAGTCTACTTCTTGTTACAAGCCTCACAAAGCAGTTCACACAAACTACTACAGTAGAATAGCTATAACTCAATAACTAAGCTACTACATAACTCACAAAATCTCTATCTCAACTATGAATTGTTCTTGAGCCTTCATGATGATCTCCTATTGATTGAGAATGTACCTTTCTCTACGTATTCAATAGGTGATTCAAAAATATGTTGCTCTCCTTCTTCTGTAGATGCTCAAAAGTTGTCCTTTTCAGCTAAGGAATTGAATCAACCAATTTATTTCCTTTTTTATAATGGATACATAGTCGACTTTATTTTTTTCTTTTTATACTTGGACCAAAAATAATCATGCATATCATAATTAGACTAATACCAAAAAATAAAATTTGCCTACATCAAACTCAAACCATCAAGGAGTCTTCACTCATACTGAAAAGAGAAGCTTTTGGGATTCTCTAGGTCCAATCTTAATAAATAAAATAATCAAAAATTAAATAAAAGAAATTGAAAAATAATGATAATGGATGTAAGAGAAAAAGTAGGCGTATAGATGAAAGAGAAAAAAAGTAGGCACACGTAGTTTGGGCAATTGTAACTTGCATATCAAATTACAAGAAAATAAAGAAATATGATTGATTAAATTGTAGTCAAGTTCTCCTATAAGTAGGAGCTTATTCATTAATTTTGTAAACACACCAAAAATAGAGAGAGCAATTAAGAGTAGAGAGTAATCTTTAGACACTAACAAGTTGTAATAAGTATTATTTCATTACTCTATTAGGTATTATATTTACCTTGTTATAATATTTGGCGTCGTTGTTACTCTCTTGTTATTGCTATTTGGTGTGGATATTATCCTGGGAAAGATTATTAATTTCCCCAACAATGTGGTATCAGAGCCATGGTAAATAATAGTCCACTGTCTTTTCAGCACCTCTATTTTTTTAAAATAAAATTATTTAAAATGGTGTCTGATGTGCCATGCTTTCATGACACTTTCGATGGTTAAAACAAAGTAAATATGCTACTCGAAGGTTAGTTTATATGGATTTGATGTTTCTTTGTATTATTTTTAGGAAAATTGGGCTCGGGATTGAGTGAATGATGAAAAGGAGAAAAATCAGAACAATTGTAGAATATGGACACTAAATCATGAGTTGTTGGGTCACACTATGACTCATAGCCCCGGTCATCATGCATCTTGTGGATTTTTGGACTTGAAGAGTTAGAGTACTAGTTGGATATTATTTTAGCCTACGACTTGTTGGGCTATGCTATGATTAGTATGGAGGACTTATTCTACAAGGAATCAAAGTCCTGAAGACGTGCAAGTTTGTGTCGGTGGTGACGAGAGCAAGCTATGACTTATTAGTTCATGATACAAATTGTAACCTACCGCTGTTGTGACTCTAGAAAATTTTAAGACATGGAAAAATCAAAGGAAATAGGGTATGATAGAAGGCTAGGGTATGATAGAAGGCTATGACCCATAGGGTCATGTGACAAATCATCATGAGAAGTCATCTTGAGCAAACAAGCAAAGTACTAAGGTAATACATAAAGATCTCAGTGGAAATTAGTCACCCTATGACTCGTAAGGTGACTAGATAAGTTATCACCAGTTAAAGAAGAGAAGCAGGCAATGGATGAAATGAGAGATAACTATGAGTCATTATCAAACTATATGACTCATTGCTAGAGACATTGTCACTGCCGACCTTGTATTCCAAATTTACTTACGATAGGTTTACTTTTTGTCTATAAATACTCATTATGGTCTTTTCTTTTATTTTATATTCTATTACCACTTTAAGGGCACATGATTGTCTTTAAAAGTACGAACATCAATTTTAGGGTTCAATTCAATGAGTTATTTGTGGTTTTTATCTTGTTCTTTGTAAATTCATGACTAAGCTTTCTTATCAGAATTCTTCATGTGTTCTTGCAATTATGAGTATCTAAATACCACAACTAGAGTAATGGAAACAATGATGAATTAACAAAGCATGCTAAGTGCATGATAACACTACACCGATGCACATACATGCATTGTTTTTTCTTCGATGTGATTGCTTTCTAACGAGTGCATAACATTAGAACTCGCCTTAATTCTAGACTTGCTCAGGAGAAAAGTAGAGAATAGGAAAGAACATACCAATGGTAATGTAGAGCTAGCAACCATCATCTAATAACTTGAGCCTGAGAAGGGAGAGTTAATATGAGATCACGTACAAGGGTTAGAAGTGGAACACTTAGAGGTCAAGAGGATAAGAGTGATATTCATCAAATCAAGATTGTGAGACGTTTAGATAAACCTATCTTGTTATATTACAAATAAGAATATGAAAATCAATAAGTTTATATGAACCTATATTGGATTCTTTCATTTTTAAAACTTTAAAATGAGGCCTTAAAGTTTGAAGTTTTACCTTCTTTACCTTATCAACGTATTGGAATAGATTACAAGCACATACAACATGTGCAGTTATAAAGTCATAGAGAACATAGTCGTGGTGTCTCTCATACTTCAATTACAACTCTGAACAAATCAACAACCATTACTATTGTCGTTTAGATTCACAAACTCTTCTTTTTACTTATTTGTTGATTTCTTAGACAAATACTTGATAGAGATTTTTACTTATTCCTTGTGGGATCGACCCCATCCTAGTTAGATTCTATATTTGATCAATGAATGCTTTATACTTTATCTAGAGGTGTAATTTGGGTAACATTAGTGTTTACAAATTAAAGCCATTCTTGGCTCTCGAGATGTTTTGGGGCATTATAGACAAAGGGTATACAATATCTGTTAGTGAGGAAACTGTGTCAAAATGAAAAAGATGCCTTTTTAAAGACAGGGAAGAGAGATCAATAGGCCCCCATTTTCACCCACCACTGTCTTAATGATGGCATGTTTGAGAAGGTGGCTGGAGCAACGACCTCAAAAGAAGCTGGGGAGATTTTACAAAATTCTCTCCAAAAATTTTAAAGGTAAAGAAAATAAAACTTCAAACTCTAAGGGTTCATTTTGAAGTTTTAAAAATTAAAGATTAAGAGTGTGCCTATTGTGAATTAACTAAGAAGGTATAGGGAGGAAGTAGATAATGTATGTATTGTAGAAAAGATCTTTCTCTCTTTAACACCTAAATTTGACTATATGGTTTATGCTATTAAGAAATCTAATGCTTTATACTCTATGAAAGTAGAGAAATTAGAAAGCTCTTCATAAGCCCATGAAAAAAAAGATAAAAAGGAGAAAAAAGAGCCATCGGAGAAACTTCTTAAAACTCAAGCATCCTTCAAAGATTATGGAGGTGAAATAGTTTTAGAGGAAATGAACAATGGAGAGGTCGTGGAAGAGGAAGGAGTTATATTAACAAAATTCAGTAATGAAGATAAAACCACCAAACATTTAAAGTTTGTGGTTGTGAAAAACAAGGAGAGGAGGACGTGGAGCTTATCAAGGTACCAGTGAAATAAGGTATGACCAATCTAAAATTGAGTAGTACAATTGTCATAAATTTGAACATTACTTTTTGGAATGGTTTAGTAATGTTGAAGATAAACCTAACCTTGTTTGCAACTACAAAGAAGAATATGAGTCAACATTGTTAATACCACTGAAGGAAGATGATACAGATGATAGTAGTTCATGGTATCTTGATAATGGAGCAAACAACCATATCAGTGGATACAAGGACAAATTTATGGATATCAAAAATGGTGAAAAGTAATGTGTCTTTTGGAGATAGATTAAAGATTCAAATTGAAGGTATGGGTATAATTATTATCTCCTTTAAAGATGGTAAAAACAAAATTAATTAACGAGGTTTACTATGTGCAAAAATTAAAAAGCAATATTTTTAGCCTGGCCAACTTCTTGAAAAAGAATACGATATTCATATAAAAATATGCATATTTGGGTTAAAGATTAAAGTAATAATTTAATTGCTAAAATACATATGGAAAAGAATAGATTGCTTTCTTTGAATCTTAAAACCATCAATGAAAAGACTTTGAAGGCTAATGTGCAAGAAGAATCATGGTGTTGGCACATGCAATTTGGGAGCTTAAATTTTGAAGCACTAAAATAAATGGGACATAAGAACATGGTTAATGTGATTCCATCAATAAACCATCCAAATCAGTTGTGTAAAGCTTGTCTTCTTGAAAGAAATGCAAGGAGGCATTTTCTTAAGGAGACCACGTCAAGTGCAACCAATCCACTTCAAATTGTTCACACCGATATGTGTGGTCTAATAAATCCATCTTCTTTTGGTAAAAGTAAGTACTTCTTGATTTTTATTCATGATTTCACTAGAAAGACTTAGGTATATTTCTTGAAGCAAAAATCAGAAGCTTTTATTGCTTTTAAAAATTTCAAAGCACTTGTAGAAAAAAAAAGATTGTGAAATAAAAGTCGTAAGGTCTGAGGAGGCAAATTCACTTCAAAAGAATTTAATGACTTTTGTCAATCTCATGGAATTTTTTTCCCTCTAACAGCACCTTACTCGCCCCAACAAAATAGACTTACTAAAAGAAAGAATAGAACAATTCTTAGTATGGCTAGATGCATGTTGAAAGCTAAAAATTTGCCAAAAAGAATTTTGAGCCGAGGTTATTTCTGGTGTATTTTACTTGAGAAACAGGTCTCGAATAAGAAATATTAGATATCAAATGCCTCAAGAAGCATGGAGCAGGAGAAAGCCATGTGTTAAACACTTAAGATTCTTTGAGAGCATATACTATACTCACATGCCACATTAATGGAAAGATAAACTTGATGATAAAAGTGTTAAGTATGTGTCTGTTAGATCTATAACAAGTTCAAAAGGCTACAAGATATACAACCCAAGAAAAAACATGGAGGTGGTGAGTCATGATGTTGAATTTCATGAAAAAGCAACATGAAACTGGGAAACTCAAAAAGAAAGAACATATGATTTTATTCAATACTTTTGAGATAAAGATTAATAGGAGATCATGACACACGGAACCTACATAGATACAACTCAACCCTCACCACTAGAAAATATTACATTTGCTTCTTCTCATGAGAGTGCATGTAAAAGGCCACATAGGATAAGGAGGATCCAAGAACTCTACGATGATACAAAAAAAATCATTTTTTATGTTGTCTTTTTCCTGACAGTGAACCAATGAATTTTGATGAAGATGTTTCATACAAAAGGTGGAGACAATCTATAGAGGAGGAAATCCAGTCAATATAGAAGAACAACACTTGGGAGTTAACAACTCTTTCCAAGAATCATCGAGCAATTGGAGTTAAATGGGTATATAAGGAAAAAAAGAATACACATAAAAAAGTGGAGAGATATAAGGAAAGACTTATGGCTAAAGGCTAAAATCAAAGACATGGCATTGACTATGAGGAAGTCTATGCACCTATTACCTGCATGAAGATGATCCATCTTTAAATCTCATTGGTGGAATAAATAAAGTGAAAAAAATCCATCAACTTGATATCAAGTTAGCATACCTGAATGGATATCTTGAAGATGAAGTCTATGTTGAGAAACCAAAATTCTTTGTGGTAAAAAAATCACAAATATAAAATATTGAGGCTGAAAAAATATTTATATGGATTGAAGAAAGCTCCAGAATATGGAATACTCGCGTTCACAAGTACTTTCAAGATATGGTTTACTTGTTGTCTCCATTAATATTCTCTTTACAAGAAAGTTCTTACTAATGAAGACATTTGTTTTTGTTTATTTATGTTAATGATCTTATTCTGGCATGCAACAACTCAGTTTTGTTTCAAGCTTTCAGAAAAGTTATGTACCTTGAGTTTGAGATGACTAACATAGGGATCATGCCACATTACTTGGGCCTAGTAGTGAAGCAAATAAAGAAAGATATCTTCATATCTTAGAAAAACAATACAAAGATGATTTTGAAGAAGTTCAACATGTTCTATTGCAATCTTGTCAATACCCTAATGAAAAGTAGAACAAAATTATCAAAGTTTGATGATGGTTAAAAAGTGGACTCTAGTCTTTTCAAATGTCTCATGGGAAGTCCAAGGTACTTGATCTGTGCAAGACCAGATATACTCTTTGCAGTTAGAGTAGTAAGTCGCTTCATGGATGTTGCTACCTCCACCCACTTGAAGGTTGCAAGAAGAATTCTTTGTTACCAAAAAGGTATGATTTATCTTGGGCTATTTTATTCTTTTTCTAATGATTTTAACCTTGTGAGATTTTGTGATAGCAATTATACGGGAATGTGGACGATAGAAAAAAACACATAAGATTTTGTGTTTTTCTTAGGTAATTGTACTGTTTCTTGGAATTCAAAGAAACAATCCACTGTCACTCTCTCGACTTATGATGATGAATATGTGGCAGAAATGTTCTATACATGTCATGCCATTTGGTTTATAAGATTGCTAAAGCAACTTAATTTACCATAAATTGAAGCCACGATGATTTGTGTTGATATAAAATCAGCACAATCTCTTGCCAAGAATCTAATATATCATGATCAATGCAAGCACATAGACACTAGGTACCACTTTATTAGAGAATACATTGCCAAGAAGGAGTTAGAACTCAATTATGTGAAATACCATGATCAAGTTACAAATATATCTACAAAACCTATCAAGTTTGAAGATTTTTAATGATTGAGATCAAGTCTAGGTATGAATAAGAAAATTCAAAATTACCAAAGATCGTTGAGGGGTCCATCCCAAATAAATAAAAGAAGCAAACATTAAAAAGAAATAAATAAAAGAAAAAGAAAAGTAAAAATGGCTATGATGGATGTAAGTGAAAAAGTAGGCGCATATATGAAAGAAAAAAAAAGTAGGCACTTGGACAAGTGCAACCTGCACATCAAATTGCAAGAAAATAAAGCAATTTGATTGGTTCAATTGTAGGTAAGTTCTCCAATAAATAGGAGCTTGTTCATCATTTTTAAACACACATTTTAAATACATCAGAAATAGAGTGAAATTTAGAGTAGAGAGAGTAATCCACAGCCTATTTTTTAATCTATGAAAAAATTGTGTGGGAGTAATATTATAGCAAGTCATGTGAAATAAAATAGTGTTGTTTCTTTTAGAAGTGTAATGATTTTTTGACACTATCAAGTTGTAGTAAGTGTTATTGTATTACTCAAAGTAATAATGCAAAGAAATATGAAGTCTAAAAAATTCCCTAGAATCTAAAAGTCATTGTACCAAACACTAATAATTATCAACAAACGGGTACAACTCAAAAACAACTGAATTTTCCAAGTCTAAAAAAATTGACCAGAAATTGAATGAAGAACTCATGGAAATCTAAAAGATTAGCTCACCCTTGAGTTTGAACACTATTTGAATCACTGGGATCTCAAAATAGTCCCCAAAATATAATCTGCACTCAAAAGAAGAAGAACAAGTGTAGTATCTATATACAAAAAATAACTATGTACTGATAGGGTCATCGATGAATCCAAAATGACAAATATTAATACATAACCATAACTTAGTAAAATAATTCAACCGATGGACACCTACCAAACACCAAAAAAATTTCAACGATATTTGAATATAAGTCAGTATGAGTCAACATGAGTAACAAACCAAGTCAAGTTAAGTCCATCAATAAGACTCCAAGTCAATAATCATAACCCAAAAACTAGATCAATCATGTCTTAATTTCACAAGTAGACACATAGAATTATGCAAGTCTTACATTTATACTAGACCATGAAAGGATCCATCAGAATAACGACAATGACAATTATCAAGCAACTTTGTTAAATAGAGAAACCACTTTTAGGAAATAAGCACACAAACTCGATTCACTCAAGGAACAAATACAACAAGTTAACACTTAAGCTTTGTCCACTCAAGGAACTAATAAAACAGTAATCACATAATCCCCAGTTTGCCCAAGTAACCATCACACTCACTAATGCCTTTTATATATATGCTAAGGGTTTTATGATCACTCACTAGACATGACCTACAAGGAACAAACTCTAGTCCATGTACCAAATCCAAAACATCAAGTGATACAAGCATGGATCCTTTTAGGCTATTCACTCGTAGTAAAGAAAAAAAGATTTAAGATCTACAAATCATGTTTGCAAGGAAAGAGGCTTTAGAGGAACTTGAAGGGTACGAAAGGAAGGTATTCAATGCATAGAAGGTCAATCGATGTGAAGAAGGGTAAGAGAAGGGGCTAAGTATGAAAAAAAACACTTCTTAAATTTACAGATTCATAAAAGAGAAGAGAGCCAAACAAAGACCTTGTTTCATTAAGGGTATATTTTTGTAAAAACTAATTGTCATCTTATTTCTTAATTAAATAGGATTTTTCCTTATTTTACATGGGAGTTTTGATGAATACTGATATTTTTAGTAAATGCCCTTACGGAAATTAGTGTAGTTAGTGGTTAATTAGTGTTGATCTTGGAATTGTTAGTAAACTTTTGGCTTTCTTAATAAAAGAATTACCCATTTGTGGTTCTTGTTTCATTGATTATTCAAGATAGGTTCTGTGTTTGAGTGTTGAAATAGGTGAGGTTATCAAGTACCTTGTGGCGCATAATTTCAATACTTAGATATTAATCCACATGTCATTTTCTTTTTCCTTTTTTCTTCTTGTTCTTCTCCCTTTGATTCTTATCTTTTTTGTTTCAAGATCCTAGGTTAAGGTTTGTTTCAACAAATCTTAATCTTGGGATTTTGATCTTTTAAAAAGATCAAAAAAACCCAAAAAAAATAGAAAATTTTTATTTTTCTTTGTTCTTTTTTACACTAGATTTTGATTCTCTATTGTTTTTTTAGTCTAAATCTTGAATTTCACTTTATTTGGAGGAATCCATGGCTAAATGGTTAAAGCACCGAACTCATAATTGGCAAATTTGTAGATTCAATTCCTAGAGCACTCATCCATAAACTGGTTACAGATATGAATAACATAAAAAAATATAACCAAAGTTTATTGGAAAAACCAACTCCTAAGATTTGGGACCAAAAGCAGTTAGCAATGACCATTGAATAATTTCTTTGGCATGAGTTGGGTTAAAAGCATGGAATTTATTTGCACCATCACCATCTTTTAATTAAGTATTTTCTACGGTAGCACCATGAATAGCGCATAGCAATGATTTGAAGATACCATTAAAAGGTTTTGAGCTTTGAAAGTTTGTGAATTTTGAAAAGTAAATTTATTTTTGGCCTAGTTTTGAAGGAAAAATTAGTGAGATTTCTTCATGGCATTGAAAGAAATACATGGGTGAAAATTTTGTTGAATTTGGAGTTGAAATGAAGATATAAAGTTTTGAAGATTGAGGTTTTTGTTGGTATTCTTGAGCATCTTCATCTTGTTCTTAGAGAAGAAGATGCTAAAGTACATTTGGTCCAAAACTTGTAAGGATGAAGTCACTCCACGAGAATGGCACATATGAGTTCATGGAATTACTGAAGGTAAGAAATATCTAACAGACAAATGGATCTTTAAAGTAAAGCAAGAGCAACATACCTATATGCCTAGGTATAAGGCGAGGCTAGTTATCAAAGGCTTTGGCCAGAGAAAGGGAGTTGAGTTTGATGATTTTCTCTCTTGTCATAAAATATCTTCTATTTATATAGTGCTAGGATTAGATGCAAGTCAAGAAGTTGAGAAGATACATATTAATGGATATCTTATAGATATGGTAATGAAAGTGGTGGTTGTAAAGAAGCATGAGTATTGTAGAACTTTGATGGGTATGAAGCCTGTCATGAGTTCCTCTACTTAAAGATCCATTTTTCCCCTTGGATGGAGGGGGTTTGTTGGGTCATGGACCATTTTCCAACCAAAGGCACAAGGCCTAATCCTATCCTCTTTTGATTTACAATCATATTTGGAAAAAGATTTGGATTTATATTCCTATTTAGAGTTGGTTTTGATTTAGAAAAAGTACCACCCATCATCTATAAATAGGACTATTTGAGAGAGAATTATTCATGATCATTGGTATTTGTCTTTGAGATACATTAGCACATAAGATAGCTTAGAAAGATTTCACTAAAGAGAGAAGAGAGATAGAGAGTTTAGTTGCTATGGTTTTTTCTCTCCAACCACCTAACGTCAGATCGTGTTTTTCCCAGCTTATTTACCATTGGATCGAGATAAAATTTTGATTGAGTGTTCCTAACTTCTTGGTGTTTTATTTGAATAGTGAAGATTGAATTTGGAGGTTTGCAGCTATAATACCCTAGGTTCTTTACCTCTAAAACTTTATTTATTTTGTCATCACTATCCAGGCAAGGACTCACATGATGAGTCACTATCACTCATCATGAGTCGTATAGTGGGCAATCATAGCTTAACCGGTGAGATATCCCAATATTTCTTTCCTGACTATGAATAGGTGTCACAAGTCTTGATTTATGGTAATGGGTCATGGGGCATAATTCATAGTCAAAACAGTGTGAAGGCACAGGGTTCTACATAGGCTATGAGTCCAGGGGGACAACCCATGACCAATCATCACGAGTTGTTACCTGACCCATAGCAACCGGATTTATCTTTCCTGCCAATTTTTATTTGGGGAATTATTGTCTTTTCCTTTTATCCCACTATTTCCCATGCCTTAAAAACCTTCCTTTGGTCCTATTTTTATCAGTTAACAAACATAAACATTACTCTCTTCTCTCTAAATTCCAAAATCAAGAACAAGTTAGGATTTTAAGGGATTGATTATCCAAACTTCAATTGGTGATTCCTCTTTCAAAATTCTTGGTGTCTTCACGCATGTATCTCTTCCCTAAAATTAATTCCATATAAAGGCATGTATTTAATTGTTATCCATATGGTTTAATTATTGGTTTTTGAAAATGGATTGAGGGATTTGGAATGGCTATTGCATGGATTGATTTCTAATGGTTTTGAATTGGTTTTTTATGCTTATTCTTGTGGTTTTGAACTAAATAAATGCATGGATATGGGAATTGGAAAGGGAAACATGGTTTTTCCCAAATTTTATGGTTTAATGATTTGGATTTGGTTTTACCTTCAACACAACTTGGCTAATTGGTTTAGAAACATGGATACATGCATAATTGAACTCATTTTTTGAACTTTACATTACATAAAAGGTTAATGGAACTTAAAATGGTTTTTGGAAGGCCTTGGTGGCCATAGATTGGTTTTAAATTGGAAAGTTTAGAGTCAATTTGGCCAATTGGTTTTGTAATGGTATAATGGAATTGGCTTACAAGCTTAAACTTAGTTGATATGATGATACCAAAAATAATGCCTAATTAAAAGACTCATTGGTTAATGGATGAGAATGTGTAAATGATTTTAATTTAGGCTTAAAAGGGGTTGTGTAGCTTGCCGTGGAAGGTGGAGGTCCCAAGGAGACCAATACTGGAAACCACATTTTCCAGCGTGGGGGTCTTGGTGACCGTGTGCATAATTCACACCATATATATTTTAGAATGGTTGGATCCTCAATGGCTTTGCACCTTCCTCAGATTTTCTTGGTTCGTAAGTCTAACACACATTGAGACCCTTTCAGTAGGGGGAGATGAACCCATATAGCCCGTGGGTGTCGTTAGGATGGTTAGAGCTATACAGTCCAGGTTAATGATTTTAAATCTTATGTTTAAGCCTTGTTCCCTATCCTGGCATATTTTACACATGTATATATGAATATGTGCATATATTTTTGTAATAGTTTTAGACTAATTGAATTATGGCATTATTGTATCCCTTCCCCAAGTTATATGCTACTGCTCATCCCACTAACTATCCCAAACATTACGTCATTTCATAATGTAGGGTCCTAGGGTTCTTTGATTACTTCGTGTAGATTTAGGTGGTTCGGGTTCATCCATTGGTCAGCTTGAAGTGGTGAGCCTCCATCTTTTAGAAGGCCGGACATTTTAATGCTTTCTTTATGTTTTTAGAAATCCCATCAGTTTCTTTTCATACTTTTAGGTTGCTTTTTTGGCCATGGGCGAGGGCATGTCCTGCGAAACTTGGTATTTTGGTTTAGAGGCTTTTGTGGACAAAGTGTGGGTGGTTATTTGTGGTGGATTCATAAAACCTCTATTTAGATTTATCTTTCTTTCATACTACTGTTTGGCTACTTCTTCTATTATATTTATTATGATCCGGTGACTAGGAAAATAGGGTGGTCTCCAGCCCTTGGTGGGCTTGAGATACCCATTGCGACTAGGCCCTGGGTTGGGTCATAACAATCTTGGTATCAGAGCATAGGTTCAGATTCATTGGGCGTCCATAATACTATGTTGAGTAGAGTTCCTTTTATAGGTGTGTAGCACGCCATACTTATAAGAGAGAGACTATAAGGCATTTAGGAATGTTTCCCTTTCTTATGATTTATTTTGGGCTACAGAGTTTGGAGTCTTGAAATTTCTCTAATCTCTTGGATTTATTGTATTTTAGATTATGCCCTCCAAAGATCTGATGTTTGTAGAAACTTTATTGGGAACTCAGTCCTACCTGAGGATAATGTGGAGGGGACTCACTCTGTCTATAAAATGCAGACTCAGTCTAGGGTCCCTGCACTTTATTATGGTGCTCTACATGGAGTTCCACCTATACCTACTAGTCCTCCTCTAGCTTATAAGGTTAGTGATACTTATGATCAGCCACCTCAGAGTGGAATTTCTAATGCTAAGTTTTGTTGGTTCATTCATTTGCTTACCTAATTGGTGGCATCTCAGTCACGTTAGACTGACCATGTTAGTTTTGTTTCTCAATCTTCTGAGGTCATTAGGGTTGACCAGTTTATGATGTTTAATCCCTTGACCTTTACAAGATTTAAGGTTGAGGAGGATCCCCAAGGGTTTGTTGATGACATGGAGAAGATATGCAGGGTGATGCATGCTACTGATTTTGAGGGTGTGGAGTTTGCTGCATACCAATTGAAGGATGTAACTTACCAGTAGTATGAGGAGTGGGAGCAGTTTAGAGGTAATGATGCGGAGCCAACTTTATGGGATTGAGTTTTTGGGTGCCTTACTTGATCATTTCTTTCCTCAGGAGCTGAGGGAAGCTAAGGTCGAGGAGTTTGTGAATTTGAAGCAGGACAAGATGAGTGTGAAAGAGTATACCTTAAAATTTTGGTAGTTATCTCGTTATGCTCCGAAGTTAGCATCTTCTATGAGGGCGAAGATGAGAAAAATTGCTTTTCAATTATCCCGTGACTTAGTATTGAAGTATAAGGTTGCTATGTTGAATAATGACATAGATATATTTAGGCTTTTGGTTTACATACAGAAGGTAAAGGATGAAAATAAGAGACAGGCAAAGATGGTAGAGAGGTAAAATAAGAAGTTTAGGTATTTAGAGTAGGGTAGAGGTCAGCAAGCTAGTGGGAGATATGGTAGATAGTGGAGCAAGAATAAGACTTGGGGAAATTTTGGGTCATATTCTTTGGCTAGTGATCCTTATCCTAAGCTGTCTGGTGATTGTCATTTTCAAGGAAACAGTGGTCCCAAGGCACAGGGTGCCCAGTGTCAGGCTAGCGGAGCTCAGTTAGCCCTCACTATATCCTTCTTATAGATTTTACGGACAACTTCACTGAGTTATTGTGATAAGGGGAGAAATTAGTACTTTAATTGTGGTTAGCTTGGTTACATAAAGCGAGATTGTCCTATGGCTAAGGTAGTCAGTAGGGTTAATAAAGTTTTGGTCGCCACTTCTTCGGCTCCTAAACCAAAGGGTGCTACTTCTAGTATCAGCATTGGACTGAATCATCTCTATGCTCTTACAACCCATCAGGGATCTGAGGCATTTTCTGATGTTGTTATTGGTACATTACATCTCTTCTCTGGTGATGTTTACTGTTTGCTTGACCCGGGGTCTACCCTTTCTTTTATGACCTCTTATGTGGCTGTGCATTTTGGTTTTGGTCCTAAAAGTATTTTTGACCCTTTTTCTATCTCTACTCCAATGGGTGATTCTGTAGTTTCTAGAAGGATCCACAGGGGTTGTGTGGTGTTTACGTTTAATAGAGAGACATTAGTAGATTTGGTAGAGCTTGATATGGTAGATTTTGATGTAATCTTAAGGATGGATTGGCTCTATTCGTGCTATGTTTCTATAGATTGTAAGACCTGAGAGGTCAATTTCCAATTTCCTAATAAACTGATAATTAAATGGGAGAGAAGTTCCTTAGTGCTCAAATGGAGTATCATCTCTTATCTTAGAGCTTGAAATTTGATCTCTAAGGGGTGTCTATATCACCTAGTTTAGGTTAAGGATTTTAGTTTTGAGGGCCCCTCTTTGTAATTTGTCCTTGTTGTCAATGAGTTTCCTGAAGTATTTCCCAAAGATCTTCCTGGTATTCCTCCCGATAGGGAAATAGACGTTGGGATTGATCTTGTACCAGATTCTCATCCTATTTCTATTCCACCTTATAGAATGGGTTTCGCTGAATAAAAAGAGCTAAAGGAATAGTTAAAGGATCTCCTTAATAAAGGCTTCATTCATCCTTGTATTTCTCTTGTGGGGTGCTCCTCTTCTTTTCGTACGTAAAAAAGATAGGTCTCTTCGAATATGCATAGATTATCGGTAGTTGAATAAGGTTACAGTGAAGAATAAGTACCCTTTTCCTAGGATTAATGATCTTTTTGACCAGCTTCATGGTTTTAGATATTTTCCTAAGATTGACCTTCGTTCGGGTTATCATAAGTTGAAGGTTTGGAAAATTGATATTCCCAAGACTGCCTTCCAAACCTGATATGGTCATTATGAATTCCTAGTTATGTTATTTGGGTTGACTAATGATCTAGCTTTTTTTTCTGGATCTTATGAACCGGGTGTTATGATAGTTTTTGGATCTGTTTGTGGTAATGTTTATTGATGATATCTTTGTATATTCTATGATTGGGGAGGATTATGCTAGTTATCTCTGAATTGTATTGCAGACTCTTAAGGATCAAAGGTTGTATGCTAAATTTTCGAAGTGTGAGTTTGGGTTGAATGTTGTGACCTTTCTTGGGAATGTTATTTCTAGTAAAGGGATCAAGGTGGATCTACATAAAGTAGTGGCGGCTAAGAAATGGCATAGACCCATGACTCTAACTGACATTCGTAGTGTCTTGGGCATGGTTGGGTATTATAGGAGGTTTGTAGAGAGTTTTTCTTCTATTATTGTTCCATTGACGAAGTTGACTCAAAAAAAGGTACAGTTTTTGTAGTCTGATGCTTCTTAGGGTAGTTTTGAGAAGTTGAATGATAAGTTTACCTATGCTCTAATTTTGACCCTGCCCAAGGGTATTAAGGTTTTTTTGTATATTATGATGTGTCCCGTGTGAGATTGGGTTGTGTGTTGATGTAGCATGGTAAGGTCGTGGCTGATACTTCTAGACAACTTAAGGTTTATGAAAGGAATTATCCGACTCATAATTTAGAGTTGGCGGTTGTAGTTCTTGCGTTGAAGATTTGGCGTCATTATTTGTATGGGATGCATGTAGATATCTATTTAGATCATAAAAGCTTGCAGTATGTGTTCACTCAGACGGAGTTAAATCTTGGGTAGAGGGGTGGCTTGAATTGCTCAAGGACTATGATATGAGTCTTCACTACCAACTAGGTAAATCTAATTTGGTTGTTGATGATCTTAGCAGGTTGTCCATGGGGGGCTTATCTAATGTGGGTGAGCAGAAGCGAGTATTAGTGAAGGATATTCACTAATTATCTAACTTGGGAGTGCATCTTTTGAACTTCGAAGATGGAGGTGTCATTGTTCAAGAAGTGGTTAAGTCTTCTCTTGGTGTTGAGGTTAAGAAGAAGTAGGTTTTGGATCCTATACTTATGCATATTAAGAAAGATATGGGTCAACATAAGGTTATGGCATGTGAGATTAGGGGGGATAGTGTCTTGAGGTACTAGGGCAGGTTGTGCATTCCTGGTGTTGATGGGCCACGAGAAATGATTTTGGTTGAGGCTCATGAGTCTAGGTATACAGTTCATCGGGGTTTGACAAAGATGTACCATGACTTGAAGGAGATCTATAGGTGGAAGAAGCTACTTAGGAAGCTGAAGAGCACATGAAGTCCAAATATCTGTTCCTATTCCCCGCATTGGATGAAAATGCTTAAGGTATAGATTTTGCTCTCTTTCTTATGGCCTTTTGAATTTTTTGTTTAGGTATGTGTGCATCCTTTCTTTTTATCGTTCTAATGGGTGCCTTAACTCATTATTTGGGGAAGAATGATCCTATGGGGTAATGTAATACCCCCAGGCTTTGGCCTCCAAAAATTTCTTAATTTTGTCATCACTTCCCTGGTAACGACTCACATGATGAGTCATTATAACTCGTCATGACTCGTGTAGTGCCAATCATAGATTAACCAGTAAGATATCCCAATGATTCTATCCTGACTATGAGAGGGTGTCACAAGACGTAATATCTTGTAATGGGTCGTAGGGCATAATTCGTAGTCAAAATAGTATGGAGGCCCAGGGTTCTGCATAGGCTACGAGTCCAGGGGGATGAATTGTGACCAGTCACCTCAATTTGTTACCTGACCTGTACCAACTAAGATCTATATTTCCTACCCATTTTTTAGGGGTATTGTGGTCTTAGCCTCTTAGCCCACTATTTCCCATGACATAAAACCCTTTTTTCCCTATTTTCATCAGTTAAAAAACATAAACATTACTGTCTTCTCTCTAAATTCCAAAATCAAGAGCAATCTAGTGTTTCAAGGGATTGACTATCCAAGCTTCAATTGGTGATTTCTCTTCAAAAATTCTTGTTATCTTTAAGCATGTATCTCTTCCCTAAAATTAATTTCATATAAAATCATGTATGTAATTGCTATCCATGTGGTTTAATTAATGGATTTTGAATATGAGCTGAGGGATTTGGAATGTCTATTGCATGAATGGACTTCTAATGATTTTGAATTGGTTGTTTATGCTTATTCTTCTGGTTTTGAACTAAATAAATAAATGGGTATGGGAATTGGAAAGGGGAACATGGGTTTCCCCAAATTTTATGGTTTAATGGTTCGGAATTGTCTTTACCCTCAACTCAACTTGGCTAATTGGTTTAGAAACATGGATACATGCATAATTGAACTCACTTTTGGAACCTTACATTGCATAAAAGTTTAATAGAACTTAAAATGGTTTTTGGAAGACCTTGGTGGCCATGTATTGGTTTTAAATTGGAAACTTTGGAGTCAGTTTAGCTAATTGATTTTGGAATGGCATAATGAAATTGTCTCTCAAGCTTAAATTTTTAAGTATGATGATACCAACGGTAAATACCTGATTAAAATACTCATTGGTTAATGTATGGGAATGTGTAAATAGTTTTAGTTCGGGCTTAAAAGGGTTTATGTAGCTCATCGTGGAAGATGGAGATCTCGAGGGGGCGATACTGGAAATCACATTTGCCGACATGGAGGTCTTGATCATCGTGTGCGTAGTTCACACTATATATATTTTGGAATAGTTGGAGTCTTGTTGGCGGTGTCCCTTCCTCAAATTTTCTTGGTTCGTGTGGCTAACATGCATTGGGACCCTTTCAGCAGGGAGAACTGAATCCCTATAGCACGTGGGTGCCCTTAGGATGATTAGAGGTACACAGTCCAGGTTAATGTAATGACCCTTTAAATTATTTCACATATTTCTACTTATTTTCATTGTTAGAACTTTTTCATAGTTGCCGAAGTCATTTATGACTTTGCTGGAACTAATAGTTTGGTTATCCAACACTTTATTTGGTTTTAGAGCCAATTCCCTATTTAGAATCTTTGCTGGTTCCAAATGGACACCAGGCAGAAACTTTCATAAAACTATCTCAAGTAAAAATTCTGATTGTTCCATCAGCTCTGAAAAATTGATTTTAGGCTAGGTAGACCTTTGGTTTGGGTCCTAATGCACCCGAGCTCATCTCGACCTATTGGTCAGAAAGTTGGAAAATTGGAAGTTTTGGTGTAGGACCCACATTTATTCAAAACAACCTCGGATGGAAAATCTAAGTTTGCCAATGTATCTGAAACATAAAATTTGGTGTGGTTACATAGTTCATTTGCATATATCAGAGTATGAATGAATCTCGAGGCATTGTTGGAAACTTGGAAAATTTTCTAGGTTTACTGGTGTTGATGCTTGTGTGATCATACAAAAGGCATCATGATCGCCCTATTGTGATCTCCATAAGGATATTGTGATTTTCCAACTGCGATTGCCATCCATGGATTATGGTAGCCACATCTGAGTACCAGTTATGGATATAAAAGGCCCCCTTAGGCCGCATTTTGGGCACTTCTCACTCATATTTGAGATCGATAAACCCTAATATAGTGTGTTAACCTTAAATTAAGTCTTTGGTGTAACTTGGGAGCTTGATTAACATATATTTTCATGATTATCATCGGATTTACGGTAAGAGTCCTTAAATTTCATGCTTGAATTTCTTGATTATTTGACCAAAGCCCCAAATCACTTGGGGCTTGATTTTAGCCCAAAGTTTGCTTTGTTTTTACTCATTTTTGTGGGTTTTGATTCCATGATCTTGATATCATGTTGAGTTGGTCTAAAAAACATGGTTCCCATAAGCAGAACCTAAATGGGGTTTTTGACATGATGTTTAGAGCCGAAGCACAATAGTGCAATATGAGTATTGTTATGCTCGTATTGATAAGTAGATTGTGTTTTTGATATCTTGGCATCTTGAAGAGGATTCTCAAAAGGGGAAAGCAAAGGTTTAACGGATTGTTGAGCATTCTTCAAATTTAAGTAGGATAGATTTATCCCTTGTTAGAATGAGCTTTGTCATAGTATAATTGTGATGTCTTTTTAGATTGGTGTAACACCCCGTAGCGTTCTCAATTGTATACCGCTCTTAGTAGCATGCATAGAGGGTTATCAACCTGAAAATATCCTAAAGTGATGAAAATACTCGGTCAAATTTTTGAGCCTTTAACTTCTATGATTTTTTTAATTGATCTTCCCGACCTCGAGGCATAGATTTTTGAGTCAATTCATGTTCAGAGGTGTTGAGGGGATATCTCGGGAAGGTTTCAAATTTTTCAGACAGGGTTCGGGATGTGTTTGGACTTTAGAAATAGTAGCCCACCGCGATTGCATCGCATCGCGGTGGCTATGGTGGTGAGGCACTCACCGCATCGCAGTGAAGTCCAAAAGGGCTATTGTCAAAAACCAATACCTTACCATGATTGCACCGTAGTACGATGACAAAAGCGGTGAGCCCTTTGGCGTATCGCGGTGAGTCCAAAAAATGGGATTTTGCTGAAAAATTCATTATTTTTTCTCATAAACAAAACCCTAGCACTCCCCCCAAAATCTAAAAGTTCAACATCTAAGGTATTAGTTGCTAATATTCAGTACCTTTTTGGTGTAGATTCGAGTATTAGTTGTCACCACTGATCGTTGTTCGTGCAGTATTGATATTTCAGAGATAGGGTGAGCTCTTAGAGTTCAAAGTCTCCTATTTCCTTATATCTTATTGTTATTAAGTATTTTGTATCGAGACAGATGTATAGACTATATTTTAAGTCTCTTAGGTTGTATTATTGACATTTAGATGGTCTTGTACTAGCTCTACCAGGTCATGAGATTGGTATTCATGTACTAATTTTTTTTCTATCTAGAACACTTTGTTTATATTTTAACTTGTGTTCATTCAATTTGGCCCATGTTGGGCAATCCCTATCGAATTAACCTGTTATGTTAGCTCCGGGTTATGGTTTGGCTTTCCTATTGGTGGTATTTAGTAGGTGCCATCATGACACGTAAATCAGGTCGTGACAGTTAATGATTTTAAATCTCATGTTTAAGTCCTGTTCCCTATCCCAGCATCTTATATATATATATAGAGAGAGAGAGAGAGATGAATGTGTGCATATGGTTTTTGACTGATTTTATTATGGCATTATTTTATCCCTTCCTCGAGTTACATGCTAGTGCTCATACCACTAACCATCCCCAGACCCTCCATCATTTAATGATTTAGGGTCCTAGGGGTTCTTCGATTACTTTGTGCGGAGTTAGGTGGTTCGAGTTCTTCCATTGGTCAGCTTGAAGTGGCGAGCCTCCATCATCCGGAAGGCTGGATAATTTACTAATTTTTTTATTCTTTCAGAAATCCCATCGGTTTCTTCTCATACTTTTGGATTTCCTTTTTGGCCATGGTTGGGGGCATGTCCCGACTAACTTGGTATTTTGGTTTAGAGGCTTTTGTGGATAAAGTGTGGGTAGTTATTTGTGGTGGATTCATAGAACCTTTATCTTGATTTATCTTTCTCCCATACTACTGCTTGGTTGCTTCCTCTATTATATTTATGGCTTGAGATAACTATCGCGACTAGGCTCGGGGTCGGGTCTTGACAACAGCATCCACTTTTGAGTCCCAAATAGTAGCTCTATTTCAGGTGGTTTCTCTTGACTTACTTTTGTTGGTGTATCTATTGCTTCTCCATGTTTGGCTCTTGTTGTGTGGCCATTTGGAGAATATTTGTAATTCTCTTATTTCTATAGTGAAATAATTTGGATATCTATGATCTCCTAGTTGTTATTTATCGACTTGAAGGATTTTTCCATGTTAAATTTGATGTTCTTTACTTTTTTTGTTTTCGTATTTACCTCTTTCCGTTGTAACAAGTTGAGGCCACCAGAGTTGAGGAGATTCATTCCCACGAGATCAGAGTTCCACCAGTTCCTAGAGCGCCACAGGTATGTCCATTACCCTGGTTTATATTTCTATGATTTCATTCTATGAAGACATTGTATGATTTTCAAGTTAAGGGTGAGGGCGTACCACAGCCGAGGTTATTTTATGTCGTGTTTCTTCTGCCTTAGATGCGCAATCATAGTTAGAACTGGCATGTTTAGGTGTTACTATTTTATTGTTAATTTATTTTGTGTTGTGTAACTTAGAGTAACTTTAAGAAAATTTGGTGTTGTCATATTTAAGAAAGCATGTCTTTAAAAAGATACCCCACCAACTTTCTTTTTGTGATAAAATGTTTCCATGTATTATGTTGTAACCAATGTTGGGATCTAGATGTGGCATAAGAATTTGGATAACCCGATCGACCTCGTATGATTGAATAGGTAGTAACTTAGATGAAATCCCTACGCTATGAAAAAAGAATTGGGTGTGGTATGAGTAAAAGAAAGGGAAAATATGTAAGAAAAGAAAAAAAAAAGAAAAAACAATAGAGAAATGATGTGAAAATAATACCACACCTGAGGTTCAAAGAAAAATAAAATAGAGAAAAGAGAAACAATAAAAGAAAATAAGAAAGAGGAGCCAAAAGCAGTGTAATGTCAAGGAAGAATAAGCCGATGTACCCAAATTTACCATACCTTTCCTTAAGCTATCATTATAATCCTAGAAAAGACCTATAGTGATCCTAACTCGACTGTCTGAAAGTTGAAGCGTAGAAAATAAGAGCAAGCCCATGGTATCAAATGCACACAACTGGACTTCTTTGTAAGAGTGAGAGTTTTAACTCAATCCTAGTAATACACTGCATTGCATATACTAAGTGATTGGGTACTTCTTTTATGTGAGAGCATAGGGGTTGTAGTCTAGTTATTGCTTGTTTAGGTAGTGTATTGGTCAATATGTTGGGTTGACTATTGATAATGTAATTCCATGTCCTAATCCTATTATGTTAGAAGTACTTGTATTACATGTGCACTACATTGGTTGTTTATGATAAGAATGAAAGGTGTTGAATTTAGTTATGTGGCTTTCATGTGTGGAAACTGATTTTGAAAAATCGATTGTCGTAGTGTTCTTGATCTTGCTCTAATTTAAGCGTCTTAGCTTGATATTTTGTCTTCCTAAGGAAATGCAAATATTCTAAGTTGAGGGTGTTGATGTGTCGTGAACTTAAAGACGCTTAAAACAAGGAATATTTGTAAGTATAAGGGTACATTTTGTGGATTTGATATGTTTTCTAGTGTTTGCAAGCGTTATGGACTTAAAGAAGAAAATTTATTGAAGAAGGGCATCAAACGAGCCTTACCACAGTCATGAGATCTAACCCCGGTCATGCCTAGGCTTTCATACCTTGAATTAGAGATGCTACAATCAGAGGTCTCTCAAACAGAAGGAACCAAGATCGTGAGATGATGGCACGATCGTACTATGTGATGTTAGAAGCACGTGGAAGATACAACCTGCAGGAGTTAGGGGACAAAAGGATCAGACAATAGCTACCCTCAATGATTAGAACCCACGATCATACAATGGTATCGTGGGAAGAGGCTCTAGTTTTGCAAATTACAGGAACTTTAGTACATGAATAATCAGATGGCGGTATTCCACGATCTTACATTGATACCACAGATCCATACTGAGCACCTTACCATTAAGGACCCAAAAGTTGACAAGTCCAAGTATAAACCACAAAAGTCAAAGGACGATCGTGGGTTCTTACCATGATCGTGCCTTCTTCTCACTCGAGGAAGTAGACATTGTTTTCTTGTTATGTTTAGGATAAGATTTGTTTTATCTATAAATACTCTTTTAGGGTTAGTTTTACGTGTTACACGCTATTTTAATTTGACAATATTATTTTGTGAGGTTCTAAGGCATATTCTTAAAATTTTATGAACATCGTTTCTATGGTTTTTATTAAATTTGAGTTTGTGGAGTATAATTCTCATTGTAAGTTCATGACATGCTTTCATTTACAAACTATTCTTGTGTTCTTGCAATTATGAGTAGGTAAACACCACAACTAAAATTATGGGAATCATGATAAATTAATAAAACAGGTTAAGTGTGAGGCATATCCTAACCAGTGTGCTTGCATGTATTGATATTTCCTTCATTATAACTTCTCTTTAAATGGATGCATACTTTAGGAACTCTTATGTATTCTAAAATTGTAGGGGAGAGATGTAAATATTAGAAAAGGGGAATAACTACAAAGATTTGAAGCTATCAACCTTCATCTAATAACTAGAGTCGTAACAGTGATAGATAATATAAGATCAATAACAAGGGTTAGTAATATGAAACTTTAAGTACATAAGGAGACAAGTAAAATTCATCTAATCAAGGTTGGAAGACATTTAGATGAACCTATCTTGTAGATTTTACATGCAATACATCGGGATAGTTTGCTAGCCCAAGGAGCCTGTGGAGTTATGAAATCAAGGGGATCACAATCCTAGTGCTCATCTCATATTGATTACAAAATTGAAAAACAACAATTGTTCTGATACCCTTTTGTTTCACAAAAAATCCCCCTTATTTTACTTAAATGCCAATTATCTATACAATTACATGATCATATTTCATCCTATTCCCTGTGGGTTCAATCCCAACCTTGTTGGGTTCTGTATTTGATTTACCGAATGCTTTATACAATTTGGGAGGAATAATTTGGACAACATCAGGAACTTTTCTATTTGAAGGTGACGTGCTCATAGTATTTTTTTACTTATATTGTTTCCTACTTTACTTGGTCGACCTATGATACCTATTGAGTGCAAGTGGACCATACTCACTCCTATTGTGCCTTTTTGGTGTAGATCCTAGTTTGAGTATGACTCAGCAACCAATTTCATGCTATCTGGGTTGGTATTTGAGGTATAGGTGAGCTCTAGTTCGGAGTATCTTTTGAACCTCCTCTTAGTTTTATCATGTTTGTACTTATATTTGAAGACGCATTATTATATTTCACATTTACAAACTTTGTGTAGATGCTCTTTACTTATGACACTAGTATTTTGGGATTTATTATATTTCGTCTGCAGTATATGTTATTTACAATTTTGGTCTGACTTCGTTCAATGATTCTCTCATTTATGGTTTATTCTTTCGTACTTGAATTGTTCTTTATTATGTGGATTTTGGCTTACCTACTAAGGCTATTCCGAAGTAGGTGTTATCGTGACCTCGACTTTTTTATCTTGACACTGGCCAAGAGACTTATTTGGATAATGCGTAATGAATTCCAAAATTGCACAAACAAAAAAAAAACTCTGGGCTATTTGCTTAAAATGACATCATTGTGGTTAAGATTAATACAACTTGTTGTAATTATTGAATGCTAACTACTGCTGAAAACTTTATAAGCTCTTAGCGGAATAACTAAATAAGCTTACCTGGACTGCTTGTTTGTAATACCCCGTATGTTTCTAAGCTAGGAAATGAACCATTGTTCCTATGTATGAAACCTCCTATCCTGTGATTCATATTTGAGTACATGACTTACAATGAGTATCCTAGTGATAAGATAGCTTATGATGTGTTAAGCATGTTCATATGAGTCACTTAAAGTAAGGCAAGCTAAGAGCTTTTGAATCCATCAAGTTTTAGTGCTTGATTTTGCAAAAGTAATCTTTGAACAAGAATAACTTGATTTATATGTGGTATTTTGGTAGATTTAGAACCACCAAATTTTAGAGAATCGAATTAGCTTTCCAACGATATAAATTTTACCAAAGCCCGACACACGAGCAAGAAGTATGGCTTTGCGAAGTGGAGTGTGTTGCCTAACAAATCTCATAAAGCTACTGGAATGGGTATGCCATAGGTTGTACGATGCACACCCTAAAGTGTGCCATAAGGTGTGCGATGCATACCTTAGATTTTGCCATAAGATGTGCGGCGTACACCCTAGCTTACGCGATAAGGTGTGTGACGCATACTTAGGATTCCAGTGATGAAAACACTTCATTTTTGAGTTATTTTGAGGGAAACTAAGTCTTTTGACACTCCTTACATGTCCCTAAACTTAACCTTACAAAATTTATAGCTCCTAGTCACATTACAACCCTATTAATATCTTAAGTTCATTATCCAAGAGCACAATAGGAGAAAAACAACTAGGGTTGCACCATCAAGCTTGAAGGTTCAATTTTTCAACAATTTCATCACCATTAAGCTATGCGTAGTGTTCATCTATGGATCCCTTTCATTCATAGAGTTCAAGAACCATTTTTTAATTATTATTTTTTGATTGTCTTGTTGTGATATGAACATGTACATGTTGATGATTTGTTGTTTAAATTTCAAGATGATATCTAAAGGTGTTTTCATGAAGTATATGTGTTTGTTAGTTGAAACCCATGAATTTTGGGTGGTTTAATATGGTGAGATTCATGAACACACCTAATACAAAAGAATGCATGCAAAGTGTTTGATAAAATGCCTAGGATGATAGGATTCATGTCCCATGATCTAATAGTGCTTAAATGACAAGTCCGGGCTCTATGCTTTATGATTCCACATGAATTCCACGTTATTGATATGTGTTGTTGTTGTGACATGGATTGAGTACGGTATTAAAGCTATGCAAGTATATACATGTTGTATACATTTCATTTACGTGTATAATATGTTGAGAACTATGCTTAGTGTGAAATCCCCTACTTATGATATTATAAATCGTGGACTCTACTCTTATGATCAAGTCAGTCATGTGTGTCAGTTTCCTTCCATCGAGTCCTGGGGATACTTGTACCCAAAAAATGTAGTTGTTTTCCTAGAGCCATGTCAAGTTATCACGATACTCTCAGTCAAGCCATGATCTATAGAACTCAGTCAGTCACGTAACTCAGGAAATCTCAGAAATCTCATGATCTCAGTTAATTCTCAGATAGTAGTACTATTCCGTCAGTCAATGGAAGTCAGTTACTCAGTCCATGTACAGTCAGTTAATCATGTTCAGTTTCTTTAGATGGGATTAGAAGTTAGAACCGAGTGAACCCAAGGAGGGGAACACACTATCAGATGAGGGTGTGATTCTTAGCAGTCATCCTTGCATCCCAGAACTATGTAGCCAGCATAGGTTGAGACATCAATACCTTTCAATTGAGGGTAGATGAGGTGGCTTAACCTGTCAGATTAGGGTCTCACCATTCTCATTAGAGTACCTACCAGATGAGGGTCACTCACAGCTTGTCCTTACCAGTGGCGCGGTATTGACACCCTTCCAATCAGGGCACAGATTGGACCTCAGCTCGGCTATTATAGCGCATTTGGGGCATGTCAATTAAATAACTACCTCCCACAGTTTCATTCTCGGTCTCAGTGAAAGAACTCAGATAGTTTTTCAGATTTCAGTACCAGGACTGTCAGATACAGTCAATTTAGTTACAGTACGGAGCTCAGATGGTTCCATCA
This sequence comes from Capsicum pubescens, assembly GCA_030864215.1. Lineage (NCBI taxonomy): Eukaryota > Viridiplantae > Streptophyta > Magnoliopsida > Solanales > Solanaceae > Capsicum > Capsicum pubescens. Next base: position 187,176,116 of record CM061548.1, read on the forward strand.
GATTCAGGACTGTCAGACACAGTCATCTATGTTATTAGAATTTTAGTATCAGTCATGTTAGATATCAGTAAACCATGTATTAGAGTACAGATCTAGATATCACTCATTCACGATCTCCGTTACTATGAATGCATGTTTGCACTCTCACGCTCATATTAGTTAGTCAGTTAGCATTGCTTATACATTTAAGCCCTTTTGCATTTAGCCTACCTCACTCGTATACTCAGTACTTTCAGTTGTACTAACGCATTTGCGCTATGTTTCTTTCTTTTATGTTACACCATAGGTTCAGAGACACGAGTTCCAAATCAGCAGTAGCAGTCGCATTTTAGTATACAGAGTTACAGTGAGTCCTCTTCATTCGAGGACGATATATTTTGATTTTATTTATTATTTCGGTTAGCTTTCAGTTTACGGAGTTAGTTTGAGACATGTTCCTTCAACTCCCTACTCAGACAGTACTTAGAGGCTTTCAGATTTTAGATTCATCTTTCAGTTGTTTTGGGTATTCGTTACCCCATATGGATGTTATTGTTTATCAGATATTCTAGTCAGTTGAACCTTATGGCCTATTGTTCATGTTTTTCCACATTTTACACGTATATTATGCAGTTCATAGGTACAGATATCAGTCATGGGTTAGCTTGTGGTCCTTTGAGATCATAAGCACCGTGTAGCATTTCGGTTCAGTAAATCGGGGCGTTACAAACTTGGTATTAGAGCCTAAGGTTCAATAGAGTCCTAGGAAGTCTAAAAACTGCACCTAGTTGATGATAGGCGAATTTACACGCCTATAGTACTATATTTTGCCCATATTTTAGCTAAGTTTTGAGGACAAATTATATAATTCATGCACTTTTAGTCCTTTTTCCTGTAAGTGAGCTAACGAACATGATTAGCAAGTTTTCAGGTATAAATGATGCAGAATTCAGCATTTTATGGATAACTTGACGCCAAAGCAAGCTTCACGAAAGGAGGAAAGCAAAGCTTAGACGCCAAGGACCAAAAGTGGCGCATGGAAAATCTGTCCCGGGCAAAAACAGCAATTCTAAAGACTTTGGGGACTAGCAGTAACTTATTAGGATTAGGATAATGATGCAGTAACCCAGTAGGATTGGGTTAAGTAATGCAGTAGCTTAGTAGGAATAGGATAGGAGTATTATAAATACCCTATTCTGCTAGAGATTTTAATCATTCTTCCATTACTTTTAACTCTGAAAACAATTCTTCTACTTTTAATTCTACTTTTTATTCATCTATTCAATTCTTAATTTCCACAACAAGAGAAACGTTACTCTGCAAGGGAGTTCACGCCTAAAACGCCACACCATACTTTACTACACGAGATTTTTATTGTGGTATATTAATAATGTCTATTGTGATTTTCTTCGCACTCATGGGTAACTAAACTTCTCTGTTGGGGTTATGGAAGCCATATGAGATACTATCTATTTCTATGAGTTTGTGAATTCGTGACACGTATGCTGCTTATATCATTATTCTCTTCATCTTAATCTAAATTCTTTGTGGTTGCAAACGCATAGAATACGCCAGTATAGCATTAACTTGTTCGAAAGAAAAGTTATATGTATGGAAAAGAGATAATGTCAAGGTAATAGGGCACCAACCCCTGTTAAAAAGTTAGTGCCGTAACTGGATTAACCTCTTGGAGAATTCGTACTGTTAGATACGTTTTAAGCTCGAAAGAGTTAAAGTGAAATAGTCCTGGTTAAGGTCGAAAGACGCCTGGATTTACCATCGAATACAATTCTCTATAAGCACATGCATGTCTGAATTCCGCACAACTCATAGCCAATAGAGACGTACAACTCATAAGGTGGACATAACCCCAACTTCTCAATTCTCATTGATTAGAATCTTACTAAACATTCTTTCTTTTTACTTTGCTATTTTCCGTTTTCACTTTGTTACTTTATTGCACGTTACAATCCCCCCTTTTACGAGACTTGCTCCAAAAGTCTAGTAATTTTTGCTTACTCATTGACCGGCTATTCCCTTTGGGATCGATACCCAACCCAATTGGGTTATATATTTGACAACGACCGCTTTACACTCTTATGAGATCTGTAGATTGAGCGTTATCAAAAATTGGCGCTGTTTTCGGGGAATACGGTTGTCAATTAAGTTCGTAATAATTACTAGACCCTTTGGTCAAAGATTCTCGTAATTTTACTTTTAGTTTTTGTTTTTGTTTACTGCAGGTTTTTTATTCTGTGCATGCCCCATACCCGAAGTTCTGGTCAACCGTTATTACCTATCAATCTTGAACCACAACGTATTGGCAGAATGGAAGCACAACACGCAATTGAAAGGATGGCTGCTCAACAGGAACAGGCGAGACTAGCTGCGCTAGCCGCCGCTCAAGTGCATCAACAGAATATTGATAACCCTAGGTGAGCAACAAATCCTGACGATGAGGATCTAGGTGATGACGAGCTACTAAACCCTAGGCATGCCGCTGAGATCACAACACCTGCCAACAGAAGAGATCGTCAAGCTAGGTTTAGGCCTGAACGCCAAGCTATGCAACCAGCTTTTGACGATGATGATGATGATCTTGATGGAGCCGGAGCCACAGGAGCCATTATTCCTCCACCATTGGCACCTGGAGCCAAGTTCAACATCACAAGCACCATGATTCAGTTATTGCAACTCAAGGGATTATTTGGTGGACTATCAGGCGATGATCCGAATATGCACCTCATCAACTTTATTTCTACATGCAAGTCGTTTGACAATCCTGGCGTTGGTCAAAATGCAATTCGATTACGTCTATTTCCATTATCTCTGTCTGGGGAGGCAACTCTATGGTTGAATGGTCTGACTCCTGATTCTATTACAAATTGGAGGCAATTAAAAGACGCTTTCCTAGAAAGATTCTTTCCGCCATCCAAAAAAGCACAAATGAGAGATGAAATCAGCAACTTTCATCAGCTTCCAACTGAAGCCCTTCATGAAACATGGGAGAGGTTCAAGACGAAGCTAATGAGGTGCCCAAACCATCACATGACTAATGTTCACCTAATGGAGATACTTTACAGAGCCTTGAATTCAATAACTAAACCAGTTGTGGATAATGCGGCTGGAGGATCATTCATGGATCTCACCTTTCGTCAGGCAAGCAATATGCTAGACCGGATGACGAAGCAAAGTAGAGCTTGGCATACCAGAGATTCTGAGGTAGCAAGCCCCACTTTATCTATAGGCATGACTGCAGACCAAAGGAGAAGAGAAGAAGAACGTGATCAAGATATGGCGCACATGAAGACACAAGTGGATCTTCTTACAAAGCATCTATTATCAGGGAAGACCGAAAAAGTCAAAGCCATTGCGTCAAAAGAAAGAGACGAATCTGATTCGGATGAAGAGGCCAACTACTTCAACAATCAGGGGGGTTTCCGAGGTAATACCCAAGGAAACCAAGGTCGGAACTATTATGATAAATCTGGAAACAAGGACCAAGGTAGTTGGAAGAACAAGAATGACAAAAGTGGTTTGTATGTTCCCCCTGGAAGACGTGATGCCACCACATCTAGTTCTGGAAATATGGAAGAGATGATGACTAAACTGTTGAAAGGAGTGGAAGCAACCAGCGCGGGAGTAATGGAGGTAATAAATGATTTGTCCTCAATGAAGCAATTGGTTGATTCACATTCCACTTTGATCAAGCAAATAGAGCAGCAATTGAGCCAACTTTCAGCAGCACTCAATCAAATAAAGACTGGCACCTTACCTAGCGACACTGTGCAAAACCCAAGGAATGATGGGTCATGCATGGCCATTACTACCCGAAGCGGTAAGGTGCAGGAAACTTCATCAAAAGGCAAGAAAGTGGTTGACGAAGTAGCAGACATTGATGACAAGGCAAAAGGAGAAGCTGTCGTAGAATCCACCCAAGACGTCCATGATGGTACACCGAGTATGTTGCAGCCTAAAAAGGCTGAAAAACGAAGGCAAGAGGAGAAGGAAGCCGTGGAGAAAACAATTCCATATCCACCACCACCTTTTCCTCAAAGATTGAAGAAGGTGGCGGACGATACAAAGTTCAGCAAATTCATGACTATGTTAAAGCAGCTGACCATTAATGTTCCATTGGTGGAGGCACTTGAACAAATGCCTGGGTATGCGAAATTTATGAAGGATCTTTTGACAAAGAAGTGGGCAGCAAGCTATGAGTTGAAAGATAATGTTCATCACTGCAGCGCAATCGCTACCCGATCACTAGTTCAGAAGAAGGCTGACCCCGGTGCTTTCACTATTCCTTGCACCGTTGGATCTTTGAATTTTGCCAAGGCATTATGCGATTTAGGAGCCAGCATCAATTTGATGCCACTATCCATTTACAAAAAGTTGGGGTTGGGTGATCCTATTCCAACCAATATGAGGCTCGTAATGGCGGATAGGTCGGTAAAACGACCTGTTGGCATTCTATGTGATGTATTGGTGAAGGTTTCTTCATTCATCTTTCCAGCGGACTTCGTTATTTTGGATTGTGAGGCAGACTCAGAAGTTCCCATAATCTTGGGGCGCCCTTTCCTTGCTACGGGAAGTGTGCTTATTGATTTGAGAGCTAATGAGCTTTCATTCCGAATAAAAGACGAAGTAGTTCGCTTTGACGTGTGCAAATCAATGAAGCAACCCAAAGATCTGAATGTATTCTCAGTAGCGGATGTTTATGTTGATGATGAGAAAGAATTACTTGAAGAAGAGCAAACTATTGATGACCCATTGGCGGTTGTGCTCATGAATGGAGAGAGTAAAGATGCTGAAAACTATGAAGAAACTATTGATGCTCTAACAGGATTTGGGTCATATCCTCATGCTCCCAAGAAGCTGGACCTTGATCTCAAAAATCGACCTACACCACCAGCTAAACCATCTATTGAAGAGCCACCCACATTAGAATTAAAGGAGCTGCCTAGTCATTTAAAGTATGCATTCTTAGGAAGCGAAAACACACTTCCAGTCATTATGGTGGTAGATTTGGGTGAGCAACAAGTTGAAGCTCTCATTGCTATTTTACGGAAGTACATTAGAGCTATCGGATGGACCATCGCAGATATTATTGGTATTCCACCTGGGATTTGTACACACAAGATTCAGCTTGAAGAAAATTACACGCCCACCATTGAGCATCAAAGACGTCTCAATCCACCTATGCAAGAAGTGGTAAAGAAAGAAATTATTAAGTGGTTAGATGCAGGAGTTGTGTATCCAATCTCTGACAGTACATGGGTAAGCCCGGTACAATGTGTTCCCAAGAAAGGAGGCATGACGGTGGTCGCGAATGAAAAGAATGAGCTTATTCCACTCAGACCCGTCACCGGATGGAGAGTATGCATGGACTACCGAAAGCTAAATTCATGGACGCTCAAAGATCACTTTCCAATGCCATTTATGGACCAAATGCTAGATCGATTAGCGGGGAAACGATGGTTTTGTTTCTTAGACGGTTATTCCGGCTATAATCAGATTTGTATTGCCCCTGAAGACCAAGAGAAGACAACGTTAACATGCCCATATGGTACGTTTGCCTTCAAACGCATGCCATTCAGGCTATGTAACGGACCAGCCACTTTTCAGCGTTGTATGATGTCCATTTTTTCTGATATGGTTAAAGACACCTTGGAGGTGTTCATGGACGATTTTTCAGTTGTGGGTGAGTCATTTGAATCATGCTTGGAAAACCTAAGTATGGCGTTACAAAGATGTGTTGAATTCAACCTAGTGCTGAACTGGGAGAAGTGCCACTTTATGGTTAAAGAAGGTATCGTCCTTAGGCATAAAATCTCCGAAAAAGGAATTGAGGTTGATCGAGCAAAAATTGAAGTTATTGAGAAGCTACCACCCCCAATTTCAGTAAAGGGAATCCGTAGTTTCCTCGGTCATGCGGGTTTCTATCGACGGTTTATCAAAGACTTCTCCAAAATTGCTAGTCCATTGTGCAAACTCTTGGAGAAAGATGAAAAATTTGACTTCAATGAAGATTGTTTGAAAGAATTCGAATGCCTCAAAGGAAAACTAATTGAAGCTCTTATCATGGTAGCACCAGATTGGTCTTTACCGTTTGAAGTTATGTGTGACGCTAGTGGGGTAGCATTAGGCGTTGTACTTGGTCAGAGAAGGGAGAAATTATTCCATCCTATCTACTATGCAAGCAAGGTCCTGAACGAAGCCCAGAAGAACTACACTGTCACAGAACAAGAGCTTCTAGCGGTTGTGTATGCTTTTGAAAAGTTCTGTGCTTATTTGCTGGGAACCAAAGTGGTAGTTCATACTGATCATGCAGCTCTGAGATATCTAATGACAAAGAAGTATGCGAAACCAAGGCTAATTCGATGGGTATTGTTGCTGCAAGAATTTGATTTCGAGGTAAAAGATAGAAGAGGTTGCGAGAACCAAGTGGCTGATCATCTATCTAGACTCGAGAACGAGAATATAGCGCAGCCTGATCTTGAGATTGATGATGCATTCCCTGACGAAAAGATCTTAGCCACAATAATGGAAGAGTTACCATGGTATGCAGACTTTGCGAATTTTGTGGTGAGTAATGTGATGCCTGCAAATCTATCTTTCCATCAAAAGAGGAAGTTCATGCATGATGTAAAACACTACTTTTGGGATGAGCCATATTTGTTTCGACGATGCGCGGATGGTGTTATCAGGCGATGCATATCCCATGTAGAGGTGCCGAATATATTGGAAGCATGTCACACTTCCCAAGTTGGGGGACATCACGCAGGTAATCGGACAGCAAGGAAGGTATTGCAAAGTGGATACTATTGGCCTTCGATATTTAGAGATGCCTACGAATTTGTGAGAAGATGCGGCCAATGTCAGAGACAAGGCACAATTTCGAAACACCATGAGATGCCCATGACGAAAATTCTTGAAGTTGAGCTATTTGATGTATGGGGTATTGATTTCATGGGCCCATTCGTAAATTCGTTTGGAATGAAATACATCCTAGTCGCTGTAGATTATGTTTCAAAATGGGTCGTAGCAGTAGCATTGGCCGACAATGAAGGAAAGCGTGTTGTAGCATTCTTGAAGAGAAATATCTTCTCTCGCTTTGGAGTACCACGTACTATCATAAGCGATGGAGGATCTCACTTTTGCAACAAGCTGTTCAAATCCGTATTGGCCAAATATGGTGTCAAGCAACATAAGGTAGCCACACCTTATCACCCACAAACTAGTGGACAGGTAGAGGTTTCCAATCGAGAGATCAAGAAAATCCTTGCTAAGACTGTAAATGCTAATAGGAAGGATTGGTCTCGGAAGCTGGATGATGCACTATGGGCTTATAGGACTGCATTCAAAATGCCAATTGGCATGTCCCCGTACCAACTAGTTTATGGAAAGGCTTGTCACTTGCCCATTGAGCTCGAGCATAAAGCATTGTGGGCGTTAAAGCAACTTAATTTGAATTGGGATGATGCCATGAATCTGAGATTGGAGTAGCTGAATGAGATGGATGAATTCTGTCTACATGCATACGAAAGAGAAGACCTCTACAAGGAACGGATGAAAAAGTATCATGATCAGCGGATTGTTCAACGAAACTTTCAAAATGATGATATGGTACTTCTTTTCAATTCCAGACTGAAGCTATTCCCAGGTAAGTTAAAGTCCAAATGGTCTGGTCCGTACAAAGTTACCCAAGTCTACTCGTCTAGAGTAGTTGAGCTAGAAGACGATAATGGTATTGTCTTTAAGGTGAATGGCCAACGAGTAAAACCATATATCGGTCGTCTTGACTCGATAAACTATATGGCCACCATCTACCTCGACGAAGTCTAAGGACTCGAGGTAACTATGTCGTGCCGCGACAATAAATCAAGCGCTAGATGGGAGGCAACCCATCGTTTTTCATTCTTTCTTTCGTTCTACTAAGTGTTTGTTTTCGTTAAATAAAAATCCAAAAAGAAGAGTCGTGCCACGACCAAAACTAAGGCGCTTGATGGGAGGCAACCCATCGTTCTAATCGTTTTTGTTGCTTTTGAGTAAGTGTAGGTGCAAGAGGTGTAAAGGAGGAGATTGAGTTCAACTCTTGATTTGAAAGAATTGCATGTTCAAGGTGGTAAGTTAGGATTGAAGAAGCAAAAGACTATGGGTTGGGCATTGCCTATGAAAATATAGGCAAAGAACAAGGCAAGGCCTATGTAAATCTAGGCCACGAACAAGGCAAGGCCTATACTATGGCCTAAGCTCTCGGAATCTAGTGTGCCATAGCATAGGCGCCGCCCATGCCTAAGTATGCCATAGCATAGGCGCCGCCTATGCAAAAGCATTTTGTCTCTGAATCTCATGTGCCATGGCATAGGCGCCGCCTATGCCTAACAATACCATGGCATAGGCGCCGCCTATGCTCAACAATGCTTTACAAAAGGCGCCGCCTATGGTCACTTTTGGTCTCCAAATCCGATTTTAAATGGGTCAAAACCCGACCCAAGATTGCCCTATAAATAAGAAACTTAGTCTTAGACCAAAAATACATTGCAAACCTAAGAAAAGCGCCGCCTACCTCTCCAAATTCTCTCAAAAATTTTCCTTTTGCTCTTTTACTTCACAAGAACATCTTCCAAAGGCATCAACCAAGTAAGTACTTCTTTGTTCTTCTTTTATATTCCGTAAGTACTACAATACTACGCCTACAATAAATTGTTAGATCTTGAAGTAGTATTGGTGATTTGAATGTGGTTGATTTGTTGTGATACTACTAAGTGAGTGAAAGAATACGTAAGGATGATTTTAACTTGTTTCCAATTTTTCTTTGATTTTCATACACTGTCATACTTTTGCGGAATTGACATGAGCACGAAAATTGCATAATCTTGTAAATAGAAATCTTACATGTTGGAATGACTTGTTCATCGAGATGAGAATCATGGTTAAACTACCAACTTGTGAGGTTGTGATTATTTCTAAATGTTATAACTTGATTCAATCTCTATGTAGTAGTCTTGATCAAAAGATGTATCAACCATGAAAGTATTGCCAAGATTTTTTTGGAAGTATGACTGCACTGATTATATTGTTGGAATATAGCGCCTAAAACGTATATCGATGAAGTCTGAGTAATCGACATCGTTCACTTCACTAGTCTGTACCAACAAACTAAGTGTGGGGTGGTGCCACTACTGCTTGTTCATTGATTGTATCCACCGAGATGAAGCTAAGATGAATATTATTTTAGTCTCAGGTACAATGGCACCCAAAGCAAGACAAGGCAAAGATAAGGCTACCACTTCACAAAAAGTCAAGAAAAGAGGCCAAAAAGAGCAAGGAGAATCATCCTCGATGCAACTACCACGCCGCATGTTCGGAATAAAATGGGTTCTTGAGGAGGAAGAAAAGGAATGGTATAGGAACAACAAAGAAAGAAAATATGTTCATGTGGACTTGATAAACAAGGAAAGCCTAGCAAAGAAAGAACCGCGCATGTTGGCCAAGATCATGGCATTACATCTGGATTTCATCTTCCGAGACATAGGAGAATGCAATCTCGATTTAACAAGAGAATTCTATGCCAACTGGTCACCGAAAACCACAGGAAGCGAGGTCAAGATTCGGGCCAAGTTTTACAACTCAATGCGGATTTCTTCAACTCCTTTCTCGGCTTGCCTTCAGTCGATCCATCACCATTCAAGGAGCTGTACAGTAGACCTCCATATAGAGCTATTCGACACACACTCTGTGGAACAAGATCCATGGCACGCTGGAGTAGACACAAGGACACCAGTCGACACAACACCTTCCCATATGCTCCTTTGAATAGGGAAGCAAGGATATGGTTGCGCATAGTCAACTCTTGCCTAATTCCAGGGACTCAGTACACCAAGATAACAAGAGATAGAGTTTTCTTGGTATACACATTAATGACGAATGTCCCTATTAATGTCGGGGTAATTATTCATTCCACAATGCGGAAAGCCAGGCTACACAAAAGGTCCCACTTCAGTTTTGGCAACCTGTTGACTGCAATACTAAGGAAAAAAGACATCGAAGAGGAACCGGCTGATCACAAACTACCACACAACAGAAACAAGGTTGACCTCACGAAGGTTAAAAATGTTGAAACCACGCATGGAGTCAACCTTACCACTTCAGAAAGGCATGCTCGCGACGAAAGCTTCTCCCGCCATTTATATGGCATGATGAAGTTTACCATGATGAGCGGGGGTCGTGTTCCAACTGCTGCAGAGCTCCAACAGTTGGATTATGACTACCCAATGAATGAGCATGCGAGGGCGATGTGTGGAGTAGGTGTATATTTTGAGGAACCTCTTGATGACGACATGCCAACCGATGATGATCGACGAATGCCAGACTCCGACGTGGAAGAGAACTCTGATGACGACGACTCTGATGACGATTCCGATGCAGGGGGTATGACCCCAGACATAGAGGATGAGTTCGACTAATCAGGTTCTTCTTATTTATTTTTCACTGAGGGTAGTGTGTCCCGTCTAAGTGTGGGGTACTGGTATTTGCATGCTATACTTCTTTATCTGCATTTGCATTTATTTATGTTATTTATGTTTGGTTGTTTGATTTAGTTAGTAGTCGTAGATTTTTTTTATTTTGATGCATGAAATTGTTCTGATAGGCGGCATGGTGTTATGACAAGAGTTTGTGCTAGAATCATTACTATGGAGACACTTAGGCTCTAAGTGTGACTCACTGTGTGATAATTGTGTGGTTTAATTCATTCATCTGTTGGGTCAAGAGTCTATATTGCTCCCAATAAAGTTAACCATGTGCCTTGTGTGTGTGAGATGATAGTATATTCTATGCTTGTGACTGATGCTAGAACTTGTCTGGTGTGTGTGTAAAGCGAAATAAAGAGTGTGAGTTTAGGAGATGATTTAGGCATTTCTTTGGCAACCAATACTTGTTTACCTTCGTTTTACCTACCCGTGGACATTATCCTAGTCAACCCCTTTGAGCCTTTAAGCCATTTTCTTTGACAGCCTCATATGTAAGCCTAATCCATTTTTTCCAAGACCATAATTTGATCCAAATTCCTAAGTGCTTTAAGTTGTGAAGTCATGTGACAAAATAAGAGGAAATTAGGTGAGAGTGATGCCTTAAAGTGTATTGGTACTTGAATTTGTTATGAAAAAAAATGGCTATTATGGAGGTATGTTATAAAAAAAAAGAAAAAAAAAAGAAAGAGAAAAGAAAAAGAAATAGAAAAACAAAAAGATAAATTGTGTTTATGATTAAATAAAAAGATAATTATGCTTGAATGGCAAAATTAGGTGAAAAGGGGTGATAGATGAAAGAAAGGTAGCAGGGTTGATTAAAAGAAAGTGTTAATGGCATAATGTGATGTATTAAAGCGCTTAGGAACATAGTCACTATTTCTGGCCAAAATAGTCCTACCCGTCCCTTAGCCTACATTACAACCTATAGAAGACCTATTTGATCCTAAGCTTATCATTCTGATATTTAGTGGAACATTACACTATGGGCAAGCCTATGGTCATCAGTTGCAACATATGAATTCTTTGTGAGAGTGAGAGCAAGGATAATCTTATACCCATGTTCTGAAAAATGCAATACTTATGAGTGATTATGGGTAACATCTTATGTGAGACACACATGGTTGATGAGTTTTGGGTAGTCTTGTATGATTCTTTGTGCCTTAACTTGTGGATACGATTTAACCATCATCACGAGTCTATGTTGGAGGTTAAATGGTTTCTAGTAGTGATCAGAAAACTACTCTTTGTTAATAATTGTTATGCTTGTCTTGAGGAATATTTTGTGTGGTTACTGTGAAACCCTAAGTAAATGTTTAGATGGACATGATAGTTTGTTCGAGGACAAACAAAGCTTTAAGTGTGGGGTGTTGATGATAGGCGAATTTACACGCCTATAGTACTATATTTTGCCCATATTTTAGCTAAGTTTTGAGGACAAATTATATAATTCATGCACTTTTAGTCCTTTTTCCTGTAAGTGAGCTAACGAACATGATTAGCAAGTTTTCAGGTATAAATGATGCAGAATTCAGCATTTTATGGATAACTTGACGCCCAAGCAAGCTTCACGAAAGGAGAAAAACAAAGCTTGGACGCCAAGGACCAAAAGTGGCGCATGGAAAATCTGTCCCGGGCAAAAACAGCAATTCTAAAGACTTTGGGGACTAGCAGTAACTTATTAGGATTAAGATAATGATGCAGTAACCCAGTAGGATTGGGTTAAGTAATGCAGTAGCTTAGTAGGAATAGGATAGGAGTATTATAAATACCCTATTCTGCTAGAGATTTTAATCATTCTTCTATTACTTTTAACTCTGAAAACAATTCTTCTACTTTTAATTCTACATTTTATTCATCTATTCAATTCTTAATTTCCACAACAAGAGAAACGTTACTCTGCAAGGGAGTTCACGCCTAAAACGCCACACCACACTTTACTACACGAGATTTTTATTGTGGTATATTAATAATGTCTATTGTGATTTTCTTCGCACTCATGGGTAACTAAACTTCTCTGTTGGGGTTATGGAAGCCATATGAGATACTATCTATTGCTATGAGTTTGTGAATTCGTGACACGTATGCTGCTTATATCATTATTCTCTTCATCTTAATCTAAATTCTTTGTGGTTGCAAACGCATAGAATACGCCAGTATAGCATTAACTTGTTCGAAAAAAAAGTTATATGTCTGGAAAAGAGATAATGTCAAGGTAATAGGGCACCAACCCCTGTTAAAAAGTTAGTGCCGTAACTGGATTAACCTCTTGGAGAATTCGTACTGTTAGATACGCTTTAAGCTCGAAAGAGTTAAAGTGAAATAGTCCTGGTTAAGGTCGAAAGACGCTTGGATTTACCATCGAATACAATTCTCTATAAGCACATGCATGTCTGAATTCCGCACAACTCATAGCCAATAGAGACGTACAACTCATAAGGTGGACATAACCCCAACTTCTCAATTCTCATTGATTAGAATCTTACTAAACATTCTTTCTTTTTACTTTGCTATTTTCCGTTTTCACTTTGTTACTTTATTGCACGTTACAATCCCCCTTTTATACCCAACCCAGTTGGGTTATATATTTGACAACGACCGCTTTACACTCTTATGAGAGCTGTAGATTGAGCGTTATCACTAGTAGAGTCTTGTACATGGGTGTGTTGCGTTCCATATTTATGTACAGGAGGCTATGAGATGTTTTAGGAACAGTTTCCCTTCTATCAGTATTCATGTCATGCTAGTGAGCATAATCTCAAGTTAAACTCTCAGTCTAATCTGTTCTTCTCTTATTTCAGAACATGCCTCCAAAGAGAAGAAACAAGCCAGCTCCTCAGCTCGAAAATCCTTTGGGCAAACATGTTTCTCATGCAAAGTTTAGGGCGGCATTCACCACACTTGCTCAGTTCGTGGCTACTCAAAATGAACGGCCACCAGTATTCCAGCCAATCCAGTGGCCAACTCAACCGCATCTAGGATTCGGGACTTCACCCGAATGAACCCTCCATCTTTCTTCGGGTCTAAGTCTGATGAAGACCCTCAAGAATTCATTGACCAAGTCCAGAAGGTCATAGACATCATGGGAGTTACTTCTTGTCAGAGTGTCGAGTTAGCTGTATACCTGTTACAAGATATTTCTCATGCTTGGTACAAACAGTGGAAGTCTGAAAGGTTAGAGGATGCTGGTCCTATAGAGTGGGAGGAATTTGTCACGGCTTTCTTAGATAGATTCTTTCCCCAAGAGATGAGGGAGGCAAAAGTTCTAGAGTTCATCAACCTCAGGCAGGGAAATATGATGGTTAAAGAGTATTATCTTAGATTTACTCAGTGAGCCAGATATGCCCCTCATGTGGTTGCAGACAACAGGGCTAAGATGAGCAAGTTCGTGTCAGGGGTGAATGATACTGTGGTAAATGAGCGTAAGTCTGCGATGCTGAACAGTGATATGACTTTAGCCAGGCTCATGACCCATGCTCAGCAAATAGAGGAGTAGAAGATTAGGACTAGGGAGAGGCAAAACAAGAGGGCAAGGTCAGGCAGTTTCAGTTTTACTCAACCCAAATCGGAAGGAGAAAACCGTTTGTAGTTTCATCCTAAGTCAGCAGTTCCAGATCCTTCCTCCGCCAGTGCCCCAGTGCTGAAATTCAAAGATGGCAACCGAGATCGAGCACCAGGTTCTAAGTCTCAGGGCAGTGTCAGCAGTGCCCGAACTAATCCCCTATGTCAGACTTGTGGTAAGAACTACAAGGGTACTTGTAGAGCTGGAGGCAATGTTTGTTTCGGTTGTGGCAAGCCAAGTCATAGAGTTAGAAACTTTCCCCAGTCCGGTTATCAGGGTCAGCAAAACCGTTCCACAGCTCAGTCTGGTCGCCCGAACCAGCAGGGTGCCATTTCTAGTGCTACTAGTGGGCAACGTCCAAATCATCTTTATTCTCTCCAGACCCGACAGGATCAGGAAAATTCTCCTGATGTCATTACTGGTACATTATAGATTTTCCATCTTCATGTTTATGCTTTGCTAGATCTAGGTGCATCCTTGTATTTTGTTACTCCTTATATAGCAGCCGATTTCAGAGTCAATCCTAAAACTTTAGCAGAGCCCTTCTCAGTCTCTACCCCAGTAGGTAAATCTATCATAGCCAAACGGTTATACAGGAACTGTCCGATTATGATATTCCACAGAGCCACTTCAGCAGATTTAGTCGAATTAGAGATGACTGACTTTGATGTCATCCTCGGAATAGATTGGCTTCATTCCTGCTATGCCACAGTCGACTGCAGAAACAGAATAGTCCAGTTTCAGTTCCCAAATAAACCCGCCCTTGAGTAGAAGGGTAGTGTATCCACTTTCATAGGTCAGCTTGTTTCCTACCTTTGGGCAAGGAAAATGATATCTAAGGGATGTGTTTATAATCTTTTTCATGTTAAGGATTCTAGTTCCGAGACTCCTAGTCTTGAATCGGTTCTAGTTGTAAACGAATATTCATATATCTTTCCTGAAGATCTCCTAGGAATTCCTCCCAAAAGGGAAATAGACTTCGGCATTGATCTTCTTCCAGACACTCAGCCTATTTCTATTCCGCCATACAGAATGGCCCCTGCAGAACTTAAGGAACTGAAAGAACAGTTGAAGGATCTCTTAGATAAGGGATTAATTAGACCCAGCATTTCACCGTGGGGGGCACCAGTCTTATTTTTGCGTAAGAAAAATAGTTCTCTAAGGATGTGCATTGATTACCGTCAGCTCAATAAAGTTATGGTCAAAAACAGGAATCCACTTCCTCGGATAAATAACTTGTTTGACCAACTTCAGAGTGCCAGTTATTTCTCCAAGATAGACCTCAGATCAGGCTACCATCAACTCAGAGTTAGAGAATGTGACATCCCAAAGACAGCTTTCCATACTCGATATGGTCACTTCGAGTTTCTAGTCATGTCCTTTGGTCTTACCAATGCCCCAGCCGCTTTTATGGACTTGATGAACCATGTGTTTAAGTAGTACTTGGACATATTTGTCATAGTCTTCATAGATGATATTCTGGTCTATTCCCGCACTGAGCACGATCATGCAGACCATCTCAGAACAGTACTTCAAACCCTCAAAGATCCCAGTTATTCGCAAAATTCAGTAAGTGCAAAAGGGGCATTAAAGGTAGGTAAGAGTTTCACATCGATTGGAGAATGCACTGGTGTTTTGCTTATATGGACTTGAACAATCCTCTCCTCATGAGCTAGTTTTTAGGATTAAGTTAGGTCACGTGTCGTATCTTTACAAAAAATGTATAGCTATTTCTACAAACTAAAAGAAATAAAATTTTCTTATAACTTCTTTTGCCTCTATTAAATCAGTTAATCTAAAACTCTCCTTATTTTCAAATCTCACCTCAGCGATCAAAGGATGGACATCACTTTAAGAGATAGTATATGATGGTGAGTTCTAGTTCCTTCAAGAGATGCATCATTTCTTTTTAAAAACTCAAATTTTTTGTGTTGGATTTGTATGGTCAATATCACAGGTGTTGGAAACGTTCAAACCCACTCCTCAATTAAGAACGAGTGTACACGACCATCACTAGTATAGCTACCCTACTCGGAGTAGGGGTCGATCCTATAGGAAATAGGATTGGACTTTTGACCCTACTAGTTTAAAATTCACTAATCTTTTGCGTATTATATAACTAAAAATGGGGGGTGAAAGAACTAGATTATCTAACAGTATCATTTGATTCAACACTTCATCGACTTTGTATCAAATAAAGAGGAACTTAGGGATGTGCTTGATTGGATCGAGTTAGTGTAATAAAGAGGTGTGACTTGCTTCATAATCACTATTGATACGGGAAAGATTGTCACCTATATTTATGATTTCTTAATCCACAAACATATTTTACCTTGGGCTTTCTCAAACCCCAAGGTGTATTCAACTCTCCCAATCAATAATCTTCAAGTTAATTGCCCTATCTCTAGCAATAATCAGTATTTTAAAAGGCAGCACGGGGCTCTCCTTAAGGCTCGCCTTGGGGTGAGGTATAGCAAAAAATGCCCTAAGGTATTGAGGGAAGGCAATAGTATCGAAAGGCAAACGCCCCAAAATTTGAGGCGTTTGCCTAAGCATCGAGGCGTTCACCTAAGCGTGAGGCGAAAATTAGAGATAAGCCTAGAAAGTTACAACATAAAATATTTTTTTCTTATTAAATCTCTAATTTAAACTTCATACTAAAATATATGATTGATAAATACTGAAATCTAAAGCAAAAGAAAACTTAAAAGTCACACTTTCAAATGTATTGGTCGGTGGTTGTCGACGACGCCGCTATTCAAGAAGATATTGAATGTACTTTCTTCTTCCTAATTCCTTTCTTTTCTTTTAGTTCTTTTCAAGTCGCATTGAGATGAGCTTTTAAGTCATTTACTTTTTTGCTCTCTTTTAAAATATAATATATGGTATATAAGTGCGTAAATAAATTGATCGAGTTACAAGAAGGTGAGAGTTGATTAATAATGTACTATTTTTTTATAAAATATTTATTTATAATTATATTAATTTATAAAATATACAAAATTAAAGAGATATGCAAGGCTTATTCCCCAATGCCTCAGGGCTTACATCTTGCCTTATACCAGGTAAAACGTCTCGCCTTACGCCCCCGCTTTTAAAAACACTAGCAATAATTATTAAATGACTTTCATTCAAGTCCTTGCTAGTGATTTCTTCTCATAATCCTTATCCTCTTTCTCAATCAAGACACACATTATAACACAATTGATGTTCGCAACCTCCAATTTCAATTAAATCACGAAGAAATTACTAGATTAAAAATCAATAGCCATTAATTGAAGCAAATCATCACTAATTAACCCACCATTACATACCACTAGATATGGGATTTAGCTATTCATAGTTAAGGGAAAAGAAAGTATACCAACATTATCTCCAATATTAGTCATAGATTAATTATTCAAAAGAAAATGCAAAATCTACAATAGAAATCCAATACTTGTTCATCAAGCTCAATTACTTGCTTCTAAAGTATGAATATTCCAACAACTGCTGAATGAATGATGTTAAATTAAACAACGGAAAAAGGCCTAAAATGCCTTTCAACTACGTAAAATAGTGCAAAAACACCCTCCGTCTATTTATTGGGCCTAAAATGCTCTTTCTGTCTACCTATTGGGCCTAAAGTGCCATTCTCACCTACTTATTGGGACTAAAATTCCCTTTTCGTCTATCTATTGGACATATTTTGCCCTTTATTTAGGAAAATTACGTGAAAAGGTCATCCTTAAAACTTAATTACATAAATAATAGTATTTTTTCAATATTACAAAAATAAAATATATATATATATATATATATATATATATAGCCATTTAAAAAAATCAAAAAAGATAATTATAATTTCTAATTTAATGCTATAACTAATTATCAATTCACCTTAATTTAAGAGATATATTTTCAATCTTCAAATTAAAAGTGGAAAAAGTAAATCCCTGCTTTCAAATCTTTCTCTCTCTTATATTCAAAATTCAAACATTTTTAAATAAACTAAGTATTTCATTATTTGCTCATGTATGTTTCATGTATGTTAATAATCTAATATTATTTTATTATCATGTATTTTTAATTCTAATGTAATAGGTTAACCATAATTTTTTATAGATAAATATTTATGGAATAAAAATCATCATGTTAGAAGTACAGATATACCATGTATTTTTGTTGTATAAATATAATTTATGTCAAAGTCAGATTATTATTATATTTTTTATAAAATTTATGGGATAAATATTCATGGTATATCTCATTATGCCGGAAGTACTTTGTTAAAAAATTATTTATTAAATATAAATATATATATTCAATATTACATGGTATAAACTTTTTATATATAAAATATACCATGTGTTTATGGTATAAATATAATTTATATGGTATAAATATATCATGTATTTTTATGATATAAATAAAATTTGTATAATCTATCAATATACCATGAATTTTTATGGTATAAATATATCATATATCTAAGTCGGGGGTCTATCAGAAACAGCCTCTCTACTTCACCTGAGTTAGTGGTATGGTCTGCGTACACTCTATCCTCCCTAGACCCCACTAGGGAATACACTGGATATGTTGTTGTTGTTGTTGTTGAAATATACCATATATTTTTATAGAGGCGTCATAAAAGCAAGCAATAAAAATGAAAAACATAAAATTTTGATGTAGTATATAAAAAAATAAATGAACAAAGGCTTCCATAAAAATAGGCAATAAATAAGAAATATGAAATTTAATATATAATTATTTTTCTATATATTAGAATCTGTTATAAAAGTAAATATTTATTGGGTTAAATATTGGACCTAAAATGTCCTTTCCATATATCTATTGAACATATTTTGCCCTTTATTTAGGTAAATTACATGAAAAGGTCATCCTTAAAACTTAATTACATAAATAATAGTACTTTATCAACATTACAAAAATAAAAGTTATATATATAGCCATTTAAAAAAATTAAAAGAAGATAATTGTAATTCCTAATTTAATATTATAACTAATTATCAATTCACCTTAACTTAAGAGATATATTTTCAATCTTCAAATTAAAAGTGGAAAAAAGATAATCTCTGCTTACAAATCTTTCTCTCTCTTATATTCAAAATTCAAACATTTTTAAATAAACTAAGTATTTCATTATTTGCTCGTGTATGTTTCATTTTGTTTTCATGTATGTTAATAATCTAATATTATTTCATTATCATATATTTTTAATTCTAATGTAATAAGTTAACCATAAATTTTTATGGATAAATATTTATGGAATAAAAATCATCATGTTAGAAGTACAGATATATCATGTATTTTTGTTGTATAAATATAATTTATGTCAAAATCAGATTATTATTATATTTTATATATAATTTATGGGATAAATATTCATGGTATATCTCATTATATCGGAAGTACTTTTCCTGTTAAAAAATTATTTATTAAATATAAATATATATTTTCAATATTACATGGTATAAACTTTTTATATCTAAAATATACCATGTGTTTATGGTATAAATATAATTTATATGATATAAATATATCATCTATTTTTATGATATAAATAAAATTCGTATAATATATAAATATACCATGAATTTTTATGGTATAAATATATCATATATTTTTATGAAGGCATCACAAAAGCAGGCAATAAAAATGAAAAACATACAATTTTGATATAGTATATATAAAATAAATGAACAAAGGCTTCCATAAAAATAGGCAATAGATAAGAAATATGAAAATTTAATATATAATTATTTTTCTATTTATTAGAATCTGTTATAAAAATAAATATTTTATATGTTATATCTGACAACCAACTAATATGGCTATGTATATGTAATAATATTTTTAAAAATGGTTATTTATGTTGTTTTTCTTTTTATTTATCAGATCAATTTTAGAATGACGAAAAATTAATATTGTGCACTATTTATTTGGCTAACATTAATAAAAATTATACGATTTTTATGTAGTTTAATAAAGATAAGTTGTGGTATTATATAATTTTTTCTTAAATAAAAGGGTAAAGTGGCCCCAATAGGTAGACGTACGGGTATTTTAGGCCAAATAGATAAACAGGATGGGTATTTTAGGCTTAATAGGTAGACGAAAGATATTTTTGCATCATTTCGCATAGTTGACGGACATTTTAGGCTCCTTTGCAATAAACAATTGCGTTTTAGTAATGCGGAGCACGATAATTATAAAATTGCCACTGAAGAAAGAATGTGAGCTCTGTCCGGCTCGCATAAAGGAAATGTGACATCAAAGTATGTGGTGCAACGGATGGGGTTGCTCCTTCCTTAATCAGAGGTCTCGAGTTCGAGCTCTGAGTATGGAAAAACTTTTGGTATGAGAAAAAGAAAAGGAAATGTGAGCTGCAAAACTGCTTCTAAGCTTGCAATGTTGGTTCCAATTTTTTTGGTTCCGCTACTTATTGTCCACTTGTGCATTGTGATTGACAGCTCGAACAATAGTTACACAATACGCATAATTGGAGCCAATATCGCATAGTCCCGACTTGATAAGCACTTCCAGTCTTGTTCACTTGTGCGATCTTCTGCCTTGTTATGCGATACGCATTACACTTGTGTGAACCACATTTTTGGCGTTTCTCTTTTTCTTCCATGTTGTTGCTTCTTTTTGACACTTTGATGCTCCATTGTTGAACCGGTTCGTGTAATCGGACAAAAAGGAAAATTCCCTTTTCAAAATGGGAACTCCTCAATGGTAAATAAAGATCCCAAATGTTAGGTATCGAGTTCAAGTCTAGATATGTGTCCAAAAACTACCTTTAAAATCTAGATTCAAATTGCACTTATGCAAAGTATTTACAGAGCTCTCTGGTACATGTTACTAGCGGAGATGACAGGTATCGTGAAATTAGTTGAGGTATGACAAACAAATCGAACACCGCAGTTATTCAAAAAAGTTTAATAAACTAGTGAATAAAAATTGTTCTTAGGAAAGGACAATGTTCGGCATTCGGTAATAAAGTAAGTGCAAGAGCCTTCAATCAAATAGTTTTGGACTTAATCAACTACCTGTTACTCCCTTCGTTCATCAATACTTATTTATTTTACTAAAAATAGATGCCATTTTAAAAAATTAATGGATAATTTACCCATTTTATTCTTATTTATTAATTATAATCAATAGCCCATATATTTCTTAAAACATTAAATTTATTATAGAGAAAAGGAACCCCATAATCATTGGGCCAAAGAAATTCCACCAAATGACCAATTCAAAATATGGTAACTTATATAAATCCCTGAATCTTTAAGTATATTACATAAAATCCCGACTATTTTGTTAATTATATTTTATCCAGATTTTTGAAATGGTGATACATATGTTATACGATGATACATATAAAAAATTGATACATTTGAAACTGACAAAGATATTTATTTAAAGAAATAATAGATTCTCTTTTATTCTGTAGAGCAAATCACAATAATCAGTTATACAATGAGTTAATCAGATTCAAAAAAAAAAAAAATTCAATACCCTAATTTTTGTCACTGGGTCGTCGGCACTATCAATAGCAGTTGATGACAAATTCATAGAGCATCCATTAGTATAATTGCTTCAAATTCAATAGATTAATAAATTGTCGGTTTGAAAAAAGAGCTCCTGCAAGAACCTGTGTGTTTTGTGTGGAGTGAATAACAGGACAATTTTAACGTAAAGGAAAGAAAATAGATAGAAATGAGTTTCTTATCGGAGAAGGTCGGCTGACCAACTTTAACTTGCCGATTCACCTTCGCTGATTATTATTTGAATTATTATTTGGTGGCAGGAGATTACTATGTGATACATCTGAAATATGTGTAATACATTTGTTTGAAGTTTGAAATGTATCACCCATTAATATCATATGAATCACCCAATAATTGATGACGCCAGTGGGGTGATTTTTTTGGTAGGCTGTTATGGGGGTTTCAAGTGGTGAGTGGGTCCTTTTTTAGTGGACCAGTGCTGGTTCACCGGAACAGTGAGCTCCGGTGATGGGGATGACTGCTCTATTTTTAGATACAGTGTGAACAAAATGTATCACTCATTAATAACATATGAATCACTCAATAATTGAAATAAATAATTGTATCTACCATATGAATCGCTATAAAATACCATATATATCACTCATTAATATCATATGAATCACCTAATAATTGAAATAAATAATTGTATCTACCAAATGAATAACCATAATATAATATGTACCACCCATTAATATCATATGTATCACCCGTTAAAATCATACAAAATGTATCTATCGTATGAATCACCATAATACCCATATAATGATATCATATTTATCATTCATATGAATCACCATTAAAGAATAAACATGTATGAATAACTAAATAAATTTATATATGTATCAATAGATTTTAAAGAAAAAAAAAATGAAAGAGATTTTAGGAGAGGAGAAAAAAAAGTTGCATGCGTTAATGGAGGAGGAAAAATCAGGAAGAAAAATGATTTAAGCGTTAATGGAGGAGAAAAAATCAGGAAGGAAGATTATTTAATTGTTGATAGTTAGGGAGATATTTTAGGGAAGGAAATTTTTGGAAAAAAAAAAAATAGCTTGAACGAGTTAATGGTGGAATAAAATTAGGATGTAGGGTTTTGATGATATGTATCAAGAGTAAAGTTGAAAATCAGAATTTTATGTAAAATTTTTTAAAAAATAAGGAATATTAGTAATATAGTCTCTTTAAGTTTAAAATTTGTGTAATTTATCCTTCAAAATAATAGCATGGGATAGCCAATCTGGTATAGTATTTCCATCAACCAGGCATTTTTAAATTTGGGTCATTTTGGCCATTTTCAACTAGTTTAGTTTAGTTTTTTTGGGGTTTCTTTTTTAGATTGTTAGTTGTACCTTTTTTTGTTTCAGTACAATTTTTTGGATAAAAGAATCTACTTTTTCAAACAATTAAATACAATTGTATAGAAACTGTATAATTGTTGAATACAATATGTATATGTATAACATATATATATATATATAGTTGTTGTATCGAATATGTATTTGTATAAGATATATATAGAAGCTGTATAGTATGTATCTGTATAAGATATATATATAGAAATTTTATAGAATCTGTATAGTTGTTGTATAAAATATGTAAGTAAATGATTATTGCAGTTACAAGTTATATAGGGTATATATAAAAACTGTATATAATGTGAATAGAAACTGCATAGTTGTTATAATACATACATACATACATACATATATATATATATATATATATATATATATACACATATATATATATACATTATATATTGTGTATAATGTGTATAGAACAATATGATTTTGTATAAAATAAGTATTTGAATGATTATTGCAGGTAAAAATTGAATAGGATATATATAGAAACTGTATGTAATGTGTATAAAAATTGTATAGTTGTTGTATCGAATATATGTGTGTGTGTGTATATATATCAAAATTGTATCATTGGTTGTATAAAATGTGTATATATATAGATTGTGTATAGAATATGTATAACTATTGTATAAAATATGTATTTGAATTTGGTATCAAAGATACATTTATTTGATGTTAAATATTGCATTAAGAAGAACAGTTATCATAATGTTATAAAATTGTATTTGATTGTATAAATTGTAATTAAAAGAATAGGTTTTCATTAAAAAAAAAAAAAGGAGCTACAGAAAAAAAGAGTAAAGAAAAAAGAAGCGGTGAGGAAAACAAAAGAGCAGTGAATTTAAAACTGGAGCAACGAAATTTTCTTTTAAAAAAGGTTGAGCAATTACAAAAATGTGAAAATAGAGCAGCGATTTTTTTACAAAAATAAAAAATAAAAGAAACAAGCAAAAGAAAAAACTAGAAAATTGTAGTTGGCTTTCAAAAAAATAAACGAGCAATTTTAAAAAATATAAAAATGAAAAAGCAGCCTAAGAAGGAGGACAAAAGTAGCAAAAAAATGAAAGAAGAAGAAGTGAGCAGTGAGAAAGCAGAATGGCTACAATGTGGGAATCTCATTTCTAAGGCCGTATGGTGGAATTTGTTTCTGCTGAGTGGCCAGCATTGTTCTAATCCTTTAATTATATTTAAGGAGTGATATAATAAAATTATTCTTATTATTATTTTTTAATATGTGTGTCAAGTCAATAGTCGGTAGAAATTGTTGGACAAAAAAAGTACTCGATTTCATTCTGTATTGGTGAACATAGTGATGTCATGATTGTTGCGGCCTATCGCACACACAATTGTGTGTGGTCTAACAAATAATATAGTGGCTCTTTGAAATTTGAATATCGAACCCACAGGGACTATAAGATTAGCAATTAACTTAATTTAGTCTCTAATAATATTTTAAATAGATGTTGTGATATATCAAGATGACTTATGAAATTCTGACAAATTAATAATATGCAAAAATAATGAAATATGATAATCACAATTTGATCAAGGTTGTAATCAATTATGGTCTTCTGAGCCTCTAATTGTCTACCTAAAGGGATATAGCAACTACATCATTGAGCGGGAATGCAATAATCAAATTTAGATGCGTTTAGGTATCTTTTTGTATTTAATCCAAACAATACATTCTAAGTATACTCTTATCCTAGACGCGAATCAAATCCTTATTTTAAGAAAGATGAGAACATGCTTCATAAACCCCTCGTTTTATCCTAATGATTCTCCTTTTGTGAAATTCTCCTTTTGGGTTCACAAAAGGATTATAGATTTATATTAATGTCGCCAAGCATTAAAATAGTAAAAATAAAATTTTAAGAACAACTCATGTGATAATTAAATGTTAAACCAACTCTAGAATACAAAATACAATCATGCGTTCGGCCTCAACCCCAAGGGTCTTTAGCCACTCATAATTCGCAATAAAAGTACAAAGTTAATGTTGTTCATAACAAAGAAATATGAGCAGAAGAGTTTACAGAAGGTGAACTCTAATGAAAACCCTTAGCCTCTCTAACCTCCTCCAAAATGATACTTGATTCCTCCCAAAAATGTGCCTGAGGCATTTATAGATGTATGGTGAAATTACCCTCAAGCCCTTGAACACTTATTGAATTAAAAGAAATGGTTCTAAAATATTCACTTTCAGCTTTGGATTCTAAAATACTCTTCCATCCATCTATTTGATTTAAAAATACCCTTTAACTTAACAGAGATATGATTAGGCTTTAACTTAACACATGACATTTTCTTATTGGTTAGAAATTTAATTAAATTAAGTCTAATTATTTTCCGAATCCATCTTACTTCCCACTTAAACTACCCACCCATCTCCCCAACCCAATGACCCGACCCAAACACAATAATTAAAGGGGGAAAACAATTCCCGACATTAACACTTCGTCTTCTCAAAAATTGAACGATGATTCTAGGGTTTCTGCAAAAATCATAGTGAACAGCTCGAGTCTATATTTCAGTTAACCTCATCCGTGAAGGAGGGGCAAACACATTTTTTTAAACGTAATTTTCTTCAAAGTCAACGAAATATCTTCATTATTTTGATTTTTTTGAAGCGGAATTTGGGCGAAAGTGACAGCGAAGTCGATGCTCATCGGTGAAGCAGGGGAAAACCCGTTTGTGTAACTTTTATCTTCATTTTGAGCATATTAGGTTTTGTTTTCATTATATTCTTCTGTCTAATTTCATTATATTAGGTTTTGTTTTCATGTTAGTCAAAGACACACCTAAAAGTATCCCCTATTTTGAGTTTGCTACGTAAATTATCGCCGGCTATTTATCAAAACTCACCTCAACTATCAATATTGTTCACTTTTCTTACCTGAATGATGGTGATATTTCAGGTAGTTAAAGTGAATGATTGATAATTGAGGTGCGTTTTGATAAATAGTTGGTGATTGTTCAGGTAAGAAACGCTCAGACACCTTATAGTTCAAGTATGATGTTCCAAAAATCGGGATACTTTAGGTGTGTTTTTGACCCTTCACTCTTTACTTTCTTGACAAGTTTTTGATTTCTTCACATAGTTGAAGCTTATGACTATGATATCGGTTCAAACTCAAAAGTTAGTGAACATCTTATAATTTTACTCTCTTATATATCTTTCTGCATTCAACTATGACATAGGGAATGCTACTGCTGCCGTAAAGTTCACAACAACATCTCCTAAAGAGAAACCTTATCTACTGCTCAGGTATTCATCTTTCAGTTAACTGAAGCCGAATTTTCTTTTAGGTGCATTTTTATTTCCAATGTTTTTTGGCTGGTTATCATTTTACCGGAGCAAACCGGTACCAACACATGAGCATTTTGCCGGATGTTGTTATTTCAATTTTACTTATAGCTGTAAACTTAAGACAATTTATACTAAAGTTGACTGTTTTGATAGATCACTAAGAAGGTGCACAATGTTACGGAACTCTTCCTTCTCTATTTTCTTAGTTGGTATTTGTAGCTCAACATTCAATTAACAACACTGTCCTCTATTTTGATCCACTGGGAAAGTATGTGTCTTTTTACTGTAATTTAGCTATCATGTGCATCAGGATGTTGAGTTCTATGAAGAGATTTTACCCCTAAAGTCTTCTTCTTTGTCGATGGAGATACTACCTCGCAATACGAAGTTGAGTTCAGAATATATGAGAAATTTGATATCGAGGAAGTAAACCAGCCATTTTGTTTTCTGATGGAGCCATATATATAATATAATACTATTCCTTTCCTTATAGAGGATCTAATGTGTTGTCACTCTTGAAGTGCAGGATCTGGTGAGCTACCCTAGTGTTTATTTATTTGTGCTGTCTTGAGATGGCGCGTCCCTTGGGCCGAGCTACCTTCTTCAAGTGCAGTTCCTGATGAAGATTCTGATAATATTTGAGAAGGATGACCAATCAATTTTAAAGCCCAAGACAATATCTGAAGCTAAGACTAGGCTTCAAACAAAAAAAAAAATATTGAGTCGACCCACTGATACTAGGAGGAGAGAAATGAAAATGAAGTGAGTATGCCTATGAATCTGTCGTACTCACCAAGAAGCTGCTTGGAAAAGCAAGCAGCTCCGACTTCTAACCAGTTGATGGTTAAAAAGGAGAAAAAAATAGGCAAACTAAAGACAATGAGGGTTGGAAAGCAATAGAAAAGAAGTGACTGAATGCATAATCTAGTTTTTGTAGTTTTTTAATGTTATGTAATGGCAAAATGAAACTTTACTTTTTATTGTTTTTTATGTTAATTAGACTTGAAAGTTGTTGTATCTGGGAACAAATTACCAATGTTTTGTGATTTTTGAACAATGCAATTGCATATGAGAATGTCATTGTTTGTGTTTTAAGTGATTGTGGTGTCTCTTCGGGTGACAGTCTGCTACTGTAAGAGTATAGCTATTGTGTCACTGTTGCACTCGTTCAAGGCTTTCTCTCACTATGGTGGATAGGACTCATTGTTATTTTTTGTGGAATACAGTTCATATAGGAGAGGAGATTGAACAAAGAGAAGACTCCTAGCTGTTGTAAATTTACTCAAAAGAAATATTGGCGACATTATTTAGATCTTAAAATGTCTGAGCTTTCAAATGCTTCCACTGCGGAGTTAGTTAAGCTTGGAAATACATAGGACATATATGCATTGGCTGTATTTATCATCTATTTGGACTAATTCATCAACTCCATTTTCTGATGGTTGGTTTTGCATATTATCTAGACAATCTGGGAAGCAGATGTTAACAACACCTAAACAGAGAAAGTTTACTGTTGTATCATAAATTTTAGTTTCTGAAAATTTCAGCTCTCTTAGCGGTGGTTTTAAGTAAGGGAATCTTTCTTTTACCGATTAAAAAGGCGCACTTAGTGATTATTGGAATAAACACTGCTGCTCATGCACGAAAGTGTTCTCATACAAGACTGCAGTAGAACAAACCGCAGCACCACAGTAAAACAACATACCCATTTTTTACTGAAGTATAACAAAATGCAGCTTAAATACTAGCCTTGCAATTGATAAAAAATGTAAAGTAACATGTAAGACATCTTTATACATAAGTTGTAATGGCATTCTCATATATTTCCATAATTCAAAAATCACAAGTCTACGTCATTGCCATTGAAGTATAGTGTCATTACATACATTCAAAAGCTCAAAGAACAACTACTTTCATCTCCCTTGAACTCAAAAAAATTCAACTGAAAAACAACAGCTTCTTTCCTATTTCTTGCCACCCCTCTTTGTCTTCAGTTTGCCTATTCTTTTTTCCTTTTCAACATTCAACTGATTTGAAGTCATGGCTATGTTTCCTTTGTAAGCCAACTTTTTTGGTGAATACGGCAGATTTGTAGGTATACTCACCATTTTCATCTCCCTTGAAGCCAATCTTCCTAGTACCAGTTGATCGACGGGAAACTTTTTTAGCTTCAAGTCTAGTCTTAGCTTCAGAGATTCTCTTAGGTTGTATAGTTGGCTGCTCATCCTCTTCAGATTCGTCTCCATCTATATCAGCAACTGCACTTAAAGGTGCAACACGTATCTTAAGTCCAACAGATTTGTTCTTTGACCTTGAAGCTCCAACAGATTTTGTCATTTGGATTTGAACTACCAGCAGATAGGCAAGTATGTTGAGTAGAATAG
This sequence comes from Capsicum pubescens, assembly GCA_030864215.1. Lineage (NCBI taxonomy): Eukaryota > Viridiplantae > Streptophyta > Magnoliopsida > Solanales > Solanaceae > Capsicum > Capsicum pubescens. Next base: position 187,204,800 of record CM061548.1, read on the forward strand.
CTGGTTTGTTGACTTGAAGAAGCAACACAGTCAAGAGTAGGCATGAAGACACCAGATTCTTGGCTATCTAGGGGTGCTGACAGTGATACATCTTGGACTGGTTGTGTTGATTTGTTAAGCTACAAGAATTGACAAAGTAGTTAGATAGTGGATTAAGTGATGCTAATATTAAACAAGTACAGAAAAACTACTTACCAAAGGACATTTCCTATGATTGTGGCCTGTTGCACCACAATGTCCACATGCCATTTTTAGTCCTTTTCTTGAAGCTGACCATACCCCCTCCCTCTTCCTAGACTCGGCCTTTTCCCTTTTTCTCAAAACCTTTGGCCTACCAACCATTTTATGTATTTCTGGTGGTTCCATAGCATGAGCAGAATTAACTTTCCAGAATTTAGAACCTCTAACAGGTTGTATTTTATGCATGTACACCAACATGTAAGCTTCTTTTGAATACCACCAATCCACATGATCTTCTGGTTCTTGTTTATCATGAATGTAAGCTTTAATGGCATGAGGACATGGATACCAGTCAAGTCCCATGTCCTACACGTACACTTCTTTCTACCAAGATGCACCACATGCGTATCTTCTCCCTCAACCACCTCATACTCTTGGTCTCCATTAGATTTAACTTCACAACAATGTGCAATCATATTGTAATCATTATACAACTCCATAGCATATGGACTGAAATTGTTTTTCCAATTTCTCCCCTCATTTTCAAGTTCTTCCAATCTTACCATGACCTATTTACACAAACAGTGAGACAACAAGTTTAACTAAAAAATAGTACGACAACAAACTTATTTGACAAAGTCTTGCTAAATTGAAAATAGTATAAAAAAAAATTGATTGAAAAATATAAACAAAAAAATTGAAAGTTAAACTCAATATTCAATTTCCACAGAATCTCAAGACTTTAGCACCCAAACATCCCCATCTACAACAAGTATTATAAACTGACAATAAATAGTGAAAACTGAAATATCCAAACAGTTGAAAAAATAGTGAGCAGATTACCTTGTTCACATCCTTAATGTATTTCACATCTTTTGAATACCACCAACATGTACACCAAAGTGTTGTAAAATTATTGAAGGGAGCTCGCTGCATGTGAAGAAGAAAGTTGTGCATCTTCTTCATATGCTACTAAATTGTAAGTACATATTTCTGTTCGGTCATGTCTTGGGCTTATGTTCATACATCAATTTGATATTAACTGGCCCCTGGAAGTAAATTCTTGAACAACAGGGAAGTAAAGAAACAAAATCAAAATCAAAAGTTAAACTCAATATTTAGTTTCCGCAGAATATCAAGACTTTAGCACCCAAACATCCCAATATACAACAAGTATTATAAACTATAAATAGTGAAACCTGAGACATCCAAACAGTGAACAAAATAGTGACCAGATTACCTTGGTTCTAATTTCATCCAACATCTTGATTATAGGCTTTCCTCTTGCATTTAGAATCCACTTGTTGAATGATTCTATAAAATTATTTTCACATTAAGAATTTTCGCAGATTGTGTCAAAATAAGCCCTACACCACCGTTGTACAGGATACCACAGCAAATCCTTGATAGCTTGTTCAGACAACACACCCATATCCTTTAATTGGTCATGAAATTCTTCTTCATATGTGCTCCAAGCAGACCACCACAAAAGTTTCTTCATTTGTACACTTCTCCAAATCTTGCTCCAGTTTGTTTCTATGTGTCTTACACACCATCTATGATGTGCTTTGGGAAAGACTTGACAAACAACATTCAGCAGCCCCTATAACAATAAACATAAAAATAGTTAAAGTACTAGTTGCATAATAATTCAACATAAAAGTATAAATAAAAGTGTCAAGCAATTACCTTCTTCACCATCAGCTAAATCTAAGGAACTTCGCAACAATTCAACAAACCATTTCCAGGTTCTACTAGTCTCTCTGTCCATCACTGCCCAGGCAAGGGGATAGAAATATTTCATTGAATCTTGGCCGAGTGCAACTAATAAAATTCCCTTGTATTTTCCTTTTAAAAAAGTGTCATCCAGCCCTATAAAAGGCCTCATAGCTGCTTTCCAACCATTTTCAGAGCTTGAATACACACATACATTCTTAAAAACCTTCTTTTCCCTTGATCCAAAGCTTTTTTTGATATATTTATGATCACATCAGTACTAGGATTGCTCTCCCTCAATTCTTGGGCATAAGCCTCCAACTTATTAAATTCATCAATGTAGCTACCCTCCAATTTCTCTAATACAAGCCTCTTAACCCTTTTCACTATAGAATAGCTAACATTTAGTTTAAAAGTATCATACAAATATTTTCTCATGCCTGTCACCTTGTACTTTGGATCATTTTAAATCTTCTTCTTGAAGTAGTGTGCTAAAGCATCTTGGGTATCTCTTCTATTCTTAAAAGTTGTCAAACATGTATGTTTTGTATTCAAAGTCTTAATTTTGAATCCCTGACTTTTCTTATCTTCAGATATCAAGCACTCAAATGGACATCCAACATCACACACATATCTCAATCTGGTAGTGTCACTCTTATCAACTTGAAGACCTTATCTTCAGATATCAAGCACTCAAATGGACATCCAACATCACACACATATCTCAATCTGGTAGTGTCACTCTTATCAACTTGAAGACCTTTCTTATTAGCAATAGAGTAATAACTCACAACTCTCTTAGCTTCTTTAAGATTTTTAAAGCACATACCATTTCCAACTGGTCATTGACTTCTCTGCTCTTTTTCTTTTTAAAAAATTCAAACTCTTCACTATCATAATCACTAGGAGAAGGCTCATTATTATCCTCCTCCTCTGATTCAGCATCAGTTCTTATTCCTATATCTACTTCATTCAAACTAGGCTGATTAACAAGAAAGATGTTTGGAGCTACAACACTAGCTTCACCCTCATCCACAACAAATAGTTGAAGCACCCTGAACTGACTAGACAAAATAGATTGTAGGGTCCTAATGCTTGAATCATCCTCAAGCAAAAAATACTTACCATTAGGCCCTGTTACTAGTAGCTGCTTGACAACCTTAAAACCAAATTTTCCTGTGAACTCTGTAGTTATATCAATATATGACAATAGATCAACATTATATTCTTTCCAAGACTGGTTCAGTTTCTTTATGTAGACAAGTTGACAGATAGGATCCACTTTCCCCCATAATTAAAAACTAAATCCACTGTATCAACCATTCTTCAATAAATTCACATGAAAAATAATTAAAAACTGAAACTTGTCAGAAAACTATATGAGTAAATACAAACAAACAATAGAAAATCTAACATTATTTAATGTGAAAATAAGAGGATAAAGTAGTAGGGACCACATACATAAATTACACAATACTACAACAGTTTTTATATGCAGCTAAAAGGGCAAAACAAACATGAAAGGGACCCATTCGAATAGATAACTCATAACATGTCTTTCAAATGCACAAAATTGAGGCAAAAATTGCACAAGGATCTGAAATAGACAGAAAATCCCTTAAAGCAATACAACAAACCGACACCAATATCATAAAATCCTAACATTGCAATTTCATATTTTGCTTAATCGAGACACGAGGACTTCATAAGAAGACCTAAAATCAGAATACAAAAATCATAAAAATAAAGAAAATATTGTAGAATTTCACCGACATCAAAATCATGAAAATTCTTACTTGATAGTACAATGAAATCTAAAATTAATTAGTTATATAAATATGTATATAAACAACAAAACCTACAAAATATGTTCATATTCATTAGGTCGAGTAGGATTTCAAAATAAATTAAACCTAACTAAACCCTAATGTTAGATGGATGCTACAGAACTTACTTGAATACTATAGATCGACGAGCGTACAAGTTAATTCGATGATTCGAGCTGTTCACTATGAATATAGACTCGAGCTGTTCACTATGATTTTTGCAGAAACCCTAGAATCCTTGTTCAATTTTTTAAAAGATGAAGTGTTAGTGTCAGGAATTGTTTTCCCCCTTTAGTAGTTGTGTTTGGGTCGGGTCACTAGGTTGGGTAGATGGGTGGGTAGTTTAAGTGGGAAGTAAGATGGATTTTGAAAATAATTAGACTCTTAGTTTAATTAAATTTCTAACCAATAAGACACTGTCATGTGTTAACTTAAAGCCTAATCACATCTCTGTTAAGTGAAAGGATATTTTTGAGCCAAATAGGTGAATGAAAGGGCATTTTAGAGCCCAAAGATGGAAGAATGATATTTTAGAACCATTTCTAATAGTTGAAGGGTATTTCTAACCCTTTTCCAAAAATAGAAAAACTGCCTAAGAAGGAGGACAAAAGTAGCAAAAGATGAAAGAAGAAGAAGTGAGCAGTGAGAAAGCAGAATGGCTACAATGTGGGAATTTGTTTCTGCCGAGTGGTCAGTATTGTTCTAATCCTTTAATTATATTTAAGGAGTGATACAATAAAATTATTCTTATTATTATTTTTTAACATGTGTGTCAAGTCAATAGTCGGTAGGAATTGTTGGACAAAAAAAGTACTCGATTTCATTCTGTATTGGTGAAGATAATGATGTCATGATTGTTGTGGCCTATCGCACACACAATTGTGTGTGGTCTAACAAATAATATAGTGGCTCTTTGAAAGTCGAATATCAAACCCACAGGGACTATAAGATTAGCAATTAACTTAATTTAGTCTCTAATAATATTTCAAATAGATGTTGTGATATATCAAGATGACTTATGAAATTCTGACAAACTAATAATATGCAAATATAATGAAATATGACAATCACAATTTGATCAAGGATGTAATCAATTATGATCTTCTGAGCCTCTAATTGTCTACCTAAAAGGATATAACAACTGTATCATTGAGCAGGAATGCAATAATCAAATTTAGATGCGTTTAGGTATCTTTTTGTATTTAAACCAAACAAGACATTCTAAGTATACTCTTATCCTAGACGCGAATCAAATCCTTATTTTAAGAAAGATGAGAACATGCTCCATAAAGCCCACGTTCTATCCTAATGATTCTCCTTCTGGGTTCATAAAAGGATTATAGATTTATATTAATGCCGGCCAAGCATTAAAATAGTAAAAACAAGATTTTAAGAACAACCCATGTGATAATTAAATGTTAAACCAACTCTAGAATACAAAATACAATCATGCGTTTGGCCACAACCCCAGAATAAGGGTCTTTAGCCACTCATAGTTCGTAATAAAAGTACAAAGTTAATGTTATTGATAACAAAGAAATATGAGTAGAAGAGTTTATAGAGGGTGAACCCTAATGAAAACCCTTAGCCTCTCTAACCTTCTCCAAAATGATACGTGATTCCTCCCAAAAATGTGCCTAGGGCATTTATAGATGTATGGTGAAATTACCCTCAAGCCCTTGAACTCTTATTGAATTAAAAGGAATCGGCTGTTGTGTGGTTGACCATGCGTCGCATGGCCTAATGCGCGACACTAAAGGTTGCGGCACAAGGACTATTGCGCAACCCCAAGGGGTGTTGCGCAAGGCTTGCCTGGAATTTTGTGTTAGCTCGCTTCTTGCTCAATTAACCTTGTCTCTTGTAATTTTTTTTCATCTCGAGTCTCCACATACTTCATTCACTCCTGAATAGTATTAATCATGTAAGTTAGTGCATTTACATCAAAAGTATAGCTACACACACTTACATTTGATAACGTGTTCTCCAAACTTAGCGAAAGTATAGGTAAAACATGACATTTGGGTGTATAAATGCACCCAAGATCACCACCCCACAATTAAAGATTTGTTCATCCTTGAACAACTCTATACACTTATGATCCCCAAACGATGCTCTAATTCCAGTAATGAAACAAGACAATCAAGCTAGAACCACACTACTAGTATGAACAAATTCTTACAACAAGCATGTCACCTCATAACTCCGAACACACAAATGATTATTTAAAACATCCTAGCCTCAATAATTGACTCCATAAAAATAGCTAAATCATGCACAATAATTAACCAAGAAATCATATAAGTCACTTATCCTTCATTAAACATGCGTCCTTACAACAAAATAGTCACCTAATATCACTCACCAACATGAAATTTGACACAAGATTGAGTGTGAAAATGGAATTTCACTCACTCTCTAAAAGAATTCACTTGTACATAGGATGACCCATAGCTTGCTCATGGTGTAATATTCTACTAATATAAGAATATTAAAACTTAAGATCAAGTGGGATTTAAAAGGTTCTAATGTAGGCTAAGGAAGAGGTAGGAACTATTTTGGATAGAAATAGTGACTAACTTTCCAAGCACTTTAATACACCTCATTCACTCCTGAAATAGTACTAATCATGTAGTTTAGCGCATTTACATCAAAATTATAGATACATATACTTACACAGGATAATTTATTCTCTAAGCTTAACTACAGTATGGGGTAAAACATGGCGTTTAGGTGATAAATATGCCGAAGATCACCACCCAACACTTAAAGATTTGTCCATCCTTGAACAACTTTATACACTCATGCTTCCTAAATGAGTCTCTAATCATACTAATTCAAATAAGACACCCAAGCTAGAACTACACAACTAATATGAACAAGTTCTTATAACAGGCATGTCACTTCATAACTTAGAACACACGAATGATTATTCAAAACCTCCTAGCCACAAGAATTGACTCCGCAAAATTAGCAAACTCATGCACATTACTCAACCAAGAAATCATATAAGACACCTATCCTTCATTAAACATGCTCCCTCACAACAAGATATTCGCCTAATATCACTCACCAACATGCAATTTGACACAAGATCGCATGTAAAAATGAAAGTTCACTCACTCTCTCAAAGAATTCACATGCACATAGGATGACCATAGGCTTGCCCTTGGTGTAATACTCAACTAATATAAGAGTATTAAAGCTCAAGATAAAGTAGGACTTTAAGGGTTGTAATGTAGGCTAAGAGATCGATAGGAACTATTTTGGATAGAAATAGTGACTAACTTCCCCAAGCACTTTAATACACAACACTTTCATTAAGCTCATCTTCAACCAACCTATTTTCCACCACTTTTATATTCACACTCTCTTTCACTTTGCACCTTCTATTTAAGTTAGCTTACACATATTTAGCAGAGAGTATTTCCTATCAAAACATGACTCACTTTTCTTTAATCAATTTTTCTTTTCAATACACTACTCCCCACTAACAACACAATAACTTTTAAACACACCTATAGTTATTACTCTGGGGCTTCCACTTTATTTTTTCTTCTTTCTTCTATTTCATATACCTTAACATCTTAAGTTTTCAACTAAAGTGCGCAAGAGTTTTGAATCAAATTATGATCAATTGAAAGAAAGATAATAAGCTACACATAAGGCTGCCAAAGAATAGGCTAAAGGCTCAACAGGGTTAACTAAGGTCATGTAGTATAGGTAGGTAAAGTAATTCATCAAACACGACTACGAAAGAAATGCCTATGTGACTCCTAAAACTTAACATTTTTTTATTTCATTTTGCATATGCACCGATCAAGTTCTAGACACCCTCATGCAAACATGGAATAATACTTAGCCTCAAACCCACACATAAAACATGTTCAAATCAAGATGGATCCTTATAAATTCTCAATCAAGCAATGACATGAATTCAAATTTAATCTAAAATTATATGATAGTCACATAAATGAGCCTAAGTGTTTCAAAAGTAATCATTCACCCATCATACATGCTTTCAATTTAACCCACACTAGTGTCATACAGTCATGCAGCCAACAAAATCACTTGATCTCAATTTAGTGAAAGGTTTTATTTCTTACTCACTGCCTATGACTAATTTTCTCTTAAGACAGTCGTCATCCATCTATAATTGAGAAAAGTACTTAGCTATGACTTTAATGTACAACTTAGTCCTAACAAATTTAATCTTACTTGGCTCAACGAGACTATCCTTGGAAAAAGAACCAAAAACATAAGCCAAGGAACCCAAAAGTAAAACTACTAATACCAAAAATAATTACTAATACTAAATTATAAACGTCACTAAAGTATGAATTACTACTTATTACAAACCAAAATAATCTGACTGTAAGCAAATTCATCAAAACACCAAAACAAAATACCAGACTATGTACTAACAAACATCAAGAAAGTAAATAACCCAAGGAAAACTTTTACCCTCACCCCACACTTAAAGAGGTGCATTGTCCTCGGTGCACAACAAAAAGCATCACAAAAGATAGGAAAAAAGAACTTCCTGGGATCTATTCATCATTCTCATCCACATCGGGACTAAGATATCCCACCTCAGAGTTCTCCTAGCCAGAAACAATCTCCACGTCAAAATCAACTAGCAAGTGTTTATCATCTGTAGAAACATCATCATCTATTGGATCTCTAAAGGTTTGACCTACTCGAAACATGGCTTTTGCATGGTCATTCATTGAGTAGTCACTATCTAACTGTCTTGACTCATCTATAGTGGGTGGGCATTTGGCACACATCATCGCCAGCTTAGTTATGTTATAGAGTGGGAAAAAAGTTATCATCACGTGTATTTCTCTCGGTAATGGTGAGAACTATCCCATGGGTGGAATATAGCTCTTTCACCTTAGACACATAAACCTTTCTCATGTTTCTAGGAGGCTTGTAATCTACCAGGAATTCCTTAACAAAGTTGAACCTAACACCCTTGTGAACTTAGGCTTTTCTTGAGGCTGATCTAATCACTGCACCAACACTAATAGGGACAAACTAGACATACCTGGTCACATGTGACACTAGTGAAGTGGGTCTGTGGAGTCAAACAAGCACTAAGAATCCACATCCAAATTCAAGTTTTCTTGTTAAATTGAGCATAAGGGTAGGTTTCTTATCTTTGTGGTGTTCCCATCTATCCATTGATCTCGTCCCACAAAGTGTATGACGGATAGACTGATACAGAGGTCGGTTGTACAACTCCTTTAGTCTAGTATTATCAATATCCAGTGTGTGAAGAAAAGTGTTTAGTGTTTTAAAATTTAATTTGACAATCTGCCCACGAACTTTGTCACTGTTGCCTTGAGTATTTAGGAACTAATTTGAAAAGAACTCCCTCACCAAATCCAAGTTGCACTCGCCTATGTCATAAAAAATAAACTCGATTTTCAGTTGTTATATCCTTTCTAGGATTTTTGGGTAGTTGGCTTCCAAACAATCTTTACCAACACACACTGTTGGTTGGTAATTGATCTTCTTATTGTCTTCGTAACATTGCACACTTTCCTTTTTAACCCATTTGATGCCTAACCTCTTACGTCCACCTTGGAAGGCTACTGGCGCAGCTTGAGCTGTAGGTAGAGGCTGCCCTGTTCGAGTGCATTCTGGCCCTATTGGGAGGTAAAGGCAACTCCCTTTCCCTTGCTTAGTTTGGGCACCACGATTATTGTTACACAAAGACTAGAAAAAATCATTAGTTATGCACCAAACGGCTAACCACAATTAAAGTGAGAAGTCTGTGGAACAACCCCATATTTAATTTGTTAGCGTATTCAACTAGTCGCCATTTTCTGGTACTTAGACTTCCCCTACACACGATTCGTGGGTAAGCACCATCACAAAGCCATTATGATACAAAGTATTCTTATTGAGCAGAACCATAGTTCAAAAACAAGCCACCCCAAACTTAACGAACGTGAATCACACATACAACTCCATTATACTACAAGCACTCTTCATCCTAATTCCCTTCCCACCGCATCAAGTATTAAATTAAACATGTAGCAATAGTTCAAATTGCACATTAAGCATGTCATTCTCACATAAGCTTGCTCATAGGAAAATCATGGACAAAACAATGATAATTTAACCAACATAATGACACTACTAATCAATTCAACCAACACAGCCTCATAAAGACCCAAAATCAGTTTCTTGTTAAATATCACCCATCCATACGCAACACAATCAATCGAACATGACATTTATCAACCAAAGTTCACAAATTGAAAACTAAATCATAATTTCAATACTCTATACATCAGCATTCAACATTACCAAACTTAAATGAGATAACCAAACTAACCAAAGCACATTTAAGAAGTCATGGGAACGTACTTTGGACTGAAGAAACTAGTAAAAGGGAGAAGGGATTTTGGGTTGGGGGTGGTGTGTCACATGTAGGGTCTATAGAAAGAGGTTGAGCAGTGCAAATAGGGGTGAAATAGGGAGAAAATCAGGTGCTAGGTCTATATTCTAAGCCTACCGAGTTAGGTTGACCCGGTTACCTTAAAAGATATTTTGGGTAATTGGGGAGGGAGAAAGGGGGTTGCAGTTCAAAGTTGTCCATGAGGCACCACGCCTGTGACACAAGGGCATCGCGAGGCACGTGATGTTAGATGCAAAACGAGCTCACGCTTGAGGTAGTAAGCCCTCTCTCTAAGCAGCGCGGGGTAATCGCACGACCTCAGAGGTGTGGTGCGCAGGTCCCTTTTTTGTCCAACAACTTACCTTTCATCCTTTTTTCATTCTTCATGATTTACCAACTTCTTTTGGATCCATAACACTTAAAAACTTTGTACAAAACAAGTAAAAATTGCATTTGAAGGGTGTCTGTCCTCCCACCAAGCATTGTTATTTTGGTCGTGGCTCGACACTTATTTTTGTATTTTTGTTTTTCTCATGTATTTCTTTTATTTTCAATTGGAAATCCTACTCTATTACATTACATTCATGGATTACCTCCCATATATCACCTAATTTAATATCGCAGTATGAACCAACTCACCATTATTCCTTTGCAAACGTGATATATGTCTTTAATTTATCCTCATTTTCAGCCCAATAATGCTTAACTCTCTGCCTATTTACAAGAAAAGTAATGCTCTTATCCTCACGCCATAAATCAATTGCCCTATGAGGGTTCATTCACACAACCATCAAATGGTCCAAACCACTTGGATCTCAACTTTCCTGGAAAACACTTTAACCTTGAATTAAATAATAACACTTTCTGACCAAGTTCATAAACTCGATGCATGATATGTTTTTCATTCCATCTTTTTATCTTCTCCTTGTAGAGTTCTACGTTCTAGTAAGCATGTAAGCAAAACTCATCAAGTTTATGTAACTGAAGCAACCACTTTTTTTTTTGTTATCTGCAAATCAAGATTCAACTTTTCACTGCCCAATACATTTGATGCTCAAGCTCAACAAACAAATTACAAGTTATCCCATATAGTGAGGTCCCAATGGACGTTTATAGGTCGTTCTATACTCCTATAGTGCATCATCCAATTTGATTGCCCAATCCTTACATTAAGTATTCACAGTCTTTTGGAGACTCTGCTTGATTTCATGATTTGACACTTTGACTTGACCACGTGTCTAGGGATGGTATGTTGTAGCAACTTGTGTCTTGCCTCGTATTTTGCTAAAAAATTTTCCTAAAACAATTATTCATAAAATAAGATCCTCTATCACTAATAATCGAGAGGGATTCCAAATTTAGTAAAAACATTCTTCTTTACAAACTTCACCACTACATTTGGATCATTAGTAGGGAGAGTTATTGCTTCTACCCACTTAAACACATAATCAACCGCGACCAAAATATATTGGTTACCAAACGCAGGTGGAAATTGACCTATGAAATCTATTCCCCAAACATTAAAAATCTTTACCTCAAGAATGTTATTCAATGGCATTTCGTGGCATCTGGATATAGTCCCTATTTATTGACATTGGTCACACTCTTTAACAAATGCAAAGTCATCCTTGAACAAAGTAGGCCAAAAAAATCCCAATGGTAATACCTTATGCGTAGGGCATTCTCCTCCATGGTGACCTCCATATGATGATGAGTGACAGCTCTCAAGCACATGATTAGCTTGGCACTCTGGAACGTATCTTCGAAACACTCAATCAATACACTACTTAAACAAGTACAGTCCATCCCAAACATATGATCGTGAATTAAAGGACAATTTTTTTTGTTTGCTGACTCGATGCTTTAGGAGGATACATGCCATCACCAATAGGTTTACTATGTTTGCATACCACGGGAGATCTACAATACTTAGTGTCAACAGTTGTTCATCTAGAAATTCTTCCCTAATACACCCATCTTCAACTATATGAGATCGATCCTCCGACCTCAATAAATGATCTGCCACTTAATTCTCTGCGCTCTTTTTATCTCAGACCTCAAGATCAAATTCTTACAGCAGAAAGTTCTATATGATGAGCCTTGGTTTTGCATATTTCTTAATAGATAAGTATTTTATTTCAGCATGGTCAGTATGAACTGTCATCTTTGGCCTCACTAGATAGGATTTGAACTTGTCAAAGGCATACATTAGTGCCAACATCTCCTTCTCAATGACAGTGTAGTTAGTTTGGGCAGCATGTAGAGTCTTTATGGAATAGTATATGGAATGAAAAACCTTCTTCTTCTATTGACCTAAAACTTCTCCTACTATTGTATCACTAGCGTCACAGATCAAATCAAAGGGGAGCTCTCACTCAGAAATTATCAAAATAAGAGCCTCCGTCAGCTTTCTCTTTAACTTATAGAGTGCCTTAATAAAATCATCCCTAAATTCAAACTTTACTTCTTTTTAAGAAACTTATACATCGGTCTAGATACCTTTGAGAAATCCTTAATGAATCTCATATAGAATCCTGTATGCCCAAGAAATTTGCTCATACATTTGACTAACAGTAGGGGAGCAACTTTTCTATGACCTCCACCTTTGCTTGATCGACTTTGAATCTTATCTGCGACACTTTATAGCCCAGGGAAATGCCTTCTTTTACTAAAAAGTGACTTTTATCCCAGTTTAACACCGGATTTGCCTCCTAATATCTCGCTAGGACCCTGTCAAGATTCTTCAAACATATTGCAAATAAGTTAGCAAAGATAGAGAAATCACCTATAAATATCTTAAAAAAGTGTTCCACCATGTCATAAAAGATCATCATGCACTGTTGGAACGTGGCTGGTGCATTACACAATCCAAAGGGCATCCGCCTGAAGGCATCCTATAAAGACCGGTGAATGTGGCCTTCTCTTGGTCTTCTAGTGTTATGGCTATCTGAATATAGCTAGAATATCCATCTAAAAAGTAGTAATACTCCTACCCGGCAAGTCTATCCAATATCTGGTCAATGAAATGAATTGTGTAATGATTCTTATGGGTGGCATCATTAAGCTTTTGGTAATCCATGCAAATTCTCCACCCGATTACTGTACGGGTCATAATCAACTCATCCTTATCATTAGTCATCACTGTCATGCCCCCTTATTTGGAATGCACTATCATATGTTGTCTGAAATTGGGCTTACCCATTTGTTGTCTAAAATAGGGTCCAGGATGAATGTGTTTAGCAACTATATCACCTTCTTTCTTACATTTATTTCATGATAGGGTTTAATATTCTCTAATGTGCACACTCAATTTGTAACCTTCCTTCATGAATATCTTGTACATGAAGAAAATGAGACTTATTCCCTTAATATCTAACATTTGCCACCCAATAACTTTCTTTTTTTTTGTTTTTACCACTGCTAATGCCTCTTGAACCTGTACATCTGATAATCCTATGGATATAATAATAGTTAAGGTATCATCATCCTTCAAAAAAGCATATTTGAGGTGTGGAGGCAATTTCTTCAACTTTAATTTCAGATCTTCCTCAATAGAAGGCTTGCCTGGAGGGCCAAAGGGACTTTTCAGAGGCTTGAATTTTCCATTATAAATCAAAATACTTTCTATATGTAGAATCTGAACCATATCATTAGCCTCTGTATCCCCGAAGATGTCATGTCCCACCAAAGCTCTTTCTAAGGTATCTTTGGAAGTAATAAGTGGGAGATCCGACTTAAGATTCATAACTGTGATGGAAAATAATTCCTCATAAATAGTTGGTAACTTCATTACTGCGTACACATCAAACACCTCAACCTTATCATAACCTCGCATAGTTAGTTGCCCAACAACTACCTCTATCAATGCACACCTAGTAGCTAAAAATAGACGTTCCAAAATAAATGGGACTTTTGGATATACATAAAAGTCCAATATAATGAAATCCATAGGGAAAATAAGTGAACCCACTTGCACTAACACATCTTCAACTACTTCATCAAACCTGACAAGTGAGTGATCAACCAACTGCAAAATCACTGTAGTGGGCCTCGAACTACCTAATCCCATCTTCTTGAACAAAGAATTGGGCATGAGATGTATGTTGGCTCCAAGATCACACAATCCCCAAGCACTAATAAACTGCTCAATAGTGATTTGGATAGTAAATCTTCCTAGATCCTTAAGTCTTTGTAGGCAGTCTATTTTGAATTTGTGAGGTGCACTTCTCAATAAGTGCAACAGTGGCATACTCTGTCAACCTTTTATTATTCATTATAATATCCTTGATGTATTTGTCATACTTAGGAACTCCCTGTAAAACATCAACAAAAGAAAGATTAATGTGCACCTATTTAACAAGTAAATAAACTTTTGAAAACATGTTTCACTTTTTTTCCTTTTTCAGCTGTTTTGGGAATAAGGGAGGTGGTTTCACATTTTTTATAGTACTCCACTATTCATATTTTTCTTATCCTCTACTTGTTTCTCATCTCCAACCACTGCCTTGGGAGTTTCTTTCTTGGGCTCTAATTTCTCCATCTATCTACCACTTCGAGTAGAAACCACATTAACCTGATTGGGATTTTAATTAGTGTCACTCAATAGAATTCCCTAAAATCTAGTGTTTTGTTCCCCAGCAAGTTGTCCCATCTGAACCTCAAGAGTTTATATGGCTAACTATTGATTTTTTATGTCATCATCCATTTCTACTAGGTTAGCTATGATCTTCTTCAGCATCTCCTTAATATTTCTTGACTGAGTATTAGGCCAGTCACTTTGATCCTATTGCTGAAGGTTCTGATTCCCCTCTTGGTTCCTATACTAATTAACGTTTCCCCTTAATTTCCACCTATAAAAAGTTTGTGGTGATTCCGCCAATCTGGATTATAAGTGTTTCCAAAATTTTAATTACCCTGGCATTAGGCATTAACAGAAAATTCACTGATTCGAGATTTGTTGCAAAAGCTTCTACTAAGTGATCACCATTACTACATACCTCACACCAAGTCTAAGTTTGTTGCACCATATTCACAGAAGATTGTTGATGCCCTAAATTCAAGTTATTAAACTGAGTGTTCAATTGATTCTGCAAGGAGTTAGTCTATACTACAGTGGCTATCAATTGGTCCACCTCTAGCAATCCTATAGTTTTATTTATGGTGTTTCTCAAAACATTTGTATTCCATTCAGGATTCCCTTATGAGGTACGATTCAAAAGTGTGGACAACTCATCATATGTCTTTTCTAAGGCTTGTCCACCAGGTACTGAGTCCAAAAGAATCTTGTGTTAGGCTCAAGTCCCTCTATAAAAATATGCACCAAAACATTATTAGTCTGATGGTGGTGTAGGCAATCACGAAACATGGACTTGAACCTCTTTCGAACTTGATACAAATTTTCACCATCCTTCTATCTGAAGCTCAAGATTTCACTCCTAGATTTTGCAGTCTTTCTAGATTGAAAGAAATGGGTCAGAAAGTTCCTTGCCAAATTATCCCAAATAATGATGGAATTAGGTAGTTCAGCCTTCAACCACCTCTTTGCTTCCCCTAAAGAGAAAAAAGGAAGCGGGTGAGTCTCACATAGTAAGATAAGACTCCTATGGGAATGAATGTATCACTAATCTCAAGAAAACTCTGTAAGTGTTGTTGTAGATCTTCATGAGATAGTCCTGTAAACTGCCTGTTGGTGTGTAATAGTTTCACCATATTTTTTTTGAGCTCAAATCGACCTCTTGCATTAGGTTTGTAAATGCTAGAGGTGACACTATTGGCAAGTTGGATTGCCACCTTGCAAACTGGCCTGGATTTTGCCATTTCTATAGGAATAATTTCTACTAGGTCAGCCATCTGAAAGTGTTGAATTGGAGATTGAAGAGTTGCTGCCCCCCGCCGCTGATGAAATGCTCGTTCAAGCTCCAAAAATAATTCAACTAATTCTCTCTCACTTGCCAGCTTGAGGCATAAATTAGACCTGCAAAATTAGTTGTTAAGATCAAGTTATCAACATTTGTATAATGTTATTGAAGACAAAATTCAAAAAATCACTAAATTTCTTAAGTTCCCAACAACGACGCAAAAAACTTGTTGCTGCCTACCACGCACACAAGTGTACATAGTCTAACAAGTAACATGTGGCTCTTTAAGAGCTGGATATTGAACCCACAGGGACTATAAGAATAACAATTTGCTTAATTGAATCTCTAATAATATTTCGAATTAAGTGTTGTGATATATCAAGATGATTTATGAAATTTTGACAAACTAATAATGTACAAAAATAATGAAACATGACAATCACAGTTCAAGGTTGTAATCAATATCGAGGAAAAATTCTAGGGTCAAGGCGCTTGCTGCAATCATGTAAATCATTACTCTCTCATTGGTTACATTGTATATCAGGTTGTTGATTCACGGGGTTGATAATATGATTATGATCCTCCGAGCCTCTAATCATCTACCTAAAAAGATATCGCAACTACATCATTGAGCAGGTATGCTATAATCCAATTTCGATGCATTTAGCTATCTTCCTGTATTTAAACCAAACATGGAGTTCTAAGTATATTCCTATCCTAGACGTAATCAAATCCTTAATTTAAGAAAGATAAAAATTTGTTCCTTAGACCCCTCATTTTTTTCTAATGATTCTCCTTTTGAGTTCACAAAAGGATTATAGATATATGTTAACGTCGGTCAAGCATTAAAATAGTAAAAACAAAAGTTGATGAACAACCCATGTGGTAATTCAACTTTAAACCAACTCGAGAATACAAAATACAATAATGCTTTTGTCTTCAACCCAAAATAAGGGTCTTTATCCACTCATAGTACACAATAGAACTACAAAGTTAATGTTATTCATACCAAATAAATATGAGTAGAAGAGTTTAGAGATGGGTAGTTTACAGACAATTAAACTTAATGAAAACCATTAGCCTATCTAAACTCCTCCAAAATAATGCGTGATTCCTCCTAAAAATATATTTGGGGTATTTCTTGATGTACCCGTGATCACTTCTTGAATTAAAAGGAATTAGTTGATGTATGGTGATACGATAAAACCATGGAAGACACAACACACACCCCAAAACAGTCCATAAATCACAAAGATCCTAGGACCGATCGGAGACCACACTCAGATTCAAGAATACAATACAAGAACGACAATATTCAAGGTGGTTAACACCTATTTTCAGCCAACCCAAACTAAGTTAACCAATAATAAGATGATGAACAAGAAGAAAAATAACAATGTGAAACAACAACAACCATATGGTTACAATAACAACAACTCAAACTACACGATAACAATAAAACAAAAGGATAGATAGATAGACAAAGTGAAAGTATAATATTAAGAACCCAAGAGGTTATTCCAAACTTAGACCCTTAACACTACACTCAAAAAATACCTATCTCTTCGGTGGACACAAGAGAGAGACCTCAACCTTCTTTAGCACTCAACGTTCCAAGAAAGAATCCAACAAGAGTGATTCCACACTCCTCTTGACCTAATTTTGGGTTGTGCCTTAAGGAGAGAGGACTTGTGTTCCAAAGTGTCATACACTCAAAATATCATGAATAATCTACCACAAATGACCTATAATGTTCTATTTATACTAGGTTACAAATAGAATACAAAATGACCAAAAGTCCCTTTAATGAAAAGCCTCAAAATGTCGCCCATGAAGTGTAGTGTAGGTTCGGTTTTGGTGTGTACTTTAGGCCATCTTTTTCATTTTTCTTGCACACTCCAAGCCTCGGGTTCATTACACTTTCACATGTCCATCCTCGTGGTCATACTTGTATCATCCTCCCCTTCTTGAAAAGGATTTGACCTCGAATCCATACCTTGTAACTCGCATGAGTTACGGTC
Organism: Capsicum pubescens; assembly: GCA_030864215.1. Lineage (NCBI taxonomy): Eukaryota > Viridiplantae > Streptophyta > Magnoliopsida > Solanales > Solanaceae > Capsicum > Capsicum pubescens. Next base: position 187,222,810 of record CM061548.1, read on the forward strand.
TTCACTTTGATGTGTGTCATGGCAGCCCTCTTGTACCTTTGGCAAGTTGTCATCACAAGGGAGCCTTTGATATAGTGGTTTGTATGGCATCCACTCTCTTTTTCGTCTTTCTAGTTTCAAGACGGGCCGTTGTTCCTTGGTCAAGTGGAGGTTGGATTAATGGTTTTGGATTCGGGGAGTCGAGTATGTGATGTAGTCTTTCAAGGTTTAGGTGGACATCTTCAAGGGAAGCCTTGAAAGTACCGTCATCCATGGGACCTAGTAAAGACAACAAAAAAACAAACAAACAAACTTGTCAGCTGAAATTAGGCTCACCACACTCTCACTCTCGATTTTTTTTACCTCACACTTGGTTTCACAAGTGTTGAAAGTCGGCTTGTACTTCGTGAGAGATTAAGGAATGATTCCATCTTGGTTTGGAATAGATTTTCGTTTGAGTTGACTCAAAGAAAATTTGTTTCGGACTTGAACCAACAAGATACAATGAATTTATAAAAGAGAAAAGTACACAAAGAACGTAGACACGAACAATGGATTCAAGAACTAAGTGACAACCTAGTAGAAGTTTACTAGTTTGTCAATTAGTACTAGGATCAATTAAACAAAATGAAGGATCCACAAATAAAAAACTAAGAAATCTAAAATTTGAGCCAAAATTGACCTGTGAACAGTAACTTAATGATGTGGCAGCCCTCAGTTGGTTGTGGTTTCTACAATTTTATATTCCAATGTCAAGTCTTGGTCCAATTTTACAATTGTGGGAATTAGTTAAGGAGGAAAAAATAAGTCTTGAAATCCTCTTTCAATTTTCAAAAAAAAAAAGTAAGACTTGACTTTCTTTGTTCTCTCTCCTCAAAACATGGCCATTAATTTATGGAAAGTTGTTGGTAAGTGGTTGTTAAAGTCTTTGGTGGTTGAGGAGTCTTTCAATACTAACAAACTTTACACCTTTTCCACCAACCTTTTAGATCTAGCATCCACTTTTATTTCAATAAAAGATGAAGATTGGTGAAGAACACCAAGAAAACCAAGAACACAAATTTTTGAATCTTGGAGTCTAAGGTTCAAGTTGGTCTCACACTTCAATCAACACTTTCTCAAGTTCCACCTTTCAACAACAACTTCAAAAAAAAGGTTATTAGGACACCAATTTATAACAACATCCACGGCCAAGCTTAAGAACAACAAGGCGAAACCACACGGCCATAAACAGTTTACCACAACAATGTTCAACAACAATGGCCAAGTTTATGTTCACAACAACAACATCAAAATACAAGCTCAAATCAAGATATAGACTCAATGTGTTAGTAAGGAACAAAACTAACACTTAGATACAACGAATAAAAGTAAAAATCTCGGTTAAGACACAACAAAAACACAATTTTCAGCTAAGAACACAAAATGGACAGATTGCTCTCTTTTCTAGAATTTTCAGTTTTCAATTTTATTTTTATTTTTCAACTCTCAATCCCAAGATTGATCTTGTTAGAACAAAATCAAAGATATATTTGATACCAAATGACATGATAAAACCATGAAAGACATAAAACACCCCCCAAAATAGTCCACAAATCACAAGGATCCTAGGACCGATTGGAGACCACACTCGGATTCAAGAATACAATACAAGAATGAGAATATTCAAGGTGTACAACACCTATTTTCAGCCAACCCAAACTAAGTTAACCAACAATAAGATCATGAACAAGAAGAAAAATAACAATGTGAAACAACAATAACCAAACAGTTACAATAACAACAACACAAACTACACGATTACAATGAAGCAAAGGGATAAATAGATAGACAAAGTGAAGGTATAATCTTAAGAACCCAAGAGCTTATTCAACACTTGAAACCTTAACCTATCTCTTCGGTGGACACAAGAGAGAGACATCAACCTCCTCTAGCACCCAAGTGTGATTCCACACTCCTCTTGACCTAATTTTGGGTTGTGCCTCAAGGAGAGAGGACTTGTGTTCCAAAGTGTTATACACTCACAATCATGAATAATCTACCACAAAATGACCTACAATGTTATATTTGTACTAGGTTACAAATAGAATACAAAATGACCAAAAGGCCCTTTAATAAAAAACCTCAAAATGCCGCCCATAGAGTGTAGTGTAGGTTCGGTTTTGGTGTGTGTTTTAGGCCCTCTTTTGTATTTTTCTTGTACACTCCAATCCTCGGGTTCATTACACTTTCACACATCCATCCTCGTGGTCGTACTTGTATCATATGGTTTCCCATGTGTCAGATAGCCTAATCTGCGAACCCAAGGAGTGCGGGACAAGGCCTATCGCACAACCCTAAGGCATGTGGCGCAAGGCTTGTCTGGAAGCATGTGTTTGCTTACGTCTTGCCCAATTTACATCATCTCTTTTAATCCTTTGCGGTCTCAAGTCTTGACACGACTCAAACCAGGGCCTAGTCGTGTCGGGCATCTCAAGTTCAACCAGGACCAGAGACCACCCCCAATACCCAACCGTAACCGCCCTGTACCCTATGTCGGATGAATTTTGAACTTACAAAAAGATAAAACAATCATAATTCAAAGACATTAAATAAAGTCTATAATCATAATCCAACAACCTCAACCAAATATCCAATTGGTGCCAACCATAAAGCCAATATCAATACCAAAGCTAACACTGATACTGATACCACACATACCTATAGTAGTTTGACAAAGCCTCTAACCAAAATCAATAAACATGCGGTTGGGACATGCCTAGGACCATAGCCAAAACCAAAATCCAAAAAATAGCAATAATGAAAAGAAATATATAACATGAAATGAAGTCTTCCGGTGAATGGAAGCTCACCACTTCAATCTGACTCAAAGTTGTTCCCGAATCCAAGTCATTAAGTAGGAGGAATAGTAGTATGGTCGGTTCCTGCATCACGTGAGGATACAACGCCCGAAGATGGTTAGCAGAGTGAACGCTAGTATGTACTCAGAGATAAAGATAAAATAATGCCAACATTCAAAACCAAATCAAATAACTATATGCAATCGCATTTATACATATATATATATCGTGTCGGGATAGGGAACAAGGTTTAGGATGCATTTAAAATATTAACCTGGACTGTGTAGCTCTGCCATCCTAAATGTCCACCCACAGGCTATATGGGTTTAGCTCCCCCTGTTGAAAGGGCCCTGGTGCCTGTTAGCCGCACGAATCGAAGAAAACCTAAGATGACAAGTATATCTCCCAAAATATAAAGTGTGACATCATGCACACGGTCACCATGACCAAACCTCACATCAGCAAACATGAGTTTCTAGTATTGATCCCCTCGCGACCTCCACCTTCCAGGACTTTTCTATACAACCCTCTTTAAGCCAATATTAAAGCCAATTACACATTCACAACCATTTACCTAGGAGACTTTTTAAGTAGGCATTAATCATTGGTAGCATCATACCAAAATTAGAGCTTGTAAGTCTATTCCAACCATTTCATATAAACCATTAAACCAAAATTAGACTCCATCATTTCCAATTTACCAAAACCATTTATGATCAAACCATGGCCACCAAGGCCTTTACAAATCCATACGAAATCAAACCATAACCAATTCATGTTCCATTTACCATTTATGGAATGCAATATTCCAAGGATAATTAAACTATATGATAAAAATCATTCTTATTGGCATTTTAACAAATAGGTTGAGGGCACATATGTTTCAAAACCATAACCAACCAATTTGGGGAATCCATAATACCCTGAAATCCATTTATCATTAACATGCATCCCAAAATGTCAAAATCATACTAAAAGCATGAATGAAAACATAATTAAACCATGAGAAACATTGTCCAACCATGAACATCCAAAAACCCAACAACATTGTCCAACCATGAACATCCAAAAACCCAACCTTTATTGCAAAACCATAATAATACCATGAAAACCATACATTAAAACACATGCTCTTTGTAAAATGACAATGAGGGAGGAGTATCATGCCTTAGACACTAAAGAAGACGGAGAGAAACCACCTTTTAGAGCCTTAATTAATTACCTTGAAGAAACCCTAGCCTTTTATTGAACTAAGAGCTTGAGAGAGATTTTAAGAGATTTTTTAAGAGTGTTCGATTTAGAATAATAAGTTAATAAAGTCCCCAAAAATGTTTTATGTCATGGGGTCAAAAGGAGTTAAGAGGGAAAATGTCCAGAATACCCCTAACTTAAAACTGTAAAATCACTGCATGTGGGTACACGAGTCAACCCTCCAACTCCTCACCATAACATAAGACTGGTACCATCCAGTCATAACCAGAACAGAATGTTGAATGCCACACACTGTCCATTATACGACTCCATTGCCCTAACTCGTGACCAGACAATACGAATTGTATTGTCCGATCGTACCCAAGATAGAAACCAAAGGGATCAACACTGGACAACATACGACTCCAGTATACCACTCGTACCCTATCCTCATGGCTCTTAGTGAGCCACTCATACTCAGAGCCAAGTCAAGTCATTAAGTTTCAGATTAAGTGAAGGATCAACCCAATGACCCATCACCAAACCATACGACCCATACCCACCAAGTCATACCCACAACAAAAACCCAACCACCAATCACTGGACTCCTTACCAACTGGGTTACCTGACCTGTACCCATATCATACGACTCATATGATGAGTCATTACAAGACCAGTGAGCTCAAATCTCAGGAAATTTCCAAGGGCCAAAACCCAGGGTGTTTCAATCTCCCCCACTTGGATCATTCATTCCCTAATAATGGGACAAAGCAGTACAAACATGATTTGGACTCTGCACTCCTCTACTCTTACCTTTAACTAAGTTAGAAAATAAGGATACCAAGTAAATCAATCTTTCCTTTAGCTAAGTTAGAAAACAAAGATGTTAAGAGCAACACATACCTTATGCATGAATTTCTGGAGCGGAAAAAAAGAACGAATATTTGGACTTCATGTCTCTTCAGCTTCCTAAGTAGCCTCTTCGACCTTGTGGTTCCTCCGTAGAACCTTTATCGAGGCTACGTTCTTTGTCCATAACCAACGAACCTGCCAATCCAAGATCTCTACTGGGATGTTCTCATAAGAGAGGGAATCCAAAATGCCAATATCCTTGATAGGCACATTTTGCGACGGATCACCCATACACTTCCTCAACATAGAAACATGGAATACCAGGTGAATGGATCTCAAACTAGAAGGCAATTCCAACTCATACGCAATATTACCAACCCTTCTCAAAACCAAATACGGACCAACATACCGGGGACTAAGCTTCACCTTCTTCCTAAACTGCATCACTCACTTCATGGGAAATACCTTCAAGAACACTCTATCCCTAACCTCAAATTCAAACTTCCTTTGCCTCACATCCACACAGGACTTTTGGCGACTTTAGATAGCCTTAAGTCTATCCCGAATCACCTTCACCTTCTTCATGGCTTGGTGAACCAAATTCGGGCCAAATATCTCCGCCTCACCAACCTCAAACCACCTAATAGGAGATCTACACCTCCTACCATACAACACCCCAAATAAAGTCATTCCAATGCTCTAGTGGTAGCTATTATTATAGGAAAACTCTATAAGAGGAAAATGCTCAACCCAACTACCACAATAGTCAATCACGCAAGCCCAAAGCATATCCTTCAACATCTGAATAGTCCTTTCTACTTGACCATCTGACTGTGGGTGAAAAGTTGTACTGAGACTCACCTTAGTCCCCAACCCTTTCTGAAACGACCACCAAAAGTGAGATAAAAATTGCGTACCATGATTGGAGATGATAGAAACACGTACCCCATGCAAGTTTACAATATCTTGGAGATACAACATCGTAAAGTCCTCAACCAAGAAATTAGTCCTTACTGGCAAAAAATGGGTAGACTTTGTTATCCAATCCACGATGACCCAAACCGAATTAAATTGATTTTGAGGCTGAGGAAGATCGATAACAAAATCCATGTTGATCACTTCCCACTTCTACTCTGGCAACTCAATTTCTTGACAAAGTCCTCTGGGCCTTATGTGCTCAACTTTCACTTATTGGAACACCATACACTTAGCCACAAAACTAGCCACATCCCGCTTCATATTATTCCACTAATACATCTCCTTAAGGTCATGATACATTTTTATCGAACCAAGATGAACGACATAGCGCGACTCATACACCTTAGCTAAGATTCTCTCTCGCAAACCATCAACATCGGGAACACATAATCTCCCTTGGTACCGCAAGGTACCATCACCACTAAGCTTGAAGGCTATCAACTTCTGCCCATCTATATTACCTTAGATCCTCATCAAGACAGGATCCAACACTTGTTTCTCCTTAATTTCAGCACTAAGAGATGACTGTGCCACCTCCTATACAAAAACACCACCATCCTCATAGTCCAAGAGGCGGACTCCAAGGTTAGACAAATGGTGAATATCCTTCACCAACTCCTGCTTCTCCTTATCCACATGGGCCAGACTCTGCATGGATAACCTACTAAGAGCATCAACAACTACATTAGCTTTACCTAGGTGGTAGTGAAGATTCATGTCATAGTCTTTGAGAAGCCCAAGCTATTTTATTTGCCTGAGGTTAAGCTCTTTTTGAGTAAACACATACTACAGGCTCTTATTATCAGAAAAATATCCACATGTACTACATACAAATAGTGATGCCAGATTTTCAACATGAACACCACAACTAATAATTCCAATTCATGGGTCAGATAATTCTTCTCGTGCACCTTCAACTGTCTAGAGGCATAAGCTATCACCTTGCCAAGTTGAATCAAAATACAACCAAACCCCACACGAGACATATCACAGTAAACCACAAACCCATCTTTGCCTTCTGGCAAAGTCAAAACTAAAGCTGAAGTTAGCTTATCCTTTAGCTTCTTGAAACTACCCTTACAAGCATCAGACCACAAGAACCTCACCTTCTTCTGAGTCAATTTAGTCAACGGGGAAGCTATAGTAAAAAAACTCTCTACAAACCTCCTATATTAACCAGCTAAACTCAAGAAGCTTCGAATATCGGTTGGAGTCGTGGGTATAGGCTACTTTTTCACCGCTGTAACTTTTTATGGATCCACCATGATCTCGTTACTAAAAATTACATAGCCCAGAAAAGTGACAGCATTCAACCAGAATTCACACTTTGAAAATTTGGCATGCAATTGTTGCTCTTACAGGGTCTGCAATACAATGTGGAGGTGATCGACATGATCTACCTTGCTCTTAGAGTATACCAAAATATCGTCTATAAACACAATGCTGAACAAATCTAAAAATTGACAGAAGACCCTATTCATCAAATCCATGAATGTCGTCGGGGCATTGGTCAACCCAAAAGACATAACCAAAAACTCAAAAGGCCTATATCGAGTACGAAAAGTAGTCTTAGGGATATCCACCTCCTTAATATTTAACTGATGATACCCAAATTGAAGATCAATCTTGGAGAAAAACTTAGCCCCCTACTATTGATCAAACAAATCATCTATCATTGGAAGATGGTACTTATTCTTTACCGTCACCTTATTCAAGTGTCGATAATCAATACACATTCGAAGGTAACTATTTTTCTTATGCATGAATACTCATGGTACACCCTATGGGGACATACTAGGACGAATGAAACCCTTGTCTAAAAGATCCTTGAGTTGCTCAAGCTCCTTCAACTCAGCTGGAGCCATTCTAAATGGGGGAATAAAAATAGGACAAGTGTCCGGAACAAGATCAATCCCAAACTCTATATTCCTATCAGGAGAGACACTAGGAAGGTCTTCAGGAAAGACCTCAGGAAATTTATTCACCACTGGGACAAAATACAAAGAAGGACCCTTCGATTTAAAATCTTTAACCCAGACCAGATGATAGAGATGCCCCTTGGATATTAATCTCCAAGCTATAAGATACGATATGAACTTCTCATTAGGAGCGAGAGAACTACCCTCTCACTTGATAACTGACTCATTAGGGAATTTAAAGATAACCTTACGGGTCCGACAGTCTAGAGAAACATAGCACGAGTGCAACAAATCCATCCCTAATATGACATCAAAATTAATCATATCTAATTCAAATAGATCCACCAAAGTTTCTCGACCACCCATAAATACCACACAACCCCCATAGACTATGTTAGCTACTACAGAATCACCCACTGAGGTAGAAATAGAAAAAGCCTAAAACACACTCGAGACCCAAACTAAAATGTACAACCATAAATGAGGTTACATAAGAGAGAGTGGACCCAGGATTAATTAAACAGTAAACATCATGGGAAAAGAGTTTCAACATACCATTCACGACATCAGGTGATGCCTTAGACTCTTGGCGGTAGCGAGAGCATAGAGACAGTTTCGACCCATACTGGAGCCAGATGGTGCACTCTTTGGTGCTGGAGCTAATGAAGAGGCAACTACAACCTTGTTTTCCCCTAAAGCAACCTTGGCCACTGGACAACTTCTAGCCATGTGCCTTGGCTGACCACAGTTAAAGAACTTGTCCTTTCCTTCACATAGTAACCCCGATGCAATCGATCATAAAATCTGCAGAGAGGATATGATGGAGCTGACTATGCCCTACTAGTTTGAGACTGGGCACCCTGTGACCTAAAATTATCGCCACCATGGAAGTGTCTATCACTCGACGGCCTTGGGCATGAAGCACTAGTCATCGAGTAACACCCAAAATTGCCCCACTTCTTTTTGGGCCACTTCACACTATCTCTGCCACTCTACTGTTATCCACCACCCTACTAAAAAAATGTAAACTTCTTGCCCTGTCTCTCCCCTATCTCAACCTGCTTCTTCTTCTCTTCCTCCACCTCCTGCATGTACACAACCAACCTGGATATATCCATGTCCTTGATCAACAAGGCAACCTTAATTTCCAATATCAAGTCTCGGGATAACCCAGAAACGAACTTCCTTATTCTAGCCCTCATGCTAGAAGCCATCTCCGAAGCATACCAAGATAACTAGTGAAACTTCAAGGCATACTCTTTGACTGACATTTTACCATACCGATGATTAACAAACTCTTCCGTCTTTGCTTCCCTCAACTCTTAAGGAAAGAAGCAGTCCAGGAAAATACTAAAAAAATCCTCTTACGGGGCTGACTCAACATCGTCACCACTTAACTGATCCTATTCTTTATACCATTGGTACACCACATCTTTAAACTGGTAGGCGGCAAAATCCATGCCATATATATTTATGGCATGTATAAGACAGAAGATCTTTTCCATATCATCCAAAAAACCTTGAAGATCCTCCTCCACCTTAACACCGATAAAGGTTGGAGAATTTAACCTCTTGAATAGTCCAACATTTGTAGCCTCAGAAGATGGGGTAACATAAGTACCACGCTTATCCTGAGAAGCTACCAAATGTGACAACATAGGATAGATTGATGAAACTCAACATTCGTCACATCAGCCTAAGGGGCTCGAGAAGGACTGGAGGGAACAGATGGAACTCCTGGAGGAAATCAGGAACTGGATACCTAGACTGAGTCTGGACCCCATAAGTAGAATAGGTCCCATCAATATTGTCCACAGGTAGGATAAAGAAGTTTCTGTGAGCTTTAGATCGTCGAGGAGGCATGATTTGAAAAGCGAAAAATGGGTATTAGTGAAGATTTTAGGACCTTAAACTCTACTGCTCGAAAGCAGAACACAAGAAAGAAAAAAATTCCTAAATTCTTTGTAGCCTCTCCCTTATGAGTGTGACTCTCTACATACCCTTAAAGAGACTCTACTCGACATGGCTTTATCGGATACCCAATTAACTATGAACCTAGGGCTTTAATACCAATCTGACATAACACAAACCAGGGCTTAGTTGTGTCAGGAATCTCAAGTCCAGCCAAGATCGAAGACCACCCCCAATACCTAACCATAACCTCTCTGCACCCTATGTCAGATGAATTTCGAATATATAACAAGATAAAATAATTATAATTCAAAGACTTTGAATAATGTCTGTGATCATAATCCAACAACCTTAACTAAATACCCAACCGGTGCAAACCCTAAAGCCAATATACCAATACCAAGGCCGACACTAATACCGACACCTCTCATTCCCATAGTAGTCTAACAAAGTCTCTAACTAGAATCAAAGAACATGCGGTCGAGATATGCCTCCGACCATAGCCAAAACAAAAATATAAGAAATAACAATAATGAAAAGAAATCTATAGCATGAAATGGATTCTTCCGGAGTATGAAAGATCACCACTTTAATCTAACTCAAAGTTGTCCCCGAATCCAAGTCATTGGGCAGGAGGAATAATAGTATGGTCGGCATCTATATTGCGTGGGGATACAACACCCAAAGATGATTAGCGGAGTGAACGCTAGCATGTACTTAGGGATAAAGATAAAATAATGTCATTATTCAAAATCGAATCAAATAACCATATACAATCACATGTATACATATATATATATCATGTCGGGATAGGGAATAAGGTTTACCATGAATTTAAAACCTTAACCTGGACTGTGTAGCACTACCATCCTGAATGTCCACCCATGGCTATATAGGTTCAGCTTCCCTTGCTGAAAGGGCCCCGATGAGTGTTAGCCGCACAAACTAGTGAAAACCTGAGATGACTAGTACATCTCCCAAAATATAATGTGCGATATCATTCACACGGTTACCATGGACAAATCTCACATAAAAAACATGAGTTTCCAGTATTAGCCCGCCCTGGGACCTCCACCTTCCATGGCTTTGCTACACAACCCCCTTTAAGCCCATATTAAAACTAATTACACATTCACAACTATTTACCAATAAGTCTTTTTAATTAGGCATTAACCATTGGTATCATCATACTAAAATTAGAGCTTGTAAGTCTATTTTAATCATGCCATATAAACCATTAAACCAAAATTAGACTCCATCATTTCCAATTTACTAAAATCAGTTTTGATCAAACCATGGCCACCAAGGACTTTCCAAATTCATATGAAATCAAACCATAACTAATTCATGTTCCATTTACCATTAATGCAATGCAAGATACCAAGGATAATCAAACTATGTGACAAAATTAATCTCATTGGAATTTTAACAAATACGTTGAGGACACGTAAGTTTCAAAACCATAACCAAGTATTTTGAGGAATCCATAATACCTCAAAATCCATTTACCATTAACATGCACCCCAAAATTTTAAAATCATACTAAAAGTACAAAAGAAAACATAATTAAACCATGAGAAACATTGTCCAACCATGAACATCCAAAAAAACCCAACCTTTATTGCAAAACCCTAATAATACTATGAAAACCAAACATTAAAACACATTCTTTTTGTAAAATAACAATGAGGGAGGTGTAACATGCCTTATACACCAAGGAAGACGGAGAGAAACTACTCTTTAGAGCCTTAATTGATTGCCTTGAAGAAACCCTAGCCTTTTTCTTGAACCAAGAGCTTGGGAGAAATTTTAAGAGATTTTTAAGAATGTTTGATTTAGAATAATAGGTTAATAAAGTCCCAAAAGATATTTTATGTCGTGGGGTCAAAAGAATTTAAGAGGAAAAATATCCAGAATACCCCCAACTTAAAACTGTAAGATTACCGCAGGTGGGTACAAGTTGACCCCTCAACTCGTCACCACAACATACGACTGGTACCATTCAATCATAACCAGAATAGAAGGTTAGACACCCGCACATTGTTAACCATACGACTCCCTTGCCCCAACTCATGACCAGACCATACGACTCGTATGGTCCGATCGTACCCAAGACAGAAACCAAAGGGATCGACACTAGACAATGTACGACTCCACTATACCACTCCTACCCTAACCTCACAGTTCTTAGTGATCCACTCGTACTCAGTGTCAAGTCAATTCACTAAGTTTCAAATTAAGTGAAGGATCAACCCAAAGAACCATCATCAAACCATACAACCCGTACCCACCAAGTCATACCCACAACAGAAACCTAATCTTCAATCACTAGACACCTTATGAGCTGGGTCGCCTGACCCATACCCACATCATACGACTCGTATGATGAGTTGTTACAAGACCAGTGAGCTAAAAGCTCAGGAAATTTCTAAGGTCCAAGACCCAGGGTGTTTCAAGTATCCACATGCCTCATTCTCTCTTAAAATAGTACTAATCATGTAGGTTAGTGCATCAAAGTATAGATAAACATACTTACACACGAAAAATTCTTCTCTAAACTTACTAAAGTACGAGTAAAATATGGCATTTGGTTGTATAAATAGGTTTAAGATCAATGATAAATTGTAGAATCATAAGCAATGAAATAGATGATAAAGTCTACATATATGTACCTGTGTTTTAAAAGGCAGTCACGGTGCTCCCCTTGAGGCTCGTCCCAGGGCAAGGCGTATTAAAAAATTCCCCGAGGCATTGTGGAAAGGAAAAAATATCGAAAGGCAAACACCCCAAAATTTGAGGCATTCTCCTATGCATTGGGGCATTCGCCTAAGCGTGAGACACAATTTGGGCGTAAGCCTAGAAAAGTTTACAAAGTAAAATAATTTTTCCTATTAAATATCTAATTTAAAGTTATTACTAAATTATATAATTGGTGAATACTTAAAACACTCAAATTAAAATAATAAGAAAACTTAAAAATTGCACTTTTGAACGTATTTGTCAGTGCATGTCTACGACTCCGCTACTCAAGAAGGAATTGGGTGTCCTTTCTTCTTCCTAGTTCATTTCTTTTCTTTTAGTTTGTTTCAAGTCACATAGTGACGAGTTTTTAAGTTATTTACTTTTTTGGCGCTCTTTTAAAATACAATATATGATAAATGGGTGCATAAATATATTGATCGAGTAATGAAAAAGTAGGGTTTGGTTAATTATGTATTATTTTTATATACAAACTTGTATTTTTGAGGACATATAATAGTTTATTATATGAAAGTTGACTTTATATATTAGTTGTATTATGTGGCTTTGGTTAGTTTTCTTTTTTTTTTTTAGCAATTTTAGATAAATAATCCACTTATTTTATATAGTTTCGATGCAATTTTACTTTTTGGGTGATTTATCTTTTTTGAAAAATATTTATTTCTAATTATATTAATTCAATATTAAAAATTAAAGAATGTGTGGGGCTAACGTCCCATTGCCTCGGGGCTTACGCCTCACCTCGTACCAGGTAAAACACTTCATCTTACGTCTCCACATGTAAGAACACTGATATGTACTATAGGGCAAAACTATGCAAAAACTGTACAAACTATTTTAGGCTTCTTCACATTCCAATTTCCCTATATACCACCTCCGTTCGCTTTTACTTGTCACTAATTTCCTAATTGAATTTCTACTTTTACTTGTTATTTTTGACATATCAAGAAAATACAAATTTTTTTCCTATTTTACCCTTAGCATTAATTTTTTTTCTCTTAATTAATTTCAAAACGCAACGTAACTATCATTTAATGGGGGTACAATGGTAAAATAGTCATGTTATTAATTATTTTTTTTAATAGGTGTGCCAAGTCAAAATGTATCAAGTAAAACCAAATGGATGGAGTAAATAGCTTCTTTGACCAAATTTTTGGGAGTTCAAAATAATTCTAAATATTGTTTTATAATTAGTTACTTGACAAAAAATAGAAAGTAGGTTGGGATTTTGGGCTGTGGGTGACAAAAGAGTTTTAAAATGAGGTATAGGTGACACAAGTCTTAATTATTGAGTGGAGGTAACAATTACTTTATTATAGATTAAGAAAGTTTGATAAGTTTGAGAATAGCCCAGGAGTTTTTAAATTTACACTTTGATCCAAATGTTACCTAATATAACGGGAAATAGAGGGAAAAAATATCTTTCACTCTCTTCTCATCCATTGTTGTTTTCTCTCTCTTAGCGATTTTTGTTGTTCATTGTTGTTGCTGCTTTATTCATCATCTTCTGCTACATTATCATCATCTTCTACTTCATTAACATCTTTATCTTCTTCTTGTTGACCATTGTCGTTGTTGTTGTTGTTGTTACCACTACTGTTGCTATTTGACCAATTTCTTAGGTCAAATCTTATTTCGTACATCACTTTCTACTTTGGCAATACTTCATAAGAGACTTTGGTAAGTCAAATTATGATTTTTAGTTGAATTTTTCATCTGGGTAACTTCTATTGTGCTATTTTTCCAACAATGGATAGAACCCAATCATGAATCCAACATAAGAGCCATTCGTTTAAATAGATAAATCAACTGTTGCGATAAATGAGACATCTATTTCAACGGACGATTGATATGTTGGATTCATGTTTATGGTTCTATAGGCCGTAACATAAATCGAACAAATGGGTCATCTATTGCAACAGATTATTTATCTGTTTAAATAGATTAGTTATCTGTTTAAATAGATTAGTTATCTGGTGCAACATGATAAATATCTGTTGCAACAGATTATAAACCTATTGCAACAGAACCCAAACTCGATTCCCACATACGTGTTGTCTATTTCAACAGGGTAAATATCTGTTGCAACAGATTATTAACCTGTTGCAACAGAACCCGAACTCGATTCCAACAGACGGTAAATATCTGTTGCAATATATTAGTAACCTATTGCGATAGAACCTAACCTCTATTCCAACAGATAGTAGTCTATTACAACATGTAAGTCATCTGTCGCAACAGGTTAATTATCTATTGGAACATGTCACTCATCTATTGGAATTAGCTTCAAAGGTGCCTCAGTACTGTAACATCAATCCCAACAAATATATAGTTTGTTGCAATATATGATTCACCTGTTATAATAGATGACTCGTTTGTTGAAATCAGCTTCAGGAGCGTAACATGAATCCCAACAGGTAAGTAATTTGTTGCGACTGATTACACATCTTTTGGGATTTATTTACGGCACTATAAAATCACTATTAACTTTTTTTAACAAATGACTTTATTTAGGTACTACTAATGGAGGGATCAATAACAATAGGGGTGGATTGTCATGGTCAATGGACCGAAAAGAGCAATCGATATGTATGGTGCTGGAACGAGGGTGAAATGCTAGAGACGATAGATATGACTGTCCAAAGTGATATTTCATATGATGATTTTGTGAACTTAATCATAAGTTATTGTGGACTAAATTGTCAATCGGAAGAACTCGTCATCAGCTACATGCACAACTCCTTTGAAAATCAGAGGGTACTTCCTTTTAAGATAATCGATCAGGTTCGGTTGCGTTCTTATCTTAGTAATTCATCCAGGCTGGTGTTAAAGGTGTACGTGGTTGAAAAGACGAGAGGGAATGAGAACCAGAACGTAGAAAAAGAACAACAATAAGATATCTTTGATGATAGGTTGGATAATATAGACATGAATATTTCAGATGATGATCAAACACCTACGCCCGTTGATGCGACCAATACGATGTGCAGTTCTTCTCAATCGACAC
Organism: Capsicum pubescens; assembly: GCA_030864215.1. Classification (NCBI taxonomy): domain Eukaryota; kingdom Viridiplantae; phylum Streptophyta; class Magnoliopsida; order Solanales; family Solanaceae; genus Capsicum; species Capsicum pubescens. Next base: position 187,238,247 of record CM061548.1, read on the forward strand.
AGTCAGGATTTCTTCAAAACAACGGGATCGGATTTTTTATTTGAATGTCATTTAAGGACAAGAATGAACTATCTACCACTTTGTTTATTTCTTGCTTGAAAAAAGATTTCAGAATAAAGAAGGTGATTAATTCGAGCAGTGAATTTTGCTTCAAATGTGCTTATTCAAACTGCAAGTGGTGGTTGAGAGCGGTGAAGTACGTAAGTTTTGACATATTCGTTATTCATAAACATGAAAAGCATCACACATGTGGTTCGGAGCACATCTCGGGCCAAAATCCTCATGCCACGACAAAGGTCCTCGATGAATATTTTAGGAGTAGTTTCCCCGATGGCAAAGACCCTTCGACAAGGGTTTTGGCCAATCAACTCCTTATGGAATTGGGTGTCCTAGTCAGTTATTCGAAGATATATACGGCCATGGGGATTGCCAAGGACTTGGTTAGGGGGACACTCGAGCATGGGTATGCAGTCCTGGATGCCTACCTTTACATGATTGAGTCCACAAATCTCAAAAGTAAGACAACATTGCATCTTGATGAAAATAGAAGGTTCAAGTACTTTTTTGTATCCTATGGTTCTTGGATTCAAGATTTTCGACATTTGAGAAAAGGCATAACCGTCGACGGTATCTTCTTGAGGAGCAGGTATAATGGAGTTCTGCTAGCGGTGGTGGCATAGGATGAGGAGAATCATATCTTTCCTGTCGCTTTTTGTGTAGCGGACAAGGAATATGATACCTCTTATGATTTTTTTTGAACAACTTCGAAGTTACGTCGTAGATACCGAAGAGTTGTGTTTTATATTGGATAGGAATCCAAGTATTCGAAAGATGGGTTCACGTTTCTTCACTTCAGCTTACTTTGATTGTTGCATCAGGCATCTTGGAGAGAACATTCAGACGAACTATCACAATGAAAGAGTCGTGACCCATTTTTATAGAGAAGCTAAAGCATATAGTAAAGAGGAATTTTTAGATCATTTCAATCAAATAATGGATGTGAATCCCAAGGTAGCAGAATTTCTCATACGTGTCAGTTTTGAGAGATGGAATTGGACATTCTATCCGACAAATAGGTATAATCTTATCGATTTAATATCTTGTTTGAGTTACAATAGTATGATGTCGTACTAAGTGATTCTTTTGTATAGGTACAATATTATGACATCAAACATAGCTGAATCGGTGAATTCATTGTTTGGCAATGAAAAAGAATTTCCCATCAAGGCTATGTTTAAAAAAATAAGCCAGAAGTATGGCGAATTTTTTAACGAAAGGTGTGTGCAGTTCAAGTGCCCAAAAAAGGACCCGATTTATTCTCAAAATTGAAAAAATAATATCAACGAACGTTAGTTTGGGGAATAGGTTATTATCTCATAAAATAGCAAATTATAAATTCAGTATCACCGGTCATGGTGATTTTGCCACGGTCGATCTTCAAACAAGATCTTATACGTGCAGAGTTTTTAACTTGGACAAAATACCTTGTCCACATGTTATGGCAGCGGTTCGAGCTCAATACGGTCATAAATATAGAGTTGAAGTTTACGAGCACTCCTCTCAATATTATTCGGTGGAAAATATGAAATGGCATATAGTGGGTATATTACTCCGGTGCCTCCCGAAGAATCTTGGGTTGTTCCTGCAGAGCTTATGGGGAGATTAATACCTCCTTCATATATTGACGCAAGCACTATCAAACCATAAAGAAAGCCATATAAGAGGAGGCGTGGAGTTAGAGAATTATTTTCAACGAGAAGAAACAATTGCTCCGTGTGTAAGCGCACTGGCCACAAAAGAACTACATGCCTAGATCATAATCCGCCATGATCGTTGTAATTGCAAAAACTTGTGTTGTTGTTTGTGGTGTACTTTTATATATTTAAATCATTATTGTGAATGTAATGTTATTATTTATTATATATATATAAGATATCTTTTTTAATAACTTGTGTATCAATAAAAAGAGGCAAAACATGAACTAAACAATATAGCAGACCACAAGTATTTTCAACAGATTACCCATTTGTGGTAACAGATGGACATTAGCTGGAAGAACACAACACAGTTCCATAAAACTAGAATATTTTCCTCCAAAAGATGATAAATCTGTCGCAACAGATGGATAATCTGTTGCCAAAAACCCATTCGATGACCAATCTATTCTAACACATGGTCCATCTATTGAAAGAACTCAAAAGCCAAAATTGCTATTGCTACTGGATTCAAAATTGTTCCTTACCTCCAACCGTCGACATGTTAACATGTAAAATATTTAGAAAAAGAAATAGACAGAATGAAAATTGAATAAGAATTTAAAAGCCAAATTCGTCTAAAAATAATTTTTTCATTAAATAAAAAATAAAATACATAAGGTATAGATCCGATATAAAAAAATTAAAATACATACGCTAAAAGAAAAAACACATTCTAATTATTATTATTATTATCATCATCATCATCATTAATGACAGCCGGCCAATTAACTCGCAGCAGCAGGGCCCTCATCAACCTCTACATCTCTCTGAACATCGTCACTCTCACAGCGACCAACTCCCTCTATAGGTCATTAACCTGCTTCTAAAGTTCCCGCACTGTGTCGTGAAGAATAATAATGTCCCAAACAGGATCATCCATATCTAGAACATGCATGAATTGACAAATGTAAAGAAAAGAGTCCAATGTAATACAACGTATACTACAAACTGAACTGGTAGATTTACACCAGAGAAATACCTACCTCAATGATAAAGGAATATGCTCTTTGAAGAGAAGTTATTGAAGATGTCACAAGAAAAGAAAAAATGCAAGAAATAAACAAAGTTTAGTAGAATGAAGATTAAGGAGGGACGTATTTATAGAGGATTGAATCTGGATGTGTAAGGACAAAAGGCACGTCTGTTAAGCTCCATTGTATTAATTACATTCAAACTGGTGGCATTTTATTTTCTGTGAAAAGTCACGACTTTTTTGTTTACATTAACACTTCTCACCATTTCAAAACAGTTTTGAGACTTGATAACAACCGTTATTATTGAGCTATTGCAACAGATCATCCATCTGTTGTAACATATAGATTATCTGTTGCGACAGATGGACCATATGTTGGGGATGTTTTGATTTCTTTTAACAGCTGATTCATCAGTTATAACAGATAAAGAATTTGATTCATTAGCTATTTTGAATATGTTAGATAAAAAGTCACCACTACCTCTTTTTTAATAGTCATCACATGCGTGTAGATGAATAAACCCTGTCTGGTCTATCGCAATACATTTATCATCTGTTGTAACATATAGATTATCTGTTATGACAGATGAATCATATGTTGGAGATGTTTTGATTTCTTATAACAACTGATTCATCAGTTGTAATAGATAGAGAATTCGGTTCATCAGCTATTTTGAATGTGTTAGATAAAAAGTCGCGACTCTTTACCTCTTTTTTAATAGTCATCACATGCGTGTAGATGAATAAACAATGTATGGTCTGTCGCAATAGATTTACAATCTATTTCAATATATGGATTATCTGTTGCGATAGATGGACCATATGTTAGAGGAGATCTTTTGATTTCTTTCAATAGCTGATTCAACAGTTGCAACAAATGGATATTTCAATTCATCAGTTGTTTTAAATATGTTATGATAAAAAAACCACGACTCTTCACATCTCTTTTTTAATAGTCATCACATGTGTGCAAATGAATAAACAACACTGTAGTGTCTTTGATGGGGTAGGAAGAATAAGGTGCGTGCAATGGATCCACTTTCATATGTGGGAGTTATGTATTATTGATCAGTCTATCACAACTGACACACATAAAGTGCAATGATTTTGTGAATGCAGTTTTTTACCAATTAGACACTGATCCTTTAAACAAGATTTTGCATTGTACAATTTAGTTTGATAGGTGTGAACTGATAAGGCCGAAGGGTTCCAAGATGGTGGTTTCGATACCCTGTTATAATTTAATAATGGTCTATGCTCATGTTTTTATGTCAAGTTTGGGGAAGGGTTTAAGTTTTTGGTGGCAGTGTAAATATCCAATATTGATTGGACCAGTTTTAATGGCGCAATGGACTTCTTGAAAGGCCTCCAAAGTCTCGTACTGCAGCAAACAATGATGGAACCGCTAGAAATTCCCCTATTCCAAATTTATATGGATGGATTGCTGGAGTAGACTTTTATACAGTAGAAGGTGCTTGGGAGAATACCTGTGTGGGAAGGGGGAGGTGGAGAAGTCTATATATCATCTCAAACCTTGTTTAAGAGGAAACACAGGGGAGCAAGCAAGGTAATTCTAGCGAATCTAGCCAATGAAATTGACATGAGAAACGAAAAAATGGGATGAGATTCAAATGTGGAAGTGTATCCAAATATAAAAATCTGTCAGTCGTTAAAAAAAGAAGAAGAATGGTCAACAGGACTGGAGCTGGACACTTTGCTAAAGAATGCAACTAGAAAGCGTGGCCTAAATGAAGACTCTCATAAAGTACAGGACCAGAACTCTAAGAAAGAAGTTTCACGAGCACAGAAAATTGATACGATTGTCGATCAGAATTGAAACCTGAACCAACTACTCCTAAATTAAAAATACAAGATCAATCCAAGGTTGCAATTTCTCAAGTTAAACTTGCATGCCATGCCTTTTGTTTGTGGATATGATCATGTTTCAATTCTGACCGACATTATCGAGCTATTGAGATACTAGGAGGGAAAGATCAAAGTTTATGACTACAACGAGCCTACCATCGATGAGGTCGATCTTTTTCTCCTCGTGCAGCCACTGATGGAGCTGTTGCCCATCTTGTTGAGGGAGAGTAAACTGATGAATCATTTGCCAAAGAAAGTGTTGATGAAGAAATTAAGGAATTTTGAAGGTCGAAACAAGGGAATGGCCCTTCTAAAAATTGATACCGGTTACGCGAGCGGCTCGCACAATCTTGCACACATCGGATGTTTGCTGGCCGGCACAGAAATGGTGAAGCTAATGACCTTTCTGTGTGACAACGCTGTGGAAAACCTGCAAGAGGTCTGGTCTTATGGGGTACTAACTGGACGCTTGAAGCCTGTGTATATAGAAGAGCCTGTGAAATAATAATTTTTTATTTCAAGCCACACTTCACTTTACTTTAAATTACATGTACATGTTGTGGCAATAATTTTTTCTGATGAATGAAAGTTGAGTTTTTTTATAATGCAATAGATTGTCAACCTGTTGTAAAATATATTCTATCTGTTTTGGTAGATAGTTTATCTATTGCAATAGGTTGGTCATCTGTTGCATTATGCTGATGTTATTTTTATCTAATCTAAGTCTAATCTATTGCAACAGTGGGAAGACCTGTTTGATAATTTCCAATAAATGACCTAAATTTTACAACATATGCCTAAATCTGTTTGATATTTTGCAACAATTACGCTTGAATATCCATGTGCTCGACAACACCAAACCAGTAACAAATACACCACCATGAAAATTTCATCAATTAGGCTTGAAAATCCATGTGTCCAACACCACCAAACCAGTAGCAATAATGACAACAATGTAGTATCTTCTTGCTCGATTTTGTTTCTCTTCAGAGGCCTTGACTTTCTTCAACAGACCCCAGATTACACGATTTACTTGTGAAAGGTGTCATTCTTCATACCAATTAAATTAATCGCATCCACCCAATTTCTATAAAAACAAGAACACAATTACAAAATAATTACAAGTCAGTAATTAATAAACTAATTAAATAAAAAAATATTACCTTTGAAATCTTACAAGTAAAAAACCTATGATCTGGATTTTTTTAAATCCAAAAAGTATTCAATAGAGCTTCATGACCACACTTACAATATTAAAAATGGTTATCATAAAAAATAGTGGAAGATGGGCTCGACATTGTCAAGCTCAGTTGGAAAAAATGAAAAAAATGAAGAAAAGATAGACCAAATGCAAATAATTTGAAGAATTTGGATAGATAAAAAAAGATGACGATGAAGAAGAAGATTTGAGAATTTAGGATTAAATTTTAGGAAGAAGATTAATATATAAGACATTGGGGAAAAATGATCGTTGGGGGCCAAATCAGACGCCAAGTCAGCAAAAAGTGCCAACCTGACACATTTGTTTCTATTTTATTTTACTTGTTTAAAATGAACACTGTCTACTTAATGCCTATTTTATTTTAAGTGTTTGAACTGAATACTGTTGATGGGTTCCACCTTTTTTATTTCAATTCACTTTCACTTTTTTACATGTAGTGAAATTTTTTTATGTCCAATAGAAGTTGAATTTTTATAATGCAACAGATTCTCCATCCGTTGTAATAGATAGTCTACCTGTTCTGACATATAGTTTATGTGTTCAATAGGTTGGTCATCTGTTGCATTATGCTAGTGTTTCTATCTAAGTCTATCTATTGCAGCAGTGAGAAAACCTGTTTAATAAATTCCAACAGATTACCTACCTGTTGCAACATATGTCAGATCTGTTCGATATTTTCCAACAGATATGTCGTCTGTTGCAACAGATACATTATCAGTTGCACTATTTGAATCAAGTATTCTATTTCTATTAATAAGTTCAAATCTAAGGAAACAATAAATTCATAGACAAAATAAAATAAATTGAAGCCTTAAGAAATTAGCTGAAATAAAATGTAAAAAAAATATTATGGGTACAGATCTCAACAAATACATCAACAATTTAAGTATTGATGCCAAGGATTCTGAAAGAAGGGTGAGGTTATTACTTTGACAGACTCAAGCTATAAAGATCTACTCAATATGGACAAGTTGTTCTTCATCCGGTGCTATGAAATTTGGCTTTGCTCGTCGTGGATCTTTATTGTCACTTACGTACGATTTCTACGCTTTCTGTTTTCTGTATTTCTATAAAAAGAGTAGAGTAACATATTATCAATGCTGTTTAGCAGTAGCTTCTACATCTACCTGGAAAGCCAGAATTGTTCAATGCTAATCACAGAGATACAACAAAATGGAAAAAGATAACTCATCTGTTCTAGCAAGTTGAAAAGGTTTTCCTTCTATTTTAAATTATCCCCAAAATATTATATTTCTATTGCAATAATGAATCAACTGTTGGGTCAAATTTCTACATGAGGAAGACCTGTATGATAATTTCTAACAGATGAACTATCTGTTGCAACATATGACTCATTTGTTACAGCTGATAGGTCATATGTTGGTACAAATAAAAGTGGTACGAAGAGATTTCTTATTTGATAAAATAGATGAGACATATGTCGCAATATGTACTTTATCTGGTGCAACAAGTTAGTCAACTATTGCAACAGATGTATATATCTGTTTGATAATTTTCAGCAGATGTGTCATCTATTGAAATAGAAATATGTTTGTTTGTTAGTTGGAAGATATATTTATTCACCTTGTTCAGATCATACTGCTCTCCTTTGGTCATTGTACATTGCTCAATGCAAGACACGGACAGAGGAGTTGCAATTTTACTTTTTGGGATGCTTGATAATGCCTTGGAAAATACTTTCATTCTCCTCTTAGCCTTAATCTCTAATGGAGTGGATGGAAATAAAACTCTCTTTGATGGAATGACACCCCTCTTAGATGTCAATTCATTTACAGAAGCAGTAAATACATTAATAGCATTAATCACTACATCATGTTTTTGCATGCAGAACATTCGCTGGGAGAGGCAAAATCTGTATAACTAGTATGATCATACTCATAATGGTTTGTTTTAAATACGGTAAGAGGAGCATTATTAGCACCAACAGCAGCACCACTACCAATAGCTCCATCGCCACTAAGACCATCAACAACAACAAGCCCACCCTCCAAAATTATTTTTTTGGTAATGGCTGTTTCTCCAAACAATTCTATTTTTATTTTGTCGATGACTTTAGGGTCCGATAAAGTTTGTACAGACCGTAAAGTAATAAAAAATGGCATCTTCAACTCTCGATTGGTCGAAACTAGCGAAGGATGCATAATCTAACATAAATCATTACATATATTAGAATGATGATTAGATCATTAAAAAAATCATTAATTAAAATAAAAACTTATTTATAATTATACTTACTATATCCTTCGGGGGGTTGAAGAGATAATTTTTTTTTGTATTTTTATCAGTTTTGACCGACAACCATCTCAAGATTCTTGGACAGAAGACTTCTTCCTGGTAGTTCACTTGTTGTCTCAAATGAGGAATGACTTCAAATGCCCAAGGCTATAGAATAACGCCAATAAATCAAAACCATTATTGAGTTAAAAAAATGAATGATATCATAATAAAAGAAAGAAACATTTACCATGAAAGCCCATGGAAAGCCATATAAGTTGACTGTCTTTGGCGCTAATGGAGTCAATAAATATTGAACAGTCATTTTGAAGCTTTCATAGCCCTAAGGATAGCTGTTAAACGCCTCAAGATCCTCGGAGAGCTTTATTAAACCAACACTTATGTTGTTGTTAACGTCTCTCACCCAAAGAATATTACGTACAAACCAAACCAAGCACAATGACTGCTTGTGCTTCTTTGAAAGTTCTTTACCTTTCAACGCTTCTATTAAATTTTTTATTTTTGAAGCTTGGACCAACAATGGACACCAGGTCATCATGATCAAACAACTTGCCTTTGCCTTTTTTAGGTGTGCGGGGTGCTTTTTTGGGTTAGAATAGGTATAACTTGAGAAGGAGGATAACATTTTAATCTAGTAACTATGGCAAAATCCTTCCAACCAAAACAAATAGGCATGCCAAAGTAATTTATCCACACCTCATCCATCTTATCTTTATTTTCATATATAAACCTACGCTTGAGAAGTTCATATATTATTTTCATTTGGAAACGACCATTGTTGTCCTCTGGCAAATCAAGATATTTCCTAAAGCAGTTGTCCCTGAAATAAGCATCCAATTTTTGTTCTTGAAGTATTTTTCTAAAGGCATCGAAAGATTTTCCCATGGATGACTTAACCACGAAATCACCCATTAAATCTGTGGCACCAACACACTACATTCTCATAGAATAACGATCAATGCTGAAGGTTTTAACCAACTCTTCAGCGGAAGGTCTATTAGTATTTGGATCATCTCTTTTGAAAGATTCCTCCTCCCCATGTTCATCATATTCTACTCCTGATTGAGATAATGCTTGTAAAGTAAGCTCATAGAGTGGTGGATGTAGCCTGGCTGCTTCACTTGTTCCTTTACTTGGACTTGATTCGGTTTTTGTTCTTTTGGAAGCCATATTATATAAAATTAACAGGAACATAAAAAAATATATTATAGTTGATTAATGCATCATTAAAAAGGATAACAGTAAATCTAACAAGCAAAATAGTAAAATAACAGTTCTAACAGATCACTTATCTGTTATAGCAGGTGAGCAATATGTTGCAATAATACAAAATGTATCACTCATCTTTTAAGATAGATGAATGGTTTGTGCAACAGATCACATATTATTGCAACATGAGTGATCTATTGGAACAGTTAAATAATCTGTTGCAACGGATGAGTAATATATTGCAACAATATAAATCATATCTCTTATCTGTTGAAAAAAATGAATGGTCTGTGCAGTAAATCACATATCTGTTGCAACATATGAGTGATTTGTCAGAACAATTAACTAACCTGCAGCAACGACTAAGTAATCTATTGCGACAATACAAAATATATCACTCATCCGTTGAGAAAGATAAATGGTCTGTGCAACAGGTCACATATCTGTTGCAACACATGAGTGATCTGTTGGAACAGTTATCAATGGTCAATTTTGTTTAAATTTCTTCCAACATAGGGTCTTTTATTGTGGCAGATGAATGATCAGTTGGAAAAATCATGTCTTGGACATATCTTGTTGGAAGAGTTGATAGGATTTTATCCAACAGGAGGTTCATCTGTTGTATCAGATCATTAATTCGATGGTTCTTCCGCTACATCAGATGGTTAATCAATTGCATCAAATTTTTTATCCAATGCTTAATCTGTTGTAACATATGGTTAATTTGTTGCATCAGATAGTTTAACTGTTGCATCATATGCTAAATTTGTTGCATCAGATGATTAATCTGTTGCATTAGAATTGTAATCTAATAGTTCCTCTGGTGTATCAGATGGTTGATCTATTACATCTTCTGACAAATCTGTTGCATCAGATGGTTAATATATTACACCAGATGGATAATTTGTTGGATAAAATAAAAAATAGTAGCACGATTTTGTTCAATAGAAAAACAGCAATATCACTATTTTTACCAAGAACAAGAACAGAACAAATCAACCCAAATCATTATTTTGTTTTTATAAACACAAACAACAAAAATCAAACATAAAAAAAATGCAACAAACAATAAAAATTATAATTCACTTCGAAAAGAGAAGAGAAAAAATACCAGAAATTAGGATTTTATTGAGATCGCATTTCAAATTAAAGCAATAAATAGTGAAATTGTTATCCAATACTATAAGAGAAGTTGGCTCAAGTTCCTCGTTTTCTTCAAAACTAAAAATGCCATAAATTTTTACCTGTGAAAGAAGAAAAGGAACGATGATGAATTTGAAGCGGTTGTGGCCGGAGGCAAGGTTTTCACATTGATTAAGGGTTGAAGAATTCAAAGTTGTTATGGCCGGAGAGCAAGGTTGTCACGCCGATTGAAGGTTGAAGAAAAAAAGGAACTCGAAGCCCAACTATTTATCGTCGGATGTTGAATTCGTTGAGGATTGAATGAAGAAATTTGTAGAACTATTGGTTGGGAGAGAGTTGAGAGAATATATCAAGAGAGAGAAGAGAGACTGGTTGATTTGGATTGAAGAGGGGTATGGGTTGGGTTGATTTATATTTTTGAAAAGATTAGAAAGTTTTAAAAATATTAATCAAGTCCACAATTAACTTAATCAAGTTTCCTAATGATGTTTGACCCTTTAAGTTGGTCAATGTCACCAGTCCTTCATTCAAGACTTAAAAAACACCTTTCCTTCAATTTTTTCAAGTAGGTTTGTATGGGAACGAAAGAAATTTCTCTGTTGTTAGAAAAAAAAACTATAAATTTGTGTTTCTTCTTTGAATTTGAAGTAGAAGTAGAAATTAATCAATTTAAGACAACAACTTCCTCACCAAATAATTTTATTACCAAACAGACTCTCATTGACTTAATGTTATATAATTTAAGATAAAAATATCCTCAGAAAACTGTCTCAATTTTGTCAACTTAGAGGATGTCTCATGTCTAGTGTAGTTTTAGTGGGATGAAAGTGATTCAAGTTGTATACATTTTCTCAATAGTTAGGTACGTATGTTCATATTATCGAGTGGTGATCACGTTGTGAACTACATATATAGAATCGTATCTTCGTACGACTAGAAGTATAAGAAAATGGGTGTCTTATCGTTAATTTTTGCTGATGTATTTCACCATTTTGAATGTCAAAGTCAACTAGCCACAAATAAAGACCAAACTGCCAGTAATCAGAAAGAAATAATAGACTTCAGACTTATGATATAGCACTAGTTTTTGGAAGGTGCATTGCAAGTTTATTTCAAAATATTTAGTACACTTCTTGTTTAATCACAACATGATAAATTAATGGTGTGTGCATATGTATTAGAACTTTCTTTGATCAAAAACTTACAAGTGTAGTTTAGCTAATTTTAACACATATTTGAGGAAATAATTTGACTACCTGAAAAACTGATTAATAACATTGCAAAAGTAACTTATCCGACTTAAGTTGCTGGCCTTTGCAGAAATTTATTAAAAGCTGCTTCATCACTTATTGTATCATCAATGACAAAACTTAAGCATCATTGATGTAACACCCCAATTTTCTAAATCGAAACGCTACATGGTGCCTATGACCCCGAAGGACCACAAGCTAACCCATGAATGATATCTGTACCTGTACACTACATAATATACATGAAGAATTTGGAAAACATGAACAATAGGACATAGGGTTCAACTGAATAAAGAATCTGTCAAAACATAACATCCATGTGGGGTAACGAATACCTAAAACAACTGAATCTAAATCAAAACTGAATACAAATCTGAACTAAATTTGAAAGCCTCTAAGTACTGTCTGAATAAGGAGATGAAGGAACATGTCTCCAACTAACTCCATAAAACTAAAAACTGAGATAATAAATGAATCAAATCATATCGTCCTCGAATTAACAAGACTTACTACAACTCTGTATACTGGAATACTTCTGCTACTGCGGATCTGGAGCTTGTGTATCTGGACCTATGGTGTAACATAAAAAGAAAGCACCATAGTATAATGCGTTAGTACGTGGGGATGTACTGAGTATACGAGTAAGGTAGGCTAAAAGCAAAAGGGTTTACATGCATGAGCAATGCTAACTGACTAACAGATATGAACGTGAGAGTGCAACCATGCATGCATAGTAACTGAGATCGTGAATGTGTGATAGCTAAATCTGTATGCTAATACATGGTTTACTGATAACTAATCATGACTGATACTATAGTTCTGATAATATGGGTGACTGTATCTAACAGTCTTGAATCTGATGGAACTATCTGAATTCCGTACTGTAATTAAATTGACTGTATCTGACAGTCCTGATATACTGAAATCTGAAGAACTATCTGAGTTTTTTTACTGAGACTGATGCTGAAACTGTGGGAGGTAGTTGTTTAACCGACATGCCCCATATGTGCCATTATGGCTAAGATGGGGTCCAATCTCTGCCCTGGAAGGGTGTCAATACCGCGCCACTGGTAAAGACAACATGTGAGCAACCCTCATATAACAGGTAACTCTAGTGAAAATGGTGGGAACCCTTATATAACAAGTTAAGCCACCTCATCTACCCTCATATAACAGGCTGTGATGTCTCAACCTATGCTGGCTACATAGTTCTGGAACGCAAGGATGACTGCTAAGAATCACACCCTCATATAACAGGTGCGTTCCCATCCTTGGGTTCGCTCGGTGCAAACTTCTACTCCCATCTGAAGAGACTGAACATGAGTAACTGACTGTACGTGGACTGAACTTACTGAATTCTGTTAACTGACGGAATACTTCTGATAGCTGATAACTGACTGAGATCATGAGGTTTTCCTGAGTCACATGACTGACTGATTTCTATTGATTCATGGTTTGATTTTGGAGATTGTGAAAAATGACAAGACTCTAAGCACACAATTATATTTTTTGGGTACAAGTACCCCCAGGACTTAATGGAAGGAAACTGACGCACATGACTGACTTGAGTACGTCACCAACATCAACAATCCATAATATCATAACTTGGGGAATTCCATGAAGTACATGGATATCATACATTTTGTACATAAGTAGGATTTGCAAGTAAGCATGGCATAATCTCATAAGACTAGTTCATGAACATCCCAAAAACATTTACAAGACACAATATCAACATGAAAATCATTGGAACATAGGGGCATATCATGAATCCTTCACTTAGTCACAATTTAGCTATATTGCATGATTTCTAGTTCCTTAGGCATTTTATCAACCACCTTGCATGCACTCTTTTAAGGCATAGGTATATTTATCAATTCGACCATCTTAATCCATCTAAAATTTATGGGTTTCAACTAACCTATTCACATGATTCATGAAAACACATCAAGATACAACCTTGAATCCAAACAACAATCATCAACATGAATATAGTCATAATATGACAAGAAAATAACAATTTATAATTTAAAACATGATTCTTGAGCTCCATGGATGAAAGGGACCCATGGATGAACACTACGCATACCTTAGTGATTGAATCTTGAAAGAAATCTAATGTTTTTGAAGGTTCTTGAAGAATTCCTTAGGCTTTCTCTTGAGGAGATGATCTTGAGAGAAAACCCTAATCTTGTGGTTGAGAGTGTATGAGAGAGCTTTTTGAGATGTTTAACTAAAGAGAATGGAAAATAATATGCTCCTTGAGGGTTATAAGTCGTGTGAAGTAATGGGAAAAGACCAAAATACCCTTACTAAAACGTTCCTCAATTGCTGGAAAAATAGCTGACGACATTCGTGGAAAGCCGTCATACTGGTGATAGGTCGTCACGAATTGTCATCACAAAAAGATGAAATCTTGGTTTTCTGGTTAAGGTTGACGACATTGGTGATAGGCCATCACGGGCGTGACGGATTGTCACAAAATGTCATCACTGGGGGTGAAAATCTGCCCAGGGCTGACGATATTGGTGATAGGCCGTCACGGGCGTGACGACTTGTCACGAATGTCGTCACTCAGTTTCCCAGCCTGACATGCCGGAGTAAAATAGGCATAACTCCTTGCTACGATATCGGATTTATGCAAAATTGATATCGTTGGAAAGATAATTCAATTATGTATCTTTTAGTGGGTCATGAGATCAGATATTAATAGCATAACGAGAGATATTCTCGTTTGAAACTGACTATACCAATATCCTTCTCAAGAATTCAATCGGTAAGGAAATGTTTTGATTCGTCTATTAGCTAGGACACTTTTGAGGCCTTAATATGCATCAAACCTGATCATAGAACTACCAAAGCACTAAAATTTATTACTTATGAGTTCGAAGCATGATCCTAAAAATGTCTGAACTTTTGGGGTATTACAATTGATTACACCTACACAAAACATCGGAAGTTTAGTATACATATTTAAGCAAATCCATAAGAATAAGCTAAATTAAATAATGAATAGAGTAAGTGCATATATAAAATAGATGGAGATAAACATGAGGAACAGAGGCAGTATAGATTAACATAGGAAAGTGGAGAATGTTAAGCTGGGAAAAGTATGTTAGAATTTAAGCTTGGGCATTAAGAAGGTGATCTTTGGACTTTTTTAACATATACTTCTTCAATTAGTGTGGTTTAAAAAACACAATAAAAATTGGTAACTTAAAAGGCCTAAGGTTGTTTGGTTGGGAAAGAGTTATCCTAGAATAATTAATGGTCAAACCTATTGAAAGGCATCTCAACTTGGCACGCTCTTCCACTTTGGCACCCTCTTCCACTTTGGCACCTTAAGTTGATTGTGTTCATTTTAGACACCTAAAATAGCCACCAACTGTGTCATTTTGATACTTTTAGCTGACATGGCATGGCGAGTGTGGCACACTCGATTTCAGCGTGAGCTGCTTATTTATTCGAAAATAATTTTAAAAAAATATGCTTCTTCTTCAAATTTTTGGCCCTTCTTCTTCATTGTCATTTTTGGGTCTCCCCACACCGTAAATCTGTCAGAATCATCATGACCATCACCACTGATGGTATAGTTGTTTAACTTTATTTATATAAATCCGTCGGTATCGCCATTTTCTTTACTCTCCCATCCGAATTTTAGCTCCGACCAAAATCTGCAAAATTTCAAATTTGAATTCTTCAAGTAATGAGAAGCTAGAACATAAAGCAATTACTTAAATTCTTTAATGGGTTCTTGAAAATTTTCAAGAAAATAAAAATTTGGCATCGCCAGAGTTTCAGAAATTCTTCAACTTGATGAGTTTCATAAACTTCGGCCACCACTTCTTCGTTGGAGTTTAAAGAAGTTCCAATATTTTTACTTCGATTAAATTAATTGAAATGAAAGAAAAAAGAAAAAAAAATGGAAAGTGGGGGGGGGCATCGGCAAGACGAATGGCCATTGTCATTGTTGTTTGGAGAAAATGATTTTTTTGGGGGGAGAGAGGTTGCAACAATAATTTGGGGGATCAGGTACTTGGAGAACATAATCTTGGGGTGAGAGAATTGGGGTTTGGGGTTGTGGGGGGTAGGGAGGAGGGGGAGTTGAAGCCAATTAGGGTGAGGGTACTTGGAGAAGATGATGTTTAGGGGGTGGGGGAAGGGTCATTTATTTATTGAATTTTGTTAAAAAATATATTTAATTAATTATTTAAACATTAATTTTTTTTAACTATAATTTGTTTAAAATTATTATTTTACACAAGAATGTCACGTGTCTTTATTTAATTGGTCGTATACTATGTCAGCAACGTGTGTATTACACACACTTTATAATATCAACTTATTGTAAAAAAAAATATCAAAATGACACCGTTAATAGATAATTTAGGTTTAAAGTGAAAGTTCGTGCCTAATTTAGGGGTCCAGCGATATGTTTGGTCATAATTAATCTCAGAATTAGTTATTCCACCATATATATGGGATGACTTATCTCATCATTGTGGTGTAAATGGTAGGATAAATAATTCTGATACTAACTAATATCTCACATCAAACATGGGATAAAATCGTGCTTCATTTTATCCCGACACTTTATCTTTTATACCTCACACCAAACAACTCCTTAATGGATTGTCATTTGGATTTACCTTTAAGTTATTTTATTAGAATCTACCTTTTATTGTTTTTGTATAAGGAATTACTCGCAGAATAGTGTTTGATTGAGAAACCTAACATACATGGAAGAATATCTTCTGTTACTAAAATTAAGTACAGACTATTGAGTTGATAATGTATGAAGACTATTAATCATCAATAAGAGAAATACCCCACACACATAGTACATTAAACTTTCAAAAATCTTTTAATGTGATTGTGGAATGAGTAGAGTTTTTCATTCTCAAGAAGAGCCAACTAAAAAATAATTAAGGAATAAATGGAAGAGAAAACTAACCCCCTTAGCCCACTAATTTTTTTTAATTAAGTTAGGATTTTTATAATGCAAATAGAAACCAGAATAAGTCTTCACATAATAGACCAACCCATTAGAAAAGTTACCCAAACAAACATTTAACAAAACTGGCCCACTACCCGTCCAAATTTCTGAACTGGCCCCATCTTTTTCCCTCTTACATATACCCGCATAAGTAGGGTTTCATAATTCACTCTTTCTCTTCACTTCATCCACCGCAACCCTTAAGACCCTAAAAATATTGTCTTTGCCAGTCCTCAACCATTGTGTCATCTTGAAATTGCTTTGGGTAATCAATTCGTTGCCTTAGATCATGGATGGATCTGTTCAAATCATCTCAAACAGCTTGCAGAAGTAAGCATATTCTTTACCTTGTACTATTTAATCCTCTATGTTAGCTCATGTATCATCTCTTTTATTTTTCTTAGTTGTGCTCTCCGGTTGCTGGGACCTACAACTCTTTTTGGTGATTCATTGAGGGTTTTAGACACCTGAACAAAATTACAACTCCGAGTAAGTTGACTCA
Organism: Capsicum pubescens; assembly: GCA_030864215.1. NCBI lineage: Eukaryota > Viridiplantae > Streptophyta > Magnoliopsida > Solanales > Solanaceae > Capsicum > Capsicum pubescens. The sequence goes on from CM061548.1 coordinate 187,255,421, forward strand.
CCCTTCTCTACTTTGTTGTACTTTCTCTTCTGCATGTACTGATCCCTTCCTTTGTGTAGTTATGGCCGGTAAGGAGATAATGGGATGCATGGAATCGCAAGTAATCAGGTTGTAATTTCATCTTTAGGTGTATCGCTTGCATAACTTAAGTAAACCCTCTCATATACTACGAGTCCTTTTTGTTGGTTGTATTAGAATAGGCTAGATAGCTATGTACAGTTTTTGTTGCCTTCAAGGCATGTAAATTCTTGCTACTGGACAAGTTAAGCTTTAGCCTTTTCACCACTTTTTAACACCCCGAAATCTCATCCCGAGACGTCACACGGTGCTTAATCTACAAGTAGTCCTAATCTAACCCTTTGAGCCTGTTACTACTTCTAACACTTGATTTAGGATAAATAAGCTAAACAATGATGCCTTACTATGTCAACTATAATCCAAAATAACTAGAAATAATGTTCGGATAGCAAAAATACTGATAGTCTAGAACACAACTTCAACTGACAATCTAGTCTGATAAAGCCTCTACTACTCAAACTGGAGAGCCATTGGAATAGACCCCTAACTGACTCGCAATGATCTGAAAGTAAAACTCAAAACACTATAAAGGCGGAAAAGCTGCAAATATAGGTCCTTTAACCATGAGGACTCACCAAGGACAAGGATGTAGATGAGAGGCTCGGAGATTACTGTCACTGCTGGGACTGAGCACCTGTACCTACATTATGAGACAATGTAGGACACAGACGTATATGTGGATCAACACTTTGGGAATGTACTTAGTATATGGGGGTGTATGCATTTTCATAAAACAATATCAATACTCGTTAATAAAATCATGCATGCAAATAGGAATGACTCACATAGCTTGAATAAGTCTAAAATAGAAAACTCATGAATCATGAATAGTGAAACATGTAACACAAATCTCTTGAGTCATTATACTTAACTTTAAAATCTATACTCTCCTCTTATTCTCAGTACTTGAAGGCTAAAGGAAGCTTTAAACAATACTTTCAAACTCATTCTTTTATCTTGTGGAGAGTAAAACTTCTTTAAAACTTAAGGACTCGGAACTTTTAAGAATTTTTAACACTTGGAAACTCTAGAACTTTTTTAGACTCGGGACACTTGGAACTCGGGAGTTTCTTGTAACCGACATAAACCATGTAAGCTACATGGAGTCCAACGTCTTGCCCATGTTGGGGAGAGCTATTCTATCCTTGCCATCGGAGTAGAACCTCATCTTTAGTGATCACTATCTCGGCCTTGGGCCCATAAATCTCAAACCTATGGTGGCACGTAGTTCTGAGGTATGAGATCTTGGAATCATACCTAACTCGGTGCTAAATACTACTCCCATACTCAGCTCAGAACTCTTAGGAAATCCACCTCAAAATAACTCAAGGGTCTATAATAAAGACCAAAACATATTTCTATTTGCTTTAAATCATACTCAATGTGGATTTCAATTTTATTATGACCGAAAGGACAAATCTTTCTCGATAATATCAAAGTACTCAATTCATGGGTGCATATAGCACAAAAGTTCACAAAATTGTAAATCTCAAGTAGGGCTTAATGACCCATAATCAAATCTCAATTTAAGACTCATCAAAGTGCATACTAGACGTCATAAAGATTCATAAATCATATAGAAAATCTGGAATTTTCAACATTTTGCCTTAAAATCTCAACATACTCATGTACTTCAATTTCTAGAACATTGGAACTAGTAAAATCTCAAGGGATAACAACATAGGATACAAACCCCTACTTCAATTTCATAAGAAAACATAGAAAATCATATTTTCTCATAATTAAAAAAACTTTTGGGCACAAGGACGAAAGAAGTGTCCTTGTTCAAACCTCACATACCTTAGATTATGACTTGGATGAACAACTTGTTTGAGACTCTTCTTCTTACTCTTGAGAGAGGGTTCTTAAAGCCTTTGACTTGGTAACCTTGAATCATAACTCAATTTGTAAAATCTATGATGAGTTCTTGAATTTCTTGGAGAAGGAATTTGGGTTTGTTCTTGGGGAAAAAAACCTAGATCTTGGTGTTTTTGTAGGTAAAAGGGTGGGAAAAGACTAAAAAGCCCTTTTAAAAATGACTTAAAATTACTGATCGAGATGTATGATGGTGGGGTGCGACAGTCCGTTGAGGGCCCGACGGTCATCGGTCTTTCCCATTGCACCTGGGCCAGAACTTGGTTCACTGCCTCACCTGCGATAATGGGTACGACGGTCTATCGAGGGCCCAACGGTCCGTCGACCCTTACTATCACACTCAACAAGAACGGGGCCTTACTTCCTCCTCTGGGCCGGTTTGGGCGATGGTCCATCGCAAGCCCGACGGTCCGTCGGCCCTCTCCGTCGCACCTGGGCAATTTTACTACTTTCTGTAAAATGACCATATCTTTCTCTTCCAATGTTGGATTTTGAAAAAATGGGTATTGTTGGAAAGATAATTCAATTTCCCACATAATAAAAAGTAATTTTTAGAAAAATTCAGCAAGGTTTAAACACTAATCACTTTGGAAGTCACTCCTTAATCTTTTAAGGCCGAAATTACACTTCATTTGACACGCTCTAAAGGCTCAGACTACGAGGGAACTTTGTGGGGTCTTACAACTTTTTTGGTGAAACTCTTATTTAAGGACATTGTAATTTATCGTTGTTTAGGATCTTTTTGCCTGTTATTTCCAATTGTTGAAACATTGTGACTGTGAAATTCCCTTTATCAATAGCTAGATTAGTAAGATGGTCAGCTAGCTGATTACCCTCTCTCGTGATATGATGAAATTGTACTTGCTTATTTCTGAGTAGATTCCATATTTTCTCTATAGAAGCTGATAGATTCCAAGGACAACTCTATTCCCTAATTAAAATTTTCTGAATAAATAGGGAACCAGTTTGAAACACTACCTTGGTGTATCTTGAATGGCTATAATATGTTAGTGCTTGTAACATGGAAATTGTCTCTGCTTCCACATTTGTAGTATCCCTAATCCTGGCTCCACGGGCATATATTAAATCTCTCTACTCATTTCTTACACAAAATGCATAGGAGCTAATACCTGGATTCCCTCTAGAAGCTCTATTTGTATTATATTTAACCCATCCCTTCTCTAGAAATTTCCACAACACTTTAGTAAACTTTAGTTTAGATCTCCTTTGCTCCAAGTTAATCAGTATATCTAGCCATGCATAAGAAAATTCTTGACTCGAAATTCTGACTTTGAGTAACATTCCAATGCTTCTTGTTACATTGAATATCACTCTTTGCATTGAAATGCCCCTTCCTTGATGCTTTATACTATTTCTTCTCTTCCAAAGTTCCCAGATGATCATGCTAGAAATAGCTTTATAATTAACCTTTGTTTTGCTCTTGATGTCAGTATTCCACCATACTAATATAATCTCTTTGAACTTGAGCCTCTTTATGTTAATACCTGCAAAAGAAGAGAAATAGAACCATGTCCTGTTAGCAATTTGGGATCTTCAAAACATATGTGAACTAGTTTCTTGATCCAGATCAGTACAACACCAACACTTAGTAGGCCCTTGTTATCCCTATTTTCTCATATTTTCATCAACTGGCGCTTTTTCTCTCCATATTTTCCACATTAGGAATGCCATCTTAAATGGTAATCCTTTTATCCAAATACTTTTAAAGATACTTCTTTTTTCCTCCTTTTGTCTAATGTATTGCCATGCTAATTTAACAGTAAAACACCCTTTTGCTTTAAGCATTCAAATGGGTCTATCAATTCCTGAAGAACTGACTGGTGGATTTATTCCATTAATAATATGATCTATAGTCTCCTGATTAAATAACTGGGATATCAGCTGCGCATTCCATGCCCTTTCTACAGTCAAATCCTTCACCTTTTGATACCTATTATCCCATTCTCTACTATTCTGACTAATATTATACAGAACCCCAAAACCAATCCAATTATCAAACCACAAAATTTCTTCCCCATTTTTTAATTGCCATAAGATCTGATGTTCTATTAAATCTCTAGCCTGTAACATCTTCTTGTATACCTGCGAGCCTATTCCTGGCATCCATATAGCTTCATTAGGATGAGCCTTTTTGCAATACTTATTATACATATAGGAGCTCCATATAGACTTTTTAGTCCTAAAATTCCACATTAATTTACAAAATAAAGCCATTGACACATCCTGCACTCTTCTAAAACCCAGTCCTCTTTCTTCTTCTGGTTAGAACAAAGACCTTCACTTTACCTAATGTCTACTTTTGCCTCCTATATGACTACTCCAGAAGAATTGTGCAAACATTTTCTGAATAGTATTCATAACATTCAAATGAGTATTCATGACTGATAAGCAGTTAATTGGAATACTCTGCAATACATGCTTAATAAGAACTGTTCTTCCCTCATAAGATAATAGCTTCCCTTAACAGCCTTGCAATCTACTACTTATTTTGTGCATGATTGATTGATAAAACAACTTATTCTTTCTCATATGAAATATAGAACATCCAAGGTAGGTAAAATGAAATTCCTTCCTTAGGATTCCTGTAGCCACTTCTGCCATTACAACTACACCCTGAGAGACTCCTTTGAGCCAATAAATTACACTTTTCTCTTTATTAACCTTCTGGCCCGATACTATTTCACACCTCTCTAAAGTTTCTGCAACCCCCTGTACAGTGGCCAAATTAGCTTTACACAGTATAATCATGTCATCTGCAAAGGCAAAATGGTTAATCTTAGGACTTCCCCTTGGTAAACCAAACAACTTAAACTCCTCTTTTGAGCTAAAGATTTTAATGCTTTTGACATCAGCTCAGCTGCCAGTTTAAAGAGGGTAGACGATAATGGATCACCTTGTTTTAACCCCCTATATGATTTAAAAAATCCCTTTGGCTGACCATTTATCACAATAGAATACCATTAATTACCAACTAACTTGTACACCATATCAGTAATAGTCTCACTAAACCCCACTTTTCTCAATACTTTAGTCAAAAACAACTAATCCACTCTGTCATAAGCCTTTATCATATCTAATTTAATAACCATATTAGGAATTTTACCCCTCTTCCTTAGATATGAAACAATTTCTTGTACCACCAAGATATTCTCAGCAATGATCCTTCCTTGTACAAAACCAGCTTGTTCTTCCGATATGATGTCCAGAAGATATTTCTTAATTCTCTCATGAATAATTTTGGAAAAAATCTTATTCACAATATTACTCAAAAAGATTGGCCTCATATCAGAGAAAGTATTAACCACTAACTTTTTAGGTAGAAGAACCAAGTTTTTATATGTTATAAACCTTGGTAATTCATACCTACAAAAGAAAGCCACTACCATAAGATATACATTCTCCCCAATAATCTCCCATGCATCTTGAAAGAAGGCTCCTGTCTTTCGATCCGGGCCCCCTCAACCCACTAAATTCATTGAATTGGGTGTGTTTAAGCATTAAAGCTATTATTTCATTTTATTTAATACTCCCTTCATTCTAAAATAATTGAATTATTGAGATATGACACGTCCTTTAAGAAAAATATATAAGGACAATCTGTAGACTACTTTTCACTTTTACCCTTTTAATGATTGTTAACCTATTCTCCTAAAAAATGTGAAGTACTTAAGAACCTGGGTAAATATGAAAAAAAGTTCCAACAATTCTCTTGGGCTTTGAAAAATTCACTTATCTTGAACACTAAAAAAAATACCTCATCAATTCAATTATTTTGAAATGGAGGGAGTATTTAATAGTTAATTAGTTAAAATATTTTAATTTAGTAAGGATAAAATGGTAATACAACTTTGCTCCTAAATTCTTCTCACTTTTAATATAACTAGTTTAACCGCACGTGCCTCACACGTGTAACATTTGATTATTTAAATTTAATAATTTTATCTATTGCGGAGAATTTAATAAAGTGCAAAAAAGTTCAAATCACTTTTCAAAGATCCTTCACACTTAAATATAATAATGTAAAACCTAAATATATATTTTAGTGTGTGTGTGTGTATATATATATATACATACATACATACATACATATACTAGTTTAGGATACGTGCATTACACGTAAATTTTAATTGATAATCACCAAAATATTATTTTTAATATAATGCAAAATAAAATTTTAAATTGTGTTATTTAGAAATCCTAACTAATTAAACTGAAGCTAACACATAGAGAAAATCGACAGTAAGAAAACACTTCAATTAGTAAGGAAAGCAGTGATAACATCCAAAGAAATAATGCACGAATAATGTGGTAACTGAAACACAATATACATTAGATGGTTATAAACATCAAAAGCAAAAAATACATATATAATGCTAAAACTACGACAAACACTATTCTCTATGATTCCTACCGAACCTAAACCTGCAAAAGAGTAAGTTAAAACCTAAACCTGCAAAAGAGTAAGTTAAAGTCTAACTACCTGCTAGCCTTCCACCTAATATGTGACCTTCAGACCTTCCTATATAATGCACCTGTATAAAAAAGAATAACAAACTTCTAAAACAAATTAGAACTAAATTTCACATAAACGCTATGACATTACAAAAATCATGATTTATAAATCAAAAAGAATTTAATATTTTACCCTAATTTGTGACCCTCATACCTTTCTATCTAATGCACATGTATAAAAAAGAATCACAAATTTCTGAAAATAAATATAATATGACATGCAACAATATTTGAACTAAATTTCACATAAAAGCTATGACATTACAAAAAACATGATTCATAAATCAAAAGGAATTTAACCTTCTACCCTAATCCGCAACCTCCATACCTTTTTATCTAATGCTCGTATATAAAAGAATCATAAATTTCTTAAAACGAATATACCACAAGTATGCAACAATATTACAACTAAATTTCACATAAAAGCTACACATTACAAAAAAACATGATTCATAAATCAAAAAGAATTTAACCTTCTATCCTAATACACGACCTCTACATTGATGTGATTAAGATAATTAAATTAAGTCACGATTAAGCAATGAAAGAAAAAAATAGATAAATATTTGATTTTTGGATACTTCATTCGGCAACAACATACTTATTTTGTCCAATTTTTAGATCAGAAATTTTCAACTGAAAGAGAAATTCGAAAATTATCAAAAGAGAGAATTCATTATCAATTATTGATTGTTTATTCTTCATATATAACCTTTAAAGTTATGAACTAAAACAAATTGATAAAGGCAAGAAACTGATTATAATGAAAGCAAGAACACTGCTTGAATCATCAAAACTAAAATAAGAGGAAAAATAAAATATAAGAACATGTGTTTCTTATAAATTTTAATCCAAAATATGACTTAAATAGAATTGTAGAAACTATGTTTTATATAAAGCAGAATTCTAATTGATTTAGAAGTGTTAAATATTACCTTAAACAATCAAATCATGTTATAAAATGATAAAGTATAAAGAAGAAGAGTAGAGAAAGAAGAGAAAGTAATTCTTATTTCTCTTGAGGGATTCTCTGTTTTTGGGGTCGTTTACAATGAAAAAACCCTTCTATTTATAGGAAAATTACTCCTAGTTTCTCTCTAAAAGATAGATATTTCATATCCTGATAGATATCAAATAGATCTTGATAGATCTTATCTATATTCTTGATAGACATTCACTATAATGTAAATACATTTATAACACTCCCCCTTGAATGTCTAATTGATAGATTATGTGCCTCGTTAAAACCTTACAAGAAAAAACTCTGTGAAAAATATCTAGTGAAGGAAAAAGAGTACACATCTATAATAATACGCATTTCGACTACCTCATTAAAAACCTTACAAGGAAAACCCAGTGGGACAAAACCTTGTAAGAGAAAAAGAGTACAACACGTATTAACTTCCCCTAATGAGAACATTCTTGAACCTTTGCATCCCGATCTTATGCACTATCTTCTTGAAAGTTGCAGTTGGAAGAGACTTGGTGAATAATTCAGCAACATTATCACTTGAACAAATCTGTTACACGTTAATATCACCCTTTTTTGGAGCTCATATATATAGAAAAGCTTTGATGAAGTGTGTTTTGTTCTATCTACTTTTATGAATCTTCCCATAAGTTGTGTTATACATGTTGCATTATCTTCATATTTAATTATGGGTACTTTTTCACATTTTAAATCATATTTTTCTCGAATGAGATGTATCATGGACCTCAACCACACACATTCTCGGCTTGTTTCATGAATAACTATTATCTCAGCATGGTTCGATGGAGTAGCTATGATAGACAACTTTATAGATCTCCAAGATATGGCAGCAACCACCACATATGAACACATAGCCTATTTAAGACCAAGCTTTATGTGGGTCAAATAAGTACCCAACATCAGCATGACCATTAAAATTGGGACTGTAATCTTTAGAATAAAATAAGATTATATCGGTAGTCTCTTTAGGTGCCATATATGTGTTTGATCTCATTCAAATGTCTCCTAGTAGGAGCAGAACTATACCTTGCTAATAAATTAATCGAAAAGGCTATATCAGGCCTTGTAGTATTTGCAAGATATATAAGCGCACCAAATGCACTAAGATATGGTACTTTATAACCAATCTAAATTGGTATATTTCTCATTTCAGCAAATAATTTATTGCAACTCTCCAAGAGTTCCAACAATATTCAACCTATAAGTTTAGACAATATAAGAATTATAAATAAGTTTCCAGAAACTTGTATATGCTTTAAACATTTTGAATCCTTGAAAATATTTTCATATAAATTTTGTCAAGTGACAATATTCAGCATTTCACGTGCGATATCTTCAAGTGTTTAGATTGCAAATCAAATAAGTTTTATGCTTACCAAGATGCATACTTTCATGTCACTTGATAAATGTTTTTACGTCAGCATGCTTAAATAAATGTAGAATTCAGATCCTTGTAATCTTTTGCAATATTGCACCAATATTGTCTCAAAGAAATTATCGATGATATATCATTTTGCATCGGTTCACAATGTGACATAACATTTTGAGATCTTATCTCTTTGTTATTTTTAGGTACCTAAACCTCTCATAAGGTTTCATGATGTGTTATGTCGTAGAATTTTCAAGAGCACATTGCCTTCTTATTATGATTGTTTGTTCCTTATCCTTTTCAAGGATAATTTTATTTTGAATCGACTAGTCTACCACGCTCCACGCATGCATAGACTTTGTCCTCCAGGGCCACTTAGATCTTAAATATGAGATGCTTTTGACATTTGACTTGAATTATACTTTGAATGAGGATCTGACAATAATTCCTAACATATTTCATAGCTGCTTATAATCTCCCCCTTATGTTAGAAAAACTAACATACATCTTCCATCTTCTTTGAGGAATCCATCTTTGTGCATTATGGAATATTTATTAATCATATAACATACATAAAAACTATTAGATGAACAACGTGTTCCTAATGAAATATTGTTTTGTTGGGAAAGAGACTCTAACCTCAAGCCATTTCATTAGGCAAGGGACTCTAAACTCAAGCCATTTCATTAGGCAAGGGACTCTAACCTCAAGCCATATTAGATAGGGGACTCTAACCCAAGCCGGCATATTTAAGCAAGGAACTCTAACCTCTTACATTTTTCTTAGGTAAGGGACTCTAACCATAAGACATCACGACTATCATTAGTCGATATTGGGACTTTAAACCTTTGACCATACATCAAAACATATTCCATTCAACACTTAGGGACTCTAACCCATTTAACCAATTCAACACCATATGTGACGACAAGGTCTCATGGGGAATTTATCAATCAATCACTCGGATAGTCCAATGCCTTGACACATTTCATCATTCAATTCCATTTATAGTCATCTAGACCCTTACAACCCAGTCATTCCTTATTAGCAATCTTATACCACACTTTAGTTCAAACATAATTCAATTTCATATTAAGGGACTTTAACCCCTGTTTGGCCATCAACCAACAAGTTCATAAATTAACACATTACATGGCTAACAATATCTTTACAATACCATTTATCCCCCATTCATATTCATTGGGTCATTGCCCTAGTTCAAAACATCACTAACATATGACTAGATATTTTATTTAGACATTTTCACAAACACCTTGTGTGCATACCTTTATCAAGACCAAATTCATGGTAGAATTCATCAATATTAGGGTTACTTAAGACCTATTTGTTAAACCACAAATAACAAACACCCACATATGAAAATCATCACCGATGACATGTATAAACACAAGTTTAAGCAAGAACCAACATTATTCATAATTAGGCAACAAAACCCTTATCATTTGATTTTAAAATCACCATTTACAATTATTAGTCCATGTATAAAATACATGGTTTTTGAGTTAATTAATAAGGGATAGTGTCACATTCCTTTAACAAGATGATCCACCAAGAAACTTGACTTCACTTTGCTTCTAGATAAACACCCTTGGAACCCTAGCCTCTAATTCTTCAAAAATATGTTTGAGAGAGTATTTGGAGTATTTGATCCACCAAAATGAATGTTTAGGAGGCCACAATGCATTATATAGTAAGGTGTCTTTAGGATTTTGGGGTGGGAAATGACCATAGGGCCCTTAACTTATAAGCTAGAAAATGACCCCGAGTTAGGATACGACCCACTTAAGTCAATCGTACCCTAGGGTACGAGTGGTACCCTAACTTGTACCCTATAGCACTCATACACAGCTCAAGGTACGACCACACACCCTAGACTCATATTCAAAGGGTACGACTTGTACCCTAAATCGTACCAAAAACAGTCCACTCTAGGACAAGACAACCTTCCATATGACTAAGTTATGTACGATTCGTACACTAAGATACGACCAGGATATGCCAAGTCGTATTGTGGATAGTATGCTACCCTCCTAGGTTGTTCAATATACGAGAGCGAGAGGGTAGAAGGGTATGACTTGTACACTAGTGTACGAGTGACACACCTAAACCTTATCTTGGTCAGAATGCACAATTCATAAGATTTTTCTAAGGGTCCAAAGCCTAGGTATTTCAGCAACAACTTTATGAATGCCAAACTGCAGATTGATAATAAACATACAAGTAATTTTCTTATATCAATGCATCTTAATATATCATATGACAGGTGAATGGGTCCATATTCACCTTTTAACTTTCCAGATTTTGAGGGATCAAATCCCAACATTAGTTAGTCCAACCAACTTACCATGAGAACAAACAACATTAAAAGTTCATGAAGAATTTTCTAGTTCTTCAATAAATGTTTAATACTCACTTTGTGCATCTCTGAAATGTTGCAATCATTCGTGTCAATTTATGAATTTTTATACAAGCAAACTCCAAGTTTACCATGACATGTACTTTTTTCTTTAGTAAATTTCAGATTCGCTATTAAATGAATAAATTTCAGATTTACTACTTTAGAAGTAGATTTCAAAATATCTCTTCTCAATTATTCTGCCTCTTTCGGATGTGAGCTATGATACTATCAAAATTAAGTGCACGTTTGTATTAATATGTTTTACTAAATATTATCGCATTGAATGAATATGTACTATGATAATCAAAATTCTTATTCCCCAGTAATGAAATATAATTGTGCCTTAAGACTATCAAATTTTGATAGCTTATAAGCTCTTTCATGATATTGCTACTTCAGGAGCACATCGAGGCATACATAGCTTTCAGAGTATATCATATATTGCTACCACATTCACTTTAAGAATGTAGCTGTGACACCCTGAAATCTTATCCCGGAGCATCACACGGTGCTTAAGGCTACTAGTAGCCCCAAGCTAACCCTTTGAGCCTTCTACTTAGCATAAAGCTTACTTAAAGATAATGAGAGAAAAATAAGGAGCCATGTCATATCATGTCTAACTGAAATCAGAATGAGTACTGTAAAGGTAACAAAATACTTCAAGTCTAAACATACTGACCATCTAGTCTGACAAAGCCTCTACTACTCAACAAACTAGAGAGCCATTGGGACAGATCCCCAACTGACTCGAACTGAATTAAAAGCAGTAGAACAACTACCAAAATACTGAAGTGTCTGGAGATAGGTCCTCAAACCATGGGGACTCACCACCGTGGAGATGTAGATAAAGGCACTCGGGATCACTGACACTACTGGGATTGAGAACCTGAACCTACATTATGAGACAATGTAGCACACAGTCGCATATGTGGATCAGCACTTGGGAATGTACTGTGTATATGGGGGTGTATGCAACAATATATCAATACAATAAATCTTTATAGAAAACATACATGGTATTGTAGATGACTCACATATCTTGAATAAAACTCTCATAAATCATGAATAATGAAACATGTAGTATAAATCACGTGAGCCATTCCACTTTATTCTAAATCTGAATTCTTTCTTTGACCTCAAGCTTGTAAACTAGTTGAACTCTTAAAGTAACAACTTTTAGAATAAGCACTTTAGTCTTTTGAAAACAAGGAACTTTTTTGAAACTCAAGGACTTAAAACCTTAAGAACTTTAAGACTTGAGAATCTAGGAAACTTGGGAATTTCTTCTAACCGACATAAACTATGTGAGCTATATGGAGTCCAACGTCTTGTCCACATTGGGGAGATTTGTTCTATCCTTTCCATCAGAGTAGAACCTTTACTTGTAGTGATCATTAGCTTAACCCACTTGGGGTAAATCAAATCCTATGGTGGCTCGTAGTTCTGGGGCATGAGACCTCGAAATCAAGCCCAACTCGGTGCTAAGTACTACTCCCTTACTAAGCTCAAAAGTTTTAGGAAAATCCACCTTATACAATTCAAAATTATGAAATGGGAGCCAATATGCTTCCCTTTAACTTAAATCACAAGATGTGGATTCCTTTCTTAACTTAGGATCAAAATAAACTCTTTTCTTTAAACTTTGGTGGACTATCTTTAACAAGCTTTGAAACTTCAATGATATGGAGATATCAATACCATTCTTGAAATACTATAGAATATATCAAAAATCATTCTTGGACCTTAAAACAGGTATACATATTCAAGAAATCTCAATTCAAAATAGAGGGTAAATCATGACTTCAACCTTAAGAGTATTCCAAAAATCAATCATGGAAGGAATATGCAATTCATAACATTAATTCTCAATTCAAATCATAAAATAGGTGTAGTATCATATAATTCAAGACTTGAACAAATTCATAATCTCATATACTTGAAATATAGTAATTTAGGCATAATTTATCTTGAAACATTAAAATCTTTTAAGAAAAAACAAAACTTTGGGCATAAGAACGGAAGAAGTGTTCTTGTTCAAACCCCACATACCTCAGGTCATGAACTTGGGTGGACAAACTTTATTGAGACTCTTTCTCGCACTTTTGGATGAGGGTTCTTGAAGCCCTTGACTTGGGAACCTTGAATCTTGACTCAACTTGGTAAATCTATGGTGAATTCTTGAGATCCTTGGAAGAGGTTTTGGGTACTTAAGGTTTTTTTTTTAGAGAAATCTTAATAAAACCTCATAAAATGCTTGGAATGACTTCAAATCTGATGTTTGTACGGTTTAAGAGGCTTGGAAAAAGTCTAAAGTACCCTTTTTAACTTCTGTACGAAGCTGGAAAATTGAACCGGAAACTCAATTTTATGGGCCACCGCGACGTGCCACTATCGCGGTGGCTTACTGGAAATTGACAAATGGGATTCTTGGGGTCACCTCGACGTGGAGCCATCGCATTGTCCCACTGGTTGGGACCTGGAACTTTAGCACAACGCACCACAATCGTGCTAACCTACTGAAATTTGACAATTGTCAAATAGACCCTCTCTGCGATGCGCCAAGCACTAAATGACGTTGTTTTACGACTAGGACTTAAATTTGTCATAACTTCTTGCCCGGTTATCGAATTTGGGTGGATCTTATATCGTTCGAAAGTTAATTAAATTTCCCACATGATAAAAAGTCAAAATTAGGGAAATCCTATATGGTTTAAATGTTACACACTTAGAAAGTCATTTCTTAGCCTTCTAGAGATGTAATTAAACTTAAGAAAAAGTTCGGGGGTATTACAATATCTCTCCCTTGGGAAAATTCATCCTCGAATGACGCTCGTCAACCTAAGAGTATGGAGGAAACTGGGTATGCATAGCTGAAGCAACTTTCTAAACAGACTCTCTATCATTCTAAACTCCTGAATACTTCTGAGAATGCATGAACTTATATTAAGAATAGCTATATAACTGTAACTTTGATTAGAAAGGGGATGAATTAAGGAAGAATGATACCTTCGGCTTGATCTGAACTTGCAGAGAATAGGTGCGGGTACTTGGATCTCATATCTGAATCAGCTTCCCAAGTAGCGCCCTCAACTGACTGATTTCTCCACAAAACTTTGACTAAGAGAACCTCCTTGTTCCTCAGTCTACGGATCTGGTGATCTAGAATCTCAACTGGAATCTCTTTAAATGAAAGGCTAGTCGGGATATCTGGGCTCTCTGAAGATTTCACAACAGCGGAATCACCAATATGTTTCTTAAGCATGGAGACATGAAAGATAGGATGCATAGCTGACAACTCTACGGGCAACTCAAGCTCATAGGCTACTCTCCCCACACGACTTAGTATTCTATAGGGGCCAACATATTGGGGACTAAGCTTTCCCTTCTAGCCAAACCTTTTCACCCCTTTTATGGGTGAGATTTTCAGATACACCAAGTCATTAACTTCAAACTTAAGGTCTCTTCTTCTCACATCTGCATATGACTTCTGACGACTCTGGGCTGTCTTCACCTTTCTCTAATCAACTTCACATTCTATATAGCCTCAAACACTACATATGGTCCAATCAAAGTGGCCTCAACCACTTCAAATCAACCTATCGGTGATCTACATCTTCTACCATACAAAGCCTCAGCATGGTAACTATTGTTATACATAAACTTAATCAATGGTAAATGCTCATCCCAACTATCTTTGAAGTCAAGAGCACATGCTCTCAACATATCCTCCAAAGTTTGGATGGTCCTCTCAGCCTGACCATCTGTCTGCGGATGAAAAGTGGAACTCAAATGAACTTGGGTACCAAGACCCTTCTGGAACTCCCTTCAAAACTGAGTACCCCTATCTGAGATGATAGATAAGGGAACTCCATACAACCTGACTAACTCTCAAATATACAGTCTAGCATAATCCTCAGCAGTATAAGATGTATGCACAAGCAAGAAATGCGCTGACATAGTCATCCTGTCTACAACAACCCAAATAGAATCATGATGGCATCGGGAGAGAGGTAAACCGATCATGAAATCCATATTTATATTTTCCCACTTCCAAGTGGGTATACTAAATTCTTGCATCATACCACCAGGTCTCTGGTGCTCTACCTTGACCTATTGGTAAGCTGCACACTTAGCTACGAATTCAACTATATTCTTCTTCATACCACTCCACCAATAGATTTCCCGCAAGTCGCAGTACATCTTGGTAGCACCGAGATGAATAAAATACCACGCACCATGCACCTCTGCCATGATCCTCTATCTCAAATCATCAACATAAGGAACATATAATATACCTTGCAATCTCAACACACCATCTCCCCCTTGGGAGAAAACCTCTACCTTTTGGTCCTTGACTGACTCCTTCAGTCTGACCAAACTAGGATCTGAGTCTTGCTTCTCCTTCACTTCTGAAATCAAAGAGGATTCGGAACTACTCTGCACCAAAATACTCCCCTCAGCGGAATCAAGCAACCTAATGCCCAATCTAGCCAAACGATGCATATCATGAGCTAACTCTTCCTTACCCTTCTCTACCTAAGCAACACTACCCATAGACAACCTTCTAAGGGCATCTGCCACTACATTGGCCTTTCCCGGGTGATACAACATACTCATATCATAATCTTTTAGCAACTCTAACCATCTCCTCTGGCGAAGATTTGACTCCCTCTGAGAAAACACATATTGCAAGATTTTGTGGTTCGTAAACACATCAACATGAATACCATACAGATAGTGTCTCCAAATTTTTAAAGAAAAAACCACACCAGCTAATTCAAGATCATGGGTTGGGTAGTTTTTTTCATGTGGTTTCAACTGTCTAGAGGCATAGGCTATAACCTTACCTTTCTGCATCAACACACAAACCAAACCAACTCTATAGGCAGCACAATACACCACAAAATCATTTGTACCATCAGGAAAGTCAACACAGGGGTTGAGGTAAGTCGAGTCTTCAACTCTTGAAAACTCTTCTCACAACAATCTGACCCAAGGAACTTAACTTTTTTTTGGGTTAAACGGGTCATGGGGGATGCAATAGAAGAGAAACCTTCAACAAAATAGTGGTAGTAGCCATCTAGACCCAAGAAACTCCTAATGTCTGATGGAGAGATAGGTCTAGGCCAATTTCTTACGGCTTTTGTCTTTCGGGGATCAACTCTAATGCCTTCGGCCGAAATAATATGACCCAGAAAAGCTACTGACCTTAGCCAAAATTCACACTTGCTGAATTTGGCGAACAACTGATGATCTTTAAGAGTTTGCAGGACAATTCTAAGATGATCTACATGGTCATCCTCACTACGGGAATACACAAGAATATCATCTATGAAAACAATGACAAACATATCAAGATATTGTTTGAATACTCGATTCATGAGGTCCATGAAGGCTTCTGGAGCATTAGTTAGCCCAAAAGACATGACTAGAAACTCAAAGTGACCATAACAGGTTCGGAAGGCTTTCTTTGGGATATCACACTCCCTTACTTTAAGTTGATGATAGCCGGATCTAAGGTCTATATTTGAGAAATAACTTGCACTTGCAACTGATCAAACAGGTCATCAATTCTCAGAAGAGGATACTTATTCTTGACTGTGACCTTATTAAACTGACGATAGTCAATGCACATACGCAAATAACCATCCTTCTTTTGTATAAATAGAACAGGTGCGCCCCAAGGTGACACACTAGGCCTTATAAAACCTTTTTCTAAAAGATCTTTGAGTTGCTCTTTCAAATCCCTAAGCTCTGCAGGTGCCATATGGTAGGGAGGAATAGAAATAGGCTGAGTGTCGGGAAGAAGGTCAATCCCAAATTCTATTACTCTATCGGGAGGTACCCCTGGGAGATCTTCCAGAAAAATATTAGGAAACTCATTAGCAATGTTGGCTGACTGAATGGTTGGAGCCTCGGACCTAGTGTCCTTAACATGAACTAGATGATAAATCCAGCCTTTGGATATTAGCTTTCTGGCTTTGAGATAGGAGATGAAATGACTCTTGGGAGATACTGAACTCCCAGACTACTCGAAAATGGGTTCATCAGGAAACTGAAACTTAACTACACGAGTACGACAGTCTATAGATGCATAACAAGAGTGAATCCAGTACATACCCAGAATAACGTCAAAATCCACCATGTCCAACTTTATCAAATCAGTAAATATGACTCTATGAAGAACAGTAATAGGGCAATCTTTATATATTTTCTTAGTAAAAACTAAATCCTCTACTGGAGTAGAAACTAGGAAAAACTCAGGAATCTTTTTGGGACTCATTTCAAAACTCACAGCTACAAGTGGGGTAACATAAGAGAAACTTGACCCGGGGTCAAACAACATATAAACATCAAAGTGAAAGACGTGGAGTATACCAATAACAACATCAGGAGAATCCTTCTACTCCTGAAGGGATGGTAAGGCATAAAACCTATTCTGGCGCTGACCGCCAACAATACTGGAAGAAGCGCCCTGAGGAGGAGCTGGACGGGCTAAAGGAGCTGGGGCACTATTAGCCTGATTTTAAGGTCGCACATCTCTATTCCTCTACCTGGCATGCGGATACTCTTTAAGTCTGTGGCACAACTTTCCACAACCAAAACAACCCCTCTGTTCGGCCAAACACTCACCGGGATGGGTTCTACCACAGTTAGCATAGGGAGGATAATTAGGCCTGTTACTTACACTGTTCTGGGACTTGGACATAGAAGTCCTATTCTCTTGCTTTTACCTATTTCTGGGTGCGGGAGCATTAGCTGACAAAGGTGATGGCATATACGAACGACTCTGAAACTGTGGACGGTTCTCTCCATGGGACATATCCTAACCATACTCATGCTACTTGGATCTAGCCCTATTATTTCCTTTCACTTTATCTCTTTCCCTTATCTTGTTTGCCTCTATTTATTGGGCATGAATCATCATCCTAGTAAGATATATGTCCCTGTTGAGCATAGCAGTCCTACACTCTTTCAACACCAATCCAGATACTTCAGTCACGAACTTACTCATACTAGATCGGGTGTTAGAAATCAAATCAGGAGCATATTTGGCTAACTGGTTGAACTTAAGGCAATACTCCTTAACAGTCATGGAGCCTTACCTTAGGTTCATGAATTCCTCTATATTTGATTCCCTCATCTCAAGCAGAAAGAAATTGTCCAAGAATGCATCTTGGAATACCTGCCAAGTAGTAGGGGCTACATCTTTCCCTCAATTCTTCTTCCATGCAACAACCCAGTCATAAGCAATATCCTTCAACCTGTAAGACGCCAGCTCAATACTTTCTTCCTTCGAGACATGTATCACTTAGGTGATCTTTCTTACCTCCTTGAGATACAACTGTGGGTCCTCACCTGCCTTCGACCCATAGAATCTGGTGGGTTCATCCTCATGAAATCACAGATCCTAGCAGCGGCTAAATCATCTCCTTAATAAGGTAGAACTACGTCCTGGTTATTAGCCTAAATATTCTCGATAACTGCTTGGGCTAATGCCTGAAAGGCTACTCGAAACTCGACATGAGATACAGTCTCATTCAAGGGATCAATAGGCTGGGGTTGATCTATATTGTTTCTGCGGACATTCGCTCTTTGGGGAGGCATTTTCTGAAATAACAGAGCACGAATCAATAGCTGGGAGAGACAAGTGTAGGCACAATAAAATCTGAAAGAAAAAAACATTTTTTCCCTAAAATGTCTTGTAGCCTCTTGCTCATAGATGTGGCGCGCTACACACCGAAGATCAATACTCTACTTAACGCGGCTTGTCAGACTCTCTAGGACTCCTTAAACCATAGGCTCTGATACCAAGTTTGTAATGCCCCAAAATCCTATCCTGGAGCATCACATGGTGCTTAAGGCTACAAGTAGCCCCAAGCTAACCCTTTGAGCCTACTACTTAGCATAAAGCTTACTTAAAGATAATGAGAGCAAAATAAGAAGCCATGTCATATCATGTATAACTGAAATCTGAATGAGTACTGTAAAGGTAACAAAATATTGCAAGTCTAAACATACTGACCATCTAGTCTGACAAAGCCTCTACTACTCAACAAACTAGAGAGCCATTGGGACAGATCCCCAACTAACTCGAACTAAATTGAAAGCAGTAGAACAACTACAAAAATACTAAAGGGAGATAGGTCCTCGAACCATGAGGACTCACCATCGTGGAGTGTAGATAAAGGTACTCGAGATCATTAACACTACTGGGACTGAGCACCTGAACCTACACTATGAGACAATATAGCACACAGACGTATATGTGGATCAGCACTTGGGAATGTACTGAGTATATGGGGGTGTATGGAACTACATACCAATACAATAAATCTTTATAGAAAATATACATGGTATTGTAGATGACTCACATAGCTTGAATAAAACTCTCATAAATCATGAATAATGAAACATGTAGTATAAATCACGTGAGCTATTCCACTTTATTCTAAATATGAATTCTTTCTTTGACCTCAAGCTTGTAAACTAGATGAACTCTTAAAGAAACAACTTTTAGAATATGCACTTTAGTCTTTTGAAAACAAGGAACTTCTTTGAAACTCAAGGACTTGAAACCTCAAGAACTTTAAGACTTGAGAATCTAGGAAACTTGGGAGTTTCTTCTAACCAACATAAACCATGTGAGCTACATAGAGTCTAACGTCTTTCCCACGTTGGGGAGAGTTGTTCAATCTTTGCCATCAAAGTAGAACCTTTACTTTTAGTGATCACTAGCTTAACCCACTTGGGGTAAATCAAATCCTACGGTGGCTAGACCTCAGAATCAAGCCCAACTCGGTGCTAAGTACTACTCCCATACTAGGCTCAGAAGTTTTAGGAAAATCCACCTTATTCAATTCAACATTATGAAATGGGAGCCAATATGCTTCCCTTTAACTTAAATCACAAGATGTGGATTCCTTTCTTAACTTAGGATCAAAATTAACTCTTTTCTTTAAACTTTGGTAGACTATCTTTAACAAGCTTTGAAACTTCAATGATATGGAGATATCAATACCATTCTTTAAATACTATAGAATATATCAAAATTCCTTCTAACCTTAAAACATATATACATATTCAAGAAATCTCAATTCAAAATAGAGGGTAAATCATGACTTCAACCTTAAGAGTATTCCAAACATCAATCATGGAAGGAATATGCAATTCATAACATTAATTCTCAATTCAAATCATAAAATAGGTGTAGTATCATATAATTCAAGACTTGAACAAATTCATAATCTCATATACTTGAAATATAGCAATTTAGGCATAATTAATCTTGAAACATTAAAATCTTTTAAGAAAAAAACAAAACTTTGGGCACAAGAATGGAAGAAGTGTTCTTGTTCAAACCCCACATACCTCAAGTTATAAACTTGGGTGGACAAACTTCCTTGAGACTCTTTCTCGCACTTTTGGACGAGGGTTCTTGAAGCCCTTGACTTGGGAACCTTGAATCTTGACTCAACTCGATAAATCTATGGTGAATTCTTGAGATCCTTGGAAGAGGTTTTGGGTACTTAGGGTTTTTATTTGAGTGAAATCTTAAGTAAACCTCATAAAATGCTTGGAATGACTTCAAATCAAATGTTTGTACGTTTTAAGAGGCTTGGAAAAAGTCCAAAGTGCCCTTTTTAACTTCTGTACAAAACTTGAAAAATTGAACTGGAAAACCCGATTTTATGGGCCACCGCGATGTGCCACTATCGCGGTGGCTCACTGGAAATTGACAAATGAGATTCTTGGGGTCACCGCGCTGCGGAGCCATCGCGTATTCCCACTGGTTGGAACCTGAAACTTCAGCGCGACGTGCCACAATTGCGCTAAGCTACTGGAATTTGACAATTTTCAAATAAACTCTCTCCGCGACACGCCAATCACTAAAATGACATTGTTTTATGGTTAGGACTTAAATTTGCCATAACTTCTTGCCCGGTTATCGGATTTGGGTGGATCTTATATCGTTGAAAAGCTAATTAAATTTTTCACATGATAAAAAGTTGAAATTAGGGAAATCCTATATGGTTTAAATGTTACACACTTAGAAAGTCATTCCTTAGCCTTCTAGAGACGAAATTAAACTTACGAAAAAGTTCGGGGGTATTACAGTAGCAAATTGTCATCCTTCAGACTTATCATATATTGCTACCACATTCACTTCATGAAATGAAGTATAGCACATTCACTTCATGGAATGGAGTATATTTAATGAGGCAGGTTTCATGACTTTTCACCTAATACACATTATTTTGCCTTAGCCATCATAATATCATCAATATGGTGCATAGAGATTCAAACTCAATGTCTTAACCCTATAAAGGCATCTTAGGCATAAATCGATGGGACCTAAATCCACCATTTTATCATCTTGGTGCATCAGGACTCTTAACCCAATATCTTACCCTTTTGGTGCGATGAAACTTAAATCAACCGTCTTACCCAATATTAATACCATAATAGGCCATGTGTGCTGCCAAAAACCAAAAAATTGTGAATTTTGATTCTATCACATGAAGGAAAGCACAAAAATACTAAATAGAACGTTTGTTAAATCATAGATTACTACAATTACAAATACAAGCACCTACAAAATAAAATCATATTCCAATGACTACCAAAGGTTAGTGCATAACAGTAGATATAATTATTTACAAACAATTAACGCCATCTAATTCAACCAAAAGGAAACAAAGACAACCCAAAGGAGGACAACAAAGAATGAAAAAATAAAGAGATGGAGTGATACCATGTATATAGGAATCTTACGTTTATAACTTAAAAATATTTTTCCAAGTATAACTTACCTTTGTGATCTATTATTAATAGTAACAGAATGACTACCACCATCAACAAATGAATGATGATATCCTTAATTCAAACTTTGACTATATGTACTTACCTGGAATTTGTTTCGCTTACATCTTCGATTATATTTACTGAAATTGTTTCAACCTAAGTTGGCAGAGTCTCGTGTTGATAACATGTTATAAAGTAATAAAGTATAAAGAAGAAGAGTAGAGAAAGTAATTCTTATTTCTCTTGAGAGATTTTTTTTTTGGGGGGTCTTTTACAATGAAGAAAACTCTTCTATTTATAGGAGAAATTCCTCCTAGTTTCTCTATATTCTTGATAGACATTCACTCTAACGTAAATACATTTATAACAAATCAACTAATATATGTTATTAAATTCTAAAACTCATGCATAGAAAAGATAAATAAAATTTTAGTCAACTTATTTTCTTTTAAAATCATATAATTTTAAATACTATTAGGTTTTCCTTCTATTCTTTTTTGGCATGCACAAGAAAATCTACTTTTTCATACAGTAATAAATGTTAATTGTTAGAGTCCTAGATATACACACATTTCTGCCTTATATGTTGGACTTTAATTAAATTTGTAAGTAGTATATTCCGCTGTTACATAATTCTACCTTATATATATATTTAGGACTTATTTTAGGAGCACTAATTTGTTTTCACATATTTTAAAAGTCCTTAATTTAATTAAATAATAAATTAAAGAAAATAGTGAAAAACTATTTTGTCTATTGCAAAGTCTCTTAATAAATGGCAAAAAGTTCAAACAATATTTTTAAGGCCCTCCACACTTTTAATATATTGTATATGTATATAAATAGATAGTATATAGATTTGTAAGTGATCATAATAGATCATTTTCATCGAAAAATCATATTATATTACTTGCAATTTAATATAGGTAATTTATTTGATATAGGTAATTTTTGGTGCAATAACTCTATGTACCAAAAGTTATATTACAAGTAATTTCTTCATTGTAAAAGACCCCAAAAAAAAATTGCACCAAGAGAAAGTAACCTAAGAAATTTCTTCATTTACTTGCAATAACTCTATGTACCAAAAGTTATACACGCTTGGAACAAGATCATAAAAGATTTCAGGAGAAATAAACTAATCGGTGTTACGAACATCTTGCACCAAAAATTACCTATATCAAATAAAAAAAACCTTCATCCTGCATAACACCAAATTGTAAACTACAAGATAACACAATTATTACCACACACCTACAGCAATAAAGCAAGACCCATCATCCTCCATAACTTAAAATTTATATTACAAGATAACATGATCAAATAAGGCAGACCAATAAACACCTTCAATTAAAAAAACAGAAATAGCAAATTCCAAAAAAATAGAACAAAAAACTTACGTGGAAAAAAGGATTCAAACATTGTTGGTTTTGCACGATCTGATACATATGCACCCAAAAGAAGAAAAGAAGTGGAAATTAATTCAATTACACACAATATAAATATTAAACTCAATCAAACTGCGTAGTCATAATTCTATTAACAAAAGAGGCAACTAAGACATCATTATGTGAATGCTTCAAGAAGAATATATACAACAATAAAGAAAAGGATCCCAGAAATAATTTAATGATGGGATCTATCATTTACGTCCTTATAAATCAAACTTAAGGTTTCTTCTACATCTCGAATGCCAATTGAACTCGCCGAATATGTTTTTTGGGGTAGCGGGTGGAAAAAGACGTAAAACTATTTCTTTTATCGATATAATAACTTTTCAACCTAAGTGAATTCTATTTTATTTCAAATAAAAAATTATAAAAGTATCCATAATTCACGTATCCATATATATTAGGACTTAATTTCTTTCCACAAATTTTTAGGAATCATTAATTTAATTAAATAATAATTTAATGAAATACATAAAAAGATGATTTTTTCTATTGCAGAGTTTAGTAATGAAGGGCAAAAAGTTCAAATCACTTTTTTAAGGGTCTTCACACTTTTAGTACTATATCTATCTATCTATCAATATATATATATATATATATATATATATATATATATATATATATATATATATATATATATACATACATATGTATTAATTTATTATCTCTAGAAGTTTGAAGTGGTGGATGGATCATCACTTTTGCGTTTTCATGCAGTACCTCTTTCTCTTGTTTTAGAGACTAAAAGAAACACATCAATTCAAATTATTTTCATTTTTTTTTATATTTAAAATCTTTTCTTGATTTTAAAGTCAAATCTTTACAAAATTATTGATTACATTCTTATTATTTATCTAAAACTTTTAAAAATTTGACACTTCTTAAATTTTTCTTATTCTAATATTTTTATATTTATTTCTTGATTTTTCAATTCTTCTTAAAATTATATTTAGTTGATTTAAAATTGTTAAACCAATGAGAAAAGTATTAGTTGTCATTAATTCTGATGACTTCTAATAAGAAATAATTTTACCATAAATACATTTAATTAATTTTCAAATCTTAAGTATTAAAAAAGTAATGAATAGATGATTTTATCTAAAACAAAAACTTCTAATAAATGGACAGAGCTTTATATGGAACTTTTAACGGACTGATTTTTATTTGTTCCAGAAGGAGTCAAGGAGATATTTACTCACTTTATCAACCAAGACATCAAATCATTGGGTGCCACATTTCTTGTCATTAGTTCAACAGCATCTCTATTTGTCCAGTTTGAATGTCAAAGATAGAGAATACGAATAGTGAATTCCTATCTCTTGATCAAACCATCAGTCAAACAAAAAATAATAGAGTTGACACTTAAGGTATACACACAAATTCTATCAACTTTTGATTGCAAATTGCTATGCTTCTTAATTGAAGATTTGACAATCAATGATGCTGGATTTTATTACTTGTTCTAGAAGGAGTGAGAAGGAGAGTCGTGGAGTAATGATAAAGTTATTCCCGTGTGACCAGGACGTGGAAATAATCTCTCATAGAAATGTAAGTGAATGTTGTGTGCAATAGATCTTTGTGGTGTACCCCTTCTCTAGGTCCCACACATAGCGGAGAAAATTGAAGGAAAGATGTTTTTTAAGTCTTGAATAAGGATTGGTGACATTGACCAACTTAAAGGGTCAAGCATCATTAGCAAACTTGATTAAGTTAATTGTGGGCTTGATTAATATTTTCAAAACTTTCTAATCTTTTCAAAAATACAAATCAACCCAACTCACACCCCTCTTCAATCCAAATCAACCAGTCTCTCTCACTCGATAGCTTTTCTCAACTCTCTCCCAACCAACAGTTCTGCAAATTTCTTCTTTCAATCCTCGGTGACTTCAACCTTCGATGATAAATAGTTGGTCTTCGAGTTTCCCTCTTCAATCCAAATCAACCAGTCTCTCTCCTATCTCTCTTTCGACAGCTTCTCTCAACTCTCTCCCAACCAACAGTTTTGCAAATTTCTCCTTTCAATCCTTGGCGACTTCAACATCCGACGAAAAATAGTTGGGCTTCGAGTTCCTTTTTTACTTCAACCTTCAGTCGACGTGACAACCTTGATCTTCGTCCACAACAGCTTTAAATTCTTCAACCTTCAATCGACATGACAACCTTACTCTCCGGCCATAACAGCTTCGAATTCATCATAATTTTTTTTCTTCTTTCTCAGGTAAAAATTTATGGCCTTTTTAGTTTTGAAGAAAATGAGGAACTTGAGCCAACTTCTCTTATAGTATTGGTTAACAATTTCAATAATTGTTGCTTTAATTTAAAATGCAGTCTAAATAAAATTCTAATTTCTGATATTTCTTCTTTTCTCTTTTCAAAGTGAATTATGATTTTTGTTGTTTGTTGGATTTTTTTGAAGTTTGATTTTTGTTGTTTGTGTTTATAAAAACAAAACAATGATTTGGGTTGATTTGTTCTATTCTTGTTCTTGGAAAAAAGGGTGATATTGTTATTTTTCTGTTGAACAAAATCGTGCTACTATTTTTTATTTTCTCCAACAGATTATCCATCTGGTGCAACATATTAACCATCTGATGCAACATATTTGTCATATGATGCAATAGATCAACCATCTGATGCACCAGAGGAACCATCAAATTATAATTCTGATGTAATAGATTAATCTTTTGATGTAACAGATTTAGCATCTGATGCAACAGATTAACTATATGTTGTAACAGATTAACCATATGTTAAAAAATCTGATGCAACTAATTAACCATCTGATGCAACAGAAGAACCATCAGATTAATAATCTGATACAATAGATGAACCTCCTGTTGGATAAAATCCTATCAACTCTTCCAATAGGACATGTCCAAGACATGATTTTTCCAACTGATCATTCATCTGCCGCAATAGACGATCCTATGTTAGAAGAAATCTAAACAATATTGACCGTTGATAATTGTTCTAACAAATCACCCATGTGTTGCAACAGATGTGTGACCTGTTGCACAGACCATTCATTTTTCTCAACAGATGAGTGATATATTTTGTATTGTCGCAATAGATTACTCATTCGTTGCTGCAGGTTAGTTAATTATTCCAACAGATCACTCATATATTGCAACAAATGTGTGATCTATTGCACAGACTATTCATCTTTTTCAACAGATGAGTGATATATTTTGTATTATTGCAACAGATTACTCAGCTGTTGCTATAGGTTATTTAACTGTTCCAATAGATCACTCATATATTACAACAGATGATGTTGCAACAGATGTGTGATATGCTATACAGACCATTTATTTTTCTCAATAGATGAGTGATATGTTTTGTATTGTTGTAACAGATGACGCATCCGTTACAATAGGTTATTTAACTATTCCAATAGATCACTCATATGTTGCAACAATATGTGATCTACTACACAGACCATTCATCTGTCTTAAAAGATGAGTGATACATTTTGTATTATTGCAATAAATTATTCATCCACTGCAATAGCTTTGTTATATACTGCAATAGATATACTACCTGGTGCAATAGATAAGTGATCTGTTGGAATTGTTATTTTACTATTTTGCTTGTTAGATTTACTGTTATCCTTATTAATTAACTATAATATATTTTTTTATGTTCCTGTTAATTTTTTATAATATGGCTCCCAAAAAAACAGAAACCGAATCAAGTCCAAGTAAAGGAACAAGTGGAGTAGCTAGGCTACATCCACCACTCTATGAGCTTGCTTTACAAGCATTATCTCAATCAGGAGCAAAATATGATGAACACGGGGAGGAGAAATATTTCACAAGAGAGGATCCAAATGCTAATATCCCTTCCGCTGAAGAGTTGGTCAAAACCTTCAGCATTGATTATTATCTTGGGAGAATGCAGTGCGATGGTGCCACAAATTTAACGGGTGATTTCGTGGTTAAGTCAACCATGGGAAAATCTTTCGATGCCTTCAGAAAAATACTTCGAGAATAAAAATTGGATGCTTATTTCAAGGACAGTTGCTTTGGGAAATATCTTGATTTGTCGGAGGACAACAATGCTCATTTTTAAATAAAAATGGTATATGAACTTCTTAAGCGTAGGTTTATGTATGAAAACAAAGATAAGATAGATGAGGTGTGGATAAATTACTGTGGCATGCCTATTTGTTCTGGTTGGAAAGAGTTTGTCATAGTTACTGAACTAAAATGTTATCCTCCTTCTCAAGTTATACCTATTCTAACCCAAAAAAAGCACCTCGCACACCCAAAAAAGGGAAAGGCAAGTCGTTTGATCATGATGACCTGGTGTCCATTGTTGGTCCAAGCTTCAAAAACAAAAAATTGATAGAAGCATTGAAAGGTAAAGGACTTTCAAAGAAGCACAAGCAGTCATTGTGCTTGGTTTGGTTTGTACATAATATTCTTTGGGCTAGAGACGTTAATGTAACACCCTGTAAAAGTCGTGCATGGATTAGCCTTTAATAGAGTGCCCTTAGACTTAAAAACTTGAAAAAATTTCTAAGTGTAATGAGGACTTAGAGTCATTTTAGCTGGCAATCTTTGGGATACAACTTTTCAACCTTCCCGACATCCGCTTTTAGATTTTCAAGTTGCGTTATGATCGGGAAATCTCATAGTACATCTCGGATAAGTTTTGGAATTTTTCGGAACGCATAAGGCTGCGTTTGGATTTAAAAACAGTAGCAAAACGCATAGACTATTGCCCAGTTTTCAGCATTTCAGGGTCAATTTCAAACGATCATAACTCCCTGTATATAATGAAATGTATGAGCTATAATATATCAAACGAAATCTCTTCGAGTCCTCTTTCAATTTCAGTTGATTTCATCCAATTTGAGTATATGAGTAAAATGTTATAATCGATTTACTCCAGTCTATCAAACTGTCAACTGAGGGACAGATTTGACCTTAATTGTTCCTTAGGGGTATTTTGGTAATCCTCCACCCCTATATATACCACCAACATGGGATTTAATCCCTCAAACACCATAATACACATATTTTTCCCAAAATTGCTCAAGAACTCTCCCTAGGGTTTCAACATTAAAACCCAAGCAACTCAAGATTCAACCGCGGGTTCGTGAAACAAATTACAGATTTGGAATCCTCTCGACGTAGGCTTCGATAGACACCCAAAATTCGTGGAGAACAAGGTACGCGGGGTTTTCCTAAATTCTCATGGGCATAGAAAAATCATGTTTTAGAATGGGGTTTTAAATTATGTATATATATTTATGTATAAGATGTTTTAACATCATTGTTTTGGTCTTTTGACCATCTCCAAAGCGATTTGACGGTTTATATACATATATGAATGAATGTGTTTCAATTTTGAATACATGAACTTGCTAAATACATTTGACCACTAGGTGTTTGATGAAATTTCTGCATGAATTGAACTTTTAAGTTTCGGAATATGAAATCCTTTACATCAGTTACATGTTTTGGTGGTCCAAACTATGTTTTGAATGAAAGCTCTTGCTTAATACATTATGGCTCAGAAAAATCATGACTTGCAAGTCTTGATATGATGATACCAACTCAGACTAATGCCATATCAGACTCAGACTAACAGACATTTCAGACTTTCATGATTTTAGACATTCAGAATGTTGCATGTACAGAAAAGGTTAAAAATGGGCATACAGAGATGTTAGGTGGTTCCCCGAAGAGGGCTTGATTTCAAGCGACTCATTGCCTAAAACCGTGGTTTGCCGACCCGGGTATACTATTATGCGCTGACTTAAATGTCATGTGGCGTATCAGACTCAGACACTCCAACCCTTGCGGCACACTTGGGTTGGGGGCTTCCCCGCCGAGTCAATGGCGGATTTCATACAGCCCATGGAATATTCAGACTTGTAGGGGAATACCACCTAACTCAGAAGTAAAACACAGATCATGATTTGAAATGAACAGACAGGTTACATGTTTTCAGAAAGTGCCCATGTATTTTTCAGAAACAGTTTTATACATGATGTCTTGATGAAAAATTGCTTTCACTTAATATGTATATATATATATGTATGTTCCATTATACTATTTTTTTGGATTGTTTCGCGTGCCAGTACTTTTGTGCTGACCCCCCCTCCTTCCAGGTTCTGAGGCACAATCTAGGGGTCCAGCTACTCAGTAGACATTCTCGGATTTGCAGACTTGATCTCATAGTGGTGAGCCTTCTATTATTCGGAAGGCCTAATTATGTCAGACATTATCTTATTTATTATGTTTTTGGTTTACTGGGGGCCTTGTCCCAATTTCTTTTCAGACAGATGTTTATGTTCTTAGTAGAGATTTCGCAGACTGATGTCAGATAGTATTATTCAGAAATGTTGCAGAACTTGACCATGTTTTCCGTACTCAGTTTTAATTCCGTATTTTATTATGATTATGAATGTTGTGCATGATAACCAGATAGAGAATGGGTGTTCCGGGCCTTCATGGTTCGGGATGCTCGTCACAGCTAGGGCCTAGGCTCGGGTCGTGACAAACTTGGTATCAGAGCACGGTTCATGGTCCCAGGGTGTCTGCGAAATCGCGTCGAGTAGAGTTTTGTTTATGGGTGTGTAGCACGCCATACTTATAAACAGGAGGCTACTAGGCGTTTAGGAATGTTTCCCTTCTTTGTGATTTAGTTCGTGCTTCAGAGTCTAAACTGTCCCATTATTGGGTTGATTCAAGTGCAAAAATTTTAGAGTATACATGATATAGTCCTTTTCGATTACGTTCTATAAGATTTTAAAAATTATGGAAAAACTCGATAGGAGTCTGTTAGTGCATCAATATATGCTGATTCTGATGTAAATATTGATCCTGATGGAATCGTGCATTCCAGCTTAAGGTATTAAGTGTATATTGTCCCTCTCAAAATCTTGTTACAGTTGTGGACAATGTATAGCAGAATGTTGGAACTATATTTCTACCCAAATAGTAGCATAAGTTAAAGTGTTGTTGTCATGACCTATTGGTAGTGATATTGGACCAAGAAGTTGGTGATGTAAAGTCACAAAGTTAGAAGTCAGAGTGAGGGTGATTTTGTGTCAATGAATATTTCAGTTGAATAATCGATGTTTGAGGATGATTTACCCCTTTATAGTGATAAACTAATGTGGTAGCTAGCAGCATGTGTGGATTGTATGGTAGTCCATGGAGGAAGTGTTTTACTCAGATTTTTATTTATACAGAATAATATGTATATTCTTAGACCATTAAATATTAGGTGTCAATTTTCTATCCCTTGTAATATGTAATCTTGTTATCATGATGTTTTTGAAAAAAAAAAAGATTTAAAGTCTAGTGAAGCCGTGTGGGGCTCTTTCGATTCACTAGCATAGTTGCCTTGTCATCCATCTCATTTTCTTGTTCAAAATACAAAACCAAAGTCTAGTGAAGCCGTGTGAGGCCTGTTTCGATTCACTAGCAACTTGTTGTCCAACTTGTTGTTCTTTCATTGGTTTAATATATGTATGGCTGAATCTGTTTGCATGAGATAGAGTTGGTAATGAAGTGATTCATCCTTGTGTGTTATTAGTTGAAGGTAGAGAAGGAGTTGTTGGTCAGGGTGATTTGTTGATTGCTTGAATGTGGAAATGGCTATATTAGCGAGTAAGTTATGATTATAGACTCATGGTTGTTTGAGGAATTTGAAGGCAGTCTAAATGTATGAATGAGTGAGTAAGTATGAGGTGAGAAATCCGTGTAAGTAGATACAATTGTATGGGGTTATAATATAAGATTAAGGTTGACCATGTCTATTATGAGGCTTTAACCCCCTTGACCCTCTTTTCATTGGTAGTTGTAAACTAGTGCTACTTGTGAGAAGGTATGTAGTAGATTTTTGAGATATTTGGGTAGAATATCCCAATTTGATGGATTAGTGTATTTATATTATGTTGCATTCTTCATTGGTGGTAGATGATTGATACTAAACTATAGGCTTGAATTTAAATGGTGTGGTGGTAAATAGTGGCAAGAGTTTGTTGATGCATATTTTGTGGGATTAATTTAGTAGGCTTGAGGTGCTGAAATAGTACATGCTAACGGAATGATGATAAGTTAAACCGTTAGGTCATGATCGATTATTGTGGTTATGAAGTTCTAGTGCACTAGTGTTTCGTGATGTTTACTTATAGTTTCCAAGTAAAAATTTTGTGTAAGGTTGGGTTGTAAGTCATGGATAGCACTAGATATTAAGTTTGAATAGTTGAAGTTCATAAAGGTGGATGTGATGATTTCTTGATCAATGATGTTAGTTATATGAAAGTGATCTAATAGGCTTGAACGGTGTGTGAAATGGCTTAAGTTTAAATTGATTCGTAATGAAGTATAATGTTGTGGGTATGGTGTGTAAGTATGCCCAAGGCGATATGGAGTTGTGGAATTTCTCTAAGACTATTACATGTTGTGTGTGACTAGTGGTACCATGGAGTTGCTAGTTGGAAAAAGACTAGTTAGATGATATATGGTGTTCTAGATAGCCAAGTTAAGGAGCCTTGATTGATAGTGTTGAGCCTTTTGATGTGATCTCGATTCTCATGGTAGAGAGATATAAGTTTGGAGTAGCAATATTGGTATGCTAGGACGGAAGTGGTATGGTTCATCAAAGGCTTGGTGATATCCATGTTAAGTATTAGAATCTAAGTTTGAGTTTTGAAGGTTGAACAGATAGAAATAAGTGTGCAAGCGTTATACTTTGACTATTGGTGGCTATGGAAAGATAGAGTGTATCCCAGAAGGTAGTCATTCGGGTTGAGTTCTATGATATGCATGTATTGTCAATTTTTCAGACCCTAGAGTGCAGTAAGTGTAGTTCAGTTAGAATCTGGTAAGGGATCTCCCAAACGCTAGATGATGACTTGAAGCTAAGTGGCAGATGATAGAACGAATAATCAAGTAAGGCTCTCAGATTTTAGTAGTGATGCAGTGTGATTTAGAACATCAGAAAGTAAGGGTGAATCTCAACCCATTCCTACCTCAATATTTTTTTTTTGTTATCCGGATGCTTACTCATGCCTTACGATGCAGTTCCGTGATAATAGTTCATGATTCCGGTTTATGATAGAGAGTCACGTACTCTTCCAATTCCAAGATAATGAGTTCTAGTTCATTCAAGTAGTCGGAATCACATTCCTTATGTTATGAACTCTAGTTGAGGTCATGCAACTCATGACGCATGTACTCACTCTTTATAGTGTGCTCAGTCCCATATAAAGATCTTTTTCACGCTTGAGGGTCTTATGTTTTAACCTTTTAGTGACCCTTCCTATGCAATGATAGTGGTGTTGATGTAAATGTTCTTGTTGATGGAAGATCATAGTATGCTTGTTTAGATAAGGCCATAAGTATGAAGTAAGATTTGGGGCCAAGTCTTTGATACATGTGATGGTTAGTGGAAAAGTTTGTGTGTGTATGTTTTTAGGATAGCGCGTGGGAGTTATATTGATAGTAGTTTAGAAACTATGTGAAGTATCTACTTATGGGTGTTTGCCTTGAAGTTAACATGTGGTTATAAATTAGGCTTGAACGACGTTTTGGGATTGTAGTGGAAGGTCGCCATATGTATGAGCGACTTCATATTAAGAGTTCAGTGTAGTCATTGAAGTGGTAAGGCATGTTATGCTTAGGATGTGATTTTTAAAAG
This sequence comes from Capsicum pubescens, assembly GCA_030864215.1. Taxonomy (NCBI): domain Eukaryota; kingdom Viridiplantae; phylum Streptophyta; class Magnoliopsida; order Solanales; family Solanaceae; genus Capsicum; species Capsicum pubescens. The sequence goes on from CM061548.1 coordinate 187,288,606, forward strand.
AGGTATAGAAGGTGGCATCATATGGTTTAGAATAATAGCGTGGTGTAGCATGTTGTATTTTTGTGATTTAGAGTTAGGCTTGATCGCGGGGTAAGGATTAAGATATTTTAGACATTAGTAGAAAAAAAAACATTATCAATGCTCATATGAGAATTTTAAGTTGAGTTGAATGAATATGATATTTATAGGGAATAGTATAGTTAAGGGATATTCGGGAAGTGCTCTAAGCCTTAAAGTAAGAAGTTGTATTGCCAAAGGTCTGAAAATTCTATCCTAATTTAGAAGTTATATGTCTATATTCCAGACTGCAGAGTAGTGTCAATGTTGTGATTTCCTCAGTGGGATGTTTTGTGTAATCCATACCCAAGATTCATGGTTCCCTATTACTGCTAGAGCTTCCTTAGAGAGAGTGTTGAAGAGAATACTCCAGTTAAGTATGAGGGTGTAGTATAATTCAGTCTGTATGGCCAATAAGTCAGTTTAGCAGTCAGATTCGCATGACTTGTTTTCTTGTCTTTGCACTTATTCAAGCTACTCGAAATCTCAGACATGCTACTAGTCGAAGATAGAGTATACCAGTAGTTACGAGTATAGCCCAGTTCATGCATCATGCATTAAATTCAGATTCCAAATGTTCAGATCAGTGTATTTTTATTAGAGGATATGTCATGTCCGTGTTATTCCATATATTTAAGGCTTCAACAAGTTTCTACCCATCATTCGAGGATGAATGATCCCAAGGGGGAGATAATGTAACACCCTGTAAAAGTCGTGCATGGATTAACCTTTAATAGAGTGCCCTTAGACTTAAAAACTTGAAAATTTTTCTAAGTGTAATGAGGACTTAGAGTCATTTTAGCTGGCAATCTTCGGGATACAACTTTTCAACCTTCCCGACATCCGCTTTTAGATTTTCAAGTTGCATTATGATCGGGAAATCTCATAGTACATCTCGGATAAGTTTCGGAATTTTTCGGAACGCATAAGGCTGCGTTTGGATTTAAAAACAGTAGCAAAACGCATAGACTATTGCCCAGTTTTCAGCATTTCAGGGTCAATTTCAAACGATCATAACTCCTTGTATGTAATGAAATGTGTGAGATATAATATATCAAACGAAAGCTCTTCGAGTCCTCTTTCAATTGCAGTTGGTTTCATCCAATTTGAGTATATGAGTAAAACGTTATAATCGATTTACTCTAGTCTACCAAACTGTCAACTGAGGGACAGATTTGACCTTAATTGTTCCTTAGGGGTATTTTGGTAATCCTCCACCCCTATATATACCACCAACACGGGATTTAATCCCTCAAACACCATAATACACATACTTTTCCCAAAATTGCTCAAGAACTCTCCCTAGGGTTTCAACATTAAAACCCAAGCAACTCAAGATTCAACCGCGGGTTCGTGAAACAAATTACAGATTTGGAATCCTCTCGACGTAGGCTTCGATAGACACCCAAAATTCGTGGAGAACAAGGTACGCGGGGTTTTCCTAAATTCTCATGGGCATAGAAAAATCATGTTTTAGAATGGGGTTTTAAATTATGTATATATATTTATGTATAAGATGTTTTAACATCATTGTTTTGGTCTTTTGACCATCTCCAAAGCGATTTGACAGTTTATATACATATATGAATGAATGTGTTTCAATTTTGAATACATGAACTTGCTAAAGACATTTGACCACCAGGTGTTTGATGAAATTTCTGCATGAATTGAACTTTAAGTTTCGGAATATGAAATCCTTTACATCAGTTACATGTTTTGGTGGTCCAAACTATGTTTTGAATGAAAGCTCTTGCTTAATACATTATGGCTCAAAAAAATCATGACTTGCAAGTCTTGGTATGACGATACCAACTCAGACTAATGCCATATCAGACTCAGACTAACAAACATTTAAGACTTTCATGATTTTAGACATTCAGAATGTTGCATGTACAGAAAAGGTTAAAAATGGGCATACAGAGATGTTAGGTGGTTCCCCGAAGAGGGCTTGAGTTCAAGCGACTCATTGCCTAAAACCGTGGTTTGCCGACCCGGGTATACTATTATGCGCTGACTTAAATGTCCTGTGGCGTATCAGACTCAGACACTCCAACCCTTGCGGCACACTTGGGTTGGGGGCTTCCCCGCCGAGTCAATGGTGGATTCCATACAGCCCGTGGAATATTCAGACTTGTAGGGGAATACCACCTAACTCAGAAGTAAAACACAGATCATGATTTGAAATGAACAGACAGGTTACATGTTTTCAGAAAGTGCCCATGTATTTTTCAGAAACAGTTTTATACATGATGTCTTGATGAAAAATTGCTTTCACTTAATGTATATATATATATATATGTATGTTCCATTATACTATTTTTTTGGATTGCTTCGCGTGCCAGTACTTTTGTGCTGACCCCCCCTCCTTCCAGGTTCTGAGGCACAGTCTAGGGGTCCAGCTACTCAGTAGACATTCTCGGATTTGCAGACTTGATCTCACAGTGGTGAGCCTTCTATTATTCGGAAGGCCTAATTATGTCAGAAATTATCTTATTTATTATGTTTTTGGTTTACTGGGGGCCTTGTCCCAGTTTCTTTTCAGACAGATGTTTATGTTCTTAGTAGAGATTTCGCAGACTGATGTCAGATAGTATTATTCAGAAATGTTGCAGAACTTGACCATGTTTTCCGTACTCAGTTTCAATTCCGCATTTTATTATGATTATGAATGTTGTGCATGATAATCAGATAGAGAATGGGTGTTCCGGGCCTTCATGGTTCGGGATTCTCATCACGGCTAGGGCCTAGGCTCGGGTCGTGACAGTTAACAACATAAGTGTTGGTTTAATAAAGCTCTCTAAGGATCTTGAGGCATTTAACAACTATCCTTGAAGTTATGAAAGCTTCAAAATGACTGTTCAATATTTATTGACTCCATTAGCGCCAAAGACAGTCAACTTATATGGCTTTCCATGGACTTTCATGGTAAATGTTTCTTTCTTTTATTATGATATCATTTATTTTTTTTACTCAATAATGGTTTTGATTTATTGGCATTATTTTATAGGCTTAGGCATTTGAATCCATTCCTTGTTTGAGACAACAAGTGAACTACCAGGAAGTGGTTTCCTATCCAAGAATCTTGAGATGGTTGTCGGCCAAAACTGATAAAAATGCAAAATTTCTTGATCTCTTCAACCCCCCGAAGGATGCAGTAAGTATAATTATAATTAAGTTTTTATTTTAATTAATGATTTTTTTGAATGATCTAATCATCATTCTAATATATGTAATGATTTATGTTAGATTGTGCATCCATCGCTAGTTCCGACCAATCGAGAGTTGAAGATGCCATTTTTTCTTACTTTGCGGTCTGTGAAAACTTTTTCGGATCCTAAGGACATCGACAAAATAAAAATAAAATTGTTTGGAGCAATAGCTATTATAAGAAAAATAATTTTAGAGGGTGAGATTGTTGTTGTTGATGGTCGTAGTGGTGATGGAGCTGTTGGTAGTGATAGTGGTGCTGCTATTGGTGCTAATGATGCTCCTCTTACAGTATATAAAACAAATCATTATGAGTATGATCATACTGGTTATACAGATTTTGCCTCTCCCAGCTAATGTTCTGCTTGCAAATGTCAAGACTGCAGGGCGAAACATGATGTAGTGATTAATGTTATTAATACATTAACTGCTCCTGTAAAAGAATTGACATCTAAGAGGGTTGTTATTCCATCAAAGAGGATTTTATTTCCATCCACTCCATTAGAGATTAAGGCTAAGAAGAGAAGAAAAGTGATTTCCAAGGCATTATCAAGCATTAGAAAAAGTGAAATTACAACTCATCTATCCATGTGTTGCACTGAGAAATGTACAGTGTCCAAAGGAGAGCAGCATGAGATGAAGAAAGTGAATATATATGTCTTCCAACTAACAAACAGACACATTTCTATTTCAACAGATGACACGTCTGCTGAAAATTATCAAACAGATATATACATCTGTTGCAATAGTTGACTAACTTGTTACACTAGATAAAGTATATGTTGCAACATATGTCTCGTCTATTTTAGCAAATAAAATATCTCTTTGTACCGCTTTTATTTGTACCAACAGATGACCTATCTGCTGCAACAGATAAGTCATGTGTTGCAACAGATGGTTCATCCGTTGGAAATTATCATACAGGTCTTCCTCATGTAGAAATTTGTCCCAATAGTTGATTTATTGTTGCAACAAAAATATAATCTATTTGGGACAATTTAAAACAAAAGGAAGACCTGTTTGATTTGCTAAAATAGATGAGTTATCCTTTTTCGTTTTGTTGTATCTCCATAATTAACATTGACCAACTCTGACTTTCCAGGCGGATGTAGAAACTACTGCTGAACAATATTGACAATATGTTACTCTACTCTTTTTATGGAAATACAGAGAACAGAAATCACAGAAACCGTATGTAAGAGACAATAAAGATCCACGACGAGCAAAGTCGAATTCTATAGCACTGGATGAAGAACCACTTGAACTTGTCCATATTGAGAAGATCTTTATAGCTCGAGTCTGTCAAAGTAATAACCTCACCCCTTCTTAGGAATCCTTGACATCAATACTTAAATTGTTGATGTATTTATTGAGATCTGTACCCATAATAATTTTTTTACATTTCATTTATTCGTTGATTTATTTCAGCAAATTTCTTAAGGCTACGATTTATTTTATTTTGTCTATGAATTTTATTTTTTCTTAGATTTGAAATTATTAATTGAAATGGAATACTAGATTCCAATATTGCAACTGATAATGTATCTGTTGCAATAGACGGCACATCTGTTGGAAAATATCAAACAGATTTAGGCATTTGTTGCAACAGGTAGGTAATGTACTGGAATTTATCAAACAGGTCTTCCCACTACTGCAACAGATAGATAGACTTAGATAGAAACACCAACATAATGCAACAGATGACCAACATATTGCAACAGATAAACTATATGTCAGAATAGGTAGAATATCTGTGACAACGAATGGAGAATTTGTTGCATTATAAAAATTCAACTTTCATTGGACATAAAAAATTGCCACTACATGTAAAAAAGTAAAAGTGAATTGAAATAAAAAAGATGGAACCCATCGACAGTGTTCAGTTCAAACACCTAAAATAAAATAGGCATCAAGTAGACAATGTTCATTTTAAACACGTACAATAAAATAGGCATCAAATGTGTCAGGTTGGCACTTTTTGCTAACTTGGCGTCTGATTTGGCCTCCAGCGGTCATTTTTTCCCCTAATGTCTTATATATTCATCTTCTTCCTAAAATTTAATCCTAAATTCCCAAATCTTCTTCTTTATCGTCATCTTTTTTTTATCTATCCAAATTCTTCAAATTATTTTCATTTGGTCTTTCTTTTCTTCATCTTTTTTTTTTATTTTTTTCAACTGAGCTTGACAATGTCGAGCGCATCTTCCATTATTTTTTGTGATAACAATTTTTGATATTGTAAGTGCGGTCACAAAGCTCTATTGAAAACTTTTTGGACTCAACAAAATCCAGGTCATAGGTTTTTTACTAGTAAGATTTCAAAGGTAATATTTTTTTATTTAATTAGTTGATTAATTATACACTTGTAATTATTTTGTAATTGTGTTCTTGTTTTTATAGAAATTGGGTGGATGCGATTACTTTGATTGGTAAGAAGAACGACACCCTCACAAGTAAATCGTGTAATCTGGGGTTTGTTGAACAAAGTCAAGGCTTCTGAAGAGAAAAAAAATTGAGCAAGAAGATGATACATTGTTGCCATTATTGCTACTGGTTTGGTGTTGTTGGGCATATGGATATTCAAGCCTAATTGCTAAAATTTTAATGGTGGTGTATTTTCTACTGGTGTGGTGTTGTCGAGCACATGGATATTCAAGCATAATTATTGTAAAATATCAAACAAATTTAGGCATATATTGTAAAATTTAGGTCATCTGTTGGAAATTATCAAATAGGTCTTCCCACTATTGCAATAGATTAGACTTAGATTAGATAGAAATAACATCGGCATAATGCAACAGATGACCAACCTATTGCAACAGATAAACTATCTTCCAGAACAGATAGAATATATTTTACAACAGATTAACAATCTATTGCATTATAAAAAACTTAACTTTCATTAAAAAAAATTATTGCCACTACATGTACATGTAATTTAAAGTAAAGTGAAGTGTGACTTGAAATAAAAAATTATTATTTCACAGGCTCTTCTACATACACAGGCTCCAATTGTCTAGTTAGTACCCCATAAGCCCAGACCTCTTGCAGGTTTGCCATAGCATTGTCGCAAAGAAAGGTCATTGGATCGGCCATTTCTGTGTTGGTCAGTAAATATTCGATGTGTGCAAGAGCGTGCGAGCCGCACGCATAACCGGTATCATTTTTTGAAAGGGTCATGTCTTTGTTTCGACCTTCAAAATCCCATGGTTTCTTCATCAACACCTCCTTTGAAAAATGATTCATCACTTTACTCTCCCTTAATAAGATGGGCAACAGCTCCATCAGTGGCTGTACCAGGAAAAAAAGATCGACCTCATCGATAGCAGGTTCGTTGCATTCATAAAATTTGATCTTTCCCTCCTCGAGTAGTATCTCAACAACCTAATAATGTATGTCGTTCGCGATAATGACTGCAAAAATCCTCTTTGCCTCGGTCCAGCTCTTGCCGTATGGATTTGGCCTCTCCCCTCTAACATATTTTATCATTTCTTCTTTATCCAAGTCCAACGTAGAAACTAAGAAATCAAGTCCCGTTCCATAGGATGACACATCAGAATTGAGTTGATCGTACTTATCCTTGAGCTTCTTACAGAAGTCGAGGTCCATTATCCTATCGATAGCGTCATAAGCTTCTGAGTACATTAATTTCCTTTTTCTCACGAGGCAGAGAATTTTGTCAACATGCTGTGATATAAGAAATCAATTTTTAAATAGGTGAGTAATTGTGAAGATGGTTCATCTGTTGCATAGGGTTCTCTGAATCAATAGCTGTTGCAACAGATTTCATATTTGTTGCGTAGCTTTTTCTTCATGGGGTAGATTAGAAGGCTAGGTTAGGAAAAGTAAACTTGCCTTGTCCTCGTACCGTATACGTATATCTGTCATACTCTGGAAGTCTTGGAGGGGAAATGGAGGCTTAGGGTAATCTGGTGCGCCTGGCTTGGCATTCTTGGCCTGTCGCAAATCCCTCTTATCTTTGGCACCAAGTTCCATGTATATTTATATCTTCTTGAATGGCCCCTGAACTTCAACAGCTTTTTAAAAAGAAGGAGTTGTAATTTTTCTTTATTTTTGACCGGAGAGTATGTCGGTTATTGTTTTTTTCTTCCTCCTAACCAACACTGTAGGAGTGTATGGCTCCCTCACCTTCTTGAATGGTATGAAAATCCTCTTGGATTTAAATTCCTCAACAGCTTTAGAGATAGCCTCTACTTTTTCAAAGGGTTTATCCTGCCTGTCCTTGCACTCTTCGTATTCGCAACGAGAACACGAGGGTGAAGAGAGGTGAGAGGGACCTGTGTAAGGATGAAAATGGGTGTTTTTAAACATATTTATTTATTCTTGAGCATCAACATACTCATCATCACTAGTGGTAGCAATATCAGTATGCCTGCCACCAACACCAACAACTCCACCAGAAGAAGCACCCGGATCTACCTTAGTAGGTTGGTCATAAAGAGCCTCAACATTAGGCTGACTTGCCTAACTTCTCTTCTTATGGTTGTTGCTCCAGCCAATTCCTTCTTTATTAACTCCTCCATTGGGTTTGCTATAGTATCAACATGACCTAGAGTAATATAAGAAGTCATCAATGACTCCTTCTCAGTAGGCATGATCCATGGATGCACAACTCAGAAAAAAAGATAAATATATTTAAATTATATAATATAATAATTTTCACAGTTGGGTTACATTTTAAAAGAATCAACTTCTGCAACAGATTAATAATATATTGCATCAGATTACCCATTTGTTGCATAGTAGATGGTTAAAATCTATTTGAGTCGGGTTCAGAGAACCAGAGCAACACATGGATAATTTGATGCAAAATAACAATCATCTGTCGCAACAGATTACTAATCTGTTGCACTAGTTGCACAAGATGGGTAATCTGTTGGGTTACATATTATGCAACAGATGATTTGTATGTGTATTAACAATATGTTACATCAAATTACATATATGTTGCTTAATATGCAGTAGATGGTTAATCTGTTAGAAGTCAGGTTCAGAGAACCAAAGCAACAGATGGGTAATCTGATGCAAGATATCAATCGACTGTCGCAATAGATTATCCATTTATTGCACCAGTTGGAACAGGGTAGGTAATCTGTCGCAATAGATGTCCCATCTGGTGCATCAGATATAATATTTGCTGCACTAGATATAACATCTGTTCAATATCTTTCATTAAGTAAAATTATTTTACTTAAAGAAGACGTACTGCATTATTCAGAGGGTTAAAGAGATCAGTCTCCTTAATTTTGGTGTTGCTCTTTGCATCCAACCACCTAAACATCCTTGGATGAGAAATCTCATTTGGGTAATCCATTACCTTCTTTCGTAGGGGAGGAATGGATTCAAATGACCAAGCCTAAAAAATGTAAACAAAAAGCAAGAAAAAAAATCATAATAACTATATTCAATATAAATTAATAGATGAGTTAAAATAGTAATTAATTTTACCATGAAATCCCAAGTAAATCCATGTAATGTGGTCATCCCTGAGGATAGCTTTGTCAGTAAATATTGGACAGTCAATTAGAAATTGTAATATCCCCAGGAATAATTGTTGAATTTATCAAAATCCTCAACATGCGCCAACAAATCATATTCTATGACCTTGTTGACGTCTCTTGCCAATATAACCAGATGGGCAAACCAAACTAAGCATAATTTCTCCCTGTACTACTTTGGTATGGTTTTATCCATGATATCTATCAATAAATCCGATGCTTTGTATCCACGTCGAGCAATGTCAAACGACCTATCTATTTTTTCCTTATGTTTTCTTGCCTTGGATATTTTGTGGGGTGTTCCCTTGGTGATAGGTGGTTCTTCTGGACAATGGAATCTCAATCCCGTCACTATGGCAAACTCTTGCAAGCCAAAATAAAACGGCATGCCACAATAGTTGATCCAGATTTTATCCATCTTTTTGCCCCCCTCCTTCGGATATACATCATCCCCCACGTACTTGATCTTGCGCTTGAGAAGACAATATACCATCCTCATATAGAAACGGGCAGGGGACTCAGGCAGCTCAAGAAAGCGTCCAAAGCAGCTCTTCTTATAAAGTCCTTCTATGTTTTCGTCCTTCATAATCTTCCTAAAATAAAAAAATTTACTCCCCATCTGACATTTAAGTACAATTTCACCAGTTAGTTTTTCTTCTGCTTTTTGGTCATTTATCGGTATCGCAACTTGAAATTGTCAATACTAAAAGTTTTGACAGGATCATGCTGGGATGTCGAGTTTAATTCACGCCCCATTGGTGATCCATTATTATCATGTTGATGATCATCCTCTTTCTCTTTCTCACTCTCCAATTCCTCCCCTTTCACACTTTTATTTTCTTCATCACCATCTACAGACCCTTGTCCACCTCCCTCAATGTTGTTTTCATATCTCTCCTTAGCTTCACTTTACCCTTACTGGGATTGTTCAGAAAGCTCCTCTGAATCCCTCTGTACTGTAGCCTTTTTTTGAGTGGTCAAACGTTGATCCACTTTCACTTTCTTTTCTTTTGGGAGACATGTTTTACCTACAAACAATAAAAAAACAAAAAATATATTACAATTGATGTATACATAAATTTTAAAAAATACATTACAAACACCACCAATAACGACACACCAACAGCCACCACCATCACAAACACTACCAACCAATGCCACAAATACCACGAATACCGACACTACCGACAGCCACCACAAACACCACCAACCAATGCCACCACAAACACCACCAACCACCACCACCACCACAAATACCACAAACACCATCCAACAATACCACGACAGTCAACGGAACACTGCGACAGAAACAAAAGTTTTCTTGAGTTCTTCCTAAAATTTTACCATCAAAACTCAAAATTGTAAATTCATTCTCGAAGATAATACAATTAAAAGTTTTTTTTTCATCATTAATTTAAAAGCTCTTATTTTTTAGAAAAAAATAACAAATATAGAAATCTTCTTGACTTCTATGTTACCTATGAAGACAGAGAAAATGAATGATACAAGCAAGAATAAAGTCAAAAAATAACACCTATGTGGTCGAAAATGAGAACAAAATTGATCTGTAGAGAAGGGTAGGGAAATTTATTGAGTAGTTGTTGTTTGTTCGGTATAATTGAGTGAGAAAAAGAAAAGAGTGAGAACTCAAGATTTGAAATGATACATTTTTCTCACAAATGGATGATTTGTATGGGTTGATTTGTATTTTGGAAAACAATGACAAGTTTTGAAAATGTTAATTTGGTCTGAATTGATCTTAATTATTTTTTAAAATTATAAAAGATATGCGTCATTTTTAACCCTCTCATCATGCAATTGCCAAAAGACTTAATTGAAGTTGTAGTTAACCCTATGAACTCACCCCTGGTCAGATTAATCAATTTAGGTATATGAACTCAATTGAAATTGTATAAAAATAAATGTTCAACCTGTTGCATCAGATACGCATCTTTGTAAATTAGCAAACAGATTATGTCATTTGTTGCGACAGATTACCCATCTATTGTAAATTATCAAATGGATTGGGTCATATGTCACAACAAATTACCCATCTGTTGTATATCATAAAATAGGTGTTGCCATCTGTTGTAGTTGACCATATGAGAACTCACCCCTAGTCCTAGATTAATCAATTAAGGTATTAGTTGAACATATGAGGTAGTAAGAATTGGTTCAGCACAGAGTGATCGATCGATGACTCTGGTAGGGAGAACACAATACCATCTCATCATGCAATTTTTGAAAGACTCAATTGAAGTTGTAGTTGACCCTAGAGAACTCACCCCTGGTCCTAGATTAATCAATTAAGGTATTAGTCTAACATATGAGGTAATAAGAATCGGTTCAACTCAGAGTTATTGATCGACGACTCTGGTCGGGAGGAACGCAATACCATCTCATCATGCAATTTCTGAAAGACTCAATTGAAGTTGTAGTTGATCCTATGAGAACTAACCCTAGGTCCTAGATTAATGAATTAAGGTATTAGTCTAACATGTAAAATCAATTGAAATTGTATAAAAACAAATGTTAAACCTATTGTAACAGATTAACCATCTGTTATAAGTTATAAATTAGATTAAGTCATTTGTTGCAACAGATTACTCATCTATTGTAAATAATTAAATATATTATGTCATCTGTTGCGACAGATTACCCATCCATTGTAAATTATCAAATGGATTGAGTCATATGTCGCAACAGATTACCCATCTATTGTAAATTATCAAATAGGCACTGCCATTAATTATAGTTGACCCTACGAGAACTCACCCATAGTCCAAGATTAATTAATTAAGGTATTAGTTGAACATATGAGGTAGTAAGAATAGATTCATCTCAGAGTGATCGATCGACAACTCTGGTTGGGGAAATGCAATACCATCTCATCATGTAATTTTTGAAAGACTCAATTGAAGTTGTAGTTGACCCTATGAGAACTCACCCCTGGTCCTAGATTAATTAATTAAGGTATTAGTATAACATATGAGGTAATAAGAATCGGTTCATCTCAAAGTAATCGATCGACGACTCTGGTCAGGAGGAATGCAATACCGTCTCATCATGCAATTTCTGAAAGACTCAATTAAAGTTGTAGTTGACCTTATGAGAACTAACCCATGATCCTAGATTAATCAATTAAGGTATTAGTCTAACATGTGAAATCAATTGAAATTGTATAAAAATAAATGTTCAATCTGTTGCAACAGATTAACCATTTGTTATAAGTTATCAATCAGATTAAGTCATTTGTTGAAACAGATTACTCATCTGTTGTGACAGATTACCCTTTCATTATAAATTATCAAATGGATTGAGTCATATGTCACAACAGATTACCCATTTGTTGTAAATTATCAAATAGGTGTTGCCATCTGTTGTAGTTGACATATGAGAACTCACCCCTAGTCCTAAATTAATCAATTAAGGTATTAGTTAAACATATGAGGTAGTAAGAATCGGTTTAATTCAGAGTGATCGATCGACGACTCTGATCGGGAGGAATGCAATACTGTCTCATATGCAATTGCTAAAAGACTCAATTGAAGTTGTAGTACCTATGAGAACTCACCCTTAGTCCTAGATTAATCAATTAAGGTATTAGTCTAACATATGAGGTAATAAGAATCAGTTTAGCTCAGAGTGATGGATCGACGACTCTGGTTGGGAGGAATGCAATATCGTCTCATCATTCAATTACCAAAAGACTCAATTGAAGTTATAGTTGACCCTATGAGAACTCGCCCCTGGTCCTAAATTAATCAATTAAGGTATTAGTCTAATATGTGAAATTAATTGAAATTGTATAAAAATAAATGTTCAACCTGTTGCAACAGATTAACCATTTGTTCTAAGTTATCAAACAAATTAAGTCATTTATTGCAACAGATTACTTATCTACTGTAAATAATCAAACAGATCATGTCATCTGTTGTGGAAAATTACCCACCTGTTGTAAATTATCAAATGGATTGTCACATGTCGCAATAGATCACCCATCTGTTGTAAATTATTAAATAGGCGCAGCCATCTATTATAGTTGACACTATGAGAACTCACCCCTAGTCCTAGATTAATCAATTAAAGTATTAGTTGAACATAAGAGGTAGTAAGAATCGATTCAGCTCAGAGTGATCAATTGACGACTCTGGTCGGGAGGAACGCAATATGTCTCATCATGCAATTGCCAAAAGACTCAATTGAAGTTTTAGTTGACCCTATGAGAACTCACCCCTGGTCCTCGATTAATCAATTAAGGTATTAGTCTAACATATGAAATCAATTGAAATTGTATAAAAACAAATGTTCAACCTGTTGTAATAGATATCTTTTTTGTTGCATTTATTCAAACAAATTAAGTTACCTATTGCAATATTTTACGCATTTATTGTAAATTATCAAACAGGTGTTGCATCTGTTACGATGGATGACTAAGTTTTGGAAATTTTCAAACAAAAATTGTTATCTGTTGCACTTAGATATTTTAAGACCTTTTTTTTAAAAAGCAATTTAGGTATTTCCTGTTCGAGATAAAAAAAAGTTAAAATACTAAGGCGGTAAAAAATATTACTTGGATAACTCAAAAATCTCCTGAGTGAGTAGTCTTATCTGGTCTTTTCAATGTTACCGTCTTCTCGTGCCCCTCAAAAGTCAAAAGTTATTAATGAATATTTAAAACTTATATCTAGAAGAATACTCTCTCCTTCATCCATAAAGTAAAGTAAGACTCAACTCATCTATCACTCTTCTTTATTCTCAATTCTCTTTTTTTCCTTTATTTCTCTTTATTCTCTCTTTTTTCGGATGAGGATCCTTTCGAATCTCAACCGATCAGTATCTTTTCTCAACTGAACTGGATGTTCTGATCCCTTTGCTTTTTTCATATTACAGGTTGGTTCACTATTACTCTTTTCATCTTGTCTTCTTCTTTGTATGTCATTTAAATTAGATATTTGTATCTGTTGCTATTAATGATTTACTCATTACCAGTTTCCTATTTATTAAAAAAATTGAAGGAAAGGTGATTTTTAAGTCTTGAATGAACGAACCATTGTTTTTATATCTGTTGCAAAATGCCTCATCGGTTGAACAGATAGGTAATTTATTGCATCAGATTGGTCGTCTGTTGATTCACTCAATTTTGTGTTACCCTTTTGTACAGACGGAGAAACTATTTAAAGAAATCAAACCAAAAAAGGCTAGTTTGATTTATTCCAACAGATGACCCATCTGTTGCAACATGTTATCCATCTGTTACAACAGATGCCTCATCGGTTGAGCAGATGGGTAATCTGTTACATCAGATTGGTCATCTGTTGATTCACTCAATTTTGTGTTACCCTTTTGTAATGTTCTTTTTTTTCTTCTCTTGTTTGACATCAAATGTATTTCTTTTATTTGCAGATGAAACTGGATTTACTTTTTCTCGACCAGCATTAAAGGCTAGAGTAAAGATGGGTTCGGAGGAATAAGCTGCTTACAGATGGAACCACTTCATATGTGGGAGGTATGTATTACTGATCAACCTATCGTGAAATCACACATCCAGTACAATGATTTTGTGAACGTTTATTTTTTACCTATTAGGCGTTAATTCTTCAAACAAGATATGGCATTTTACAGTTAAGATTGTTAGGTTCGAACTGGTAAGGCTGAGCGACTAAGTAGGTGGTATCGATACCCTATTATAATTTAATGACCGTTTATGCTTATGTTTTTATGTCAAGTTTGGGGAAGGGTTCCAGTTTTTGGTGGCAGTGTAAATATCCAATAGTGATTGGACCAGTTTTAATAGCTCAATGGACTTCTTGAAAGTCCTCTGAAGCCTCGCGCTGCAGCAAACAATGATGGAACCAATAGTAATTCCCCTGGTCCAAATTTATATAGATGGGTTACTGGAGGAGACTATTATACAGCAGTAGGTGCTTGGGAGAATACCTGTACGGGAAGAGGGAGGTTGAGAAGAACATATATCATCTTAGACCTTGTTTAAGAGAAAACGCAGGGTAGAAAAGAAAGTGTAGCAAAATTGGCTGATGAAATTGACATGGAAAATGAAAAAACTGGATGAGCTGCGAATATGAAAGTGTATCCAAAAATAAAAATCCATCAGTCGTTGAAGAAAAAGAAGAATGGTCAAGAGGACATGAGTTGTTCACTTTGCTAGAGAATGCAACTAGCGAGCATGGCCTCAATGAAGACCCACAAAATACAGGACCAGAACTCTAAGGAAGCAGCCTCGCGAGCACGGAAGGTGGTAAGATTGTCAGTCAGAATTGAAACCTGAAGCAACTAGTCCTAAATTAAAAATACAGGATCAAGCCAAGGTGGCAATTTCTCAAGTTGAAATTGCATCCCATGCCTCTTATTTATGACTCTGGTCAAGTCAAAGGCAGTGGAAACAACAAGGTATTATACCTGCCTAACTTCAGACCTTTTTGTTTCTACTGCTATTGACCTGATCATAGCCACAAACAGAAGGCATGACATACAAGTTAGACTTCAAAAATTGACACCTTGGCTTCCCTTATTTTTAATTCAGGAGTTGTTGGTTCAGGTTTCAATTCTGACCGACAATCATATAAATTTTCTGTGATCGCGAAACTTCTTCCTTAGAGTTCTGGTCCTGCACTTTATGAGAGTCTTCATTGAGGCCACACTCGCTAGTTACATTCTCGAGCAAAGTGTCCAGCTTCAGTCCTGTTGACCATTCTTTTTTTTTTTCAACGACTGATGGATTTTTATATTTAGATACACTTCCATATTTGAAGCACATCCAGTTTTTCCATTTCTCATGTCAATTTCATTGGCCAGATTTGCTAGAATTTCTTTACTTGCTTCTCTGTGTTTCCTCTTAAACAAGGTCTGAGATGATATATGGCTTTCTCTACCTCCCCCTTTCTGTACAGGTATTCTCTCAAGCACCCTCTGTTGTATAAAAGTCTCCTCCAGCAATCCATCCATATAAATTTAGACCAGGGGAAATTTTATTGGTTCCATCGTTGTTTGCTACAGTGCGAGGCTTTGGAGGCCTATCAAGAAGTCCATTGCACCATTAAAATCAGTTCACTCACTATTGGATATTTACACTGCCGCTGAAAACTTGAACCCTTCCCCAAACTTGATACAAAAATATAAGCATAGACCATTATTAAATTGTAACAGGGTATCGACACCACTATTTTAGAACCCTTCGGCCTTATCAGTTTGCACCTATCAAACTAAACTGTACAATGCAGGATATTATTTGAAGGATCAGTGTCTAATCAGTAAAAAATTACATTTACGAAATCATTGCACTTTATGTTTGTTTGTCGTGGTAGCCTGGTCAATAATACATAACTCCCATGCATGAAAGTGGATCCATTTCACACACGTTATTCTCCCCACCCCATCAAGACAGTGTTGTTTATTCATCTGCATACATGTGATGGCTATTAAAAAAGAGGTGTGAAGAGTCATGACTTTTTTATCTTAACACATTCAAAATAGTTGATGAATAAAAATCTATATATGTTGCAA
This sequence comes from Capsicum pubescens, assembly GCA_030864215.1. NCBI lineage: Eukaryota > Viridiplantae > Streptophyta > Magnoliopsida > Solanales > Solanaceae > Capsicum > Capsicum pubescens. The sequence goes on from CM061548.1 coordinate 187,304,913, forward strand.
CTGATAAATCAGCTGTAGGAAGAAATCAAAACATCTCCTCCAACATATGGTCCATCTGTCGTAACAAATAATCCATTTGTTGCAATATATTATAAATATATTGTGATAGACCAGACATTATTTATTCATCTGCACGCATGTGATGACTATTAAAAAAGAGGTAAAGAGTCGTGACTTTTTATCTAACACATTCAAAATAGTTGATGAACCGAATTCTCCATCTGTTGCAATTGATGAATCAGCTGTTAGAAGAAATTAAAACATCTCCTCCAACATATGGTCCATCTGTCGCAACAGATAATCTATATATTACAATAGATGGTAAATCTGTTGCGACAGTTCAGATAGTGTTTATTCATCTGCACGCATGTGATGACTTTTATAAAAGAGGTAGTGGTGGTGGCTTTTTATCTAACACATTCAAAATAGCTGATGAATCAAATTCTCCATCTGTTGCAACTGATGAATCAGCTATTAGAAGAAATCAAAACATCTCCAAAAGATGGTCCATCCGTCACAACAGTTAATACATATGTTGCAACAGATGTCTTAGATAATCTGTTGCAACAGATGGTAAATTTGTTGCGACAGATGGATGATTTATTGCAACAGCTCAATAATAACGGTTGTTATCAAGTCTCAAAATTGTTTTGAAAAAGTGAGAAGGATTAATGTAAAAGAAAAAGTCACGACTTTTCATAGAAAATAAAATGCCACCAGTTTGAATGTAATCAATACAATGGAGCTTAACAGGCGTGCCTTTTGTCCTTACACGTCCAGATTTAATCCTCTATAAATAGGTCCCTCCTTAATCTTCATTCTGCTAAACTTTATTTATTTCTTACATTTTTTCTTTACGTGTGACATCTTCAACCAATTCTCTTCAAAGAGCATATTCCTTTATCACTGAGGTAAGTTTTTTTTCGATATAAATCTACTAGTTTGTAGTATATGTTGTATTACATTTGGACTCTTTTCTTTACATTTGTCAATTTATGTGTGTTCTAGATATGGCTGATCCTGTTTGGGACATTGCTATTCTACGCGACACAGTACAGGAACTTCACAGGCAGGTTAATGACCTGCAGAGGGAGTTGGTCATCGTGAGAGGGACGATGTTCAGAGAGATGCAGAGGCTGATGAGGGCCCTTCTGCTGCTAGTTGATTGGTCGGTTGTCATTAATGTTGATGAAGATGATGATAATAATAATTAGAATGTGTTTTTTCTTATAGCGTATGTGATTTTATTTTTCTATATCGGATCTATACCTAATGTATTTAATTTTTTGTTTAATGAAAATTTTATTTTTAGTCGACTTTGGCTTTTTAATTCTTATTCAATTTTCATTCTTTCTATTTCTTCTTCTAAACATATATGTTAACATATCGATGGTTGGAGGTAAGGAGCAATTTTGAGTCCAGTAGCAATAGCAATTTTGGCTTTTGAGTTCTTTCAATAGATGGACCATATGTTGGAACAGATTGGTCATCGGTTGGGTTTCTGTCAACAGATTATCCATCTGTTGCGACAGATTTATCATCTGTTGGAGAAAAATATTCCAGTTTTATGGAACTGTATTGTGTTCTTCCAGCTAATGTCCATCTATTGCCACAGTTAGGTAATCTGTTGAAAATACTTGTGGTCTGTTGTATTGTTTAGTTCATGTTTTGCCTCTTTTTATTAATCCACAAGTTATTAAAAAGGATATTTTATATATAATAAATGATAACGTTATGTTCACAACAATTATTTAAATATATAAAAGTACACCACAAACAACAAGATAAGTTTTTGCAATTACAACGATCATGGTGGATTACGATCCAGGCATGTAGTTCTTTTGTGGCCAGCACGCTTACATACGGAGCACTTGTTTCTTCTTGATAAAATGATTCTCCAACTCCACGCCTCCTCTTATATGGATTTCTTCCCAATTTGATATTGCTTGGGTCAATATATGGAGGAGGTATTAATTCCCCCATAAGCTCTGCAGGAACAACCCTAAGATTCTTTGGGAGGCACCAAAGTAATATACCCATTATATGCCATTTTATATTTTTCCACTGAATAATATTGAGAGGAGTGCTCGTAAACTTCAGCTCCATATTTATGACCGTATTGAGCTCGAAGCGATTCCATAGCATGTGGACAGGGTATTTTGTCCAAGTCAAAAACTCTGCACGTACAAGATCTTATTTGAAGATTGATCATGGCAACATCACCATGACCGGTGATACTGAATTTGTAATCTGCTATTATATGAGACAATAACCTTTTCCTCAAACTGACATTCATTGATATTATTTTTTCAATTTCGAGAACAAATTGGGTTCTTTTTGGGCCCTTGAACTGCACACGTCTTTCGTTAAAAAATTGGCCATACTTCTTGTTTATTACTTCAAACATTGCCATAGTGGGAAATTCTCTTTCATCACCAAATAATGAATTCACCGATTCAGCTATGTTTAATGTCATAATATTGTACATATACAAAAGAATCACTTAGTACGACATCATAGTTACTAAACTTGTAACTCAAACAAGACACTAAATTAATAAGAATGTACCTATCTGCCAGACAGAATACCTGGCTCTATCTCTCGAAACTGACATGTACGAGAAATTCTGCTACCTTGGGGTTCAAATCCGTTATTTGATTGAAATGGTCTAAAAACTCCTCTCTACTATATGTTTTAGCTACTCTATAAAAAAGGGTAACGACCCTTTTATTGTGATAGTTGGTCCGAATGTTCTCTCCAAGATGCCTGATACAACAACCAAAGTAATCTAAAGTGAAGAAAATTGAACCCATCTTTGGAATACTTAGATGCCTATCTGAAACAAAACACAACTCTTTGGTATTTTCTACACAACTTCGCAGTTGTTCAAAAAAAATCCATAAGAGGCATCACATTCCTTGTCAGCTACACAAAAAACGATAGGAAAGATATGATTCTCCACATTCTGCACCACCGCCGCTAGCAGAACTCCATTATACCTACTCTTCAAAAAGGTACCGTCGACGGCCATGCCTTTTCTCAAATGTCGAAAACCTTGAATCCAAGCACCATAGGATACAAAAAAGTACTTAAACCTTCCGTTTTCATCAATATGTAATGTCTTCTTACTTTTGGGATTTGTGGACTCAATCATGTAACGGTAGGCCTCCAGGACTAAATACCCATGCTCGTGTGTCCCCCTAACCAAGTCCTTGTCAATCCCCATTGCCAAATATATCTTCCAATAACTGACCAGGACACCCAATTCCGTAAGGAGTTGATTGGCTATAACCCTTGTTGAAGGATTTTGGCGTGGACCTTTGTCGTGGCGTGAGGATTTTGGCCCGAGATGTGCTCCAAACCACATGTGTGATGCTTTTCATGTTTATGAATGATGAATCTGTCAGAACTTGCATACTTCACTGCTCTCAACTACCACTTGCAGTTTGAATTAGCACATTTGAAGCAAAAGACACTGCTCGAATTAATCATCTTCTTTAATCTGAAATATTTTTTCAACGAAGAAATAAACAAAGTGGTAGATAGTTCATTCTTGTCCTTGAATGATATTTCAATAAAAAAGTCAGTCCCGTCGTCTTGAAGATTTCCAAACTGTGTCGATTGAGAAGAACTACCCATGAATTGATCGCATAAACAGGCGTAGGTGTTTGATCATCATCCAAAATATTCATATCTAGATCATCCAACCTATCATGAAAGATGTCTTGTTGTTGTTGTTCTTCTACGTTATGGTTCTCATTCACTCTCATCTTTTCAACCACGTACACCCTTAACACCGGCCTTGATGAAATACTAAGATAAGCAAGCAACCAAACTTGATCGGTTATCTTGAAAGGCAGTACCCTCTGATTTTCAAAGGAGTTGTCCATGTAGCTGGTGACGATTTCTTCTGATTGACAATTCAATCCACAATAATAGATGATTAAGTTCACAAAATCATCATACGAAACATCACTTTGGACTATCATAGCTATCGTCTCTAGCATTTCACCCTAGTTCCAACGCCATACATATCGATTGCTCTTCTCGATCCATTAACCATGACAATCCACCCCTATTATTATTGATCCCTCCATTAGTGGTACCTAAATAAAGTCATTTATTAAAAAAAAGTTAATAGTGATTTCATAGTCCCATAAATAAATCCCAACAGATGTGTAATCAGTCGCAATAATTACTTACCTGTTGGGATGCATGTTATGCTCCTGAAGCTAATTTTAATAAAAGAGTCATCTGTTGTAACAGGTGAATCATATGTTGTAACAGACTATATATCTATTGGGATTGATGTTACAGTACTGAAGCACCTTTGAAGCTGATTCCAACAGATGAGTGATATGTTGCAACAGATAATTAACCTGTTGCGACAGATGACTTACCTGTTGCAACAGACGACGATCTGTTGGAATCAAGGTCAGGTTCTATCGCAACAGGTTACTAATATGTTGCAGCAGATATTTACCGTCTATTGGAATCGAGTTCAGGTTCTGTTGTAACAGATATTTACCCTGTTGCAACAGACAACACATCTGTTGGAATTGAGTTCAGGTTCTGTTGCAACAGGTTAATAATCTGTTGCAATAGATATATTTCATGTTGTACCAGATAACTAATTTGTTTAAACAGATAAATCATTTGTTTCAACAGATGACCCATCTATTCAATTCATGTTACGGCCACATGAATCCAACATATCAGTCTTCCGTTGAAACAGATGTCTCATCTACTACAAAAAAGAGGTCAAATTGTGGGGGTTAATTTTGCAGTTTGCAGGGGTTCCCAAAACCCCTGAAATACGAACCGTCACAAATGAGTTTCGACAGTTTTTTTCCGACCCCCATAATTAATTTGCAGGGGTTATTTTGCGGCAGTTACAACCCCCGTAATTAATTTACGGCGGTTATTGACCCCCGTTATTCTAAATTTAATTCTTTTTATAATAATTTTTTTTTTAAAACTTATGGGGGTTAAAACCTCCGCAATTGTTTTATTTTAAAAAAAAAATTAGTAGGACCCATCAATTTTCAATAACTAATTATAGATTTTAATTTTAGCTCAAATTTAATAGTTCCTTTAGGCATTACCTACAATTCAATATTTGTTCAATTCATATATCATTAATACAACATGAGTAATTAAACATTGTAATTGACAAGCATATCAAAAATAAATTGAACATTAAACTTCAAAATTAAATTTTAAACATTAACATCTTCAAACTCCAAATTTTCAACATTAACTATTATCTTCAAACTCCAAAATCAAATTTAAACACGAAACCTTCAATATTCTAAAATTCACTCCAACCACACAATTACATCATCATAATTGAATATCCAAGACAAATGCAACGAAATCAAAGAATATTGTTAGGATCATTATCATCGCGTGATCTCCTTGAATCCATTGGCGAAATGGGTCCACTAGCCTCATCACTTGGCTACATAAAAATGAAAAGTATAAAAATCAAATATGGTATAATGGTGTCTATAAGGAACACAATCACAAATGAGTTAAATAATGGATGAAACGGGCAATCAAATAGTTGATCAAAAGTGCTTTAAGGGATAATAATGAACTTAATAATGTAAAATCACTATGTTCACTCTTTTGTGTATCTTCAAAACAATAATAGCATCGAAGAGAAATAGGAAAAACAGAAGTTAAAACAGAGGTGAATTCTTGTCATATGGAAACCTACTCGTCTTTGTTAAAAGCTAATTACACTAGGAATTTCTTCAAACATCCCACATACCATATAGTATATTATGCCATTTCATTTTATTTACATTACCTCCTCTCAGAGTTAAAAAATACAGTCCAATATCAGTTGTTTCTCGTTCTATCCTCCTAATACAAGCACAAGGAAATTTCATATATTCTGTCTATCCTCCCATTGCCCAACCCACCTACATGCCATTGGAGACTTGAATAGGCGAAAGCTCGCATACATTCTCCACCCTATACAATCTCTAAGTATCTTATGCCATGAATATAGAACTACTAAACATCTCAGTTCCACACGTGGGAAGGTGTAATGAAAGTTCTTTACGGTGACTGGGGTTCAGCGGAAAGCCTGCAAATACTTTTCATATTTTTATTTTTATTGGTAATAGTGGTGTCACCTTACCTGCACTTCGACTTTCCACTCGTACGTATGCAAATATACATATACACATTAGTGTTGCTCGAACTCTTCAAAAAAGTAAACGGGTACATGTCGGATCCTACTAAAGCATTTTTGAAGGATCCGACAGGGTATGACAACATTTTTGGAGAGTTCGAACAACATAAGTCTCTCTCACACACACATACATATGGATGTCAAGTACCTGTAGATTAAGACTGGAATTTTCTCCTTGACAAGAAATCCTACTATAGATATGGTCGGTATCTCTATGTCAAGCAATTGATAATCCAAAATGTTGTGGAAGCAAAAGAAAAAAATAATTAGTACAACTTCAGCTTGTAACTGTGCTATAACTTTGTATTGATTTCATTTGTAGCAAGTGATGTTGAGAAAAAAATTCATTTATATTTAGCTGACCATAAAGAATATTAATTTTCTTAGGAGGGGAACTTAAGAGACAAGCTTGTGGATCAACTCACGTGTTGCAGACATCCCAGCTGCGAACACCAACAAGCCTTGCATGAAGATCCCTTATCACATCTTGTCGGTTTAATTAATTGACAGTTTCATCATCGATGCAGACATCTATCTTCTCAGCATTTTCCTAGTAATTAGTATCAGTAAGACACAGTCAGTGTTAGTTGGATAAGACGTTGGTGAAGCCTAACGAAACAAAAGGGAGACCGTATTGGGACATTAACACCGTTGAAGCAATAACTTACTTATGGATTTATAATTTTGGACTGAGATAGCACCGATGACATACAGACATCGAGGGTAACATCATACTTATCTGTGAATTTTTTGGTTTCTCTACTAACTAAGCTCATGACTCTTGAACACATTGGCAATACATTGTCTCTGTAGTACTCACTCACATAGCGAGAATAATTATAAAAAGAAGTGAGCATTCTGTACGTGGAGTCTGATATTAGGCCATGATACCAGAAGTACCTCTTCAGAGGTTTTCCTCTCGAATTCAAGATCAATAACAAGAACACAATATAATGTGGTTTTCCTCTGTAAAGGTTTTCTGATTCAGGTGTACCTCTCTGAAGTTGACATTTCTCGTTAACTTCTCCAGTTCTAGCGGTGTTAAATAACTGTTATGATCATCATCAAACTTATGAAAGAGCCTGTAATAAAACACAATCAGATGATAAGGATTAGTGAGATATTAATCCTTATGAAATTTTTGAGATGTTCAAGATTCTGAGTTCATTAAAAATATGGTTCAAAATTTGAGAGAATATTGCATACCTTTTAATGGATTCAATGTTGGGGCTACCATCATCTTTTAGAAGGTCCTCAAATTCAATTACTTGGTTTTGAATTTGCTTCAAAACTCTTGGTACGAGATCCTTAATTTTAACTATCTCTTTTTGTTGTCCCTCCGTGTATACCTTAACTACCTGCATATATACGCAGTTGCAACGTAAATCAATTTACTAGCTCAAACTAACTGTAATCATACTCCAGCTTCTTTCAACGATATTCTTTTTGTTTGACCAACTAAAAGTGATCTTTTTGGTTACAAAACTAGCCCCTAGTGTCAGACAGAAAAGGAGATGAACTTTTGCCTCATCAAGAAATTTTTACTTAAAGAAAGTTTGTGACTAAAAATATTACTACTTAAAGAAAAAATTTCTCAGGAACTGAAACTTCAGAGAAAACATGGTTTCTTCACCTATCTAGAATCAGTATGATTGTTCACATCATCTGAGAAAATCCTTTGATGACTACAACAACGGTAGAAGTAGACGAAAACCAAATAAAGTTAAATTTCTAGTAGTACACAAAACATAAATGTAAGATCGCCAACATATACAGCTAGTGCAAGTAGAGGTTGCAGAGATATACCTCAGCTAAAAAAGTTTTAAGAGGGTCTCTACTTCTCTTGAACCTTCCCTTTGATCCTTTGCCACGAGATGGATTAGTATTGCCCATTGCAGCTCTGGCCAGCTTCACAATCTTGCTAGCTTCTTGTGTTGTTGGATCCAATAGGTAATCAGGTACATCACGTAGGTGTGGGGCAGGTGTCTTCTTGCTTAACATCTTATCATGCTTCAAAAGATCTGCCCAGAACATTTGAATATGATGAGTACTATGATGTTCATTCAAAGTATATCCCACAAATTACAGCTTAATTACCTAGGTCTTTTGGATTGTCTTGAAAATGATCCTTCAACCTGATTAAGACAAGCAAAAAAGTACTTAAGTTGATAGATTTCAAGTCAAGAACAAAAAAATACAATCATGGAAAAATCGGAAACCGCTAACAAGAGGCTCGAAAAGTGCCACCTAACAGAGTAGGTGAAGAATAACAACAAACAAACAGTTATATAAAAGCAAACTATTTACCAAGAAAAGGTAATGACCAAGACATTACCCACCAACTTTTCAATCACTTCTACATAGGTATCACCAAAACACCACAGACGTACTCCTACACACTAACTCTCTATCCTAATCCGCATTCTCCACACCTTCCTATCAAGGGTCATGTCCTCCGTAAGCTGAACCTAATTCCAAAATTTCCCTTGATCAACCACTATGTAGAAAGGAGGTATATTGGTTAAACCATGCTCGGAATTAACACCTTCACATTGTGACGTTAAAGAGGGGAGGTCTTAAGTATTTCCCAAATTAACGGAATATTCATTTTATTTGTTAACCTCACTGGAGGTCCAGTTGACAATACTATAGTAATTGGTATCACGCTTCATTATTTGGAACCTTTTTCTCTGTTACCTTTCTCCAAAAAAATGGTATTATGCCTTATTATCAATCAATGTTAAGTGAATGTCATTTCTCGTTGTATAGCACCAAGAATTCACAGAAGAGACTTGCATAAAATTTAATGACAATACCAATTTACCAAGCTTGCTGTGTGCATACAATTCCCAATTGTCTCCACGGCCACAGTCAATGAAATAACCACTTCCTATATCAGATGATACCTCACTGTTGTTATTGTAATTAATAGGAGCCTGATAAGAAGAACAAATTGATGGCCCAGAGCTAAATTACCAGAGTGGTGGTTTCATAGTATTTAAGCTATTTTGCTCCCTTAAAGAAACTGTACCATCCAGTTCAGCAAACAAAGTTGTCTCAAGTTTCCTGGTTCGAGAGAGTGTTGCAAAAACAAAGTCAAATAAATTTAATGAATCAGTAAGCATACAAGTATATAAAGTTACCAATATGACACAAGGTGAACGTACGAAGACATTCTCATAAACTATAATACCCAAAATCACTGATTCAATCACTTCAACCAAGACACTCTTCACCAACTTTTCAATCTAATTAACTTCACTACTTCAAGAGTCAAACTTTATTCCCATAAACTATAATACCCAGTCCCCCTCAAACTAAATCAAAGATACAAAACTATAATAATCAATCAAATACATAAATCACAAAATCTTGCCAGTTGGAATAAGCATAGCATACATACATTAGCAAACCCCAAAGAAGCACAGATTAACACTGAGTGTTGTATAATTAGCAGAAGAATAGTTATTAAAAATAAGAAATAATTACCTGGGAGCTGGGAGTTTGAATACACCGGAGAAAAAGGTAATGACCGACCACCGGAGACGCCGAAGTAGCAATGGTCGGAGCAGAGAGTAGCAGCCTATCAATGACTGGCGTACCCTAATTAGCGCTATTTTGGAGAAAAATGAGAGAGAGAAATGCTTTGGGGCTATTATTAATTAATATTGAGGGGAAAACAGGGAAAATACTTTTTGAGTTGGCGCTATTTTTTTTTTGATGGATAGCGGGGGTTAAAACCTCCGCAAATGTATAATTTTTAGTGGCACATTTTTAACCCCCGCATTTAATATAATTTTACAGGGGTTAAAATAACCCCCGCAAATAAACATCCATAATTAGACTTATTTTTTGTAGTGATCTGTCGCAACAGATGATTTATCTGTTTAAACAGATAGCTCTTATCTTGGATTCATGATTGGGTTCTATCAATTGTTGGAAAAACAGAACAATGGCAGTTATCCAGATGAAAAATTCAACTAAAAATCATAATTTGACTTACCAAAGTCTCCTATGAAGTAATGTCAAAGTGGAAAGTGATGTACGAAATAAAATTTGACCTAAGAATTTGGTCAAATAGCAACAGTAGCGGTAACAACAACAACAACAACGACAATGGTCAACAAGAAGAAGATGAAGATGATAATGAAGTAGAAGAAGATGATAATGAAGCAGAAGATGATGAATAAAGCAGTAGCAACAATGAACAACAAAAATCGCTAAGAGCGAGAAAACAACAATGGATGAGAAGAGAGAGAAAGACGTCTTTTTTTCCTTCGTTTCCCGTTATATTAAGTAAACATTTGGATCAAAGTGTAAATTTAAAAACTTTTGGGTTATTCTCAAACTTACCCAACTTTCTTAATCCATAATAAAGTAATTGTCACTTCTACTCAATTATTAAAACTTGTGTCACCTACACCTTATTTTAAAACTCTTTTGTCACCTACAGCCCACCCACCCACCCCACATAGCGCGAATTCTAGTGCACCAAAATGCCTTTTTTTTTCCTAGAAGGAGTCAAGGAGATATTTCGACTCTCAGGTATAAAATATTTGCTCTTGCCCTAGTGTGAATTATCCTCTCCACTTTTAATTTGTTTTTGTGCAGATGGGCTGCCTATTTCTTCTTCTTATTGTTATTTTTTGGTTACAATATCCACTTGTTATCTTTTCACGTCATTTATGTCAGCTAGACCAGAATTTGGCTTTGCAACTATTGAAGCTTAAATTGGCTATAGATGACTATGTTTCTGCTGATTGTGAATCCAATGATCACTTCCCTTATCCAAAGACACTTTCTTGGAATAAAAGCACTGATTGATGTACTTGGGATGGAGTAACGTGTGATGGTGTTACCAGTCGAATAACTGAGCTTGATCTTAGTTGCAGCCAACTTCATGGGACAATTGATTCCAACAGCACACTCTTCCAACTTTCTCATTTGCAAAAGCTTAATTTAGCTTACAATGATTTCTCCCCTTCCCAAATTTCAATTAAATTTGGCTGGTTTCCAAGTTTGACACATCTTAATCTCTCGCATTCGGGTTTTTCAGGGAATACCTTCACAAGTTTCATAACTATCTAAGTTAATGTCACTTGATCTTTCTGCAGGTCTTGAGGAGTTGAGATTTGGACCTCACACTTTCAAATTGCTCCTTCAGAACTTAACTCAATTAAGGGAGCTTTACCTCACCTCTACATACATTTCTTCATCACTGCCCACATCAAACTTTTCCTCTTCCTTGCAAGTTCTTAATCTTCTCAGCACAGAATTATCTGGGAATATCCCTGATGGCATTTTCCATTTACCTAGATTACAAATACTTTAACCTAGGGAGTAACTTGTATCTCACAGGGAATTTGCCAAAAACTCAATGGAATAGTAGCAACTATTTAAGGGAATTAGATCTTTCTTTGTCCGGTTTTTCTGGGATTATACCATACTCAATTGGTCATCTTAAATCTTTAAGTTTTTTAGATCTATCAGGCTACTACTTCTCTGGAAACATTCCTCCAACTATTGGGGATCTCACAAAGCTCACTACTTTGCGTCTCTTTTCGAACAATTTCAGTGGTCCACTGCATTCAACAATCTCAAATCTTGTGCAACTTGTTGAGTTTGAAATCTCATCTAACAACCTTACCGGCAACATTCCAAATATTTTTGGTAACTTTACCAATCTCAAATCTTTATCCCTATCATATAACCTCTTTACAGGGCTTTTTCCATCCTCAGTTACAAACCTGACAAAGCTGGAGAGTTTAGAGATGTCAAATTGTTCTATAACTGGTCCTATTCCTTCTATCGCTACCGGATTTCCCAATCTCATCTTGCTCTTCCTAGCAGATAACTCGCTTGGCGGAGAAATACCATCTTGGATATTTGATCTTCCTTCCTTAAAGTACTTAGTTTTGAGAGGCAATCAACTTACTGGTCAACTTAAGGAATTTAAATGCAACTTGCTAGAAGTTGTTGATGTGGGTGAGAACAAGCTACATGGACCTATTCCCACAACATTTTCTAAACTAATGAACTTGACAACACTAGATCTTTCTACGAACAGCCTTTCAGGTAGTCTAGATATTGGTATATTTTCAAACTGCAAACAACTTAGACGACTTGGTCTTTCTTTTAACAATCTGTCTGTGTTTTCCAGCCAAAAAGATGTGACCTTGCCAAATTCTATTGGAAGTTTGTATGTATCTTCTTCCAACATCAGGGAATTAAATTTCCTACGAGATGTGAAAAACATTGGTAATTTAGATCTTTCCAACAATAAGATGTATGGAAAAATTCCTGATTGGGCATGGTCTAATTGGAAAGTGTCAGTGTCTTATTTGAATCTTTCAAGCAACTTTCTAACGGTTATTGGCCCGCTTCATCACTTCAAGGAACTTGTTTATCTTGATATTAAATCTAACTTGATTCAAGGAGAACTACCTGCTCCACCTCCCAATATGTTCCTCTTCGTAGTCTCAAACAATAACTTTACTGGGAAGTTACCTTCATCCTTATGCAAAAGGAGTTCCCTTGTGATTCTTGATTTGTCTAATAACAGCCTGAGTGGAATAATTCCAAAATGTTTGGTAAACATGAGCACGAGTCTCTCAGTGTTGGACCTGCACAACAATCATTTTAGTGGGACAATTCCAAATAATTTTGGTTAGGGAAGTACTCTGAGAAGTTTCAATTTGCGGAAAAATAAACTAAAAGGAATGTTGCCAAGAAAACTGGCGAACTGCAAAGAGCTGGAAGTAGTTGATCTTGCAGAAAATGTGTTGAATGATACATTCCCTAAATGGTTGGGATCACTTCCTAGGCTGCAAGGTCTTAGTTTGGGATCCAATGGGTTACATGGCCCGATTACCACTTCACGAAACCAAGTCTTATTCTCAAAGCTGAAAATCCTTGATCTCTCTTATAATGACTTCACTGGAAATCTATCAGAAAGGTTTTTCAACAACTTGAAATCCATGATAATAGTATATCGAAGAGGGACAGGAAATCCTTTAAGGTATATTGGACGAATTCAATATCATGATTCCTTGACATTGGCTATAAAAGGGAAGCAGATTGAACTAGTGAGGATTCTTTCTATCTTTACAACCATTGATTTCTCAAATAACAAATTTAAAGGTGATGTACCAAAATCCATTGGCAATCTTGCTTCACTCCGTGGGCTGAATTTGTCCCATAACAGCCTTATTGGACCTATTCCTCAGTCCTTTGGAAATTTATCTGTTCTTGAGTCGTTAGATCTATCATGGAACCACCTGTCGGGGAACATTCTTCAACAACTTGCTTCTCTGAAATCTCTTGTTGTCCTGAATCTCTCATAGAACCACCTGATTGGACGCATACCCAGAGGTCCACAGATTGATACATTTGAAAATGATGCATATTCAAGAAATGCTGGATTATGTGGATTTCCTTTGTCTTAAGAAACTGCGGAGATGATGGGATGTCATTTTATTAACAGGGAGACCAAAATGGTTTTTGAGAATTTTCAACCAGCAAGTATACATGATCATTATGAAAATTGAGGTACAGAGAAAACGTCAAAAGAGAAGAGGGGTGAAGAAATAGCACAAGTCCCTTCTGGTTTTTGTATAGATAATTCATGCATTATTTCCTGCAGCATGTAAAATAAGATTACCTGAGTAAACTGATTTCCATTGATAATACCGCTCTGAACTGTATACAAGTTGCACCTCTATTCTATGCCCTATTGTGTATATGTTGGGTTCATAGAAGTGTGAATGGAAAATGGAGAAAAAATGGGGGAGAAGAAGAGACACCAATTTGGAAAGTGTACTCCCAAAATTGGAAAGTTCACTAATTCTCCCACATTGGTGGGAGAAGGGAACTTTGGAGTGTTTATAATGATGAATACTTACTTCACATGATAAGTGAGGCAAGAAATAAGAGATGGCTCGCACTATCGTCGCTAGGCTCCGGCTCCAAAAAAGGATTGATGAGATCTATTTTTTGGGACAAACTTTATTTGACGAAATCTGATCAATACTCCATTTATATGCATGCAGTAACAGTAACTGATGCACTGTTTCGACTGAACTGATGCGTTGTTTCTGAATTGATGCGTTTGTTTCTTTTCGACTGAATTGATATACTGTTTCTGTTTCGACTGAACAGATGCAATTCTTCAATGAAGTGATGCACTGTTTGGTGAAATGGTATACTGCTTCAGCAAAAATGCTGCAGACGTGCATTTTCAGAAACATCACACCATTTAAGTGAACCAATGCCACCTTTTCGAAGAGGCATCTGCTAGGCTATATAAACCTGTTTTCCTTCACAGGTTTTTTATATGAAATTTTCAAAATAAAAACTCTCTTCTTTCCTTTACAAATATTCTGTGTGATCAATCAAAACGTTCTGTGCGTTCGAAGAATCCGCCTATTTGAGGTACCGCTATAGTCGGATTGAAGGTCATTTTATCCTGGGAGGAAGATTCCATAACTTCAGGTACAGTGAGGGGAATTATTCCTTAAGAAAAGTCCGTGAATTCGGACGACTTGGGCTTATTCATTTCTGTTTCATCTATCTTCTGAAAAATAAAATACACCTCTTGGAAAGATCATTTTGATCTTGTGTTGAGGATATTTGATATACTTCATTGTGTTCTTGTTTATATATTTAAACTTTAGTTGAAGTTGTTGTTTCTACTATACAGATTCTGCGTACCCGTAGAAGAAATATAACAGTATATGGCTCTCATATTTTACTATTACCTTGTTGACTTTTTCGTTCAAAATTTATATGTGCCTGAAAGTTAAAAGTGATCTTTCCTTACCAAATTAGGAGTATCAAAAATTGGGTCGAGATATACATGGGGATAATTCTCTCTACATATAAATGTAGTGAGTTACACATTTTACAGCGGAGTATCAAAAAATTGGGTCGAGATATATATGGAGATAATTCACATATAAATGTTGTGAATTACACATTTTACAGCGGAGATTTGGCGTATCAGATGAGCAACCATCATTTTACTAAGAAAGGGAGAAAAAATATATGGCATATCTTCAAGTGAAAAAGCACAACTTGGGAAAATTCACAGAAAACTTAATCAAGGTTGTTAGGGACGATTGAAAGTAAAAAAAAATATGCTATTGCCAGGTGTGTGTGCAGATATTGGATTTCAAACTTGTGGGTTGTCACTAAAATAAATTAATACATAATAATATAATTAAAAAAAATAACACCTCAGCATGAATCAATCCCATGGGGGATCATGCGAATAAGCAATTTAAGGATCCATTTCATGTCATCAAGCCAACATTCTTTTTGTTTATGTGTTCTCATCTATAATATTTTATGGAAAAAAAAATTTGGCCACAAAAAATTGGCCCAAATTTTGCCACAATAATAATAATAAAAAAAAATTCTATTTACACTATAAACTAGTTAGTTTTTAGATATTTTTGCCCTTTTCATCCTAAATTTGAGTTTCTAACATTAGTTTATTCAAGGAACTATTTTCCAATACATTGAAAACTACCCCAATACATGGGAATGGACAATTTATGTATTCTATTTTAATTATTTAATTTTTTAATTAGCAATTACATAATTAAATAATTGTCAAATGTAGTAGTATGTAATTAAGAAAACAAATATTAATTAGTACAAATTTACTTATTAATTGTTAGTTGTTTTTCTTTTTTATGTTTGAAGTTATTTAATTTTAGTTCAACTTTTAATTATGTATAGTTTATACTTTGTACATATTTTGAGAAATTTAATTAGGTTATTTTATTTATTTTTTATCTAGTTCGATTTTATGATTTTTTTTTTTTAATGAATATGAAAATAGAGTTTTAAAAGTGAATTCCCTAAATAGTTACCCAAGTTTTGAAAAATTTCTTCAAATATCACTTATGTTTCATTTAGGATGACAATATCACTCAACTATCACTTTTTTCCTAAAAAAATACTAAACACCTCAAAAGTCTTCTTATCTCTTAGTTGGCATGTCATGTCATTAAAATCTTTTAAAAAAAAAATACTAAACCTATTTAACTCATCAAACTCATTTAATCAAACTATAATTCTATTTTAATTTTTTTTTTTGAAAAAATGCATTAGTTTATTAAAAAGAAATTTTTATACTTAGAAAAACTTTATCGGTACTAAAACTTGACATATATATTTTCAATAGTTATTTTTCTGAATGGTCACTCATACTTTTTGAATTCCCTACAAAAATTATTTTTATCTTTTTAGAGATATTAATATGACTCAACTATCATTATTATCCTAAAAAAAAAAAAATCTCATACGTCTCTTTCTCTTTTAATTGGCAGGTCATGTTATTAAATTATTTTTGTAATAATAGACTTATTTAAATCATCAAACTTATTTAGTCAAAATTATATTCTTATTATTTTTTTTGAAAGAAATATATTAATTTATTAAGAAGATTTTTTTATGCTTTGAAATCTTTTATCATTACTTATACTTTCAGTTTTTTCTAAAGTTATTTTCTTGGATTGTTATCAATGTTTTTGGAGTCGCTTATAAAAATCACTCTTTGTGTTTGCTAAGACAATAATGTCACTCAGTTATTAATATTTTTTCTCAAAAAATTACTCACGCCACGTCAAAGGTCCTCAGTGAATATTTTAAGAATAGTTTCCTCGATGGTAAAGGCCCTTCTACAAGGGTTATAGCCAATCAACTCCTTACGAAATTTGGTATCCTGGTTAGTTATTGAAAGATATATACAGCCATGGGGATTGACAAGAACTTGGTTAAGGGGACACACGAGCATGGGTATGAAGTCCTGGATGCCTACCGTTATATGCTTGAGTCCACAAATCCCAAAACTAAGACAGTGTTGCATGTTGATGAAAATGAAAGGTTCAAGTACTTGTTTGTATCCTATGGTGCGTGGATTCAAGGTTTTCGACATTTGAGAAAAGGCATGGTCGTCGACGGTACCTTCTTGAGGAGCAGGTATAATGGAGTTCTA
This sequence comes from Capsicum pubescens, assembly GCA_030864215.1. Lineage (NCBI taxonomy): Eukaryota > Viridiplantae > Streptophyta > Magnoliopsida > Solanales > Solanaceae > Capsicum > Capsicum pubescens. The sequence goes on from CM061548.1 coordinate 187,322,120, forward strand.
CTAGCGGCGGTGACACAGGATGCAGAGAATCACATCTTTCCTATCATTTTTTGTGCAGCGAAAAAGAAATATGATGCCTCTTATGGATTTTTTTTTTTTGAACAACTGCAAAGATACGTCTAAGATACCGAAGAGTTATGTTTTGTTTCGGATAGGCATTCAAGTATTCCAAAGATGAGTTCAATTTTCTTCACTTCAGCTTACTTTGGTTGTTGCATCAGGCATCTTGGAGAGAACATTCGGACCAACTTTCACAATGAAGGGTCGTGACCCTTTTTTATAGAGCAGCTAAAGCATATAGTAGAGAGGAGTTTTTAGACCATTTCAATCAAATAGCGGATATGCATCCCCAGGCAGCAGAACATCTCATACGTGTCAGTTTCAAGAGATGGATCCGGGCATTTTGTCTGGCAAATAGGTACGTTCTTATGAATTTAATGTCTCGTTTGAGTTACAAATTTAGTATGATGTCGTACTAAGTGATTCTTTTGTATAGGTACAATATTATGACGTCAAACATAGCTGAATCGATGAATTCATTATTTGGCGATGAAAGAGAATTTCCCATCAAGGCTCTATTTGAAAAAATAAACAAGAAGTATGACCAATTTTTTAACGAAAGACGTGTGCAGTTTGAGGATGCGGGAACCCCATTTGTTCTAGAAGTGGAAAAAATAATATCAATGAACATCAATCTAGGGAATAGGTTATTATCTCAACAAATAACAAATCATAAATTTAGTATCACCGGTGATGGTGATGTTGCCACGGTCGATCTTCAAACAAGATCTTGTACGTGCAGAGCTTTTAACTTGGACAAATACCCTGTCCACATGCTATGACAGCGCTTCGAGCTCAATACGTTTCAAAATATGGACCTAAAATTTATGATCACTCCTATTCATATTATTCGGTGGGAAAAAATACAATGGCATATCGTGGACATATTACTCCGGTGCCTCCCGAAGAATCTTGGATTGTTCTTGTAGAGCTTTTAGTGAGATTAATACCTCATCCATATATTGACCCAAGCTCTATAAAACCAAGAATAAAGCCATCTAAGAAGAGGCGTGGAGTCAGAGAATCATTTTCATCAAGAAGAAACAAGTGCTCTGTATGTAAGTGTGCTGGCCACAAAAGAACTACATGCCCGAATCGTAATCCACCATGATCGTTGTAATTGCAAAAACTTGTGTTGTTGTTTATTATGTACTTTTAAATATTTAACTCATTATTGTGAACATAATGTTATCATTAATTACATATAAAATATCTTTTTTAATAACTCGTGCATTAATAAAAAGAGGCAAAACATGAACTAAATATAGCAGACCACAATCATTATCAACAGAATACCCATCTGTTGCAACAGAGGGACATTAGCTGGAAGAACACAATACAGTTCATCATCAAACTGGAATGTTTTCCTCCAACGGATGATAAATCTGTCGCAACAGATGGATAATCTGTTGACAGAAACCCAACCGATGACCAATCTATTCCAACACATGGTCCATTTGTTGAAAGAACTCAAAAGCCTAATTTTCTATTGCCACTGGATTCAAAATTGCTCTTTACCTCCAACCGTCGACATGTTAACATGTATGTTTAGAAAAAGAAATAGACAGAATAAAAATTAAATAAAAAATAAAAAACCAAAGTCGACTAAAAATAAATTTTTCATTAAATAAAAAATAAAACACATTAGGTATAGATCCGATATAGAAAAATTAAAATACACATGCTAAAAGAATAAAACACATTCTAATTATTATTATTATCATCAGCATCATTATTATTGTCAGCCGACCAATCAACCGGCAGTAGAAGGGCCCTCATTAGCCTCTGCATCTCTCTGAACATCCTTGCTCTCATGGAGACCAACTTCCTCTACAGGTCGTTAACCTGCCTCTGAAGTGCCCGAACGGTGTCGCAAAAAATAACAATGTCCCAAACAGGATCAACCTAACAAAAAATGCAAACACAAAAGTAAAGAAAAGAGTCTGAATATAATACAACATAACCAAGTGGTAGATTTACATAGAAAAAAAACTTACCTCAACGAGAAAGGAATATGCTATTTGAATAGAAATGGTTGAAGATGTAATACGAAAAGAAAAAATGTAAGAAATAAATAAAAGTGGAGTAGAATGAAGATTAAAGAGGGATCTATATATAGAGGATTGAATCTGAATGTTTTAGGATAAAATGCACTACTGTTCAACTTCATTGTATTAATTACATTCAAATGCTGGCTTTTTATTTTCTGTGAAAAGTCGCAACTTTTTCTTTACATTCAAACGTATCACCTTTTCAAAATGATTTGAGACTTAATAATAGCCGTCACTATTGAGCTATTACAACAGATCGTCCATCTGTCACAACAGATAACCCACTGTCGCAGCAGATTTTCCATCTGTTGCAATAAATGGTCTGTATGTACAACAGATGAGACATCTGCTGTAATAAATGGATTATTTGTTGTGAAAGATAGACCATATATTGGAGGAGATATTTTGATTTCTTCTAATAGTTGATTCATCAGTTGCAACAGATGAGGAATTTAATTCACCAACTGTTTTGAATATGTTAGACCAAAAGTCATAACTATTCACCTCTTTTTTAATAGCCATCATATGAATAAACATTGTCTGACATTGACGAGGTAGGAAAAATAAGGTGCGTGCAAATGAATAGATCCACTTTCATGTGTGGGAGTTACGTATTATTGATCAGGCTATCGTGACTGACACACATAAATTACAATGATCTTGTGAATGCAGTTTTTTACCGATTAGACATTGATCCTACTAACAAGATCCTACATTTTATAGTTTAGTTTGGTAGGTGCGAACTAATAAGGCCGAAGGGTTCCAAGACGGTGGTGTCTATACCCTATTCCAATTTAATAATGATTTTGCTCATGTTTATGTGTCAAGTTTGGAGAAGGGTTCAAGTTTTTGGTAGCAGTGTAAATATCTAATAGTGATTGTATCGGTTTTAATGGTACAATGGACTCTTTAAAGGCCTCCCAAGCCTCAAACTGCAGCAAATAAGAATGGAAAACCAATAGAAATTCCCCTGGTCCAAATTTATATAGATGGGTTGCTCGAGGAGAACATTATACAACAGAAGGTGCTTGGGAGAATACCTGTGCAGAAAGGGGGAGGTGGAGAAGACCATATATCATCTCAGACATTGTTTAAGAAGAAACACAGGGAAGCAAGTAAGGAACTTCTAGCAAATCTGGCCAATGAAATTGACTTGAGAGATGAAAAAACTGAATGAGCTTCAAATGTGGAAGTGTATCCAAATATTAAAATTCGTCAGTCGTTCTTGAAAAAGAAAAATGCTCAAGAGGACTGGAGCTGGACACTTAGCTAGGGACTGAAACTAGCGAGCGTGACCTCAATGAATACCCACAAAGTACAAGACCAGAACTCTAAGGAATTAGCTTGGCAAGTACAAATGATTGGTAAGATTTTTAGTCAAGAATGAAACCTGAACCAACAACTCCATAAGTAAAAATAAGAGAAGCCAAGGCGTTAATTTCTGAAGTCTAACTTGCATCTCATGCCTTCTATTTGTGGTTCTGATCAGGTCAATGGCGGTAGAAACAAGAAGGTCTAAAGTTGGGTAGAAATCCCATGCCTTGTTGTTTCCACAACCTTTGACCTGACCAGAGCCATAAACAAAAGGCATGGGATGCAAGTTTAACTTCAGAAATCGCCACCTTGGCTTGATCCCTTATTTTTACTTCAGGAGTTGTTGAATCAGGTTTCAATCATGACAGATAATCTTACCACCATCGGTTCTCGCAAAGCTGCAACCTTAGAGTTTTGGTCCTGCATTTTGTAGGTCTTCAATCAGGCCATGCTAGCTAGTTGCAGTCCTCGAACAAAGCGCATAACTCCAGTCCACTTTAGCATTTTTATTTTTAAAATGGACTGATGGATTTTCATTTTTGGATACACGTTCACATTTACAGCTCATTCAATTTTTTTCATTTTTCATGTCAATTTCATCTGCCAGTTTTGCTACACTTTTCTTCCTATCCTGTGTTTCTTCTTAAATAAGGTCTGAGTTAATATATGGTCTTCTCCACCTCCTCCTTCTCGTACAGGTATTCTTCCAACCATCTTCTGCTGTATAATAGTCTCCTCGAGCAACCCATCTATATAAATTTGGACTAGGGAAATTTCTATTGGTTTTCCATTCTTGTTTGTTGTAGTGCGAGGCTTTGGAGGCCTTTTAAAAGTCCATTGAACCCTTAAAATCAGTCCAATCACTATTTGAATGTTTACACAGCCACCAAAAATTTGAACCCTTCTCCAAACTTGACACATAAACATTAGTAAAATCTTCAATAAATCGTAACAGGGTATTGACACCGCCTACTTGGTCCCGCAACCTTACCAGTTCAAACCTAATAATCTTAGCTGTAAAATGTCATATCTTGTTTGAAAAATTAACGCCTAATAGGTAAAAAACCTATATTCACAAAATCAGTGTACTGCATGTGTGTTCCAGATAGGTTGATCAATAATACATACCTCCCACATATGAAGTGGTTCCATCTGCAAGCAGCTTATTCCTCCGAACCCATCTTTAATCTAGCCTTTAATGCTGGTTGGGCAAAAGTTTATCCTATTTCACTTTCTTTAATCTGCAAATAAGAGAAAAAAATTGATGTCAAACAAGAAAAGAATAAAAAGAACATTATAAAAGGGTAACAAAAAATTGAATGAATCAACAGATGACTCATCTGATGCAACAGATTCCCCATCCATTCAACAGATGAGTCATCCGTGTCAACAGGCGACGCATTTGTGGCAACAGATGAATGACATGTTGCAACAGATGGGTCATCTGTTGGAATAAATCAACACAACCTTGCTACTAGTTTGATTTCTTCAAAAAGTTGCTCCGTCTGTTCCAACAGTTGAGGAAACTGTTGCAACATCAACAACAAAGAAACAACATCATATGTTCCAACACCATTAACAATACAAACAACACATGTTCCAACAACAACAAAACCCATTTATCAATAAATAGAAAATGGTAATGGGTAAATCAATAATAACAGCAGATGTAAATATCTAATTTAAATAACATACAAGGAAGAGGATGAGAAGTAAAGAGCAATAGTGAACCGTACCTGTTTCAAAAAAATAAAGAGATCAAAACACTCATTTCAGTCGAGCAAAGATATTAGGGGGATCGGTTGAGATCTGAAAGGGTCCTCAAGAGAAAGAGGAGAGAAAATAAATGGAAAAAGATGTGGTTGTGATTACCCTAAAGAGAAGAGAGAGAATTCTGAATCTGAATAAAAAAGAGAGATGGGTTGTGTTAATTTATGGCTGAAGGAGAGAGAATTATAGAGATGGGTTTTATATATTCATTAATAACTTTTAAGGGGTACGAGGAGACGGTGACATTGAAAGACAAGATAATACTACTCAAGGAGGAGATGTTTGAGTTATCCAAGTAATATTTTTTACCGCCTTAGTATTTTATCTTTTTTATCTCGGATAGGAAATTAGGAAATTGCTTTAAAATAAAAAAAAATCTTAAAACATATAAGTCATACTTTGCAACAGATTACAATTTCTTTTTGAAAAGTTCCAACGGCTCAGTCATTTGTAGCAACATATGGTAACGCCTATTTGATAATTTACAACAGATAGTTAATCTGTTGCAACAGATGATTTAATCTATTTGATAAATTCCAACAGATAAGTCATCTGTTGCAACAGGTTGAACATTTGTTTTTATACAATTTTAATTGAGTTTATATGTTCAACTACAACTTCCATTGATTTAGCTAGAACTAGGGGTGAGTTCATGGGGTCAACTACAACTTTAATTGAGTCTTTTAGAAATTGCATGATGTTGGTATTGTGTTCCTCCCGACCTGAGTCATCGATCGATCACTCCGAGTTGAAATGATTCTTATTAACTCATTATCAAGCTAATACCTAAATTGATTAATCTTAAACTAGAGGTGAATTCATAGGGTCAACTATAACTTCAATTGAGTTTTTTGGCGATTGCATGATATTGGTATTGCGTTCCTCCTTAGTCACAGAGTCCTCGATCGATCACTCTGAGTTGAAGCAATCTTATTACCTTATTATCAAGCTAATACCTAAATTGCTTTAAATTAATAATAAAAAAAGATTTTAAAACATATAGGTCATACTTTCCAGCAGATGACAGTTTCTGTTTGGAAATTTCCAACGGCCCGATCATTTGATGCAACAGATGGCAGCGCCTATTTGATAATTTACAACAGATGGGTAATCTGTTGCAACAGATGACTTAATCTGTTTGATAAATTCAAACAGATAAGTCATCTATTACAACATATTGAATATTTGTTTTTATACAATTTTAATTAAGTTCATATGTTCAACTAATACCTTAATTGATTAATATAGGACTAGGGTTGAGTTCTCATAAGTTTAACTACAACTTTAATTGAGTCTTTTGGCAATTGCATGATGAGACGATATTGTGTTCCTCCCGACTAGAGTCGTCAATCGATCACTCTGAGTTTAAGTGATTCTTATTACCTAATATATTCAACTAATACCTTAATTGATTAATCTAGGACTAAGGGTGAGTTCTTATAGGTTCAACTACAACTTTAATTGAGTCTTTTGGCAATTGCATGATGAGACGGTATTGCTCTCCTCCCGACCAGAGTCGTCGATCAATCAATCTTAGCTGAAGCGATTCTTATTACCTTATATGCTCAACTAATACCTTAATTTATTAATTTAGGACTAAGGGTGAGTTCTCATAGGGTCAAGTACAACTTCAATTAATTCTTTTGGAAATTGCATGATGATTGCGTTCCTCTCGATCAGAGTCGTCGATCGATCACTATGAGTTGAAGCAATTCTTATTACCTAATATATTCAACTAATACCTTAATTAATTAATCTAAGACTAGGGGTGAGTTTTTATAGGTTCAACTACAACTTCAATTGAGTCTTTTGGTAATTGCATGATGAGACGGTATTGCATTCTTCTCGACCAAAGTCGTTGATTGATCACTCTGAGTTGAAGCGATTCTTATTACCTTATATGTTCAAATAATACCTTAATTGATTAATCTAGGACTAAGGGTGAGTTCTCATAAGGTCAACTACAACTTTAATTGAGTTTTTTGGCAATTGCAAGATGAGACGGTGTTGCGCTTCTCCCGAACAGAGTCGTCGATCGATCACTCTGAGTTGAAGCAATTTTTATTACCTAATATATTCAACTAATACCTTAATTGATTAATCTATGACTAAGGGTGAGTTCTTATAGGTTCAACTACAACTTTAATTGAGTCTTTTGGCAATTGCATGATGAGACGGTATTGCGTTCCTCCCGACCAGAGTCGTTAATCGATCACTCTGAGTTGAAGCGATTCTTATTACCTTATATATTCAACTAATACCTTAATTGATTAATCTAGGACTAGGGGTGAGTTCTTATAGGGTCAACTACAACTTCAATTGAGTTTTTTGGCAATTGCATGATGAGACGGTATTGCGTTCCCCCCGACCAGAGTCGTCGATCGATCAATCTGAGTTGAAGCGATTCTTATTACCTAATATGTTCAACTACTACCTTAATTGCTTTAAAATAAATTTAAAAAAATCTTAAAATATATAAGTCAGACTTTGCAATAGATGACAATTTCTAATTGAAAAATTCCAATGGCTCAGTCATATGTCTAGGAAGATGGCAACGCCTATTTGATAATTTACAAAAGATAGTTAATCTGTTGCAACAGATGTATATATCTGTTTAATAAATTCCAACAGCTAAGTCATCTATTGCAATAGGTTGAACATTTGTTTTTATACAATTTTAATTGAGTTCATATGTTCAACAAATACCTAAATTGATTAATCTAGGACTAGGGGTGAATTCAGAGGGTCAACTACAACTTCAATAGCGTCTTTTCGCAATTGCATGATGAGACAGTTTAAAATTACGCATGTCTTTTAAAATTTTAAAAATAACTAAGATCAATTCGGACCAAATTAACATTTTCAAAACTTGTCATTATTTTCCAAAATACAAATCAATCCATACAAAATCATCCATTTGCGAGAAAAATATTTCATCATTTCAAATCTCGAGTTCTCTCTCTTTTCTCTCTCTCAACAATACAGACAACAACTACTCAACAAATTGCTCAACCCTTCACAACAGATTGATTTTTTTCTCATTTTCGACTACATGGGTGTTATTTTTGACTTCATTCTTGCTTGTATTAGTCGTTTTCTCTGTCTTCATTGGTAACAGAGTTCGAGAAGAGTTCTATATTTAATATTTTTTCTAAAAATTAGGGCTTTTAAGTTAATGATGAAAAAAAAGACTTTTAGTTGTATTGTCTTCGAGAATGGATTTACAATTTTGAGTTTTGATGGTAAGATCGTAGGAAGAACATTCTCACAGGATAACGATCAATACTGAAGGTTTTGACCAACTCTTCGGTGGCAGGGCTGTTAGCATTTAGATCATCTCTTTTGAAATATTTCTCCTCCCCATGTTCATTTTATTCTGCTCCTGATTAAGATAACGCTTGTAAAGCAAGCTCATAGAGTGGTGGATGTAGCCTAGCTGCTTCACTTGTTTCTTTACTTGGACTTTTGGGAGCCATATAATAAAAAAATAACAGGAATATAAAATAGATTATAATTGAATAATGCATTGTTAAAAAAGGATAATAGTATATCTAACATGTATAACAGTAAACTAACAGTTCCAGTAGATCACATATCTGTTGCACCGGGTAGGTTATCTGTTGATACTTATAGCCAACCTATTGCAACGGATGAGTAATCTATTGTAAACAATAAAAAATAGATCACTCATTTGTTGCACCAGGTAGGCTATCTGTTGCAACTTAAAACCAAACTGTAGCAGCGGATGAGTAATCCATTGGAAAGAATAAAAATAGATCACTCATTTGTTGTACCAGGTAGGTTATCTGTTGCAACTTATAACCAACCTGTTGCAGCGGATGAGTAATTTGTTGAAAATAATAAAAACAGATCACTCATCTGTTGTACCAGGTAGTTTATCTGTTGCAACATATAACCAACCTGTTGCAGCGGATGAGTAATTCATTAGAAATGATAAAAACAGATCACTCTTCTATTAAAGCAGATCACCTATCTGTTGTAAAATGAGTTATCTATTAGATCAATATTGTTTAGATTTCTCCCAAATGGAAGAGTCGTATGTCGCAACAGATGAATGATCTATTAGATTCTTCATCTGTTGCATCAGATGTTTCATCTGTTGCGTCACCTGGTTCATCTGTTGCAACACTATTTTTATCAAGTAGAAAACAACAAATCAACCCAGCAACACCAACACAACACACACACCAAATTACCAACAAATCGAATCAATAGTTTAAAAACAAGAACTACAATAACAACAAAAAAATATATTTCACATCGAAAAGAGTAGAGAAGAAATATCAGAAACTAGGATTTTATTCAGTCCACATTTCAAATTTAAGCAAGAAATATTGAAATTATTAATCAATACTAGAAGAGAGGTTGGCTCAAGTTCCTATGTTTCTTCATAACTAAAAAGACATAATTTTTTTACCTGTAAAAGAAGAAATGGGACGACAAAGAACTCAAAGTTTTTATCACCGGAGAACACTGCTTGTCGCGTCGATTGACAGTTGAAAGTCGAAAAGGAACGCTCCCAGCTATTTGTCACCGGAGCTTGAAGTCATTGGGAATTGAAGGGAAAATTTTTGCAGAACGGTTGGTTGGGAGAGAGTTGAGAAAGACTGTCGAGAGAGAGGAGAGAGACAGTTGATTTGGAAAGGAGAGGGGTGTGGGTTGATTTGTATTTTTGAAAAGATTCGAAAGTTTTAAAAATATTAATCAAGTCCGCAATTAACTTAATCAAATTTCCTAATTATGTTTGACCCTTTAATTTCGTCAATATCACCAATCCTTCATTCAAGACTTAAAAGACACATTTCCTTCAATTATCTCAACTAAGAGAGAAGAATGCTTTTGAGGTGTTTAGTATTTTTTTAGGAAAAGAGTGATAGTTCAGTAATATTGTGGTCCTAAATGCAATATAAGTGATATTTGAAAGAAATTCTCAAAACTTGAGCGACTATTTAGGGAATTCACTCAGAGTTTTAATAATAACATGTTTTGACATGCTTAAAATTTTGTTATTTTACATTTTTCTATGGATTGATATACTAACAAAATAAGTCGTGGTTAAATGTAAAAAATTATTTTGCTAAATAAGATAACCACAATATTTTTTTCGTAACATTTGTAGCAATAAGTGTGGTATTTATTTACAGATTTTATATGGCCCATGACTAAGAATTCGTAATTATTGCTACGAAATTTTATTATGTTGCAGTCTGTAGTTATAAAAAAAAAATATTTTACAAGATATATATGTATTGTAAGTGATTATATCCACAACAAATAATTTGTATCTATCTTCATATAATTAGCGAGAATTTATAAAATTTTTGTTAGATTAAGTATATTAATTAATAAAATATTTAGATATAATAATTTATTTATTCAAATTATATTTGAAACTTATAAATAAGATCCTGTAAATTTGAATTGAGTCGAATAACAAACACCTCCAATCAAATGATAATTCTTAAAACACTTGATCATGATGAAGCTTAAGTTCAACATAATAAAATTGTGTTTAAATTCTTTATAATAAGTTAATTGAAGTTAATATAATCATTTTTCTTTAAAACAATTATATTTGAAACTTACAAGTTATAAAATTGAATCGTATCATTGACAACACTAATTACACTAGACCGATAAAGATATTATTCCTATAAAACAAGTCTAAAGTAAAATTTAGTAAGTTAATTTGTTTAAATTTGTTATAATTAGTTAATAAAAAATAACTAAATTTAATCACTTATTTATTTAGATATAAATTATTGTACAAATACACTTTTGTGATAACTACATCCAATTATTAATCATTTGTTCAAATAATTATAACTACATTTATAATAATTATTAATTAATAATTTAATAGTAGACCATAAAAACATTGTTCAGAAAGATAAAGTTCGAGACTTTGAATAAAATAACAGTTGTCATAACACTTGATCAAGGTAAAACTTGAGTGAGACATGATAAATTTTGTTTATATTGCTATAAATAGCAAATTGAAAGTAAATACATTATAATTACTTATTTATTTAATTATATCTCAAATTTGCTAGTAAGACCTGTTAAGCCTGAATCAAATCAAATTATATTTAATCACTTATTTATCTAAACTATATTTCAAATGTACTAGTAAAATTCGGTAAGATCGAATCAAATCAAGTGATTAACACATCTAATTATCTTAGATCGATGGCGTTTGATTTTATAATAAAGATTGTTCAGTCACTATATAGACAAGATATAATATCTCGCTCTCAAATGTAACCTTTTTTAATCTAGTGTTGCTACAACAAATTTTCATTCATGATAAAAAATGATTATTAGCTACAAAATTCTGTCACAATTCATTTCGCCATAACAAATAGTTATGGAACTTTAAGCAAAAACTTAACAATTGCCATAATTTTTTAGAATTTGAAACAAAAAGTACTCGTTTAGTTACAATATTTTGCTTGAGGTAATTTATTGTACCTAAAAATTTAGTATTGTTGCAGTAATTTCATTAGGTCAGAGACATGTGAAGTTGTACTTATGCGAGAGCATCCTTTTACTGACAAAAAGATAAGAGTTGATTCCACTTTTCAGGTAGGTAATGATTCACATATATAATTTTTCTCTACTACTTTTACTCCTCCTATGTCTTTTTCTTAAATTATTATGAAATTAAATCAATATTTTTTATGAGCAATTAACTTTTTTTAAAAAATAATTGAGGTATGCAAAGGTTGTGGGACTACATTGAGTATGTTGCAGAAGAAAATTAGAAGAATTGAAAAATTGAATAACTGAAATAAAAGATAGGTCAAATTTATCGACGATCACCTAACATTTAGTCTATCATACAAAAATTAATATTGGTTTCAATTTCTTTAACATAAAAGTCATTTAACTTTAAAAATTGATAAATAAAAAATACTTTTTTATTTTGTGACATAAAAGTATCCTATCTTTAAAATTTAGTACAAATATTTATTTATTTTTTCAAAAGGTGTTTACAAAATTTACTATACAAATACATATATCAGTGCAGAAAATAGTCAAATTACAATTTCTTCAATATTATTAATATTAGATAAAAATTATTATAAAGAAATCAAACTAAGGAAAGCAAGTATAATAGTGTCTACCCCCAACAAGTTATGTGTTAAAAAGTAAAATTTAGAGATACTTCTAATATCATCCTGAATGTAATTAATTTATTTTTGACCCCTGTTGTATTTTCTGTATGATATATCAAAATTCAAATGAAGTTTACTTCTTAATTAACTCGATCAAAGTTGAATGACTTTTAAGTGACAAAAAATTAAGAAAAAAAATACTTTTATGTTACAAATTTTTAAATTTGAATGACTTCTACGTAAAATAAATTAAAATAATAATAATAATAATTAAATTATAAATTTTATAATAGGATGAAGTGTACATAATAATTAAAAAAATTATACTATAAATTTAAAATTAGATAACTAAATCAAAAACATCTTAATGAATTATTCTTTTTTATATTATAAAGTTAGTCTTATAATTTAATAAAAACAGATGAAAACGAAGGAGCTAAAAACAAGAGAAACAAAAATAGTTAGTTGAGGAGAAAGAGAAGAAGGTGAAGTGGAATGATATGGTGGAATCCACTTTATAAAATCAACAGAAAAGGTCAAAAATATTTCCGAACTATCTAAAATGAATCAAAAATATTTCTCGTTAGTTTTTTGGCTCAAAAATATCTCTGGCTAAAAAATGCCCTTTCCTCTAACCGAATTTCACCAAGCATGTCACCTAGGTAAAAAAAATGCTTATGATCATCCCACATCACCATCCACATCATCTTTAATTTCACAACCCAAATTAAAATTTCGACCCGACCCATAAATAAAATAACCCAATCCAAAGTGAAATAACAAAGGTAAAAGAATCGGGTCTTTCTCTGTGCCTTATTGTTTCTCCCTCCTGAAAGAAAATTTTCATTCTAGGGTTCACCGCTACGGCTGTTTGAATTCATTCGAAAGGGAAAGATCGATTGTCATTTTCTAAGGTTCCCCACGACTGCTTATGGTATAAATCGCTTGTTGGATCGATTGTCACATTCACTGTTTGATGCTCAATTGATGCATTAGGGTTCTTCTGAAAAAATCAATATAGGGTTCGTTTTTGGAGTGGTAGTCACCTAAAATTGATGTCTTCACCTACCTTTCAGAAAAGCTATGGGATTCCGACTTATTATAATACGCCCTTGGAGCTGGCTCTCCTTTTGACGTTTCTAAGGATTCCGACGATGTTCATACAGTTCTTGCTGTAAATTCATATGTGATCATATTGTTCTGATGAATTTGGATCTTTCATAATTTCTTTCTCAAGATTCATATGTTGCTTTTGATGAATTTGCATCTTTCAACACTTTTTCCTCAATATCCATATTTTTGTAACTGCTCTTGCAGATGATTATTGTCGTTTCCTACTTCGAGCCTGTATCTTTTGAGTTCATTCTGTATATGTGGGTCCATAAAGTGAATTATTGTGTCATATCACTGAAAACTAGGGAGAAATCATGTGAAACTTGAAAATCAATGCTTTATTTTGGAGTAACAACAACAACAACAAACCGAGTGTATTCCCACGTAGTGAGGGTCTGGGGAGGGTAATATGTACGCGCTCCATACCTCTACCTCTAAAGAAGTAGAAAGGCTGTTTCCGATAGACCCCCGGCTCGAGACACGGAATGCTTCTTACTTCTTATTTTGGAGTAAGAAGTAGAATAAATTAACTTGTTCATGTTATAAGCATTGGTTGAAATGTTGCCAATCCTGGCGATGCTTTCAGAGGCTGTTCCCAAGAAAATTCTAGAACTGATGAATGTTCCCGGACTAACAAGAGAAAATGTTGCCAGCTACTTTCAGGTACTGAACAATTTTACTTCTTTCATTTTCAAGAATATACAGGAATGTACGGTTTCATGCACAATTTAGTAGTTGATAATATTTCTTTAGTTTCTTAGTGAAGTGCTGCTTATTTTGATGGTAATCATGTACTGCAGAAATATCGGTTATACCTCAGGAGGTTGAGCGGTGTATCACAGCATCAGAATGGATTAAATAACTCGTTCATGGGACATCCAGAAGCAACATATGGGACAATGACTTCTTTCAGTGGGCTCGAGCTTCAATCTTTAGCTGCCACTGGTCAACTTCCCATACAAAGTCTTGCTACCCTCTAGGCAGCTGCACTAGGTAGGTCTGCGACAAAATCTGCCACATCTATGCCTCTAGTAAATCAAGGAAACCTTTTCATCTTTGAAAATCCCAAGTTGAGATTTCCCAAGGGACAGCAACAATATTAACTTACTTTATGGGATCCCAACGACTATGGAACCGAAGCAGCTAGTAGATCTGCACCAGTCCTCGCAGTCCTTTGTGGCGATGAATATGGAAGGGAACACCAGAATGCAACAAAATAATGCTCTACTAATGCATATGTCTCAACAACAACAAAAACAACTGTCAAGGGCTCAAATGCTAAATGAATCCAATAATGGTCAAGTTTCATGGCCTCCATTGTCCGTTTCACAACCTTTGTCCTCAAACGGGATAGCTGCTGCAATCTTATCACGAAATAGCATTGTTGACAGCGTACGAGGTACGATATACAATCTAGTCTCCCAAGCATCTTCAATGGTAAATTTCTCGCTAAATCAAACTACAGAGTTGCAAAACAACAGTTTTCCTCTTGTGAGTAGTAACTCCGGGATGTCAACGCCGACATTTAAACGATTGCTTCAAGAAGAGGTTAACTCTGATATTAAAGTATCTAGAGGATTCCCTGGTGGTTATGATATTTTTGAAGAACTGCATCAACAAAAATCGCAGGATTGGGGTTTACAAAATGTCGGATTAGCCATCGGTGCCTCTGATCATTCAAGTATACCTGGAACTCTGGATGTCTCACCCTCCATGTTAGTTCAACAAGGTATTTCTTCAATGAAGAAGACTGGACAAAATGGGAATTCTCCCATGGGTGAACAACAACTTAATTTATTCTCCGGTGGAAATTTTCTTACTGGAAATTTGCGTCGGACAAGTTGAAACTGAGTTTGGCTTTGATGGATATCCACCACTGGACAATCTTCCTGTGTAATCCGTGGAAAGAGTGTAGTTGTTGTACATTACACTTTTGGACATATAATTCGGAGTCACTAGTGTACATAGTTGTCATTATAGCTGCAAACTGACTTCTGTGAACAAAAAATGGTGTAGTTTCAGCTCGTCGTTCAGTTCTTGATGTTGGATTCTCGTCTAGCTGCATCTTTTGATCTGATTCGTGATTCTTGTGGAATTTGACAGCAAGTAATTTGTGTATGATACTTCTGCATGGTATCGCAAAGGCGTACATGTAAAGTTTTGACTTCTATTTAGCTAGGTGAACTTCAGAACTTTAAACGTTCGAGTTATTTGCTAACTGCAATAACCTGGTTTTAATTTCTTCTACTTCACTTTCAGAAGTTGATGATCTTGATGTACAGATTAAATTTGGATTGCCATAATGTGCAAGTCTTTGGGATTCTTTTAGTTGCACTTTCATGCTTTCTTCTTTATATGAGTAGTTGATTTGAAAGGCTAATAAAACTAAAAATGTGTTTTGATCTATTTACTACTGTTTTGTTTTATTTCTGTTCCTGTGGTAATTTTGATATTGTTGGAAAAAAAGACAATTGCCATGTAGTGATGATTTTGTGGTTTGTCTTTGATCTATTTACTATGATTTTATATATATTTGAAGGGGGAGTGGTGAAGCAATAGTAATGTCGACTTTGTGTGATCAATAGGTCACCGGTTCGACCTATGGTAGTAGCCACTAGTGCTTGCATTAGAGTACTTACGCCCCTTGAGGTGCGGCCTTTTTCTGGACTTGCTAATTCAGGATGCTTTGTATATCGAGCCACCTTTTGTATCCATTTATTGTGGTGTTTCACCATCAATAAGGGAAAGAAGAAAAGACATCAACATTCCTCTAATTAATGTGTTAGTGTGCTAGTAAATAAAAATAGATACTATACTAACTTTGGTTTGGATGATGTTGTAGTCCAATGCTTTTATGTCCAGAAGCCACTGATTTCTTTGATTTCTTGTCTTCTTTGTCCAACCCCAGAAGGGATCTCCTCTTTTTCCGACTTTTGATCCCACATGCGTGGCATAGTGAATGCATTCGTAATGATCATATCGTCAAATTTTGAGTACAAATGGCCAAAATCACTGTACACAAATGAGAACTGTTCGTTCATATATGAAACAATCAATCGTTCGTCCATTTTATATGACATAATTTATTCTTTTATGAAACTTGCATCAATGTTCGATTTGAAATCGTAAATTAGATAATACTTCCTCCGTTTCAGAATAAGTGACTTGTTGGGATATTTATTGGTGTTTCAAAATAAGTGAATCATTGAATTTTTTTTCAAATTTGCCCTTATTATTTGACAACAATTAACTTTTGAAAAGGTATTACAAGGTCAACTTTTTTCCTTTTTTGGGTAAAAATGAAAAGTTGTGTTAAATTTAAGTCTTTAATGTTTTTTT
Organism: Capsicum pubescens; assembly: GCA_030864215.1. NCBI lineage: Eukaryota > Viridiplantae > Streptophyta > Magnoliopsida > Solanales > Solanaceae > Capsicum > Capsicum pubescens. Next base: position 187,338,906 of record CM061548.1, read on the forward strand.
CCTTAATATGTGTGTCAAAATCCAACAATTCATTTATTATGAAACGGACGAAGTATTACTAACCTTGGGACCAGCAGGTCCATCTCTCCAAAGAAGTGTTTTTGAGGTACCACAATCAACGCAAGTCACTAATAAACATACAGAACAACCAAGAAGGTAGCTAATTCGAAGAATCCCTACTGAATGATTACAACGAGTAAATTTCACAACCGATTTCACGAGACCCATTAAAGGAAACAGCTAAAAATGCCCAAAACAAGCTGAATCACACTTGATTTTGACCTAAATCAAGTAAAAATATTTACAACTAAACACTCGCAACCAAATCAAGAAACATCCCAAATCACAATGAGTTAATTCCACTAGCAATTACTCGACACCCATTTAACTAAACATTACTCGAAAACCACCAAAGGAAATAGCTACAGACACTCAAAAACATGCTGAATCACACTTCATTTTGTCCTTCGATCAAGTTAAAAACACTCAAAACAAAGCTAGAACACACTCGATCTTCTCATAAAGTACTAAGAAGGGCAGCTAGTAATCACTTCGATCCACCATCTTAGATCACAATGAGTAAACTTCCCCAATAATTAAGCAAACCCCATTTAACAAAAGCTAAAATGAGCTTAATCACACTTAATTTTTGAACTTGATCAAGTAAGAAACTTTAAAGCTATATTATTGATCTTGATAGAGTAAGAAAAACAACAATAAGAAAGCAATTACTGGATACCCATTTAAGAAAATGGCTAAAATAACCCAAAACAAGATAAATCACACATGCATTTTTTACCTTAACCAAGTAAACGAAAAAACAAGAATCAAGATAAGGATAACTAGCTAGTGATTCACACTTACTTTATTATCACTTAGATCCACCATTACGTAATCCCAAACTGAATGTGTTAACTAAACAAGCTAAAATGAGATCAATCACACTCAATTTTTTCAATATCTTGAAAGGTCTACAAGGCCACAAGAAGAAAATTGAGCCAAATGAATGATCACAATGGTCAAATTTCACCGGTAATTACCCAAACAAACTGAATCACACTTGATTTTAACATTTGCAAAAAAAAAACAAGCTTTAAACTCCCCCACCGCACCCCCTCCACCCCAAAAAAAGCTGGAGAAGAAATCGCAGCATCACCTTATTTTCTCCAAAATGATAGGCACACCGAGAATATCACAAGATAAGGCTGTAAGTTTGTTTTGTTTCAAGTTATTACACTTTTCCTAAAAGGAAATAAATATGGCTTTATCAAATAGTGAAGACTTTACCATTAACACACTGCTAATGCCAGACATTCCCATGTCATAGAACGAAACAAGATAAATGCACTTGCGAGTTGAACTGTGGAGGGAAGACAAATGAATCTTTTAAAAATATGGACGGAAACACTTATTTTCTGAACCAAGGTCTCCATATGAAAAAAAGAAAGTGTATGCAAGATTTCAGAAGTTTGCTATTAGCAAAACATGCAAGAATTCGAGATTTCAAACCCTAACTTCAAAAATCTATAACCTAATAGCAAAATTTCAAAAGGAAAAAGAACTCACAAGCAAAGCTCGCAGTTGCCACATAAGATCTACGAATCCAACAAGCGATTTATACCATAAGCAGTCGTGGGGAACCTTAGAATATGATAATCGATCTTTCCCTTTCGAATGAATTCAAATAGCAGCAGCGGTGAACCCTAGAATGAAAATTATCTTCCAGGGGAGAAAGAATAAGGCGCAGAGAAAGACCCGATTCTTTTACCTTTGTTATTTCACTTTGGTCGGGTTATTTTAATTATCTGGGAATATCCCTGATGGCATTTTCCATTTACCTAGATTACAAATACTTTAACCTAGGGAGTAACTTGTATCTCACAGGGAATTTTGCCAAAAACTCAATGGAATAGTAGCAACTATTTAAGGGAATTAGATCTTTCTTTGTCCGGTTTTTCTGGGATTATACCATACTCAATTGGTCATCTTAAATCTTTAAGTTTTTTAGATCTATCAGGCTGCTACTTCTCTGGAAACATTCCTCCAACTATTGGAGATCTCACAAAGCTCACTACTTTGCGACTCTTTTCGAACAATTTCAGTGGTCCACTGCATTCGACAATCTCAAATCTTGTGCAACTTGTTGAGTTTGAAATCTCATCTAACAACCTTACCGGCAACATTCCAAATATTTTCGGTAACTTTACCAATCTCAAATCTTTATCCCTATCATATAACCTCTTTACAGGGCTTTTTCCATCCTCAGTTACAAACCTGACAAAGCTGGAGAGTTTAGAGATGTCAAATTGTTCTATAACTGGTCCTATTCCTTCTATCGCTACCGGATTTCCCAATCTCATCTTGCTCTTCCTAGCAGATAACTCGCTTGGCAGAGAAATACCATCTTGGATATTTGATCTTCCTTCCTTAAAGTACTTAGTTTTGAGAGGCAATCAACTTACTGGTCAACTTAAGGAATTTAAATACAACTTGCTAGAAGTTGTTGATGTGGGTGAGAACAAGCTACATGGACCTATTCCCACAACATTTTCTAAACTAATGAACTTGACAGCACTAGATCTTTCTACGAACAGCCTTTCAGGCAGTCTAGATATTGGTATATTTTCAAACTGCAAACAACTTAGACGACTTGGTCTTTCTTTTAACAATCTGTCTGTGTTTTCCAGCCAAAAAGATATGACCTTGCCAAATTCTATTGGAAGTTTGTATGTATCTTCTTGCAACATCAGGGAATTAAATTTCCTACGAGCTGTGAAAAACATTGGTAATTTAGATCTTTCCAACAATAAGATGTATGGAAAAATTCCTGATTGGGCATGGTCTAATTGGCAAGTGTCAGTGTCTTATTTGAATCTTTCAAGCAACTTTCTAACGGTTATTGACCCGCTTCATCACTTCAAGGAACTTGTTTATCTTGATATTAAATCTAACTTGATTCAAGGAGAACTACCTGCTCCACCTCCCAATATGTTCCTCTTCGTAGTCTCAAACAATAACTTTACTGGGAAGTTACCTTCATCCTTATGCAAAATGAGTTCCCTTGTGATTCTTGATTTGTCTAATAACAGCCTGAGTGGAATAATTCCAAAATGTTTGGTAAACATGAGCACGAGTCTCTCAGTGTTGGACCTGCACAACAATCATTTTAGTGGGACAATTCCAAATAATTTTGGTTAGGGAAGTACTCTGAGAAGTTTCAATTTGCGGAAAAATAAACTAAAAGGAATGTTGCCAAGAAAACTGGCGAACTGCAAAGCGCTGGAAGTAGTTGATCTTGCAGAAAACTTGTTGAATGATACATTTCCCAAATGGTTGGGATCACTTCCTAGGCTGCAAGGTCTTAGTTTGAGATCCAATGGGTTACATGGCCCGATTACCACTTCACGAAACCAAGTCTTATTCTAAAAGCTGAAAATCCTTGATCTCTCTTATAATGACTTCACTGGAAATCTATCAGAAAGGTTTTTCAACAACTTGAAATCCATGATAATAGTAGATCGAAGAGAAACAGGAAATCCTTTAAGGTATATTGGACGAATTCAATATCATGATTCCTTGACATTGGCTATAAAAGGGAAGCAGATTGAACTTGTGAGGATTCTTTCTATCTTCACAACCATTGATTTCTCAAATAACAAATTTAAAGGTGATGTACCAAAATCCATTGGCAATCTTGCTTCACTCCGTGGGCTGAATTTGTCCCATAACAGCCTTATTGGACCTATTCCTCAGTCCTTTGGAAATTTATCTGTTCTTGAGTCGTTAGATCTATCATGGAACCACCTGTCGGGGAACATTCTTCAACAACTTGCTTCTCTGAAATCTCTTGCTGTCCTGAATCTCTCATAGAACCACCTGATTGGACGCATACCCAGAGGTCCACAGCTCGATACATTTTAAAATGATGCATATTCAAGAAATGCTGGATTATGTGGATTTCCTTTGTCTTAAGAAACTGCGGAGATGATGGGATGTCATTTTCTTAACAGGGAGACCAAAATGGTTTTTGAGAATTTTCAACCAGCAAGTGTACATGATCATTATGAAAATTGAGGTACAGAGGAAACGTCAAAAGAGAAGAGGGGTGAAGAAATAGCACAAGTCCCTTCTGGTTTTTGTATAGATAATTCATGCATTATTTCCTGCAGCATGTAAAATAAGATTACCTGAGTAAACTGATTTCCATTGATAATACCGCTCTGAACTGTATACAAGTTGCACCTCTATTCTATGCCCTATTGTGTATATGTTGGGTTCATAGAAGTGTGAATGGAAAATGGAGAAAAAATGGTGGAGAAGAAGAGACACCAATTTGGAAAGTGTACTCCCAAAATTGGAAAGTTCACTAATTCTCCCACATTGGTGGGAGAAGGGAACTTTGGAGTGTTTATAATGATGAATACTTACGTCACACGATAAGTGAGGCAAGAAATAAGAGATGGCTCGCGCTATCGTCACTTGGCTCTGGCTCCGGCTCCAAAAATGTATTGATGAGATCTATTATTTTGGACAAACTTTATTTTATGAAATCTGATCAATACTCCATTTATATGCATGCAGTAACAGTAACAGATGCAATGTTTCGACAGAACTGATGCACTGTTTCGACTGAACTGATGCGTTGTTTCTTAATTGATGCGTTTGTTTCTTTTCGACTAAACTGATATACTGTTTCTGTTTCGACTGAACAGATGCAATTCTTCAATGAAGTGATGCACTGTTTGGTGAAATGGTATACTGCTTCAGCAAAAATGCTGCAGACATGCATTTTCAGAAACATCACACCATTTAAGTGAACCAATGCCACCTTTTCGAAGAGGCATCTGCTAGGCTATATAAACCTGTTTTCCTTCACAGGTTTTTTATATGAAATTTTCAGAATAAAAACTCTCTTCTTTCCTTTACAAATATTCTGTGTGATCAATCAAAACGTTCTGTGCGTTCGAAGAATCCGCCTATTTGAGGTACCGCTATAGTCGGATTGAAGGTCATTTTATCCTGGGAGGAAGATTCCATAACTTCGGGTACAGTGAGGGGAATTATTCCTTAAGAAAAGTCCGTGAATTCAGACGACTTGGGCTTATTCATTTCTGTTTCATCTATCTTCTGAAAAATAAAATACACCTCTTGGAAAGATCATTTTGATCTTGTGTTGAGGATATTTGATATACTTCATTGTGTTCTTGTTTATATATTTGAACTTTAGTTGAAGTTGTTGTTTCTACTATACAGATTCTGCGTACCCGTAGAAGAAATATAACAGTATATGGCTCTCATATTTTACTATTACCTTGTTGACTTTTTCGTTCAAAATTTATAGGTGCCTGAAAGTTAAAAGTGATCTTTCCTTACCAAATTAGGAGTATCAAAAATTGGGTCGAGATATACATGGGGATAATTCTCTCTACATATAAATGTAGTGAGTTACACATTTTACAGCGGAGTATCAAAAAATTGGGTCGAGATATATATGGAGATAATTCTCATATAAATGTTGTGAATTACACATTTTACAGCGGAGATTTGGTGTATCAGATGAGCAACCATCATTTTACTAAGAAAGGGGAAAAGGTATATGGCATATCTTCAAGTGAAAAAGCACAACTTGGAAAAATTCACAGAAAACTTAATCAAGGTTGTCAGGGACGATTGAAAGTAAAAAAAAATATGCTATTGCCGGGTGTGTGTGCGGATATTGGATTTCAAACTTGTGGGTTGTCACTAAAATAAATTAATACATAATAATATAATTAAAAAAAATAACACCTCAGCATGAATTCATCCCATGGGGGATCATGCGAATAAGCAATTTAAGGATCCATTTCATGTCATCAAGCCAACATTCTTTTTGTTTATGTGTTCTCATCTATAATATTTTATGAAAAAAAAAATTTGGCCACAAAAAATTGGCCCAAATTTGGCCACAATAATAATAATAAAAAAAAATTCTATTTACACTATAAAGTAGTTCGTTTTTAGATATTTTTGCCCTTTTCATCCTAAATTTGAGTTTCTAACATTAGTTTATTTAAGGAACTATTTTTCAATACATTGAAAACTACCCCAATACATGGGAATGGACAATTTATGTATTCTATTTTAACTATTTAATTTTTTAATTAGCAATTACATAATTAAATAATTGTCAAATGTAGTAGTATGTAATTAAGAAAACAAATATTAATTAGTACAAATTTACTTATTAATTGTTAGTTCTTTTTCTTTTTTATGTTTGAAGTTATTTAATTTTAGTTCAACTTTTAATTATGTATAGTTTATACTTTGTACATATTTTGAGAAATTTAATTACGTTATTTTATTTATTTTTTTATCTAGTTCGATTTTATGATTTTTTTTTTAATGAATATGAAAATTAGTGTATGAAAATAGAGTTTTAAAAGTGTATTCCCTAAATAGTTACCCAAGTTTTGAAAAATTTCTTCAAATATCACTTATGTTTCATTTAGGATGACAATATCACTCAGCTATCACTTTTTTCCTAAAAAAATACTAAACACCTCAAAAGTCTTCTTATCTCTTAGTTGGCATGTCATGTCATTAAAATCTTTTTAAAAAAAAATACTAAACGTATTTAACTCATCAAACTCATTTAATCAAACTATAATTCTATTTTATTTTTATTTTTTGAAAAAATGCATTAGTTTATTAAAAAGAAATTTTTATACTTAGAAAAACTTTATCGGTACTAAAACTTGACATATATATTTTCAAAAGTTATTTTTTTGAATGGTCACTCATACTTTTTGAATTCCCTACAAAAATTATTTTTATCTTTTTAGAGATAATAATATGACTCAACTATCATTATTATCCTAAAAAAAAAAAAATCTCATACTTCTCTTTCTCTTTTAATTGGCAGGTCATGTTATTAAATTATTTTTGTAATAATAGACTTATTTAAATCATCAAGCTTATTTAGTCAAAATTATATTCTTATTATTTTTTTTTAAAGAAATATATTAATTTATTAAGAAGATTTTTTTATGCTTTGAAATCTTTTATCAATACTTAAACTTTCAGTTTTTTCTAAAGTTATTTTCTTGGATTGTTATCAATGTTTTTGGAGTCGCTTATAAAAATCACACTTTGTGTTTGCTAAGACAATAATGTCACTCAGTTATTAATATTTTTTCTCAAAAAATTACTAAATACCTCAAAAGTTCCCTCCTCTTCTAATTAGCATGTCATACCAATAAACCATCATTTTAAAAGAAATAATAAACATATTAACTCAGCAAACTCATTTAATCAAAATAATAATTTTATCTCATTTAAAAAAATATATTAATTTATTAAGAAGAAATTCTCATACTATTTTCCTAGATGATCATTCAGATTTTTATATATAATTGCCTACAAAGATCAGTTGTTTTCTAAAGAAAATAATATCACTAAAGTAAATAAGTTATCTAAAGATTTTAAGTTTCATGTTAAATAATAAGGTAAAGATTAAGTTTTGGTAAAAAATTCCTAAATAGGAAAATTAAACTAATGCATTTTTTTTTAAAAAAAGAATAAAGTTATAATTTTGAGTAAAGGAGTTTGATGAATTAAATAACTTATTATTTAAAAAATGTGATTTAATGGCATGGCATGCCAACTAAGAGGGGGCTTTGAGCTAAAAGTGACAAAAGAGTTTGAAAATGAGGTGTAGGTGACACAAGTCTTAATAATTGAGTGGAGGTGACAATTACTTTATTATGGATTGAGAAAGTTTGGTAAGTTTAAGAATAACCCATAAGTTTTTAAATTTATACTTTGATCAAAATATTTATTTAATATAACGAGAAACGGAGGGAAAAAAGGTGCATTTCTCTCTTTTCTCATCCATTGTTGTTTTCTCTCTCTTAGCGATTTTTGTTGTTCATTGTTGCTGCTACTTTATTCATCATCTTCTGCTTCATTATCATCATCTTCTACTTCATTATCATATTCATCTTCTTCTTGTTGACCATTATTGTTATTGTTGTTACCGCTACTGTTGTTATTTGACCAATTTCTTAGGTCAAATTTTATTTCGTACATCACTTTCCACTTTGTCATTACTTTATAGGAGACTTTGGTAAGTCAAATTATGATTTTTAGCTGAATTTATCATCTGGGTAATTGCTATTGTGCTATTTTTTCAACAATAACACGCGAACATGAATGTAACATAAAAGACATCTGTTAAAACAGATCAATCATCTATTGCGCGAGATGAAACATCTGTTTCAACGGAAGACTCATATGTTGGATTCATGTTTATGGTTCTATAGTACCGTAACATGAATCAAACAGATGGGTCATCTGTTGTAACATATGACAAATATGTTGTATCAGATTAGTTATCTGGTACAACATGATAAATATTTGTTGCAACAGATTAGTAACCTGTTGCAACAAAACCTGAACTCGATTCTAATAGACGTGTCATCTGTTGCAACAGGATAAATATTTGTTGCAACAGATTAGTAACCTGTTGCAATAGAACCTGAACTCAATTCTAATAAATGCGACGTTTGTAGCAACAAGTAAGTCCTCTGTCGCAATAGGTTAATTATCTGTTACAATATGTCACTCATCTATTGAAATCAGCTTCAAAGGTGCCTTAGTACTGTAACATATATCCCAACAGGCGCATCATCTGTTGCAACAGATATATAGCTTGTTGCAACATATGATTCACTTGTTACAACAGATGACTCGTCTGTTAAAATCAACTTCAGGAGCGTAACATGAATCCCAGTAGGTAAGTAATCTGTTGCGACTGATCACTTACCTATTGCAACTAAAAATAAATTTTTCATTAAATAAAAAATAAAAACACATTAGGTATAGATCCGATATAGAAAAATTAAAATACACATGCTAAAAGAATAAAACACATTCTAATTATTATTATTATCATCAGCATCATTATTATTGCCAGCCGACCAATCAACCGGCAGTAGAAGGCCCCTCATTAGCCTCTGCATCTCTCTGAACATCCTTGCTCTCATGGCGACCAACTTCCTCTACAGGTCGTTAACCTGCCTCTGAAGTTCCCGCACAGTGTCGCAAAAAATAACAATGTCCCAAACAGGACCAGCCTAACAAAAAATGCAAACACAAAAGTAAAGAAAAGAGTCTGAATATAATACAACATAACCAACTGGTAGATTTACACAGAAAAAAAGCTTACCTTAACGAGAAAGGAATATGCTCTTTGAATAGAAGTGGTTGAAGATGTAATACGAAAAGAAAAAATGTAAGAAATAAATAAAAGTGGAGTAGAATGAAGATTCAAGAGGGATCTATATATAGAGGATTGAATCTGAATGTTTTAAGATAAAATTCACGACTGTTCAACTCCATTGTATTAATTACATTCAAACTGTTGGCTTTTTGTTTTCTGTGAAAATTCGCAACTTTTTCTTTATATTCAAACTTCTCATCTTTTCAAAATGGTTTGAGACTTAATAATAGCCGTCACTATGATCTATTGCAACAGATCGTCCATCTGTCACAACAGATAACCCACTGTCGCAGCAGATTTTCCATCTATTGCAATAAATGGTCTGTATGTGCAACAGATGAGACATCTGCTGTAATATATAGATTATTTGTTGTGAAAGATAGACCATATATTGGAGAAGATGTTTTGATTTCTTCTAATAGTTGATTCATCAGTTGCAACAGATGAGGAATTTAATTCACCAACTGTTTTGAATGTGTTAGACAAAAAGTCATAACTATTCACCTCTTTTTTAATAGCCATCATATGAATAAACATTGTCTGACATTGACGGGGTAGAAAAAATAAGGTGCATGCAAATGAATAGATCCACTTTCATGCGTGGGAGTTACGTATTATTGATCAGGCTATCGTGACTGACACACATAAATTACAATGATCTTGTGAATGCAGTTTTTTACCGATTAGACATTGATCCCTCAAACAAGATCCTACATTTTACAATTTAGTTTGGTAGGTGCGAACTAATAAGGCCGAAGGGTTCCAAGACGGTGGTGTCTATAGCCTATTCCAATTTAATAATGATTTTGCTCATGTTTATGTGTCAAGTTTGGAGAAGGGTTCAAGTTTTTGGTAGCAGTGTAAATATCTAATAGTGATTGTATCGGTTTTAATGGTACAATGGACTTTTTAAAGGCCTCCCAAGCCTCAAACTGCAGCAAATAAGAATGGAAAACCAATAGAAATTCCCCTAGTTCAAATTTATATAGATGGGTTGCTCGAGGAGAACATTATACAACAGAAGGTGCTTGGGAGAATACCTGTGCAGGAAGGGGGAGGTGGAGAAGACCATATATCATCTCAGACCTTGTTTAAGAGGAAACACAGGGAAGCAAGTAAGGAACTTCTAGCAAATCTGGCCAATGAAATTGACTTGAGAGATGAAAAAACTGAATGAGCTTCAAATGTGGAAGTGTATCCAAATAGTAAAATTCGTCGGCCGTTCTTGAAAAAGAAAAATGCTCAAGAGGACTGGAGCTGGACACTTAGATAGGGACTGAAACTAGCGAGCGTGGACTCAATGAAGACCCACAAAGTGCAAGACCAGAACTCTAAGGAAGTAGCTTGGCAAGCACAAATGATTGGTAAGATTTTCAGTCAAGAATGAAACCTGAACCAACAACTCCTTAAGTAAAAATAAGAGAAGCCAATGCGTTAATTTCTGAAGTCTAACTTGCATCTCATGCCTTCTGTTTGTGGTTCTGATCAGGTCAATAGCGGTAGAAACAAGAAGGTCTAAAGTTGGGTAGAAATCCCATGGCTTGTTGTTTCCACAGCCTTTGACCTGACCAGAGCCATAAACAAAAGGCATAGGATGCAAGTTTAACTTCAGAAATCGCCACCTTGGCTTGATCCCTTATTTTTTACTTCAGGAGTTGTTGGATCAGGTTTCAATCATGACAGACAATCATACCACCATCGGTGCTCGCAAAGCTGCAACCTTAGAGTTTTGGTCCTGCATTTTGTAGGTCTTCAATCAGGCCACGCTAGCTAGTTGCAGTCCTCGAACAAAGCGCATAACTCCAGTTCACTTTAGCATTTTTATTTTTAAAATGGACTGATGGATTTTCATTTTTGGATACACGTTCACATTTGCAGCTCATTCAATTTTTTCATTTTTCATGTCAATTTCATCTGCCAGTTTTGCTACGCTTTTCTTCCTATCCTGTGTTTCTTCTTAAATAAGGTCTGAGTTAATATATGGTCTTCTCCACCTCTCCCTTCTTGTACAGGTATTCTTCCAACCATCTTTTGCTGTATAATAGTCTCCTCGAGCAACCCATCCATATAAATTTGGACCAGGGAAATTTCTATTGGTTTTCAATTCTTGTTTGTTGTAGTGCGAGGCTTTGGAGGCCTTTCAAAAGTCCATTGAACCCTTAAAATTAGTCCAATCACTATTTGAATGTTTACACAGCCACAAAAAATTTGAACCCTTCTCCAAACTTGACACATAAACATTAGTAAAATCTTCAATAAATCGTAACAGGGTATTGACACCGCCTACTTGGTCCCGCAGCCTTACCAGTTAAAACCTAACAATCTTAGCTGTAAAATGTCATATCTTGTTTGAAAGATTAATGCCTAATAGGTAAAGAACCTATATTCATAAAATCAGTGTACTGCCTGTGTGTTCCAGATAGGTTGATCAATAATACATACCTCCCACATATGAAGTGGTTCCATCTGCAAGCAGCTTATTCCTCCGAACCCATCTTTACTCTAGCCTTTAATGCTGGTTGGGCAAAAGTTTATCCTATTTCACTTTCTTTAATCTGCAAATAAGAGAAAAAAATTGATGTCAAACAAGAGAAGAATAAAAAGAACATTATAAAAGGGTAACACAAAATTGAATGAATCAACAGATGACTCATCTGATGCAACAGATTCCCCATCCATTCAACAGATGAGTCATCCGTTGCAACAGGCGACACATTTGTGGCAACAGATGAATGACATGTTGCAACAGATGGGTCATCTGTTGGAATAAATCAACACAACCTTGCTACTAGTTTGATTTCTTCAAAAAGTTGCTCCGTCTGTTCCAACAGTTGAGGAAACTGTTGCAACATCAACAACAAAGAAACAACATCATATGTTCCAACACCATCAACAACATAAACACCACATGTTCCAACAACACCAACACCCATTTATTAATAAATAGAAAATGGTAATGGGTAAATCAATAATAACAACAGATGTAAATATCTAATTTAAATAACATACAAGGAAGAGGATGAGAAGTAAAGAGCAATAGTGAACCATACCTGTTTCAAAAAAGCAAAGAGATCAGAACACTCATTTCAGTTGAGCAAAGATATTAGGGGGATCGGTTGAGATCTGAAAGGGTCCTCAAGAGAAAAAAGAGAGAAAAGAAATAGAAAAGGACGTGGTTGTGATTACCCTAAAGAGAAGAGGGAGAATTCTAAATCTGAATAAAAAAGAGAGATGAGTTGTGTTAATTTATAGCTGAAGGAGGGAGAATTATAGAGATGGGTTTTATATATTCATTAATAACTTTTAAGGGGTACGAGGAGACGGTGACATTAAAAATACAAGATAAGACTACTCAAGGAGGAGATTTTTGAGTTATCCAAGTAATATTTTTTACCGCCTTAGTATTTTATCTTTTTTATCTCGGATAGGAAATTAGGAAATTGCTTTTAAAAAAAATAAAATCTTAAAACATATAAGTCATACTTTGCAACAGATTACAATTTCTGTTTGAAAATTTCCAACGGCTCAGTCATTTGTAGCAACATATAGTAACGCCTATTTGATAATTTACAACAGATAGTTAATCTGTTGCAACAGATGATTTAATCTATTTGATAAATTCAAACAGATAAGTCATCTGTTGCAACAGGTTGAACATTTGTTTTTATACAATTTTAATTGAGTTTATATGTTCAACTACAATTTCCATTGATTTAGCTAGAACTAGGGGTGAGTTCATGGGGTCAACTACAACTTTAATTGAGTCTTTTAGAAATTGCATGATGTTGGTATTGCGTTCCTCCCGACCTGAGTCATCGATCGATCACTCCAAGTTGAAGCGATTCTTATTAACTCATTATCAAGCTAATACCTAAATTGATTAATCTTAAACTAGAGGTGAATTCATATGGTCAACTACAACTTTAATTGAGTTTTTTGGCGATTGCATGATATTGGTATTGCGTTCCTCCTCAGTCACAGAATCCTCGATCGATCCCTCTGAGTTGAAGCAAATCTTATTACCTTATTATCAAGCTAATACCTAAATTTCTTTAAAATAATAATAATAAAAAGATTTTAAAACATATAGGTCATACTTTCCAGCAGATGACAGTTTCTATTTGGAAATTTCCAACGGCTCGATCATCTGATGCAACAGATGGCAACTCCTATTTGATAATTTACAACAGATGGGTATTCTGTTGCAACAGATGACTTAATCTGTTTGATAAATTCCAACAGATAAGTCATCTATGACAATATATTGAATATTTGTTTTTATACAATTTTAATTAAGTTCATATGTTCAACTAATACCTTAATTGATTAATCTAGGACTAGGGTTGAGTTCTCATAAGCTCAACTACAACTTTAATTGAGTCTTTTGACAATTGCATGATAAGACGGTATTGTGTTTATCCCGACCAGAGTCGTCGATCGATCACTCTGAGTTGATGTGATTCTTATTGCCTAATATATTCAACTAATACCTTAATTGATTAATCTAGGACTAAGGGTGAGTTCTTATAGGTTCAACTACAACTTTAATTGAGTCTTTTGGCAATTGCATGATGAGACGGTATTGCTCTCCTCCCAACCAGAGTCGTCGATCAATCAATCTGAGTTGAAGCGATTCTTATTACCTTATATGTTCAACTAATACCTTAATTTATTAATTTAGGACTAAGGGTGAGTTCTCATAGGGTCAACTACAACTTCAATTGATTCTTTTGGAAATTGCATGATGATTGCGTTCCTCTCGATCAGAGTCGTCGATCGATCACTATGAGTTGAAGTAATTCTTATTACCTAATATATTCAACTAATACCTTAATTAATTAATCTAAGACTAGGGGTGAGTTTTTATAAGTTCAACTACAACTTCAATTGAGTCTTTTGGTAATTGCATGATGAGACGGTATTGCATTCTTCCCGACCAAAGTCGTCGATTGATCACTCTGAGTTGAAGCGATTCTTATTATCTTATATGTTCAAATAATACCTTAATTGATTAATCTAGGACTAAGGGTGAGTTCTCATAAGGTCAACAACAACTTTAATTGAGTCTTTTGGCAATTGCAAGATGAGACGGTGTTGCGCTTCTCCCGAACAGAGTCGCCGATCGATCACTCTGAGTTGAAGCAATTCTTATTACCTAATATATTCAACTAATACCTTAATTGATTAATCTATGACTAGGGGTGAGTTCTCATAGGTTCAACTACAACTTCAATTGAGTCTTTTGGCAATTGCATGATGAGATGGTATTGCGTTCCTCCCGACCAGAGTCATTAATCGATCACTCTGAGTTGAAGCGATTCTTATTACCTTATATATTCAACTAATACCTTAATTGATTAAACTAGGACTAGGGGTGAGTTCTTATAGGGTCAACTACAACTTCAATTGAGTCTTTTGGCAATTGCATGATGAGACGGTATTGCGTTCCCCCCGACTAGAGTCGTCGATCGATCACTCTGAGTTGAAGCGATTCTTATTACCTAAAATGTTCAACTAATACCTTAATTGCTTTAAAATAAACTAAAAAAAATCTTAAAATATATAAGTCAGACTTTGCAATAGATGACAGTTTCTATTTGAAAAATTCCAATGGCTCAGTCATATGTCTAAGCAGATGGCAACGCCTATTTGATAATTTACAACCGATAGTTAATTTGTTGCAACAGATGTATATATCTGTTTAATAAATTCCAACAGCTAAGTCATCTATTGCAATAGGTTGAACATTTGTTTTTATACAATTTTAATTGAGTTCATATGTTCAACAAATACCTAAATTGATTAATCTAGGACTAGGGGTGAATTCAGAGGGTCAGCTACAACTTCAATAGCGTCTTTTCGCAATTACATGATGAGACAGTTAAAAATTACGCATATCTTTTAAAATTTTAAAAAATAATTAAGATCAATTCGAACCAAATTAACATTTTCAAAACTTGTCATTATTTTCCAAAATACAAATCAACCCATACAAATCATCCATTTGTGAGAAAAATATTTCATCATTTCAAATCTCGAGTTCTCGCTCTTTTCTCTCTCTCAACAATACAGACAACAACTACTCAACAAATTGCTCAACCCTTCACAACAGATTGATTTTTTTCTCATTTTCGACTACATAGGTGTTATTTTTGACTTCATTCTTGCTTGTATTAGTCGTTTTCTCTGTCTTCATAGGTAACAGAGTTCGAGAATAGTTCTATATTTAATATTTTTTCTAAAAATTAGGGCTTTTAAGTTAATGATGAAAAAGAAGATTTTTAGTTGTATTGTCTTCGAGAATGGATTTACAATTTTGAGTTTTGATGGTAAGATCGTAGGAAGAACATTCTCACAGGATAGCGATCAATACTGAAGGTTTTGACCAATTCTTCGGTGGCAGAGCTGTTAGCATTTAGATCATCTCTTTTGAAATATTTCTCCTCCCCGTGTTCATTTTATTCTGCTCCTGATTAAGATAACGCTTGTAAAGCAAGCTCATAGAGTGGTGGATGTAGCCTAGCTGCTTCACTTGTTTCTTTATTTGGACTTTTGGGAGCCATATAATAAAAAAATAATAGGAATATAAAATAGATTATAATTGAATAATGCATTGTTAAAAAATGATAATAGTATATTGACTCAAGTTCCTATGTTTCTTCATAACTAAAAAGAGATAATTTTTTTACCTGTAAGAGAAGAAATGGGACGACAAAGAACTCAAAGTTTTTATCACCGGAGAACACTGCTTGTCGCGTCGATTGACAGTTGAATTCGAAAAGGAACGCTCCCAGCTATTTATCACCAGAGCTTGAAGTCATCGGGAATTGAAGGGAAAATTTTTGCAGAACTGTTGGTTGGGAGAGAGTTGAGAAAGACTGTCGAGAGAGAGGAGAGAGACAGTTGATTTGGAAAGGAGAGGGGTGTGGGTTGATTTGTCTTTTTGAAAAGATTAGAAAGTTTTAAAAATATTAATCAAGTCCGCAATTAACTTAATCAAATTTTCTAATTATTTTTGACCCTTTAATTTCGTCAATATCTCCAATCCTTCATTCAAGACTTAAAAGACACATTTCCTTCAATTATCTCAACTAAGAGAGAAGAATGCTTTTGAGGTGTTTAGTATTTTTTTAGGAAAAGAGTGATAGTTCAGTAATATTGTGGTCCTAAATGCAATATAAGTGATATTTGAAAGAAATTCTCAAAACTTGAGCGACTATTTAGGGAATTCACTCAGAGTTTTAATAATAACATGTTTTGACATGCTTAAAATTTTGTTATTTTACATTTTTCTATGGATAGATATACTAACAAAATAAGTCGTGGTTAAATGTAAAAAATTATTTTGCTAAATAAGATAACCACAATATTTTTTTCGTAACATTTGTAGCAATAAGTGTGGTATTTATTTACAGATTTTATATGGCCCATGACTAAGAATTTGTAATTATTGCTACGAAATTTTATTATGTTGCAGTCTGTAGTTATAAAAAAAAATATTTTACAAGATATATATGTATTGTAAGTGATTATATCCACAACAAATAATTTGTATCTATCTTCATATAATTAGCGAGAATTTATAAAATTTTTGTTAGATTAAGTATATTAATTAATAAAATATTTAGATATAATAATTTATTTATTCAAATTATATTTGAAACTTATAAATAAGATCCTGTAAATTTGAATTGAGTCGAATAACAAACACCTCCAATCAAATGATAATTCTTAAAACACTTGATCATGATGAAGCTTAAGTTCAACATAATAAAATTTTGTTTAAATTCTTTATAATAAGTTAATTGAAGTTAATATAATCATTTATTTTTAAAACAATTATATTTGAAACTTACAAGTTATAAAATTGAATCGTATCATTGACAACACTAATTACACTAGACCGATAAAGATATTATTCCTATAAAACAAGTCTAAAGTAAAATTTAGTAAGTTAATTTGTTTAAATTTGTTATAATTAGTTAATAAAAATTAACTAAATTTAATCACTTATTTATTTAGATATAAATTATTGTACAAATACACTTTTGTGATAACTACATCCAATTATTAATCATTTGTTCAAATAATTATAACTACATTTATAATAATTATTAATTAATAATTTAATAGTAGACCATAAAAACATTGTTCAGAAAGATAAAGTTCGAGACTTTGAATAAAATAACAGCTGTCATAACACTTGATCAAGGTAAAACTTGAGTGAGACATGATAAATTTTGTTTATATTGCTATAAATAGCAAATTGAAAGTAAATACATTATAATTACTTATTTATTTAATTATATCTCAAATTTGCTAGTAAGACCTGTTAAGCCTGAATCAAATCAAATTATATTTAATCACTTATTTATCTAAACTATATTTCAAATGTACTAGTAAAATTCGGTAAGATCGAATCAAATCAAGTGATTAACACATCTAATTATCTTAGATCGATGGCGTTTGATTTTATAATAAAGGTTGTTCAGTCACTATATAGACAAGATATAATATCTCGCTCTCAAATGTAACCTTTTTTAATCTAGTGTTGCTACAACAAATTTTCATTCATGATAAAAAATGATTATTAGCTACAAAATTCTGTCATAATTCATTTTGCCATAACAAATAGTTATGAAACTTTAAGCAAAAACTTAACAATTGCCATAATTTTTTAGAATTTGAAACAAAAAGTACTCATTTAGTTACAATATTTTGCTTTAGGTAATTTATTGTACCTAAAAATTTAGTATTGTTGCAGTAATTTCATTAGGTCAGAGACATGTGAAGTTGTACTTATGCGAGAGCATCCTTTTACTGACAAAAAGATAAGAGTTGATTCCACTTTTTAGGTAGGTAATGATTCACATATATAATTTTTCTCTACTACTTTTACTCCTCCTATGTCTTTTTCTTAAATTATTATGAAATTAAATCAATATTTTTTATGAGCAATTAACTTTTTTTAAAATAATTGAGGTATGCAAAGGTTGTGGAACTACATTGAGTATGTTGCAGAAGAAAATTAGAAGAATTGAAAAATTGAATAACTGAAATCAAAGATAGGTCAAATTTATCGACGATCACCTAACATTTAGTCTATCATACAAAAATTAATATTGGTTTCAATTTCTTTAACATAAAAGTCATTTAACTTTAAAAATTGATATATAAAAAATATTTTTTTATTTTGTGACATAAAAGTATCCTATCTTTAAAATTTAGTACAAATATTTATTTATTTTTTCAAAAGGTGTTTACAAAATTTACTATACAAATACATATATCAGTGCAAAAAATAGTCAAATTACAATTTCTTCAATATTATTAATATTAGATAAAAATTATTATAAAGAAATCAAACTAAGGAAAGCAAGTATAATATTGTCTACCCCCAACAAGTTATGTGTTAAAAAGTAAAATTTAGAGATACTTCTAATATCATCCTGAATGTAATTAATTTATTTTTGACCCCTGTCGTATTTTCTGTATGATATATCAAAATTCAAATGAAGTTTACTTCTTAATTAACTTGATCAAAGTTGAATGACTTTTAAGTGACAAAAAATTAAGAAAAAAAATACTTTTTATGTTACAAATTTTTAAATTTGAATGACTTCTACGTAAAATAAATTAAAATAATAATAATAATAATTAAATTATAAATTTTATAATAGGATGAAGTGTACATAATAATTTAAAAAATTATACTATAAATTTAAAATTAGATAACTAAATCAAAAACATCTTAATGAATTATTCTTTTTTATATTATAAAGTTAGTCTTATAATTTAATAAAAACAGATGAAAACGAAGGAGCTAAAAACAAGAGAAACAAAAATAGTTAGTTGAGGAGAAAGAGAAGAAGGTGAAGTGGAATGATATGGTGGAATCCACTTTATAAAATCAACAGAAAAGGTCAAAAATATTCCCGAACTATCTAAAATGAATCAAAAATATTTCTCGTTAGTTTTTTGGCTCAAAAATATCTCTGGCTAAAAAATGCCCTTTCCTCTAACCGAATTTCACCAAACATGCCACCTAGGTAAAAAAAATGCTTATGATCATCCCACATCACCATCCACATCATCTTTAATTTCACAACCCAAATTAAAAATTCGACCCGACCCATAAATAAAATAACCCGATCCAAAGTGAAATAACAAAGGTAAAAGAATCGGGTTTTTCTCTGTGCCTTATTGTTTCTCTCTCCTGAAAGAAAATTTTCATTCTTGGTTCACGCTACTGCTGTTTAAATTCATTCGAAAGGGAAAGATCGATTGTCATTTTCTAAGGTTCCCCACGACTGCTTATGGTATAAATTGCTTGTTGGATCGATTGTCACATTCACTGTTTGATGCTCAATTGATGCATTAGGGTTCTTCTGAAAAAATCAATATAGGGTTCGTTTTTGGAGTGGTAGTCACCTAAAATTGATGTCTTCACCTACCTTTCAGAAAAGCTATGGGATTCCGACTTATTATAATACGCCCTTGGAGCTGGCTCTCCTTTTGACGTTTCTATGTGATCATATTGTTCTGATGAATTTGGATCTTTCATAATTTCTTTCTCAAGATTCATATGTTGCTTTTGATGAATTTGCATCTTTCAACACTTTTTCCTCAATATCCATATTTTTGTAACTGCTCTTGCAGATGATTATTGTCGTTTCCTTCTTCGAGCCTGTATCTTTTGAGTTCATTCTGTATATGTGGGTCCATAAAGTGAATTATTGTGTCATATCACTGAAAACTAGGGAGAAATCATGTGAAACTTGAAAATCAATGCTTTATTTTGGAGTAACAACAACAACAACAAACCGAGTGTATTCCCACATAGTGAGGTCTGGGGAGGGTAATATGTACGCACTCCATACCTCTACCTCTAAAGAAGTAGAAAGGTTGTTTCCGATCGACCCCCGGCTCGAGACACGGAATACTTCTTACTTCTTATTTTGGAGTAAGAAGTAAAATAAATTAACTTGTTCATGTTATAAGCATTGGTTGAAATGTTGCCAATCCTGGCGATGCTTTCAGAGGCTGTTCCCAAGAAAATTCTTGAACTGATGAATGTTCCCGGACTAACAAGAGAAAATGTTGCCAGCTACTTTCAGGTACTGAACAATTTCACTTCTTTCATTTTCAAGAATATACAGGAATGTACGGTTTCATGCACAATTTAGTAGTTGATAATATTTCTTTAGTTTCTTAGTGAAGTGCTGCTTATTTTGATGGTAATCATGTACTGCAGAAATATCAGTTATACCTCAGGAGGTTGAGCGGTGTATCACAGCATCAGAATGGATTAAATAACTCGTTCATGGGACATCCAGAAGCAACATATGGGACAATGACTTCTTTCAGTGGGCTCGAGCTTCAAGCTTTAGCTGCCACTGGTCAACTTCCCATACAAAGTCTTGCTACCCTCTAGGCAGCTGCACTAGGTAGGTCTGCGACAAAATCTGCCACATCTATGCCTCTAGTAAATCAAGGAAACCTTTTCATCTTTGAAAATCCCAAGTTGAGATTTCCCAAGGGACAACAACAATATTAACTTACTTTATGGGATCCCAACGACTATGGAACCGAAGCAGCTAGTAGATTTGCACCAGTCCTCGCAGTCCTTTGTGGCGATGAATATGGAAGGGAACACCAGAATGCAACAAAATAATGCTCTATTAATGCATATGTCTCAAAAACAACAAAAACAACTGTCAAGGGCTCAAATGCTAAATGAATCCAATAATGGTCAAGTTTCATGGCCTCCATTGTCCGTTTCACAACCTTTGTCCTCAAACGGGATACCTGCTGCAATCTTATCACGAAATAGCATTGTTGACAGCGTACGAGGTATGATATACAATCTAGTCTCCCAAGCATCTTCAATGGTAAATTTCTCGCTAAATCAAACTACAGAGTTGCAAAACAACAGTTTTCCTCTTGTGAGTAGTAACTCCGGGATGTCAACGCCGACATTTAAACGATTGCTTCAAGAAGAGGTTAACTCTGATATTAAAGTATCTAGAGGATTCCCTGCTGGTTATGATATTTTTAAAGAACTGCATCAACAAAAATCGCAGGATTGGGGTTTACAAAATGTCGGATCAGCCTTCAGTGCCTCTGATCATTCACGTATACCTGGAACTCTGGATGTCGCACCCTCCATGTTAGTTCAACAAGGTATTTCTTCAATGAAGAAGACTGGACAAAATGGGAATTCTCCCATGGGTGAACAACAACTTAATTTATTCTCCGGTGGAAATTTTCTTACTGGAAATTTGCGTCGGACAAGTTGAAACTGAGTTTGGCTTTGATGGATATCCACCACTGGACAATCTTCCTGTGTAATCCGTGGAAAGAGTGTAGTTGTTGTACATTACAGTTTTGGACATGTAATTCGGAGTCACTAGTGTACATAGTTGTCTTTATAGCTGCAAATTGACTTCTGTGAACAAAAAATGGTGTAGTTTCAGCTCGTCGTTCAGTCTTGATGTTGGATTCTTGTCTAGCTGCATCTTTTGATCTGATTCTTGATTCTTGTGGAATTTGACAGCAAGTAATTTGTGTATGATACTTCTGCATGGTATCGCAAAGGCGTACATGTAAAGTTTTGACTTCTATTTAGCTAGGTGAACTTCAGAACTTTAAACGTTCGAGTTATTTGCTAACTGCAATAACCTGGTTTTAATTTCTTCTACTTCACTTTCAGAAGTTGATAATCTTGATGTACAGATTAAATTTGGATTGCCATAATGTGCAAGTCTTTGGGATTCTTTTAGTTGCACTTTCATGCTTTCTTCTTTATATGAGTAGTTGATTTGAAAGGCTAATAAAACTAAAAATGTGTTTTGATCTATTTACTAGTGTTTTGTTTTATTTCTGTTCCTGTGGTAATTTTGATATTGTTGGAAAAAAAGACAATTGCCATGTAGTGATGATTTTGTGGTTTGTCTTTGATCTATTTACTATGATTTTATATATATTTGAAGGGGGAGTGTTGAAGCAATAGTAAAGTCGACTTTGTGTGATCAATAGGTCACCGGTTCGACCGATGGGAGTAGCCACTAGTGCTTGCATTAGAGTACTTACGCCCCTTGAGGTGCGGCCTTTTTCTGGACTTGCTAATTCAGGATGCTTTGTATATCGAGCCACCTTTTGTATCCATATATTGTGGTGTTTCACCATCAATAAGGGAAAGAAGAAAAGACATCAACATTCCTCTAATTAATGTGTTAGTGTGCTAGTAAATAAAAATAGATACTATACTAACTTTGGTTTGGATGATGTTGTAGTCCAATGCTTTTATGTCCAGAAGCCACTGATTTCTTTGATTTCTTGTCTTCTTTGTCCAACCCCAGTATGGATCTCCTCTTTTTCCGACTTTTGATCCCACATGCGTTGCATAGTGAATGCATTCGTAATGATCATATCGTCAAATTTTGAGTACAAATGTCCAAAATCACTGTACACAAATGAGAACTGTTCGTTCATATATGAAACAATCAATCGTTCGTCCATTTTATATGACATAATTTATTCTTTTATGAAACTTGCATCAATGTTCGATTTGAAATCGTAAATTAGATAATACTTCCTCCGTTTCAGAATAAGTGACTTGTTGGGATATTTATTGGTGTTTCAAAATAAGTGATTCATTGAAGTTTTTTTCAAATTTGCCCTTATGATTTGACAACAATTAACTTTTGAAAAGGTATTACAAGGTCAACTTTTTTCTTTTTTTGGGTAAAAATGAAAAGTTGTGTTAAATTTAAGTCTTTAATGTTTTTTTCCTTAATATGTGTGTCAAAATCCAACAATTTATTTATTATGAAACGGAGGAAGTATTACTAACCTTGGGACCAGCAGGTCCATCTCTCCAAAGAGGTGTTTTTGAGGTACCACAATCAACGCAAGTCACTAATAAACATACAGAATAACCAAGAAGGTAGCTAATTCGAAGAATCCCTACTGAATGATTACAACGAGTAAATTTCACAAGCGATTTCACGAGACCCATTAAAGGAAACAACTAAAAATGCCCAAAACAAGCTGAATCACACTTGATTTTGACCTAAATCAAGTAAAAATATTTACAACTAAACACTCGCAACCAAATCAAGAACAATCCCAAATCATAATGAGTTAATTCCACTAGCAATTACTCGACACCCATTTAACTAAACATTACTCGAAAACCACCAAAGGAAATAGCTACAGACACTCAAAAACATGCTGAATCACACTTCATTTTGTCCTTCGATCAAGTTAAAAACACTCAAAACAAAGCTAGAACACACTCGATCTTCTCATAAAGTACTAAGAAGGGCAGCTAGTAATCACTTCGATCCACCATCTTAGATCACAATGAGTAAACTTCCCCAATAATTAAGCAAACCCCATTTAACAAAAGCTAAAATGAGCTTAATCACACTTAATTTTTGAACTTGATCAAGTAAGAAACTTTAAAGCTATATTATTGATCTTGATAGAGTAAGAAAAACAACAATAAGAAAGCAATTACTGGATACCCATTTAAGAAAATGGCTCAAATAACCCAAAACAAGATAAATCACACACGCATTTTTTACCTTAACCAAGTAAACGAAAAAACAAGAATCAAGATAAGGATAACTAGCTAGTGATTCAAACTTACTTTATTATCACTTAGATCCACCATTACATAATCCCAAACTGAATGTGTTAACTAAACAAGCTAAAATGAGATCAATCACACTCAATTTTTTCAATATCTTGAAAGGTCTACTAGGCCACAAGAAGAAAATTGAGCCAAATGAATGATCACAATGGTCAAATTTCACCAGTAATTACCCAAACAAACTGAATCACACTTGATTTTAATATTTGCAAAAAAAAAAACAAGCTTTAAACTCCCCCACCCCACCGCACCCCTTCCACCCTAAAAAAAGCTGGAGAAGAAATCGCAGCATCACCTTATTTTCTCCAAAATGATAGGCACACCGAGAATATCACAAGATAAGGCTGTAAGTTTGTTTTGTTTCAAGTTATTACACTTTTCCTAAAAGGAAATAAATATGGCTTTATCAAATAGTGAAGACTTTACCATTAACACACTGCTGATGCCAGACATTCCCATGTCATAGAACGAAACAAGATAAATGGACTTGCGAGTTGAACTGTGGAGGGAAGACAAATGAATCTTTTAAAAATATGGACGGAAACACTTATTTTCTGAACCAAGGTCTCCATATGAAAAAAAGAAAGTGTACGAGATTATTAAGCTCAACAGTTCAAAATTTATGATAGGAAAAACCTCAAATAAAACAACTATAAGACCTGCTACTGTAGCTTGAAAATGGGCTCTGAATCATAGTAAAACCCTTCTTACTGTAGCTTGTCACAAAAGGAGCTTCATTTCAGCTAAAGCAGCAGGTTCTGGTAATAATAAATCAGAAAAACATGGAGACAAATAGACCGTTCAAATAATAATGTTTCACCATCCAACAACAACAACCACCAGAACACAAATACCAGTCAAACCAAAAGCAGTGGGGACAAAAACTGAGGGAATTTTCTTTCAAAAACAAATCAACTCCAACAGTGCATTACAGGATAAACAAATCCATTAAAGTCTGCTTTCATAATAAGAATGCATTACAGGACTTTGTACTCCTGCTTCACCAGACTTCATAACTTAATACCTACTTCAAGTCGAGCCAAAATAAAAGTATTCATTGTGGGTCATTTCCCAAATTCAGTCAAAATAAACACAGATGCAATTTAATGTTTTGCATCAGCTTTAACCAAAAACAAAATAAAAGCATTCAATGCCTAGAACTAGTCACAACATATTAAATTTGGGTTCTCCCATTAGCCTTTTTAACCTTCAACTTTTTGAGCTTCTTCTCTCTTGTATTTTCCAATTGATTGCTAGTGATAGCTTTTTTCCTTTCCAAGTAAGATTAGAGAGTGAATAAGGCAGAGCTGTAGGCTCACTAACTCCAGCAAGATTACCTCTAAAACCTATCAATCTACTCCCACAAGCGGCTAAAATTCTGGGAGTTTGCCTCACCAACAACCTCGTATCTTCAAGAATAATTTAAGGCCTTAAATCTAGATCACTTTCGAGTTCACTAGCAGGACCAAATGGTTCATACCATTGGTCCTCTCCTTCTTGTGTTGGTTAAGGGGCTGAACTATTAATGTCATACACATCATCTTGAACTTCTTCTTCTTCTTCTTTAGTTCTACCCTTTCTTCTCTTCATTCTTGCCCCTTGTTCATCTTCAACAAACTAAATTAAAATGCATAAAATTAGTTCATGTAAATATTCATAAAATTATTCATTTATATAGATATGCATAAAGGTGATACCTTGCATGTCTTTGCATTATGTGTTACTGAACCGCACTTACTATAAGTCATTCTAGTTCCCTTTCTTGAGTGAGATCATTCTGCTGCTCTTTTAATTGCTGCATCTTTTTCTTTTATTCTTTTGGTTTTTGGTCTTCCAATAGTTTTCACTAAATTTGGTGGATCCACTGCATGTTCTGGCAAAATCTTCCAGAAATTTTCACCTCTTAAAGGCAGCAACTTGGCCTTGTATGTCTTAAAGTAAGCTTCCTTACTATACCACACACTTATCATTTTTTTCATAAGATCAGGTTTCATTGTGTTGTACTCCATAGCCTTGATGGCATGGAATTTCTACAAGTGCATTTCTTCTCCATCAAGTTCACTATGTGCCTATCTTCACTTTCAGGCACTTCTTAACCAATATCTCCATTGAAGTTAACAGGACAAAATTGAGCAATCTTCTCATGGGCAGTGAACAATTCCATTCACTTAGGACTAGAAATTTTCTTCCATTTGCGTACCTCAATTTTCTTCGCTTTCAGTCTATTCATTATCTCGACTCTTATTTCTTCAAGCATCTTCAAGATTGGCTTTCCCCTTAGTTCCAATATCCAAGAGTTGAAGGACTCAGTGAAATTATTATTCACCATCTGATTTTTGCAAACAGTGTCCATATATGCCCTGCACCATCTCACTGGAAATTTAACAAGTCTTTGACAGCTTCCTCTGATAATGCTCCAAGTGCACTTAACTGGTCCTTGAAATCTTCTTCATAGGTACTCCAAGAAGCACACCAAAGCAGTTTTTTCATCTCTCCTAACCTAAACCTCTTCATCCAGTTGGCCTCAACATGCCTAAACACAATACCTATAAAACATAAAAAGTGAATGTTTAGCCAAAAAATACAAAGAGAAAAATATTGCAGCTTCTTGAAGTACCTGTGGTGGGCTAAAAGACGAATATTTTTCACTGCATCAACCAGTCCCTGATCATGTGAAACAAATAAATATACAGTTACATAAGAAACATAAGTGGACAAATTCAAATAAACTAAAATTTACCTTCTGCATGTCGGACATGAAAGTGACACTTTCACCATTTTTCAGTGTCAATGATTTCTCTAGCAATTGTAGAAACCATGTCCAACTCCTTGATGTTTTCTTATCAACTGTAGCCCATGCCAAAGGATAGAAGCAGTTATCACAATCTTTTCCTATAGCCACAAGTAGTTGTCCCTTGCAATGGCCTTTCAAAAAGGTCCCATCCAGTCCAATAAAATGTCTCAATCCTTCTTTCCTTCCCAACTTTAGTGAATTGAAGCATATGTACATTCTAAGAAACTTTATTTTGCCTTGTTCCAATCCATCCTTTGATAAATTAATCACTACATCACTGTTTGTATTACTCAAATCTAATCTCATTTGCGTAAGCCTCTAACTTGTTGTACTCATCTAAGAAATTGCCTTCTATTTTTTGAAGTATCATCCTCTTATTGATTGGGCAGCTTTCCGTAAACCACTTAAAAAGGAATATTTATTATTTGATCCATATCCCGACATAAGAAGTCCAACGGGAGCAATACTTGAAATGGCAATCCATAAAAAAACACCAATACTAAGATCGGCTAGAACAAGGTGATCTAAATTGATCATCCAAGTTTTGTCTCATATCCTTGATTTTGAACTTAGGATTATTCTGCACTTTACCCTGGAAATATTGAGATAAAGAAGATATTGTGGCTCTAGGATTTGTAAATACATCATCAAAAGTGTGCTTTTCAATTAAGGTTTTAACCTTAAATCCTGGACCCTTACTAGTGAAACTAAAATGACAAATGGGCAACCATCCTCACATATATACCTCAGTCTTGTTTGTCACTTTGCTTCACTCTAAGTGGTTTCTTATTTGCAAGGGCATAGAGATCCACAAATCTTTTAGCCTCTTTCTTGTCCTTAAAGGTCATTGAAAGATGAAGTTCTTTGTAATAATCAAGTTTGTCATTCACTTTTCTATTCTGTTGCATCTTAATGGCTTCTAACTCCTCAAAGTTATACTCCTTATAATTTGACTCACCATTATCCATAGAATCAGTTTCTGATTCAGCATCAATACCATATTCACACTCAATAAAGTGTACTTCAGGATGATAGACTAAAGTTAGAGCAGAAACAGATTCTTCAAAATCATCAACAACAAAAAAATGAATCACTTTGAATTGTTCATTTAGTAGTGACTGGAGTATTTTAATACCATCAGACCCTTCAACCAAGAAAAGTTTCTTACATGAACCTTTCACAAGTAGTTGTTTCACAGCCACAAATCCTAAGTTTTTGATATATTCGTCTTCTATCTTATAGTAATCTATCATATCAGAAGCAATATCTCTCCTAGCAACATCATAGTTCACTTCATATACTAGTTGGGGATTTTTAATCCATTTACCCCCATACTGTAACATAAAGTCAACAAGCAAATCTTTCATATTTAGTTGTCTGAAAAAAATACCTAAATCATATTAGAGAGTGGCATCATAAAAGTAAAACTTCAGATTTGTTTACCGGTAAACATAAAGGAAGTGTTTACTGGTGAACTTTGAAACTTAAAAAACAACAAAACATAGAGGACCACATATTTATTACACTTAAAAAATAGAGAAAAAGAAAGCTCTCAACTAGAAGCAAATAATAAACAAAGAAAAAGGAACATTGGGATCACACAAATTACTTGATACAATACATACGTAATCAGATTTAGATAACATAAAACAAACACATTTAATCTCAAATCAATAAAGTATGCACTATAGGGAATTTATACTAAGACGAGCAAACATAGAGGGACCACATATTTTTACCCAAAAATAGAGGAATAAGACCCTTCAACTAGCAACACAGTAATAAAAAATGAAAAAAGAGGCATTAGGACCACAAAAATCAAATTTGAATAATATAAAACAACACAAATAAATATTGTAAACTAATGTTGAGTTTTATAAGGTTAGGTGGGTAACAAATGATAGCTTCAAATTTGCAAGAAACTATGTTATTTATCATTTATAGATAAAGAAAATCCTATTTCTAGACGTGATAGATGTCATATAATAAAATAGGACCACAATATACAAGACAAAATTCTCAAAGGAATAGAAAACTCTTACTCATATTCATATCCCAATCACTCTGACCCAAAATTACATAAATACTACTAAATTTAATATGATCAAATAGTACCAAAATATACTAAGACAAATTTTGTTAAAGAATACAAAATCATATTATACCATGCCCGAACCTTTAAGACCAAAATCAAATTGTATGCAAGATTTCAGAAGTTTGCTATTAGCAAAACATGCAAGAATTCGAGATTTCAACACCTAACTTCAAAAATCTATAACCTAATAGCAAAATTTCAAAAGGAAAAAGAACTCACAAGCAAAGCTCGCAGTTGCCACATAAGATCTACGAATCCAACAAGCGATTTATACCATAAGCAGTCGTGGGGAACCTTAGAATATGATAATCGATCTTTCCCTTTCGAATGAATTCAAATAGCAGCAGCGGTGAACCCTAGAATGAAAATTTTCTTCCAGGGAAGAAAGAATAAGGCACAGAGAAAGACCCGATTCTTTTACCTTTGTTATTTCACTTTGGTCGGGTTATTTTAATTATCTGGGAATATCCCTGATGGCATTTTCCATTTACCTAGATTACAAATACTTTAACCTAGGGAGTAACTTGTATCTCACAGGGAATTTGCCAAAAACTCAATGGAATAGTAGCAACTATTTAAGGGAATTAGATCTTTCTTTGTCCGGTTTTTCTGGGATTATACCATACTCAATTGGTCATCTTAAATCTTTAAGTTTTTTAGATCTATCAGGCTGCTACTTCTCTGGAAACATTCCTCCAACTATTGGGGATCTCACAAAGCTCACTACTTTGCGACTCTTTTCGAACAATTTCAGTGGTCCACTGCATTCAACAATCTCAAATCTTGTGCAACTTGTTGAGTTTGAAATCTCATCTAACAACCTTACCGGCAACATTCCAAATATTTTCGGTAACTTTACCAATCTCAAATCTTTATCCCTATCATATAACCTCTTTACAGGGCTTTTTCCATCCTCAGTTACAAACCTGACAAAGCTGGAGAGTTTAGAGATGTCAAATTGTTCTATAACTGGTCCTATTCCTTCTATCGCTACCGGATTTCCCAATCTCATCTTGCTCTTCCTAGCAGATAACTCGCTTGGCGGAGAAATACCATCTTGGATATTTGATCTTTCTTCCTTAAAGTACTTAGTTTTGAGAGGCAATCAACTTACTGGTCAACTTAAGGAATTTAAATACTACTTGCTAGAAGTTGTTGATGTGGGTGAGAACAAGCTACATGGACCTATTCCCACAACATTTTCTAAACTAATGAACTTGACAACACTAGATCTTTCTACGAACAGCCTTTCAGGAAGTCTAGATATTGGTATATTTTCAAACTGCAAACAACTTAGACGACTTGGTCTTTCTTTTAACAATCTGTCTGTGTTTTCCAGCCAAAAAGATGTGACCTTGCCAAATTCTATTGGAAGTTTGTATGTATCTTCTTGCAACATCAGGGAATTAAATTTCCTACGAGCTGTGAAAAACATTGGTAATTTAGATCTTTCCAACAATAAGATGTATGGAAAAATTCCTGATTGGGCATGCTCTAATTGGCAAGGGTCAGTGTCTTATTTGAATCTTTCAAGCAACTTTCTAACGGTTATTGACCCGCTTCATCACTTCAAGGAACTTGTTTATCTTGATATTAAATCTAACTTGATTCAAGGAGAACTACCTGCTCCACTTCCCAATATGTTCCTCTTCGTAGTCTCAAACAATAACTTTACAGGGAAGTTACCTTCATCCTTATGCAAAATGAGTTCCCTTGTGATTCTTGATTTGTCTAATAACAGCCTGAGTGGAATAATTCCAAAATGTTTGGTAAACATGAGCACGAGTCTCTCAGTGTTGGACCTGCACAACAATCATTTTAGTGGGACAATTCCAAATAATTTTGGTTAGGGAAGTACTCTGAGAAGTTTCAATTTGCGGAAAAATAAACTAAAAGGAATGTTGCCAAGAAAACTGGCGAACTGCAAAGCGCTGGAAGTAGTTGATCTTGCAGAAAACTTGTTGAATGATACATTTCCCAAATGGTTGGGATCACTTCCTAGGCTGCAAGGTCTTAGTTTGAGATCCAATGGGTTACATGGCCCGATTACCACTTCACGAAACCAAGTCTTATTCTCAAAGCTGAAAATCCTTGATCTCTCTTATAATGACTTCACTGGAAATCTATCAGAAAGGTTTTTCAACAACTTGAAATCCATGATAATAGTAGATCGAAGAGGAACAGGAAATCCTTTAAGGTATATTGGACGAATTCAATATCATGATTCCTTGACATTGGCTATAAAAGGGAAGCAGATTGAACTTGTGAGGATTCTTTCTATCTTCACAACCATTGATTTCTCAAATAACAAATTTAAAGGTGATGTACCAAAATCCATTGGCAATCCAGCTTCACTCCGTGGGCTGAATTTGTCCCATAACAGTCTTATTGGACCTATTCGTCAGTCCTTTGGAAATTTATCTGTTCTTGAGTCGTTAGATCTATCATGGAACCACCTGTCGGGGAACATTCTTCAACAACTTGCTTCTCTGAAATCTCTTGCTGTCCTGAATCTCTCATAGAACCACCTGATTGGACGCATACCCAGAGGTCCAGAGCTTGATACATTTGAAAATGATGCATATTCAAGAAATGCTGGATTATGTGGATTTCCTTTGTCTTAAGAAACTGCGGAGATGATGGGATGTCATTTTCTTAACAGGGAGACCAAAATGGTTTTTGAGAATTTTCAACCAGCAGGTGTACATGATCATTATGAAAATTGAGGTGCATAGGAAACGTCAAAAGAGAAGAGGGGTGAAGAAATAGCACAAGTCCCTTCTGGTTTTTGTATAGATAATTCATGCATTATTTCCTGCAGCATGTACAATAAGATTACCTGAGTAAACTGATTTCCATTGATAATACCGCTCTGAACTGTATACAAGTTGCACCTCTATTCTATGCCCTATTGTGTATATGTTGGGTTCATAGAAGTGTGAATGGAAAATGGAGAAAAAATGGTGGAGAAGAAGAGACACCAATTTGGAAAGTGTACTCCCAAAATTGGAAAGTTCACTAATTCTCCCACATTGGTGGGAGAAGGGAACTTTGGAGTGTTTATAATGATGAATACTTACTTCACATGATAAGTGAGGCAAGAAATAAGAGATGGCTTGTGCTATCGTCGCTTGGCTCCGGCTTCGGCTCCAAAAAAGGATTGATGAGATCTATTCTTTCGTACAAACTTTATTTGACGAAATCTGATCAATACTCCATTTATATGCATGCAGTAACAGTAACAGATGCAATGTTTCGACAGAACTGATGCACTATTTCGACTGAACTGATTCGCTATTTATGAATTGATGCGCTTGTTTCTTTTCGACTGAACTGATATACTGTTTCTATTTCGACTGAACAGATGCAATTCTTCAATGAAGTGATGCACTGTTTGGTGAAATGGTATACTGCTTCAGCAAAAATGCTGCAGACATGCATTTTCAGAAACATCACACCATTTAAGTGAACCAATGTCACCTTTTCGAAGAGGCATCTGCTAGGATATATAAACCTGTTTTCCTTCACAGGTTTTTGATATGAAATTTTCAGAATAAAAACTCTCTTCTTTCCTTTACAAATATTTTGTGTGATCAATCAAAACGTTTTGTGCGTTCGAAGAATCCGCCTATTTGAGGTACCGCTATAGTCGGATTGAAGGTCATTTTATCCTGTGAGGAGGATTCCATAACTTTGGCTACAGTGAGGGGAATTATTCCTTAAGAAAAGTCTGTGAATTCGAACGACTTGGGCTTATTCATTTCTGTTTCATCTATCTTCTGAAAAATAAAATACACCTCTTGGAAAGATCATTTTGATCTTGTGTTGAGGATATTTGATATACTTCATTGTGTTCTTGTTTATATATTTGAACTTTAGTTGAAGTTGTTGTTTCTACTATACAGATTCTGCGTACCCGTAGAAGAAATATAAGAGTAAATGGCTCTAATATTTTACTATTACCTTGTTGACTTTTTCGTTCAAAATTTATATGTGCCTGAAAGTTAAAAGTGATCTTTCCTTACCAAATTAGGAGTATCAAAAATTGGGTCGAGATATACATGGGGATAATTCTCTCTACATATAAATGTAGTGAGTTACACATTTTATAGCGGAGTATCAAAAAATTGGGTCGAGATATATATGGAGATAATTCTCATATAAATGTTGTGAATTACACATTTTACAGCGGAGATTTGGCGTATCAGATGAGCAACCATCATTTTACTAAGAAAGGGAGAAAAAGTATATGGCATATCTTCAAGTGAAAAAGCACAACTTGGAAAAATTCACAGAAAACTTAATCAAGGTTGTCAGGGACGATTGAAAGTAAAAAAAAAAATGCTATTGCCGGGTGTGTGTGCGGATATTGGATTTCAAACTTGTGGGTTGTCACTAAAATAAATTAATACATAATAATATAATTAAAAAAATAACACCTCAGCATGAATCAATCCCATGGGGGATCATGCGAATAAGCAATTTAAGGATCCATTTCATGTCATCAAGCCAACATTCTTTTTGTTTATGTGTTCTCATCTATAATATTTTATGAAAAAAAAAAATTGGCCACAAAAAATTGGCCCAAATTTGGCCACAATAATAATAATAATAAAAAATTCTATTTACACTATAAACTAGTTAGTTTTTAGATATTTTTGCCCTTTTCATCCTAAATTTGAGTTTCTAACATTAGTTTATTTAAGGAACTATTTTCCAATACATTGAAAACTACCCCAATACATGGGAATGGACAATTTATGTATTCTATTTTAACTATTTAATTTTTTAATTAGCAATTACATAATTAAATAATTATCAAATGTAGTAGTATGTAATTAAGAAAACAAATATTAATTAGTACAAATTTACTTATTAATTGTTAGTTTTTTTTCTTTTTTATGTTTGAAGTTATTTAATTTTAGTTCAACTTTTAATTATGTATAGTTTATACTTTGTACATATTTTGAGAAATCTAATTAGGTTATTTTATTTATTTTTTTATCTAGTTCGATTTTATGATTTTTTTTTTTTAATGAATACGAAAATTAGTGTATGAAAATAGAGTTTTAAAAATGAATTCCCTAAATAGTTACCCAAGTTTTGAAAAATTTCTTCAAATATCACTTATGTTTCATTTAGGATGACAATATCACTCAACTATCACTTTTTTCCTAAAAAAATACTAAACACCTCAAAAGTCTTCTTATCTCTTAGTTGGCATGTCATGTCATTAAAATCTTTTAAAAACAAAATACTAAACCTATTTAACTCATCAAACTCATTTAATCAAACTATAATTCTATTTTATTTATTTTTTTTAAAAAAATGCATTAGTTTATTAAAAAGAAATTTTTATACTTAGAAAAACTTTATCGGTACTAAAACTTGACATATATATTTTCAAAAGTTATTTTTCTGAATGGTCACTCATACTTTTTGAATTCCCTACAAAAATTATTTTTATCTTTTTAGAGATAATAATATGACGCAGCTATCATTATTATCCTAAAAAAAAAAAAAATCTCATACGTCTCTTTCTCTTTTAATTGGAAGGTCATGTTATTAAATTATTTTTGTAATAATAGACTTATTTAAATCATCAAACTTATTTAGTCAAAACTATATTCTTATTATTTTTTTTAAAAGAAATATATTAATTTATTAAGAAGATTTTTTTATGCTTTGAAATCTTTTATCATTACTTAAACTTTCAGTTTTTTCTAAAGTTATTTTCTCTTATTGTTATCAATGTTTTTGGAGTCGCTTATAAAAATCACTCTTTGTGTTTGCTAAGACAATAATGTCACTCAGTTATTAATATTTTTTCTCAAAAAATTACTAAATACCTCAAAAGTTCCCTCCTCTTCTAATTAGCATGTCATACCAATAAACCATCATTTTAAAAGAAATAATAAACATATTAACTCAGCAAACTCATTTAATCAAAATAATAATTTTATCTCATTTAAAAAAATATATTAATTTATTAAGAAGAAATTCTCATACTATTTTCCTAGATGATCATTCAGTTTTTATATATAATTGCCTACAAAGATCAGTTGTTTTCTAAAGAAAATTATGTCACTAAAGTAAATAAGTTATCTAAAGATTTTAAGTTTCATGTAAAATAATAAGGTAAAGATTAAGTTTTGGTAAAAAATTCCTAAATAGGAAAATTAAACTAATGCATTTTTTTTTAAAAAAGAATAAAGTTATAATTTTGAGTAAAGGAGTTTGATGAATTAAATGACTTATTATTTAAAAAATGTGATTTAATGGTATGGCATGCCAACTAACAGGGGGCTTTGAGCTAAAAGTGACAAAAGAGTTTGAAAATGAGGTGTAGGTGACACAAGTCTTAATAATTGAGTGGAGGTGACAATTACTTTATTATGGATTGAGAAAGTTTGGTAAGTTTAAGAATAACCCATAAGTTTTTAAATTTATACTTTGATCAAAATATTTACCTAATATAACGAGAAACGGAGGGAAAAAAGGTGCATTTCTCTCTTTTCTCATCCATTGTTGTTTTCTCTCTCTTAGCGATTTTTGTTGTTCATTGTTGTTGTTACTTTATTCATCATCTTCTGCTTCATTATCATCATCTTCTACTTCATTATCATATTCATCTTCTTTTGTTGACCATTATTGTTATTGTTGTTACCGCTACTGTTGTTATTTGATCAATTTCTTAGGTCAAATTTTATTTCGTACATCACTTTCCACTTTGGCATTACTTTATAGGAGACTTTGGTAAGTCAAATTATGATTTTTAGCTGAATTTATCATCTGGGTAACTGCTATTGTGCTATTTTTTCAACAATAACACGCGAACATGAATGTAACATAAGAGCCATCTGTTAAAACAGATCAATCATCTATTGCGCGAGATGAAACATCTGTTTCAATGGAAGACTCATATGTTGGATTCATGTTTATGGTTTTATAGTACCGTAACATGAATCGAACAGATGGGTCATCTGTTGTAACATATGACAAATATGTTGTATCAGATTAGTTATCTGGTACAACATGATAAACAACTGTTGCAACAGATTAGTAACCTGTTGCAACAAAACCTAAACTCGATTCTAACAGACGTGTCGTCTGTTGCAACAGGATAAATATTTGTTGCAACAGATTAGTAACCTGTTGCAATAGAACCTGAACTCGATTCTAATAAACGCGACGTTTGTTGCAACAAGTAAGTCCTCTATCGCAATAGGTTAATTATCTATTACAATATGTCACTCATCTATTGAAATCAGCTTCAAAGGTGCCTTAGTACTGTAACATCTATCCCTACAGGCGCTTCATCTGTTGCAACAGATATATAGCTTGTTGCAACATATGATTCACTTGTTACAACAGATGACTCGTCTGTTAAAATCAACTTCAGGAGCGTAACATGAATCCCAGTAGGTAAGTAATCTGTTGCGACTGATCACTTACCTATTGCAACTTATTTTTCACCTGTTGTAACAGATTACTCATCTGTTGGGATTCATGTACGACACTATGAAATCATTATTAACTTTTTTTAATAAATGACTTTATTTAGGTACTACTAATGGAGGGATCAATAACAATAGGGGTGGATTGTCACGGTCAATGAATCGAGAAGAGAAATCGATATGTATGGCATTGAAAGGAGGGTGAAATGCTAGAGAAGGTAACTATGACAGTCGAAAGTGATGTTTCGAATGATATTTACTGAACTTAATCATCAGCTATTGTGGACTGAATTATCAACCAGAAGAACTTGTCATCATCTACATGCACAGCTCCTTTGAAAATCAGAGGGTACTACCTTTCAAGATAACCTATCAGGTTCGATTGCATGCTTATCTATGTGATTCATTCAGGCCGGTGTTAAGGGTGTACATGGTTGAAAAGACGAGAGAGAATAAAACCCAGAATGTAGAAGAAGAACTACAACAAGACTACTTTGATGATAGGTTGGATGATCTAGACATGAATATTCCAGATGATGGTCAAACACCTACGCCCGTTGATGCGACCAATACGGTGGGCAGTTCTTCTCGATCGACACAGTTTGGTAATCTTCAAGACGATGGGATCGGCTTTTTCAATGGAATAACATTCAAGGACAAAAAAGAACTATCTACCACTTTGTTTATTTCTTGCTTGAAAAAAGATTTTAGAATAAATAAGGTGATTAATTCGAGCAGTGTCTTTTGCTACAAACATGCTAATCCAAACTAAAAGTGGTGGTTGAGAGAGGTGAAGTACATAAGTTCTGATAGATTCGTCATTCATAAACATGAAAAGTATCACACATATGGTTCAGAACACATCTCGGGACAAAATCCTCATGCCACGCCAAAGGTCCTCGGTGAATATTTCAAGAATAGTTTCCTCGATGGTAAAGGCCCTTCTACAAGGGTTATAGCCAATCAACTCCTTACAAAATTTGGTATCCTGGTCAGTTATTGGAAGATATATATGGCCATGGGGATTGAAAAGGACTTGGTTAAGGGGACACACGAGCATGGGTATGCAGTCCTGGATGCCTACCGTTACATGCTTGAGTCCACCAATCCCAAAAGTAAGACAGTGTTGCATTTTGATGAAAATGAAAGGTTCATGTACTTTTTTGTATCCTATGGTGCTTGGATTCAAGGTTTTCGACATTTGAGAAAAGGCATAGCCGTCGACGGTACCTTCTTGAGGAGCAGGTATAATGGAGTTCTACTAGCGGCGGTGACGCAGGATGCAGAGAATCACATCTTTCCTGTCATTTTTTGTGCAGCAAAAAAGAAATGTGATGCCTCTTATGGATTTTTTTTCAACAACTGCAAAGATACGTCTAAGATACCGAAGAGTTATGTTTTGTTTCGGATAGGCATTCAAGTATTCCAAAGATGAGTTCAATTTTCTTCACTTCAGCTTACTTTGGTTGTTGCATCAGGCATCTTGGAGAGAATATTCGGACCAACTTTCATAATGAAGGGTCGTGACCCTTTTTTATAGAGCAACTAAAGCATATAGTAGAGAGGAGTTTTTAGACCATTGCAATCAAATAGCGGATATGAATCCCCAGGCAGCAGAACATCTCATACATGTCAGTTTCAAGAGATGGATCCGAGCATTTTGTCTGGCAAATAGGTACGTTCTTATGAATTTAATGTCTCGTTTGAGTTACAAATTTAGTATGATGTCGTACTAAGTGACTCTTTTGTACAGGTACAATATTATGACGTCAAACATAGCTGAATCAATGAATTCATTATTTGGCGATGAAAGAGAATTTCCCATCAAGGCTCTATTTGAAAAAATAAACAAGAAGTATGACCAATTTTTTAACGAAAGACGTGTGCAGTTTGAGGATACGGGAACCCCATTTGTTCTAGAAATGAAAAAAATAATATCAACGACCATCAGTCTAGGGAATAGGTTATTATCTCATCAAATAACAGATCATAAATTTAGTATCACCGGTGATGGTGATGTTGCCACGGTCGATCTTCAAACAAGATCTTGTACATGCAGAGCTTTTAACTTGGACAAATACCCTGTCCACATGCTATGACAGCGCTTTGAGCTCAATACGTTTCAAAATATGGACCTAAAATTTATGATCACTCCTATTCATATTATTCGGTGGGAAAATATACAATGGCATATCGTGGACATATTACTCCGGTGCCTCCCGAAGAATCTTGGATTGTTCTTGTAGAGCTTTTGGTGAGATTAATACCTCCTCCATATATTGACCCAAGCACTATAAAACCAAGAATAAAGCCATCTAAGAGGAGGCGTGGAGTCGGAGAATCATTTCCATTAAGAAGAAACAAGTGCTCTGTATGTAAGTGTGCTGGCCACAAAAGAACTACATGCCCGAATCGTAATCCACCATGATCGTTGTAATTGCAAAAACTTGTGTTGTTGTTTATTATGTACTTTTAAATAATTAACTCATTGTTGTGAACATAATGTTATCATTAATTACATATAAAATATCTTTTTTAATAACTCGTGCATTAATAAAAAGAGGCAAAACATGAACTAAATTTAGCAGACCACAATCATTATCAACAGAATACCCATCTGTTGCAACAGAGGGACATTAGCTGGAAGAACACAATACAGTTCTTCATCAAACTGGAATGTTTTCCTCCAACGGATGATAAATCTGTCGCAACAGATGGATAATCTGTTGACAGAAACCCAACCGATGACCAATCTGTTCCAACACATGGTTCATTTGCTGAAAAAACTCAAAAGCCTAATTTTCTATTGCCACAGGATTCAAAATTGCTCTTTACCTCCAACCGTCGACATGTTAACATGTATGTTTAGAAGAAGAAATAGACAGAATGAAAATTAAATAAGAATTAAAAAACCAAAGTCAACTAAAAATAAATTTTTCATTAAATAAAAAATAAAAACACATTAGGTATAGATCCGATATAGAAAAATTAAAATACACATGCTAAAAGAATAAAACACATTCTAATTATTATTATTATCATCAGCATCATTATTATTGCCAGCCGACCAATCAACCGGCAGTAGAAGGGCCCTCATTAGCCTCTGCATCTCTCTGAACATCCTTTCTCTCATGGAGACCAACTTGCTCTACAGGTCGTTAACCTGCCTCTGAAGTTCCCGCACGGTGTCGCAAAAAATAACAATGTCCCAAACAGGATCAGCCTAACAAAAAATGCAAACACAAAAGTAAAGAAAAGAGTCTGAATATAATACAACATAACCAACTGGCAGATTTACACAGAAAAAAAACTTACCTCAATGAGAAAGGAATATGCTCTTTGAATAGAAGTGGTTGAAGATGTAATACGAAAAGAAAAAATGTAAGAAATAAATAAAAGTGGAGTAGAATGAAGATTAAAGAGGGATCTATATATAGAGGATTGAATCTGAATGTTTTAGGATAAAATGCATGACTGTTCAACTCCATTGTATTAATTACATTCAAACTGCTGGCTTTTTGTTTTCTGTGAAAAGTCGCAACTTTTTCTTTACAGTCAAACTTCTCACCTTTTCAAAATTGTTTGAGACGTAATAATAGCCGTCACTATTGAGCTATTGCAACAGATCGTCCATCTGTCACAACAAATAACCCACTGTCGCAGCAGATTTTCCATCTGTTGCAATAAATGGTCTGTATGTGCAACAGATGAGACATCTGCTGTAATATATGGATTATTTGTTGTGAAAGATAGACCATATATTGGAGAAGATGTTTTGATTTCTTCTAATAGTTGATTCATCAGTTGCAACAGATGAGGAATTTAATTCTCCAACTATTTTGAATGTGTTAGACAAAAAGTCATAACTATTCACCTCTTTTTTAATAGCCATCATATGAATAAACATTGTCTGACATTGACGGGGTAGGAAAAATAAGGTGCGTACAAATGAATAGATCCACTTTCATGAGTGGGAGTTACATATTATTAATCAGGCTATCGTGACTAATAAGGCCGAAGGGTTCCAAGACGGTGGTGTCTATAGCCTATTCCAATTTAATAATGATTTTTCTCATGTTTATGTGTCAATTTGGAGAAGGGTTCAAGTTTTTAGCAGCAGTGTAAATATCTAATAGTGATTGTATCGGTTTTAATGGTACAATGGACTTTTTAAAGGCCTCCCAAGCCTCAAACTGCAGCAAATAAGAACGGAAAACCAATAGAAAGTCCCCTGGTTCAAATTTATATAGATGGGTTGCTTGAGGAGAACATTATACAACAGAAGGTGCTTGGGAGAATACCTATGCAGGAAGGAGGAGGTGGAGAAGACCATATATCATCTCAGACCTTGTTTAAGAGGAAACACAGGGAAGCAAGTAAGGAACTTCTAGCAAATCTGGCCAATGAAATTGACTTGAGAGATGAAAAAACTGAATGAGCTTCAAATGTGGAAGTGTATCCAAATATTAAAATTCGTCAGCCGTTCTTGAAAAAGAAAAATGCTCAAGAGGACTGGAGCTGGACACTTAGCTAGGGATTGAAACTAGCGAGCGTGGCCTCAATGAAGACCCACAAAGTGCAAGACCAGAACTCTAAGGAAGTAGCTTGGCAAGCACAAATGATTGGTAAGATTTTCAGTAAAGAATGAAACCTGAACAAACAACTCCTTATGTAAAAATAAGAGAAGCCAAGGCGTTAATTTCTGAAGTCTAACTTGCATCTCATGCCTTCTGTTTGTGGTTCTGATCAGGTCAATAGCGGTAGAAACAAGAAGGTCTAAAGTTGGGTAGAAATCCCATGCCTTGTTGTTTCCACAACCTTTGACCTGACCAGAGCCATAAACAAAAGGCATGGGATGCAAGTTTAACTTCAGAAATCACCACTTTGGCTTGATCCCTTATTTTTACTTCAGGAGTTGTTGGATCAGGTTTCAATCATGACAGACAATCTTACCATCATCGGTGCTCGCAAAACTGCAGCCTTAGAGTTTTGGTCCTGCATTTTGTAGGTCTTCAATCAGGCCACGCTAGCTAGTTGTATTCCTCGAACAAAGCGCATAACTCCAGTACACTTTAGCATTGTTCTTTTTAAAATGGACTGATGGATTTTCATTTTTGGATACACGTTCACATTTGCAGCTCATTCAATTTTTTCATTTTTCATGTCAATTTCATCTTCCAGTTTTGCTACGGTTTTCTTCCTATCCTGTGTTTCTTCTTAAATAAGGTCTGAGTTAATATATGGTCTTCTCCACCTCCCCCTTCTCGTACAGGTATTCTTCCAACCATCTTCTGCTGTATAATAGTCTCCTCGAACAACCCATCCATATAAATTTGGACCAGGGAAATTTCTATTGGTTTTCCATTCTTGTTTGTTGTAGTGCGAGGCTTTGGAGGCCTTTTAAAAGTCCATTTAACCCTTAAAATCAGTCCAATCACTATTTTAATGTTTACACAGCCACCAAAAATTTGAACCCTTCTCCAAACTTGACACATAAACATTAGTAAAATCTTCAATAAATCGTAACAGGGTATTGACACCGCCTACTTGGTCCCGCAGCCTTACCAGATCAAACCTAACAATCTTAGCTGTAAAATGTCATATCTTGTTTGAAAGATTAACGCCTAATAGGTAAAGAACCTATATTCACAAAATCAGTGTACTGCATGTGTGTTCCAGATAGGTTGATCAATAATACATACCTCCCAAATATGAAGTGGTTCCATCTGCAAGCAGCTTATTCCTCCGAACCCATCTTTACTCTAGCATTTAATGCTGGTTGGGCAAAAGTTTATCCTATTTCACTTTCTTTAATCTGCAAATAAGAGAAAAAAATTGATGTCAAACAAGAGAAGAATAAAAAGAACATTATAAAAGGGTAACACAAAATTGAATGAATCAACAGATGACTCGTCTGATGCAATAGATTCTCCATCCATTCAACAGATGAGTCATCCGTTGCAACAAGCGACGCATTTGTGGCAACAGATGAATGACATGTTGCAACAGATGGATCATCTGTTGGAATAAATCAACACAACCTTGCTACTAGTTTGATTTCTTCAAAAAGTTGCTCCGTCTATTCCAACAGTTGAGGAAACTGTTGCAACATCAACAACAAAGAAACAACATCATATGTTCCAACACCATCAACAACACAAACACCACATGTTCCAACAACACCAACACCCATTTATCAATAAATAGAAAATGGTAATGGGTAAATCAATAATAACAGCAGATGTAAATATCTAATTTAAATAACATACAAGGAAAAGGATGAGAAGTAAAGAGCAATAGTGAACCATACCTGTTTCAAAAAAGCAAAGAGATCAGAACACTCATTTCAGTCGAGCAAAGATATTAGGGAGATCGGTTGAGATCTGAAAGGGTCCTCAAGAGAAAAAAGAGAGAAAAGAAATGGAAAAGGATGTGGTTTTGATCACCTTAAAGAGAAGAGAGAGAATTCTAAATCAGAATAAAAAAGAGAGATGAGTTGTGTTAATTTATGGCTGAAGGAGAGAGAATTATAGAGATGGGTTTTATATATTCATTAATAACTTTTAAGGGGTACGAGGAGATGGTGACATTGAAAATACAAGATAAGACTACTCAAGGAGGAGATATTTGAGTTATCCAAGTAATATTTTTTACCGCCTTAGTATTTTATCTTTTTTATCTCGGATAGGAAATTAGGAAATTGCTTTAAAATAAAAAAAAATCTTAAAACATATAAGTCATACTTTGCAACAGATTACAATTTCTGTTTGAAAATTTCCAACGGCTCAGTCATTTGTAGCAACATATAGTAACGCCTAT
Organism: Capsicum pubescens; assembly: GCA_030864215.1. Lineage (NCBI taxonomy): Eukaryota > Viridiplantae > Streptophyta > Magnoliopsida > Solanales > Solanaceae > Capsicum > Capsicum pubescens. Next base: position 187,381,989 of record CM061548.1, read on the forward strand.
TTGATAATTTACAACAGATAGTTAATCTGTTGCAACAGATGATTTAATCTATTTGATAAATTCCAACAGATAAGTCATCTGTTGCAACAGGTTGAACATTTTTTTTTATACAATTTTAATTGAGTTTATATGTTCAACTACAATTTCCATTGATTTAGCTAGAACTAGGGGTGAGTTCATGGGGTCAACTATAACTTTAATTGAGTCTTTTAGAAATTGCATGATGTTGGTATTGCGTTCCTCCCGACCTGATTCATCGATCGATCACTCCAAGTTGAAACGATTCTTATTAACTCATTATCAAGCTAATACCTAAATTGATTAATCTTAAACTAGAGGTGAATTCATTGGGTCAACTACAACTTCAATTGAGTTTTTTGGCGATTGCATGATATTGGTATTGCGTTTCTCCCCAGTCACAGAGTCCTCGATCGATCACTCTGAGTTGAAGTGAATCTTATTACCTTATTTTCAAGCTAATACCTAAATTGCTTTAAAATAATAATAAAAAAAGATTTTAAAACATATAGGTCATACTTTCCAGCAGATGACAGTTTCTATTTGGAAATTTCCAACGGCTCGATCATCTGATGCAACAGATGGCAGCACCTATTTGATAATTTACAACAGATGGGTAATCTGTTGCAACAGATGACTTAATCTGTTGCAACAGATGACTTAATCTGTTTGATAAATTCCAACAGATAAGTCATCTATTACAACATCTTGAATATTTGTCTTTATACAATTTTAATTAAGTTTATATGTTCAACTAATACCTTAATTGATTAATCTAGGACTAGGGTTGAGTTCTCATAAGCTCAACTATAACTTTAATTGAGTCTTTTGGCAATTGCATGATGAGACGGTATTGTGTTTCTCCCGACCAGAGTTGTCGATCGATCACTCTGAGTTGAAGTGATTCTTATTACCTAATATATTCAACTAATACCTTAATTGATTAATCTAGGACTAAGGGTGAGTTCTTATAGGTTCAACTACAACTTTAATTGAGTCTTTTGGCAATTGCATGATGAGACGGTATTGCTCTCCTCTAGAGTCGTCGATCAATCAATCTGAGTTGAAGCGATTCTTATTACCTTATATGTTAAACTAATACCTTAATTTATTAATTTAGGACTAAGGGTGAGTTCTCATAGGGTCAACTACAACTTCAATTGATTCTTTTGGAAATTACATGATGATTGCGTTCCTCTCGATCAGAGTCATCGATCGATCACTATGAGTTGAAGCAATTCTTATTACCTAATATATTCAACTAATACCTTAATTAATTAATCTAAGACTAGGGGTGAGTTTTTATAAGTTCAACTACAACTTCAATTTAGTCTTTTGGTAATTGCATGATGAGACGGTATTGCATTCTTCCCGACCAAAGTCGTCGATTGATCACTCTGAGTTAAAGTGATTCTTATTACCTTATATGTTTAAATAATACCTTAATTGATTAATCTAGGACTAAGGGTGAGTTCTCATAAGGTCAACTACAACTTTAATTGAGTCTTTTGGCAATTGCAAGATGAGACGGTGTTGCGCTTCTCCCGAACAGAGTCGCCGATCGATCACTCTGAGTTGAAGCAATTCTTATTACATAATATATTCAAATAATACCTTAATTGATTAATCTATGACTAGGGGTGAGTTCTCATAGGTTCAACTACAACTTCAATTGAGTTTTTTGGCAATTGCATGATGAGACGGTATTGCGTTCCTCCCGACCAGAGTCGTTAATCGATCACTCTGAGTTGAAGCGATTCTTATTACCTTATATATTCAACTAATACCTTAATTGATTAATCTAGGACTAGGGGTGAGTTCTTATAGGGTCAACTACAACTTCAATTGAGTCTTTTGGCAATTGCATGATGAGACGGTATTGTGTTCCCCCCGACCAGAGTCGTCGATCGATCACTCTGAGTTGAAGCAATTCTTATTACCTAATATGTTCAACTAATACCTTAATTGCTTTAAAATAAATTAAAAAAATCTTAAAATATATAAGTCAGACTTTGCAATAGATGACAATTTCTATTTGAAAAATTCCAATGGCTCAGTCATATGTCTAAGCAGATGGCAACGCCTATTTGATAATTTACAACAGATAGTTAATCTGTTGCAACAAATGTATATATCTGTTTAATAAATTCCAACAACTAAGTCGTCTATTGCAATAGGTTGAACATTTGTTTTTATACAATTTTAATCCAGTTCATATGTTCAACAAATACCTAAATTGATTAATCTAGGACTAGGGGTCAATTCAGAGGGTCAACTACAACTTCAATATCGTCTTTTCGTAATTGCATGATGAGACAGTTAAAAATTACGCATATCTTTTAAAATTTTAAAAAATAATTAAGATCAATTCGGACCAAATTAACATTTTTAAAACTTGTCATTATTTTCCAAAATACAAATCAACCCATACAAATCATCCATTTGCGAGAAAAATATTTCATCATTTCAAATCTCGAGTTCTCTCTCTTTTCTCTCTCTCAACAATACAGACAACAACTACTCTACAAATTGCTCAACCCTTCACAACAGATTAATTTTTTTCTCATTTTCGACTACATAGGTGTTATTTTTGACTTCATTCTTGCTTGTATTAGTCGTTTTCTCTGTCTTCATAGGTAACAGAGTTCGAGAAGAGTTCTATATTTAATATTTTTTCTAAAAATTAGGGCTTTTAAGTTAATGATGAAAAATAAGACTTTTAGTTGTATTGTCTTCGAGAATGGATTTACAATTTTGAGTTTTGATGGTAAGATCGTAGGAAGAACATTCTCACAGGATAACGATCAATACTGAAGGTTTTGACCAACTCTTCGGTGGCAGGGCTGTTAGCATTTAGATCATCTCTTTTGAAATATTTCTCCTCCCCGTGTTCATTTTATTCTGCTCCTGATTAAGATAACGCTTGTAAAGCAAGCTCATAGAGTGGTGGATGTAGCCTAGCTGCTTCACTTGTTTCTTTATTTGGACTTTTGGGAGCCATATAATAAAAAAATAACAGGAATATAAAATAGATTATAATTGAATAATGCATTGTTAAAAAAGGATAATAGTATATCTAACATGTATAACAATAAACTAACAGTTCCAGTAGATCACATATCTGTTGCACCGGGTAGGTTATCTGTTGATACTTATAGTCAACCTATTGCAACGGATGAGTAATCCATTGTAAACAATAAAAGATAGATCACTCATTTGTTGCACCAGGTAGGCCATCTGTTGCAACTTATAACCAAACTGTTGCAGCGGATGAGTAATCCATTGGAAAGAATAAAAATAGATCACTCATTTGTTGTACCAGGTAGGTTATCTATTGCAACTTATAACCAACCTGTTGCAGCGGATGAGTAATTTGTTGAAAATAATAAAAACAGATCACTCATCTGTTGTACCAGGTAGTTTATCTGTTGCAACATATAATCAACCTGTTGCAGCGGATGAGTAATTCATTAGAAATGATAAAAACAGATCACTCTTCTGTTGAAGCAGATCACCTATCTGTTGTAAAATGAGTTATCTATTAGATCAATATTGTTTAGATTTCTCCCAAATGGAAGAGTCGTATGTCGCAACAGATGAATGATCTATTAGATTCTTCATCTGTTGCATCAGATGTTTCATCTGTTGCGTCACCTGGTTCATCTGTTGCAACACTATTTTTATCAAGTAGAAAAAAACAAATCAACCCAGCAACACCAACACAACACACACACCAAATTACCAACAAATTGAATCAATGGTTTGAAAACAAGAACTACAATAACAAAAAAAAAATACATTTCACATCGAAAAGAGTAGAGAAGAAATGTCAGAAACTAGGATTTTATTCAGTCCACATTTCAAATTTAAGCAAGAAATATTGAAATTATTAATCAATACTAGAAGAGAGGTTGGCTCAAGTTCCTATGTTTCTTCATAACTAAAAAGACATAATTTTTTTATCTGTAAGAGAAGAAATGGGATGACAAAGAACTCAAAGTTTTTATCACCGTAGAACATTGCTTGTCGCGTCGATTGACAGTTGAAAGCCGAAAAGGAACGCTCCCAGCTATTTGTCACCGGAGCTTGAAGTCATCGGGAATTGAAGGGAAAATTTTTGCAGAACTGTTGTGTAACACCCCATATTCAAGTACATGTATTGGCGTATTCAAGTACGTGTATTGGTCTTATTTATATGGAATTATTTTTTTTATTTTATTTATACCGGAATTTTCCCGTCGATGGTTCTATGCGAAGGTTATTGAATAAGCTTTCCAACGATATAAAGATTTCCAAAAACGGATAGGTTTTGGATATAATCGAGCACGTTCGAAACTATAAAACGGTGGCCGAGATATTTGGGAATAGTAAATGTGCAGGAAAATTTCCTGCACACAAACTACTAAGGCTAGCCAAATTTTTGGGTCAAATTAGAATGATCATAACTCCCTTAATATAATGAAATAGGAGAGCTGCGACATATGAAAAGAAATATCTTTGAGTCTTATTTCCAATGCAATTAGTTTCATCCAAATCAACCATCTGAGTAAGGAGTTATACTCGTTTTACTTCAGCCTATCAAAACAAATTTTTAGGGTCAACTTCAAACGACCATAACTCCTTGTAAAGAACGAACTGGGTGGCCTACTTTATATGAAATGAAATCCCTTTGAGTTATCTTTCCAACGATACCAATTTCACCCAAATCTGATGTCGGAGAAAAGAGTTATGGTCAATCTACTTTAGATTATCAAAACAGTCCATCAAAGGACAGATTTGACATTATTTAAATTTTAAAGGCATTTTGGTCATTCCCTATTATATTATAGACGGGAATATGTGTATATATACATGTATATGAGTTCAAAAACTCATTTTCATCATCAATCATTGAGAAAGAACAAACCCTAGCCAAATTTGACCTTTAAATTACTTTTGATTCAACCGTAGAAATTTCAAAGTAATCCGATAACTGCGTTTGTCATCTCGAGAGCTTCGAACGGCACCTATTATTTGTGCAAACAGGATTGCATAATCAAGAGGTGAATTCTAAGGTATGAATATTGTTTGTCTTTGTTCTCTTCCATATGTATATGTGTGATAGAGGATTATATGTATTGGTTGTTATTGAAAGGTGATGAAAATAGGGTTATGGACTATTTTGCATGGTTTGGTTGTATTGAATTGTGGAAGGTGGATATGGTAATTGAGTTATGGAAGGTGGATATGGTGATATACTATTGAATTGATGATTATTTATGTCTATGGCTCAATTTGGTTTAATGGATTGGTTGGAAGGATAAATGAATCCAAACTTGATATTGGAGGATGTTGTATGAATATGCATGGAATGTGAATGTAATTGGAGTATAAGAGGGTTAAAGTGACACCCTTTATGGTGTAATTAAGGCTTACTACTTAAACACTAGTTTGGTGAATTCAAATAATTGAATTGTGACGTTTGGTCGCTAATACTAGATTGCTATATATGTTCATTGTAGATAAGTAGTCCGAAAAGACGAGAAGTCCATTTGGGACTAGTATTGAAGGTTGACAGTCAGGTATGTAAAGCATACTCTATACCATATCTTTGGCATGAAAGTGAACAATTGTTCTATTAAGAAAGTTTCCAAAGTTATTTAGTAACATGTGATCCATAATGGTTTTGTATGATGTCCTACGTTACCAATGAACTTATTTCCACCCTACAAGATGTCAAGACATTCCAATACTTACTTGTTTTCCAAATATTACATGTTTATTGCACTAATGTATGTCAGAAGGTATCTGGTTACTCAAACAAGATCCATGTGCTATTAATGACTCCAAAACGTTTCATTGATATACCAATAAGTTCCTACTTCATTGTTATGGCATTGATTACTCCAAAACACTTCATTGATGTGCCAATGAGTTCTTACTTCATTGTTATTGCATTGATGGTCTATTTATGTGTCTCTTATTGATGTATCATTGTTTCAAAGTATCAAAAATGCGGTGGCAACCAAAATAACAATCTCAAAGATTAATTGAACTAAGTGATGGAAGTTCTCTCTTATCGGGTGGTATCCCAGGGGCATAAGCCTATCATGGGTCGATCCCTATTTATGTGTTTATGGGTGGTATCCCAGGGGCATAAGCCTATCATGGGTCGATCCCAGTTGATATGTACTGGAGGCAGCCTTATGGTCACAGTACAGTACAGTAATGATTACAAAGATGATAAGAATGAAGGTAAAATGATTGAAAAATACAATGTACAGGTTGTCACAAGTTCTAGTAAGTGTGGTCCACTCCTATTACGATTTATTCACTTGGTTTTGATTTCTATTGAGCTCCTATATCATATGTGATTATCTACAGCTTTACATACTCAGTACATATTTCATACTGATGTCCCCCATGGGGGACCTGCATTTCATGCTGCAGGTACAGGTACCTCAGCTCATACACCGCACAAGTAGGAGCCAGGATATCCAGCTGCTTTTGGTGTGATCCAGTTTGCTTTGGGTCTTTCCGTGTCATATCCAGTCACTTTTGGTATTGTATAGAAGTTAGTTATATGGCGGGGTGTGTCCCGACCTTAGTTAAACTCTGTGTATTGTTTAGAGGCTTTGTAGACCAAATGTACAGTCAAGGTAGTGTTTTGTTAGTAGAAGTGATGGATTCAACGGCCAAGTATTGTATATACATATATATGTGTGCTCGAGCTTATACAGGTGATTATTTTCTTTTATATGCGACATGCTGTTGTCCGGATTTTGGGTTTTCATAGAGGTATGCATGGGAAGTATAAGGTTATGAGCTGGTTCTCCCGGGCCTCCTTGGTTACGGGTGCCAGTCCGCCCTAATAGGATTTGAGGCGTGACAAAAGTGGTATCCGAGAAGTTCGTCCTAGTGAGTCTACAAAACCGTGTCTACGTAGAGTCTTGTTTATCGGTGTGTCGTGCACCGCATCTATAAACAGGAGGCTATGGACATTTAGGAATTGTTTCTTTTCTTCATGTCTTAGATCGTGTGATAGAGACTATATTGTATATGAAGTCATAGTTGACTACTGAATCCGTTTGTTTCTCTTATTATTGAAATAATGCCGGTTACCAAAAGCAAGAATACCGGTAAGCAAGTAGATGTGGCTGCCGGAGAGGGGACTAGTAAGTCACCCACTATACCAGCTAATCAAAGTGAGGCTCCAGCTGAGAATGCATCATAAACTTCTTCCACTCCGAAAGAAATAAAGGGGAGGAGAACTATATCCCCAGAGCCACCTATTAATGTTGTTGATCAAGATCTTAGAAATGCAGTGCAACTTTTGACTCGTATAGTTGTTGGGCAAGCCATTCCTACCACGGGTCCTAGTGGTACAGATAGGGCGGCTAGCCTTCGAACACAAGATTTTCTTAAGATGGATCCTCCCACTTTTACTGGATCAGATCTTAACGAGGACCCACAAGACTTTATTGATCAAATTCAAAGGGCCTTAGATGTTATGCATGTAACGGGTAGAGAGACAGTGGAGTTAGCGGCGTATAGATTTAAAGGAGAGGCTATATATTGGTACAAGGACTAGAAACGATCTAGGGGTATTGATGCACCCCCAGCTACTTGGAAAGAGTTCAAAGAGGCATTTCTTGATCATTATCTTCCATTCGAGATTCATCAGGCCCGTGCAGATCAGTTTTTAAATCTTCGTCAGGGGAATATCAGCGTGAGGGAGTACAGTCTCCGATTTAATTCCTTGTCGAGATATGCTCCTAATGTTGTAGCTACTATGGATGACAGAGTTCATCAATATGTGGATAGGCTGTATCCATATCTGGTTAGAGATTGTACTATTGCCACTTTGAACAAAGATATGGACATAGCGAGGATCCAAGCTTTTGCACAGAAAATGGAAGATCAGAGGCAGAGGAGAAGAACACAGGAATTAGAAAGAGGATATTCTAAGAGGGCCAGATCTATAGGGCAGTTCATGGCATCCCAAGGAGGGTTCAGACCATAATTTTCTGCTAGACCACCTACGTCATTATCTTCTTATTCTGCAGCTAGTGCCCCACCAAAGTTCCAAGGGTCCATAGGAAATCAATTTGGGCACAGAAGTGAGAGTCAGAGTTCGCGGACAGTGGGGTATCAAGGGCAAGGGAATATGAGCCAATCGAGACCTCCTCAAGAGCCATGCAATAAATATGGAAGGTATCATTTGGGCGCATGTCGACTAGGGACCAATGTTTGCTTTTGGTGTGGTATGTCGGGGCATATGATGAGAGAATGCCCACAAAGGGGTATAAGGGGTATGGCATGACCTACGGGGTCATTTATTGCATCATCATAATCAATGACTTATTCAGGAAGGGGTGCACAACCAATGGGTCCTGTTAGAGGTGATAGAGGAGCCACGGGTTCTAGCGGGGCTCAAAATCGTACGTATGCTCTAGCGGATCTATAGAATTTAGAGGCTTCCCCAGATGTGGTTACGGGTACGTTGTCTATCTTTTCATTCGATTTATATGCCTTAATTGATCCCGGTTCTACATTATCTTATGTTACTCCATTGGTTGCTGGAAAGTTCGAAAGAATACCCGAACTGTTAGTTAAGCCATTTGAAGTGTCCACACCGGTTGGGGAATCTATTATAGCTAGAAGGGTTTATCGAAACTGCATAGTAACTATTTGTGTTCGTGATACGATGGCTGATCTTGTGGAGTTAGAAATGGTAGATTTTGATGTTATAATGGGTATGGACTGGTTGACGTCTTGTTAGGCCACAATTGATTGCTGCACGAAAAAGGTATATTTCCATTTTCCAAATGAATCAGTCCTTGAATGGAAAGGTGAAATTAGCGCGCCAAGAGGTAGATTTATTTCTTATTTTAAGGCGAGAAGAATGATTTCCAAGGGATACATATAACATTTAGTTAGAGTAAGGGATACAGAAGCGGAGCCACCAACTCTTCACACTGTTCCGGTGGTAAATGAATTTTCTGATGTATTTCCTGAAGATCTTCCAGGTTTGCCTCCTGAACGAGAAGTAGAGATTGGTATTGATGTAATACCAGGCACCCAAACAATCTCCATTTCTCCGTATAGAATGGCCCCAGCAGAATTATGAGAATTGAAAGAGCAATTGAAAGATTTGCTAGAGAAGGGATTCATAAGGCCTAGTATGTCCCCCTGGGGAGCACCAGTGTTATTTGTGCGCAAAAAGGATGGCTCGCTGAGGATGTGTATTGATTATCAACAGTTGAATAAGGTGACTATTAAGAATAAATATCCTCTCCCAAGAATTGATGATTTATTTGATCAATTACAGGGCGCCAAGCGCTTTTCTAAGATTGATTTGAGGTCAGGTTACCACCAAGTGAGGGTCAAAGAGAAGGATATACCCAAGACAGTTTTCCGAACACGGTATGGTCATTATGAGTTTCTAGTTATGTCATTTGGGCTAACAAATGCACCCGCAACTTTTATGGATTTGATGAATAGGGTGTTTAAGCCATTCCTGGATGTATTTGTGATAGTTTTTATAGATGATATTCTAGTCTATTCTAGATCAAAAGAGGACCATGCCAATCACTTACGACAGGCATTGCAGACTCTTCGTGATTGTAAGCTTTATGCAAAGTTCTCTAAATGTGATTTTTGGTTAAAGTCGGTGGCATTTTTGGGTCATGTTGTATATAGTGAAGGGATAAAGGTTGATGCTCAAAAGATAGAAGCTGTGAAGAACTGGCCAAGGCCCACAACGCCTACGGAGATTCGTAGTTTTCTCGAGTTGGCCGGTTATTATAGAAGGTTTGTTAAAGGCTTTTCTTCCATTTCAGCACCCTTAACCAAGCTAACCCATAAAGCATCCAAATTCCAATGGAATGATGCCTGTGAGAAAAGTTTTCAAGATTTAAAGAACAAGTTGATTTCTACACCTGTGTTGGTACTTCCAGAAGGCACCGAAGGGTATACAGTGTATTGCGATGCTTCCAGAATTGGTTTAGGATGTGTATTGATGCAGCGTGGTAAGGTAATAGCATATGCTTCTAGACAATTGCAGCCACATGAGAAAAATTATCCTACACACGATCTTGAGCTGGCAGCAGTTATTTTTGCTTTAAAGATATGGCGCCACTACTTATATGGGGTTCATGTTGATATATACACTGACCATAAGAGCTTGCAATATATTTTTAATCAGAAGGATCTAAATTTAAGGCAGCGGAGATGGCTTGAACTATTAAAGGAATACGATGTTGATATCTTGTACCATCCAGGGAAAGCAAATGTGGTAGCTGATGCGTTAAGTCGTAAGTCTATGATGGCGCCTATAGAAAAGCAAGGGATGATTAAAGATCTTCACCAGTTAGCTAGTTTGGGAGTTCGCCTTCTTGAAACTCCGAATAAAGAGCTTATCGTACATAATGCTGCGGAATCTTCATTAGTAGCTGAAGTGAAAGAGAAGCAATATGCAGATCCTATTTTATTACATCTTAAGGAGAACGTTCAGAGTGGTGCGACCAAGGCATTTGAGCTTACGCGAGAAGGAGTACTTCAGTGCCAAAACCGATTGTGTGTGCCGGATGTAGACGGGCTAAGAAAGAAGATTATGACAGAGGCACATTTTTCAAGGTATTCCATTCATCCAGGATCAACCAAAATGTATCAAGATTTGAAAGATATGTATTGGTGAAATGACATGAAGAAGAGCATTGCAGAATTTGTAGCTGAATGTCCAAATTGTCAAAGAGTTAAAGTTGAGCACCAAAAACCCAGAGGTTATATGCAATGCATTGATCTTCCAAGATGGAAGTGGGATATGATCAACATGGATTTCGTTATTGGTTTGCCTCGTACATCCCGGAAGTTTGATTCTATATGGGTGATTGTTGATAGGCTTACCAAATCTGCACATTTCCTACCAGTTAGGACCACTTACACAGTTGAAGAGTATGCGAAGCTGTACATTAAAGAGATAGTCCGATTACATGGAGTGCCAATCTCTATTATATCAGATCGGGGAACCCAATTTACCGCAAACTTTTGGAAGTCTTTTCAGAGGTGTTTGGGAACACAAATGAAGTTGAGTACAGCTTTTCACCCTCAAACAGATGGACAAGCAGAACGTACCATCCAAACACTTGAAGATATGCTACGAGCTTGTGTAATAGATTTTAAGGGAAACTGGTTGATCATTTACCTCTTATTGAGTTTGCCTACAATAATAGCTATCATTCAAGTATCAAAATGGCACCATATGAAGCTTTATATGGAAGGAAGTGTAGATCACCAATAGGATGGTTCGAAGTGGGTGAAACTCTTTTGTTCGGACCAAATCTAGTTTATCAAGACATAAAGAAGGTTAAAGTAATTCAGCAACGACTGAAAACAACCCAAAGTCGACACAAGTCATATGCGGATAGTAGAAGGAGAGGACTAGAGTTTTCTATAGGTGATTGGGTATTTTTGAAGGTATCACCAATAAAAGGGGTAATGAGATTTGGAAAGAAAGGGAAGTTGAGTCCACGTTATATAGGCCCGTATAAGATCACTCGAAGGTTTGGACAAGTTGCATATGAATTAGAGCTACCCCAAGAGCTCTCATCAGTACATCCGGTATTTTATATGTCAATGTTTCGAAAGTGCATCGGAGATCCATCACATATCACTTCTACTGAGGATGTGCAAGTTGCGGAAGATCTTACCTATGAGGAAGTGCCTATTGCTATTCTAGATCGCCAAGTTAAGAAGATGAGAAATAAAGAGATAGCATCGGTGAAAGTACGTTGGAGAAATCGTCAAAGGAAAGAGATTACATGGGAAGCTGAGGAAGCAATGAAATCTAAGTACCCTCATTTGTTCAAAGATGAAGAGGAAGTACAAGAAACGGAGTTAGAACATTAACAAGTAAGTTTTTTTTTATATATGCATAGTATTTATGTGATGATGTGAATGTTAATAATGGACTTGAACTTGTTTCGGTTGAATAAGTACGCTAACATTAGAGGATGAATGTCCTAAAGGGGGGAAGGATGTAACACCCCATATTCAAGTACATGTATTGGCGTATTCAAGTACGTGTATTGGTCTTATTTATATGGAATAAATTTTTTTATTTTATTTATACCGGAATTTGCCCGTCGATGGTTCCATGCGAAGGTTATTGAATAAGCTTTCCAAAGATATAAAGATTTCCAAAAACGGATAGGTTTCGGATATAATCAAGAACGTTCGAAACTATAAAACGGTGACCGGGATATTTGGGAATAGTAAATGTGCAGGAAAATTTCCTGCACACAAACTACTGAGGCTAGCCAAATTTTTGGGTCAACTTCGAATGATCATAACTCCCTTAATATAATGAACTGGGAGATCTGCGACCTATGAAAAGAAAGATATTTGAGTCTTCTTTCCAATTCAATTGGTTTCATCCAAATCCAACGTCTGAGTAAGGAGTTATACTCGTTTTACTTCATCCTATCAAAACAGATATTTAGGGTCAACTTCAAATGACCATAACTCCTTGTACAGGACGAACTGGGTGTCCTACTTTATATGAAATGAAATACCTTTGAGTTATATTTCCAACGATACCAATTTCACCCAAATCCGATATCGGAAAAAAGTGTTATGGTCGATCTACTTTAGCTTATCAAAACAGTCCACCAAAGGACAGATTTGACATTATTTAAATTTTAAAGGCATTTTGGTCATTCCCTATTATATTATGGACGGGAATATGTGTACTTATACATGTATATGAGTTCAAAAACTCATTTTCATCATCAATCATTGAGAAAGAACAAACCCTAGCCAAATTTGATCTTTAAATTACTTTTGATTCAACCGTAGAAATTCCAAAGTAATCCGATAACTGCGTTTGTCATCTCGAGAGCTTCGAACGGCACCTATTATTTGTGCAAAAAGGATTGCATAATCAAGAGGTGAATTCTAAGGTATGAATATTGTTTGTCTTTGTTCTCTTCCATATGTATATATGTGATAGAGGATTATATGTATTGGTTGTTATTGAAAGGTGATGAAAATAGGGTTATGGACTATTTTGCATGGTTTGGTTGTATTGAATTGTGGAAGGTGGATATGGTAATTGAGTTATGGAAGGTGGATATGGTGATATACTATTGAATTGATGATTATTTATGTTTATGACTCAATTTGGTTTAATGGATTGGTTGGAAGGATAAATGAATCCAAACTTGATATTGGAGGATGTTGTATGAATATGCATGGAATGTGAATGTAATTGGAGTATAAGAGGGTTAAAGTGACACCCTTTATGGTGTAATTAAGGCTTACTACTTAAACACTAGTTTGGTGAATTCAAATAATTGAATTGTGACGTTTGGTCGCTAATACTAGATTGCTATATATGTTCATTGTAGATAAGTAATCCGAAAAGACGAGAAGTCCATTTGGGACTAGTATTGAAGGTTGACAGTATGTAAAGCATACTCTATACCATATCTTTGGCATAAAAGTGAACAATTGTTCTATTAAGAAAGTTTTCAAAGTTATTCAGTAACATGTGATCCATAATGGTTTTGTATGATGTCCTACGTTACCAATGAACTTATTTCCACCCTACAAGATGTCAAGACATTCCAATACTTACTTGTTTTCCAAATCTTACATGTTTATTGAACTAATGTATGTCAGAAGGTATCCGGTTACTCAAACAAGATCCATGTGCTATTAATGAATCCAAAACGTTTCATTGATATACCAATAAGTTCCTACTTCATTGTTATGGAATTGATGACTCCAAAACACTTCATTGATGTGCCAATGAGTTCTTACTTCATTGTTATTGTATTGATGGTCTATTTATATGTCTCTTATTGATGTATCATTGTTTCAAAGTATAAAAAATGCGGTGGCAACCGAAATAACAATCTCAAAGATTAATTGAACTAAGTGATGGAAGTTCTCTCTTATCGGGTGGTATCCCAGGGGCATAAGCCTATCATGGGTCGATCCCTATTTATGTGTTTATGGGTGGTATCCCAGGGGCATAAGCCTATCATGGGTCGATCCCAGTTGATATGTACTGGAGGCAGCCTAATGGTCACAGTACAATACAGTAATGATTACAAAGATGATAAGAAAGAAGGTAAAGTGATTGAATAAATACAATGTACAGGTTGTCACAAGTTCTAGTAAGTGTGGTCCACTCCTATTACGATTTATTCACTTGTTTCTGATTTTTATTGAGCTCCTATATCATATGTGATTATCTACAGCTTTACATACTCAGTATATATTTCGTACTGACGTCCCCCACGGGGGACCTGCATTTCATGCTGCTGGCACAGGTACCTCAGGTCATACACCGCACAAGTAGGAGCCAGGATATCCAGCTGCTTTTGGGGAGCTCCAGTTTTCTTCGGGGCTTTTCGTGTCATATCCAGTCACTTTTGGTATTGTATAGAAGTTAGTTATATGGCGGGGTGTGTCCCGACCTTAGTTAAACTCTGTGTATTGTTTAGAGGCTTTGTAGACCTAATGTACAGTCAAGGTGGTGTTTTGTTAGTAGACGTGATGGCTCCAACGGCCAAGTATTGTATATACATATATATGTGTGCTCGAGCTTATACAGGTGATTATTTCCTTTTATATGCGACATGATGTTGTCCGAATTTCGGGTTGTCATAGAGGTATGCATGGGAAGTATAAGGTTATGAGCTGGTTCTCCCGGGCCTCCTCGGTTACGGGTGCCAGTACGCCCCAATAGGATTTGAGGCGTGACATGTTGGTTGGGAGAGAGTTGAGAGAGACTGTCGAGAGAGAGGAGAGAGACAGTTGATTTGGAAAGTAGAGGGGTGTAGGTTGATTTGTATTTTTGAAAAGATTAGAAAGTTTTAAAAATATTAATCAAGTCCGCAATTAACTTAATCAAATTTCCTAATTATGTTTGACCCTTTAATTTCGTCAATATCACCAATCCTTCATTCAAGACTTAAAAGACACATTTCCTTCAATTATCTCAACTAAGAGAGAAGAATGCTTTTGAGGTGTTTAGTATTTTTTTAGGAAAAGAGTGATAGTTCAGTAATATTGTGGTCCTAAATGCAATATAAGTGATATTTGAAAGAAATTCTCAAAACTTGAGCAACTATTTATGGAATTCACTCAGAGTTTTAATAATAACATGTTTTGACATGCTTAAAATTTTGTTATTTTACATTTTTCTATGGATAGATATACTAACAAAATACATCGTGGTTAAATGTAAAAAATTATTTTGCTAAATAAGATAACCACAATATTTTTTTCGTAACATTTGTAGCAATAAGTGTGGTATTTATTTACAGATTTTATATGGCCCATGACTAAGAATTTGTAATTATTACTACAAAATTTTATTATGTTGCAGTCTGTAGTTATAAAAAAAAAAATATTTTACAAGATATATATGTATTGTGAGTGATTATATCCACAACAAATAATTTGTATCTATCTTCATATAATTAGCGAGAATTTATAAAAAATTTATTAGATTAAGTATATTAATTAATAAAATATTTAGATATAATAATTTATTTATTCAAATTATATTTGAAACTTATAAATAAGATCCTGTAAATTTGAATTGAGTCGAATAACAAACACCTCCAATCAAATGATAATTCTTTAAACACTTGATCATGATGAAGCTTAAGTTCAACATAATAAAATTTTGTTTAAATTCTTTATAATAAGTTAATTGAAGTTAATATAATCATTTATTTTTAAAACAATTATATTTGAAACTTACAAGTTATAAAATTGAATCGTATCATTGACAACACTAATTACACTAGACCGATAAAGCTATTATTCCTATAAAACAAGTCTAAAGTAAAATTTAGTAAGTTAATTTGTTTAAATTTGTTATAATTAGTTAATAAAAATAACTAAATTTAATCACTTATTTATTTAGATATAAATTATTGTACAAATACACTTTTGTGATAACTACATCCAATTATTAATCATTTGTTCAAATAATTATAACTACATTTATAATAATAATTAATTAATAATTTAATAGTAGACCATAAAAACATTGTTCAAAAAGATAAGGTTCGAGACTTTGAATAAAATAGCAGCTGTCATAACACTTGATCAAGGTAAAACTTGAGTGAGACATGATAAATTTTGTTTATATTGCTATAAATAGCAAATTGAAAGTAAATACATTATAATTACTTATTTATTTAATTATATCTCAAATTTGCTAGTAAGACCTGTTAAGCCTGAATCAAATCAAATTATATTTAATCACTTATTTATCTAAACTATATTTCAAATGTACTAGTAAAATTCGGTACGATCGAATCAAATCAAGTGATTAACACATCTAATTATCTTAGATCGATAGCGTTTGATTTTATAATAAAGATTGTTCAGTCACTATATAGACAAGATATAATATCTCGCTCTCAAATGTAACCTTTTTTAATCTAGTGTTGCTACAACAAATTTTCATTCATGATAAAAAATAATTATTAGCTACAAAATTTTGTCACAATTCATTTCGCCATAACAAATAGTTATGGAACTTTAAATAAAAACTTAACAATTGCCATAATTTTTTAGAATTTGAAACAAAAAGTACTCATTTAGTTACAATATTTTGCTTGAGGTAATTTATTGTACCTAAAAATTTAGTATTGTTGCAGTAATTTCATTAGGTCAGAGACATGTGAAGTTGTACTTATGCGAGAGCATCCTTTTACTGACAAAAAGATAAGAGTTGATTCCACTTTTCAGGTAGGTAGTGATTCACATCTATAATTTTTCTCTACTACTTTTACTCCTCCTATGTCTTTTTCTTAAATTATTATGAAAATAAATCAATATTTTTTATGAGCAATTAATTTTTTTAAAAATAATTGAGGTATGCAAAGGTTGTGGAACTACACTGAGTATGTTGCAGAAGAAAATTAGAAGAATAGAAAAATTGAATAACTGAAATCAAAGATAGGTCAAATTTATCGACGATCACCTAACATTTAGTCTATCATACAAAAATTAATATTGGTTTCAATTTCTTTAACATAAAAGTCATTTAACTTTAAAAATTGATATATAAAAAATACTTTTTTATTTTGTGACATAAAAGTATCCTATCTTTAAAATTTAGTACAAATATTTTTATTTTTTTTCAAAAGGTGTTTACAAAATTTACTATACAAATACATATATCAGTGCAGAAAATAGTCAAATTACAATTTCTTCAATATTATTAATATTAGATAAAAATTATTATAAAGAAATCAAACTAAGGAAAGCAAGTATAATATTGTATACCCCCAACAAGTTATGTGTTAAAAAGTAAAATTTAGAGATACTTCTAATATCATCCTGAATGTAATTAATTTATTTTTGACCCCTGCTGTATTTTCTGTATGATATATCAAAATTCAAATGAAGTTTACTTCTTAATTAACTTGATCAAAGTTGAATGACTTTTAAGTGACAAAAAATTAAGAAAAAAAATACTTTTATGTTACAAATTTTTAAATTTGAATGACTTCTACGTAAAATAAATTAAAATAATAATTAAATTATAAATTTTATAATAGGATGAAGTGTACATAATAATTTAAAAAATTATACTATAAATTTAAAATTAGATAACTAAATCAAAAACATCTTAATGAATTATTCCTTTTTATATTATAAAGTTAGTCTTATAATTTAATAAAAACAGATGAAAACGAAGGAGCTAAAAACAAGAGAAACAAAAATAGTTAGTTGAGGAGAAAGAGAAGAAGGTGAAGTGGAATGATATGGTGGAATCCACTTTATAAAATCAACAGAAAAGGTCAAAAATATTCCCGAACTATCTAAAATGAATCAAAAATACCTCTCGTTAGTTTTTTGGCACAAAAATATCCCTGGCGAAAAAATGCCCTTTCCTCTAACCGAATTTCACCAAGCATGCCACCTAGGTAAAAAAATGCTTATGATCATCCCACATCACCATCCACATCATCTTTAATTTCACAACCCAAATTAAAAATTCGACCCGACCCATAAATAAAATAACCCGATCCAAAGTGAAATAACAAAGGTAAAAAAATCGGGTCTTTCTCTGTGCCTTATTCTTTCTCTCTCCTGAAAGAAAATTTTCATTCTAGGGTTCACCGCTACTGCTGTTTGAATTCATTCGAAAGGCAAAGATCGATTGTCATTTTCTAAGGTTCCCCACGACTGCTTATGGTATAAATCGCTTGTTGGATCGATTGTCACATTCACTGTTTGATGCTCAATTGATGCATTAGGGTTCTTCTGAAAAAATCAATATAGGGTTCGTTTTTGGAGTGGTAGTCACCTAAAATTGATGTCTTCACCTACCTTTCAGAAAAGCTATGGGATTCCGACTTATTATAATACGCCCTTGGAGCTGGCTCTCCTTTTGACGTTTCTAAGGATTCCGACGATGTTCATACAGTTCTTGCTGTAAATTCATATGTGATCATATTGTTCTGATGAATTTGGATCTTTCATAATTTCTTTCTCAAGATTCATATGTTGCTTTTGATGAATTTGCATCTTTCAACACTTTTTCCTCAATATCCATATTTTTGTAACTGCTCTTGCAGATGATTATTGTCGTTTCCTACTTCGAGCCTGTATCTTTTGAGTTCATTCTGTATATGTGGGTCCATAAAGTGAATTATTGTGTCATATCACTGAAAACTAGGGAGAAATCATGTGAAACTTGAAAATCAATGCTTTATTTTGGAGTAACAACAACAACAACAAACCGAGTGTATTCCCACGTAGTGAGGTCGGGGGAGGGTAATATGTACGCGCTCCATACCTCTACCTCTAAAGAAGTAGAAAGGCTGTTTCCGATAGACCCCCGGCTCGAGACACGGAATACTTCTTACTTCTTATTTTGGAGTAAGAAGTAAAATAAATTAACTTGTTCATGTTATAAGCGTTGGTTGAAATGTTGCCAATCCTGGCGATGCTTTCAGAGGCTGTTCCCAAGAAAATTCTTGAACTGATGAATGTTCCCGGACTAACAAGAGAAAATGTTGCCAGCTACTTTCAGGTACTGAACAATTTTACTTCTTTCATTTTCAAGAATATACAGGAATGTACGGTTTCATGCACAATTTAGTAGTTGATAATATTTCTTTAGTTTCTTAGTGAAGTGCTGCTTATTTTGATGGTAATCATGTACTGCAGAAATATCGGTTATACCTCAGGAGGTTGAGCGGTGTATCACAGCATCAGAATGGATTAAATAACTCGTTCATGGGACATCCAGAAGCAACATATGGGACAATGACTTCTTTCAGTGGGCTCGAGCTTCAAGCTTTAGCTGCCACTGGTCAACTTCCCATACAAAGTCTTGCTACCCTCTAGGCAGCTGCTCTAGGTAGGTCTGCGACAAAATCTGCCACATCTATGCCTCTAGTAAATCAAGGAAACCTTTTCATCTTTGAAAATCCCAAGTTGAGATTTCCCGAGGGACAGCAACAATATTAACTTACTTTATGGGATCCCAACGACTATGGAACCGAAGCAGCTAGTAGATCTGCACCAGTCCTCGCAGTCCTTTGTGGCGATGAATATGGAAGGGAACACCAGAATGCAACAAAATAATGCTCTACTAATGCATATGTCTCAACAACAACAAAAACAACTGTCAAGGGCTCAAATGCTAAATGAATCCAATAATGGTCAAGTTTCATGGCTTCCATTGTCCGTTTCACAACCTTTGTCCTCAAACGGGATACCTGCTGCAATCTTATCACGAAATAGCATTGTTGACAGCGTACGAGGTACGATATACAATCTAGTCTCCCAAGCATCTTCAATGGTAAATTTCTCGCTAAATCAAACTACAGAGTTGCAAAACAACAGTTTTCCTCTTGTGAGTAGTAACTCCGGGATGTCAACGCCGACATTTAAACGATTGCTTCAAGAAGAGGTTAACTCTGATATTAAAGTATCTAGAGGATTCCCTGCTGGTTATGATATTTTTGAAGAACTGCATCAACAATAATCGCAGGATTGGGGTTTACAAAATGTCGGATCAGCCTTCGGTGCCTCTGATCATTCAAGTATACCTGGAACTCTGGATGTCTCACCCTCCATGTTAGTTCAACAAGGTATTTCTTCAATGAAGAAGACTGGACAAAATGGGAATTCTCCCATGGGTGAACAACAACTTAATTTATTCTCCGGTGGAAATTTTCTTATTGGAAATTTGCGTCGGACAAGTTGAAACTGAGTTTGACTTTGATGGATATCCACCACTGGACAATCTTCCTGTGTAATCCGTGGAAAGAGTGTAGTTGTTGTACATTACACTTTTGGACATATAATTCGGAGTCACTAGTGTACATAGTTGTCTTTATAGCTGCAAATTGACTTCTGTGAACAAAAAATGGTGTAGTTTCAGCTCGTCGTTCAGTTCTTGATGTTGGATTCTCGTCTAGCTGCATCTTTTGATCTGATTCGTGATTCTTGTGGAATTTGACAGCAAGTAATTTGTGTATGATACTTCTGCATGGTATCGCAAAGGCGTACATGTAAAGTTTTGACTTATATTTAGCTAGGTGAACTTCAGAACTTTAAACGTTCGAGTTATTTGCTAACTGCAATAACCTGGTTTTAATTTCTTCTACTTCACTTTCAGAAGTTGATGATCTTGATGTACAGATTAAATTTGGATTGCCATAATGTGCAAGTCTTTGGGATTCTTTTAGTTGCACTTTCATGCTTTCTTCTTTATATGAGTAGTTGATTTGAAAGGCTAATAAAACTAAAAATGTGTTTTGATCTATTTACTACTGTTTTGTGGTATTTCTGTTCCTGTGGTAATTTTGATATTGTTGGAAAAAAAGACAATTGCCATCTATTTACTATGATTTTATATATATTTGAAGGGGGAGTGTTGAAGCAATAGTAAAGTCGACTTTGTGTGATCAATAGGTCACCGGTTCGACCTATGGTAGTAGCCACTAGTGCTTGCATTAGAGTACTTACGCCCCTTGAGGTGCGACCTTTTTCTGGACTTGCTAATTCAGGATGCTTTGTATATCGAGCCACCTTTTGTATCCATATATTGTGGTGTTTCACCATCAATAAGGGAAAGAAGAAAAGACATCAACATTCCTCTAATTAATGTGTTAGTGTGCTAGTAAATAAAAATAGATACTATTCTAACTTTGGTTTGGATGATGTTGTAGTCCAATGCTTTTATGTCCAGAAGCCACTGATTTCTTTGATTTCTTGTCTTCTTTGTCCAACCCCAGAAGGGATCTCCTCTTTTTCCGACTTTTGATCCCACATGCGTTGCATAGTGAATGCATTCGTAATGATCATATCGTCAAATTTTGAGTACAAATGGCCAAAATCACTGTACACAAATGAGAACTGTTCGTTCATATATGAAACAATCAATCGTTCGTCCATTTTATATGACATAATTTATTCTTTTATGAAACTTGCATCAATGTTCGATTTGAAATCGTAAATTGGATAATACTTCCTCCGTTTCAGAATAAGTGACTTGTTGGGATATTTATTGGTGTTTCAAAATAAGTGAATCATTGAATTTTTTTTCAAATTTGCCCTTATGATTTGACAACAATTAACTTTTGAAAAGGTATTACAAAGTCAACTTTTTTCTTTTTTTTGGGTAAAAATGAAAAGTTGTATTAAATTTAAGTCTTTAATGTTTTTTTCCTTAATATGTGTGTCAAAATCCAACAATTCATTTATTATGAAACGGAAAAAGTATTACTAACCTTGGGACCAACAGGTCCATCTCTCCAAAGAGGTGTTTTTGAGGTACCACAATCAACGCAAGTCACTAATAAACATACAGAACAACCAAGAAGGTAGCTAATTCGAAGAATCCCTACTGAATGATTACAACGAGTAAATTTCACAAGCGATTTTACGAGACCCATTAAAGGAAACAGCTAAAAATGCCCAAAACAAGCTGAATCACACTTGATTTTGACCTAAATCAAGTAAAAATATTTACAACTAAACACTCGCAACCAAATCAAGAACAATCCCAAATCACAATGAGTTAATTCCACTAGCAATTACTCGACACCCATTTAACTAAACATTACTCGAAAACCACCAAAGGAAATAGCTACAGACACTCAAAAACATGCTGAATCACACTTCATTTAGTCCTTCGATCAAGTTAAAAACACTCAAAACAAAGCTAGAACACACTCGATCTTCTCATAAAGTACTAAGAAGGGCAGCTAGTAATCACTTCGATCCACCATCTTAGATCACAATGAGTAAACTTCCCCAATAATTAAGCAAACCCCATTTAACAAAAGCTAAAATGAGCTTAATCACACTTAATTTTTGAACTTGATCAAGTAAGAAACTTTAAAGCTATATTATTGATCTTGATAGAGTAAGAAAAACAACAATAAGAAAGCAATTACTGGATACCCATTTAAGAAAATGGCTAAAATAACCCAAAACAAGATAAATCACACACGCATTTTTTACCTTAACCAAGTAAACGAAAAAACAAGAATCAAGATAAGGATAACTAGCTAGTGATTCACACTTACTTTATTATCACTTAGATCCACCATTACGTAATCCCAAACTGAATGTGTTAACTAAACAAGCTAAAATGAGATCAATCACACTCAATTTTTTCAAAATCCTGAAAGGTCTACAAGGCCACAAGAAGAAAATTGAGCCAAATGAATGATCACAATGGTCAAATTTCACCAGTAATTACCCAAACAAACTGAATCACACTTGATTTTAACATTTGCAAAAAAAAAAACAAGCTTTAAACTCCCCCACCCCACCGCACCCCTTCCACCCCCAAAAAAGCTGGAGAAGAAATCGCAGCATCACCTTATTTTCTCCAAAATGATAGGCACACCGAGAATATCACAAGATAAGGCTGTAAGTTTGTTTTGTTTCAAGTTATTACACTTTTCCTAAAAGGAAATAAATATGGCTTTATCAAATAGTGAAGACTTTACCATTAACACACTGTTGATGCCAGACATTCCCATGTCATAGAACGAAACAAGATAAATGCACTTGCGAGTTGAACTGTGGAGGGAAGACAAATGAATCTTTTAAAAATATGGACGGAAACACTTATTTTCTGAACCAAGGTCTCCATATGAAAAAAAGAAAGTGTACGAGATTATTAAGCTCAACAGTTCAAAATTTATGATAGGAAAAACCTCAAATAAAACAACTATAAGACCTGCTACTGTAGCTTGAAAATGGGCTCTGAATCATAGTAAAACCCTTCTTACTGTAGCTTGTCACAAAAGGAGCTTCATTTCAGCTAAAGCAGCAGGTTCTGGTAATAATAAATCAGAAAAACATGGCGACAAAAAGACCGTTCAAATAATAATGTTTCACCATCCAACAACAACAACCACCAGAACACAAATACCAGTCAAACCAAAAGCAGTGGGGACAAAAACTGAGGGAATTTGCTTTCAAAAACAAATCAACTCCAACAGTGCATTACAGGATAAACAAATCCATTAAAGTCTGCTTTCATAATAAGAATGCATTACAAGACTTTGTACTCCTGCTTCACCAGACTTCATAACTTAATACCTACTTCAAGTCGAGCCAAAATAAAAGTATTCATTGTGGGTCATTTCCCAAATTCAGTCAAAATAAACACAGATGCAATTTAATGTTTTGCATCAGCTTTAACCAAAAACAAAATAAAAGCATTCAATGCCTAGAACTAGTCACAACATATTAAATTTGGGTTCTCTCATTAGCCTTTTTAACCTTCAACTTTTCAAGCTTCTTCTTTCTTGTATTTTCCAATTGATTGCTAGTGATAGCTTTTTTCCTTTCCAAGTAAGATTAGAGAGTGAATAAGGCAGAGCTGTAGGTTCACTAACTCCAGCAAGATTACCTCTAAAACCTATCAATCTACTCCCACAAGGGGCTAAAATTCTGGGAGTTTGCCTCACCAACAACCTCGTGTCTTCAAGAATAATTTGAGGCCTTAAATCTAGATCACTTTCGAGTTCACTAGCAGGACCAAATGGTTCATACCATTGGTCCTCTCCTTCTTGTGTTGGTTGAGGGGCTGAACTATTAATGTCATACACATCATCTTGAACTTCTTCTTCTTCTTCTTTAGTTCTACCCTTTCTTCTCTTCATTCTTGCCTCTTGTTCATCTTCAACAAACTAAATTAAAATGCATAAAATTAGTTCATGTAAATATTCATAAAATTATTCATTTATATAGATATGCATAAAGGTGATACCTTGCATGTCTTTGCATTATGTGTTACTGAACCGCACTTACTATAAGTCATTCTAGTTCCCTTTCTTGAGTGAGATCATTCTGCTGCTCTTTTAATTGCTGCATCTTTTTCTTTTATTCTTTTGGTTTTTGGTCTTCCAACAGTTTTCACTAAATTTGGTGGATCCACTGCATGTTCTGGCAAAATCTTCTGGCAAAATCTTCCAGAAATTTTCACCTCTTAAAGGCAGCAACTTGGCCTTGTATGTCTTAAAGTAAGCTTCCTTACTATACCACACACTTATCTTTTTTTTTTCATAAGATCAGGTTTCATTGTGTTGTACTCCATAGCCTTGATGGCATGGAATTTCTACAAGTGCATTTCTTCTCCATCAAGTTCACTATGTGCCTATCTTCACTTTCAGGCACTTCTTAACCAATATCTCCATTGAAGTTAACAGTACAAAATTGAGCAATCTTCTCATGGGAAGTGAACAATTCCATGCACTTAGGACTAGAAATTTTCTTCCATTTGCGTACCTCAATTTTCTTCGCTTTCAGTCTATTCATTATCTCGACTCTTATTTCTTCAAGCATCTTCAAGATTGGCTTTCCTCTTAGTTCCAATATCCAAGAGTTGAAGGACTCAGTGAAATTATTATTCACCATCTGATTTTTGCAAACAGTGTCCATATATGCCCTGCACCATCTCACTGGAAATTTAACAAGTCTTTGACAGCTTCCTCTGATAATGCTCCAAGTGCACTTAACTGGTCCTTGAAATCTTCTTCATAGGTACTCCAAGAAGCACACCAAAGCAGTTTTTTCATCTCTCCTAACCTAAACCTCTTCATCCAGTTGGCCTCAACATGCCTAAACACAATACCTATAAAACATAAAAAGTGAATGTTTAGCCAAAAAATACAAAGAGAAAAATATTGCAGCTTCTTGAAGTACCTGTGGTGGGCTAAAAGACGAATATTTTTCACTGCATCTACCAGTCCCTGATCATGTGAAACAAATAAATATACAGTTATATAAGAAACATAAGTGGACAAATTCAAATAAACTGAAATTTATAAACTAAAATTTACCTTCTGCATGTCGGACATGAAAGTGACACTTTCACCATTTTTCAGTGTCAATGATTTCTCTAGCAATTGTAGAAACCATGTCCAACTCCTTGATGTTTTCTTATCAACTGTAGCCCATGTCAAAGGATAAAAGCAGTTATAACAATCTTGTCCTATAGCCACAAGTAGTTGTCCCTTGCAATGGCCTTTCAAAAAGGTCCCATCCAGTCCAATAAAATGTCTCAATCCTTCTTTCCATCCCAACTTTAGTGAATTGAAGCATATGTACATTCTAAGAAACTTTATTTTGCCTTGTTCCAATCCATCCTTTGATAAATTAATCACTACATCACCGTTTGTATTACTCAAATCTAATCTCATTTGTGTAAGCCTCTAACTTGTTGTACTCATCTAAGAAATTGCCTTCTATTTTTTGAAGTATCATCCTCTTATTGATTGGGCAGCTTTTCGTAAACCACTTAAAAAGGAATATTTATTATTTGATCCATATCCCGACATAAGAAGTCCAACGGGAGCAATACTTGAAATGGCAATCCATAAAAAAACACCAATACTAAGATCGGCTAGAACAAGGTGATCTAAATTGATCATCCAAGTTTTGTCTCATATCCTTGATTTTGAACTTAGGATTATTCTGCACTTTACCCTGGAAATATTGAGATAAAGAAGATATTGTGGCTCTAGGATTTGTAAATGCATCATCACAAGTGTGCTTTTCAATTAAGGTTTTAACCTTAAATCCTGGACCCTTACTAGTGAAACTAAAATGACAAATGGGCAACCATCCTCACATATATACCTCAGTCTTGTTTGTCACTTTGCTTCACTCTAAGTGGTTTATTATTTGCAAGGGTATAGAGATCCACAACTCTTTTAGCCTCTTTCTTGTCCTTAAAGGTCATTGAAAGATGAAGTTCTTTGTAATAATCTAGTTTGTCATTCACTTTTCTATTCTGTTGCATCTTAATATGCTTCTAACTCCTCAAAGTTATACTCCTTATAATTTGACTCACCATTATCAGTAGAATCAGTTTCTGATTCAGCATCAATACCATATTCACACTCAATAAAGTGTGCTTCAGGATGATAGACTAAAGTTAGAGCAGAAACAGATTCTTCAAAATCATCAACAACAAAAAAATGAATCACTTTGAATTGTTCATTTAGTAGTGACTGGAGTATTTTAATACCATCAGACCCTTCAACCAAGAAAAGTTTCTTACATGAACCTTTCACAAGTAGTTGTTTCACAGCCACAAATCCTAAGTTTTTGATATATTCATCTTCTATCTTATAGTAATCTATCATATCAAAAGCAATATCTCTCCTAGCAACATCATAGTTCACTTCATATACTAGTTGGGGATTTTTAATCCATTTACCCCCATACTGTAACATAAAGTCAACAAACAAATCTTTCATATTTAGTTGTCTGAAAAAAAATACCTAAATCATATTAGAGAGTGGCATCATAAAAGTAAAACTTCAGATTTGTTTACCAGTAAACATAAAGGAAGTGTTTACTGGTGAACTTTGAAACTTAAAAAACAACAAAACATAGAGGACCACATATTTATTACACTTAAAAAATAGAGAAAAAGAAAGCTCTCAACTAGAAGCAAATAATAAACAATGAAAAAGGAACATTGGGATCACACAAATTACTTGATACAATACATACGTAATCAGATTTAGATAACATAAAACAAACACATTTAATCTCAAATCAATAAAGTATGCACTACAGGGAATTTATACTAAGACGAGCAAACATAGAGGGACCACATATTTTTACCCAAAAATAGAGGAATAAGACCCTTCAACTAGCAACACAGTAATAAAAATTGAAAAAAGAGGCATTAGGACCACAAAAATCAAATTTGAATAATATAAAACAACACAAATAAATATTGTAAACTAATGTTGAGTTTTATAAGGTTAGGTGGGTAACAAATGATAGCTTCAAATTTGCGAGAAACTATGTTATTTATCATTTATAGATAAAGAAAATCCTATTTCTAGACGTGATAGATGTCATATAATAAAATAGGACCACAATATACAAGACAAAATTCTCAAAGGAATAGAAAACTCTAACTCATATTCATATCCCAATCACTCTGACCCAAAATTACATAAATACTACTAAATTTAATATGATCAAATAGTACCAAAATATACTAAGACAAATTTTGTTAAAGAATACAAAATCATATTATACCATGCCCGAACCTTTAAGACAAAAATCAAATTGTATGCAAGATTTCAGAAGTGTCCTATTAGCAAAACATGCAAGAATTCGAGATTTCAAACCCTAACTTCAAAAATCTATAACCTAATAGCAAAATTTCAAAAGGAAAAAGAACTCACAAGCAAAGCTCGCAGTTGCCACATAAGATCTACGAATCCAACAAGCGATTTATACCATAAGCAGTCGTGGGGAACCTTAGAATATGATAATCGATCTTTCCCTTTCGAATGAATTCAAATAGCAGCAGCGGTGAACCCTAGAATGAAAATTTTCTTCCAGGGAAGAAAGAATAAGGCACAGAGAAAGACCCGATTCTTTTACCTTTGTTATTTCACTTTGGTCGGGTTATTTTAATTATCTGGGAATACTGATGGCATTTTCCATTTACCTAGATTACAAATACTTTAACCTAGGGAGTAACTTGTATCTCACAGGGAATTTGCCAAAAACTCAATGGAATAGTAGCAACTATTTAAGGGAATTAGATCTTTCTTTGTCCGGTTTTTCTGGGATTATACCATACTCAATTGGTCATCTTAAATCTTTAAGTTTTTTAGATCTATCAGGCTGCTACTTCTCTGGAAAAATTCCTCCAACTATTGGGGATCTCACAAAGCTCACTACTTTGCGACTCTTTTCGAACAATTTCAGTGGTCCACTGCATCCAACAATCTCAAATCTTGTGCAACTTGTTGAGTTTGAAATCTCATCTAACAACCTTACCGGCAACATTCCAAATATTTTCGGTAACTTTACCAATCTCAAATCTTCATCCCTATCATATAACCTCTTTACAGGGCTTTTTCCATCCTCAGTTACAAACCTGACAAAGCTGGAGAGTTTAGAGATGTCAAATTGTTCTATAACTGGTCCTATTCCTTCTATCACTACCGGATTTCCCAATCTCATCTTGCTCTTCCTAGCAGATAACTCGCTTGGCGGAGAAATACCATCTTGGATATTTGATCTTCCTTCCTTAAAGTACTTAGTTTTGAGAGGCAATCAACTTACTGGTCAACTTAAGGAATTTAAATACTACTTGCTAGAAGTTGTTGATGTGGGTGAGAACAAGCTACATGGACCTATTCCCACAACATTTTCTAAACTAATGAACTTGACAACACTAGATCTTTCTACGAACAGCCTTTCAGGCAGTCTAGATATTGGTATATTTTCAAACTGCAAACAACTTAGACGACTTGGTCTTTCTTTTAACAATCTGTCTGTGTTTTCCAGCCAAAAAGATGTGACCTTGCCAAATTCTATTGGAAGTTTGTATGTATCTTCTTGCAACATCAGGGAATTAAATTTCCTACGAGCTGTGAAAAACATTGGTAATTTAGATCTTTCCAACAATAAGATGTATGGAAAAATTCCTGATTGGGCATGGTCTAATTGGCAAGGGTCAGTGTCTTATTTGAATCTTTCAAGCAACTTTCTAACGGTTATTGACCCGCTTCATCACTTCAAGGAACTTGTTTATCTTGATATTAAATCTAACTTGATTCAAGGAGAACTACCTGCTCCACCTCCCAATATGTTCCTCTTCGTAGTCTCAAACAATAACTTTACTGGGAAGTTACCTTCATCCTTATGCAAAATGAGTTCCCTTGTGATTCTTGATTTGTCTAATAACAGCCTGAGTGGAATAATTCCAAAATGTTTGGTAAACATGAGCACGAGTCTCTCAGTGTTGGAACTGCACAACAATCATTTTAGTGGGACAATTCCAAATAATTTTGGTTAGGGAAGTACTCTGAGAAGTTTCAATTTGCGGAAAAATAAACTAAAAGGAATGTTGCCAAGAAAACTGGCGAACTGCAAAGCGCTGGAAGTAGTTGATCTTGCAGAAAACTTGTTGAATGATACATTTCCCAAATGGTTGGGATCACTTCCTAGGCTGCAAGGTCTTAGTTTGAGATCCAATGGGTTACATGGCCCGATTACCACTTCACGAAACCAAGTCTTATTCTCAAAGCTGAAAATCCTTGATCTCTCTTATAATGACTTCACTGGAAATCTATCAGAAAGGTTTTTCAACAACTTGAAATCCATGATAATAGTAGATCGAAGAGGAACAGGAAATCCTTTAAGGTATATTGGACGAATTCAATATCATGATTCCTTGACATTGGCTATAAAAGGGAAGCAGATTGAACTTGTGAGGATTCTTTCTATCTTCACAACCATTGATTTCTCAATTAACAAATTTAAAGGTGATGTACCAAAATCCATTGGCAATCTTGCTTCACTCCGTGGGCTGAATTTGTCCCATAACAGCCTTATTGGACCTATTCCTCAGTCCTTTGGAAATTTATCTGTTCTTGAGTCGTTAGATCTATCATGGAACCACCTGTCGGGGAACATTCTTCAACAACTTGCTTCTCTGAAATCTCTTGCTGTCCTGAATCTCTCATAGAACCACCTGATTGGACGCATACCCAGAGGTCCACAGCTTGATACATTTGAAAATGATGCATATTCAAGAAATGCTGGATTATGTGGATTTCCTTTGTCTTAAGAAACTGCGGAGATGATGGGATGTCATTTTCTTAACAGGGAGACCAAAATGGTTTTTGAGAATTTTCAACCAGCAAGTGTACATGATCATTATGAAAATTGAGGTGCAGAGGAAACGTCAAAAGAGAAGAGGGGTGAAGAAATAGCACAAGTCCCTTCTGGTTTTTGTATAGATAATTCATGCATTATTTCCTGCAGCATGTAAAATAAGATTACCTGAGTAAACTAATTTCCATTGATAATACCGCTCTGAACTGTATACAAGTTGCACCTCTATTCTATGCCCTATTGTGTATATGTTGGGTACATAGAAGTGTGAATGGAAAATGGAGAAAAAATGGTGGAGAAGAAGAGACACCAATTTGGAAAGTGTACTCCCAAAATTGGAAAGTTCACTAATTCTCCCACATTGGTGGGAGAAGGGAACTTTGGAGTGTTTATAATGATGAATACTTACTTCACATGATAAGTGAGGCAAGAAATAAGAGATGGCTCGTGCTATCGTCGCTTGGCTCCGGCTTCGGCTCCAAAAAAGGATTGATGAGATCTATTCTTTTGGACAAACTTTATTTGACGAAATCTGATCAATACTCCATTTATATGCATGCACTAACAGTAACAGATGCAATGTTTCGACAGAACTGATGCGCTGTTTTTGAATTGATGCGCTTGTTTCTTTTCGACTGAACTGATATACTGTTTCTGTTTCGACTGAACAGATGCAATTCTTCAATGAAGTGATGCACTATTTGGTGAAATGGTATACTGCTTCAGCAAAAATGCTGCAGACATGCATTTTCAGAAACATCACACCATTTAAGTGAACCAATGCCACCTTTTCGAAGAGGCATCTGCTAGGCTATATAAACCTGTTTTCCTTCACAGGTTTTTGATATGAAATTTTCAGAATAAAAACTCTCTTCTTTCCTTTACAAATATTCTGTGTGATCAATCAAAACGTTCTGTGCGTTCGAAGAATCCGCCTATTTGAGGTACCGCTATAGTCGGATTGAAGGTCATTTTATCCTGGGAGGAGGATTCCATAACTTCGGCTACAGTGAGGGGAATTATTCCTTAAGAAAAGTCCGTGAATTCGGACGACTTGGGCTTATTCATTTCTGTTTCATCTATCTTCTGAAAAATAAAATACACCTCTTGGAAAGATCATTTTGATCTTGTGTTGAGGATATTTGATATACTTCATTGTGTTCTTGTTTATATATTTGAACTTTAGTTGAAGTTGTTGTTTCTACTATACAGATTCTGCGTACCCGTAGAAGAAATATAACAGTATATGGCTCTCATATTTTACTATTACCTTGTTGACTTTTTCGTTCAAAATTTATATGTGCCTGAAAGTTAAAAGTGATCTTTCCTTACCAAATTAGGAGTATCAAAAATTGGGTCGAGATATACATGGGGATAATTCTCTCTACATATAAATGTAGTGAGTTACACATTTTACAGCGGAGTATCAAAAAATTGGGTCGAGATATATATGGAGATAATTCTCATATAAATATTGTGAATTACACATTTTACAGCGGAGATTTGGCGTATCAGATGAGCAACCATCATTTTACTAAGAAAGGGAGAAAAAGTATATGGCATATCTTCAAGTGAAAAAGCACTACTTGGAAAAATTCACAGAAAACTTAATCAAGGTTGTCAAGGACGATTGAAAGTAAAAAAAAAAAATGCTATTGCCGGGTGTGTGTGCGGATATTGGATTTCAAACTTGTGGGTTGTCACTAAAATAAATTAATACATAATAATATAATTAAAAAAAATAACACCTCAGCATGAATCAATCCCATGGGGGATCATGCGAATAAGCAATTTAAGGATCCATTTCATGTCATCAAGCCAACATTCTTTTTGTTTATGTGTTCTCATCTATAATATTTTATGAAAAAAAAATTTGGCCACAAAAAATTGGCCCAAATTTGGCCACAATAATAATAATAATAAAAAATTCTATTTACACTATAAACTAGTTAGTTTTTAGATATTTTTGCCCTTTTCATCCTAAATTTGAGTTTCTAACATTAGTTTATTTAAGGAACTATTTTCCAATACATTGAAAACTACCCCAATACATGGGAATGGACAATTTATGTATTCTATTTTAACTATTTAATTTTTTAATTAGCAATTACATAATTAAATAATTGTCAAATGTAGTAGTATGTAATTAAGAAAACAAATATTAATTAGTACAAATTTACTTATTAATTGTTAGTTTTTTTTCTTTTTTATGTTTGAAGTTATTTAATTTTAGTTCAACTTTTAATTATGTATAGTTTATACTTTGTACATATTTTGAGAAATTTAATTAGGTTATTTTATTTATTTTTTTATCTAGTTCGATTTTATGATTTTTTTTTTTTAATGAATATGAAAATTAGTGTATGAAAATAGAGTTTTAAAAGTGAATTCCCTAAATAGTTACCCAAGTTTTGAAAAATTTCTTCAAATATCACTTCTGTTTCATTTAGGATGACAATATCACTCAACTATCACTTTTTTCCTAAAAAAATACTAAACACCTCAAAAGTCTCCTTATCTCTTAGTTGGCATGTCATGTCATTAAAATCTTTTAAAAAAAAAATACTAAACCTATTTAACTCATCAAACTCATTTAATCAAACTATAATTCTATTTTATTTATTTTTTTGAAAAAATGCATTAGTTTATTAAAAAGAAATTTTTATACTTAGAAAAACTTTATCGGTACTAAAACTTGACATATATATTTTCAAAAGTTATTTTTCTGAATGGTCACTCATACTTTTTGAATTCCCTACAAAAATTATTTTTATCTTTTTAGAGATAATAATATGACTCAGCTATCATTATTATCCTAAAAAAAAAAAAATCGCATACGTCTCTTTCTCTTTTAATTGGAAGGTCATGTTATTAAATTATTTTTGTAATAATAGACTTATTTAAATCATCAAACTTATTTAGTCAAAAGTATATTCTTATTATTTTTTTTAAAAGAAATATATTAATTTATTAAGAAGATTTTTTTATGCTTTGAAATCTTTTATCATTACTTAAACTTTCAGTTTTTTCTAAAGTTATTTTCTTGTATTGTTATCAATGTTTTTGGAGTCGCTTATAAAAATCACTCTTTGTGTTTGCTAAGACAATAATGTCACTCAGTTATTAATATTTTTTCTCAAAAAATTACTAAATACCTCAAAAGTTCCCTCCTCTTCTAATTAGCATGTCATACCAATAAACCATCATTTTAAAAGAAATAATAAACATATTAACTCAGCAAACTCATTTAATCAAAATAATAATTTTATCTCATTTAAAAAAATATATTAATTTATTAAGAAGAAATTCTCATACTATTTTCCTAGATGATCATTCAGATTTTTATATATAATTGCCTACAAAGATCAGTTGTTTTCTAAAGAAAATAATATCACTAAAGTAAATAAGTTATCTAAAGATTTTAAGTTTCATGTAAAATAATAAGGTAAAGATTAAGTTTTGGTAAAAAAATTCCTAAATAGGAAAATTAAACTAATGCATTTTTTTTTTTTAAAAAAGAATAAAGTTATAATTTTGAGTAAAGGAGTTTGATGAATTAAATGACTTATTATTTTAAAAAAATGTGATTTAATGGCATGGCATGCCAACTAAGAGGGGGCTTTGAGCTAAAAGTGACAAAAGAGTTTGAAAATGAGGTGTAGGTGACACAAGTCTTAATAATTGAGTGGAGGTGACAATTACTTTATTATGGATTGAGAAAGTTTGGTAAGTTTAAGAATAACCCATAAGTTTTTAAATTTATACTTTGATCAAAATATTTACCTAATATAACTAGAAACGGAGGGAAAAAAGGTGCATTTCTCTCTTTTCTCATCCATTGTTGTTTTCTCTCTCTTAGCGATTTTTGTTGTTCATTGTTGCTGCTACTTTATTCATCATCTTCTGCTTCATTATCATCATCTTCTACTTCATTATCATATTCATCTTCTTCTTGTTGACCATTATTGTTATTGTTGTTACCGCTACTGTTGTTATTTGACCAATTTCTTAGGTCAAATTTTATTTCGTACATCACTTTCCACTTTGGCATTACTTTATAGGAGACTTTGGTAAGTCAAATTATGATTTTTAGCTGAATTTATCATCTGGGTAACTTCTATTGTGCTATTTTTTCAACAATAACACGCGAACATGAATGTAACATAAGAGCCATCTGTTAAAACAAATCAATCATCTATTGCGCGAGATGAAACATCTGTTTCAACGGAAGACTCATATGTTGGATTCATGTTTATGGTTTTATAGTACCGTAACATGAATCGAACAGATGGGTCATCTGTTGTAACATATGACAAATATGTTGTATCAGATTAGTTATCTTGTACAACATGATAAATATCTGTTGCAACAGATTAGTAACCTGTTGCAACAAAACCTAAACTCGATTCTAACAGACGTGTCGTCTGTTGCAACAGGATAAATATTTGTTGCAACAGATTAGTAACCTGTTGCAATAGAACCTGAACTCAATTCTAATAAACGCGATGTTTGTTGCAACAAGTTAGTCCTCTGTCGCAATAGGTTAATTATCTGTTACAATATGTCACTCATCTATTGAAATCAGCTTCAAAGGTGCCTTAGTACTGTAACATCTATCCCTACAGGCACTTCATCTGTTGCAACAGATATATAGCTTGTTGCAATATATGATTCACTTGTTACAACAGATGACTCGTCTGTTAAAATCAACTTCAGGAGCGTAACATGAATCCCAGTAGGTAAGTAATCTGTTGCGACTGATCACTTACCTATTGCAACTTATTTTTCACCTGTTGTAATAGATTACTCATCTGTTGGGATTCGTGTACGACACTATGAAATCACTATTAACTTTTTTTAATAAATGACTTTATTTAGGTACTACTAATGGATGGATCAATAACAATAGGGGTGGATTGTCATGGTCAATGAATCGAGAAGAGAAATCAATATGTATGGCATTGAAAGGAGGGTGAAATGCTAGAGAAGGTAACTATGACAGTCGAAAGTGATATTTCGTATGATATTTTGTGAACTTAATCATCAGCTATTGTGGACTGAATTATCAACCAGAAGAACTTGTCATTAGCTACATGCACAGCTCCTTTGAAAATCAGAGGGTACTACCTTTCAAGATAACCTATCAGGTTTAATTGCATGCTTATCTATGTGATTCATTCAGGCCGGTGTTAAGGGTGTACATGGTTGAAAAGACGAGAGAGAATAAAACCCAGAATGTAGAAGAAGAACTACAACAAGACAACTTTGATGATAGGTTGGATGATCTAGACATGAATATTCCAGATGATGGTCAAACACCTACGCCCGTTGATGCGACCAATACGGTGGGCAGTTCTTCTCGATCGACACAGTTTGGTAATCTTCAAGACGATGGGACCAGCTTTTTCAATGGAATGTCATTCAAGGACAAAAAAGAACTATCTACCACTTTGTTTATTTCTTGCTTGAAAAAAGATTTCAGAATAAATAAGGTGATTAATTCGAGCAGTGTCTTTTTCTACAAACATGCTAATCCAAACTGAAAGTGGTGGTTGAGAGAGGTGAAGTACATAAGTTCTGACAGATTCGTCATTCATAAACATGAAAAGTATCACACATATGGTTCAGAACACATCTCGGGCCAAAATCCTCATGCCACGTCAAAGGTCCTCGATAAATATTTCAAGAATAGTTTCCTCGATGGTAAAGGCCCTTCTACAAGGGTTATAACCAATCAACTCCTTACGAAATTTGGTATCCTGGTCAGTTATTGGAAGATATATACGGTCATGGGGATTGACAAGGACTTGGTTAAGGGGACACACGAGCATGGGTATGCAGTCCTGGATGCCTACCGTTACATGCTTGAGTCCACAAATCCCAAAAGTAAGACAGTGTTGCATTTTGATGAAAAAGAAAGGTTCAAGTACTTTTTTGTATCCTATGGTGCTTGGATTCAAGGTTTTAGACATTTGAGAAAAGGCATAGCCGTCGACGGTACCTTCTTGAGGAGTAGGTATAATGGAGTTCTACTAGCGGCGGTGACGCAGGATGCAGAGAATCACATCTTTCCTGTCGTTTTTTGTGCAGCGAAAAAGAAATGTGATGCCTCTTATGGATTTTTTTTGAACAACTGCAAAGATACGTCTAAGATACCGAAGAGTTATGATTTGTTTCGGATAGGCATTCAAGTATTCCAAAGATGAGTTCAATTTTCTTCACTTCAGCTTACTTTGGTTGTTGCATCAGGCATCTTGGAGAGAACATTCGGACCAACTTTCACAATGAAGGGTCGTGACCCTTTTTTATAGAGCAACTAAAGCATATAGTAGAGAGGAGTTTTTAGACAATTTCAATCAAATAGCGGATATGCATCCCCAGGCAGCAGAACATCTCATACGTGTCAGTTTCAAGAGATGGATCCGGGCATTTTATCTGGCAAATAGGTACGTTCTTATGAATTTAATGTCTCGTTTGAGTTACAAATTTAGTATGATGTCGTACTAATTGACTCTTTTGTACAGGTACAATATTATGACGCCAAACATAGCTGAATCAATGAATTCATTATTTGGCGATGAAAGAGAATTTCCCATCAAGGCTCTATTTGAAAAAATAAACAAGAAGTATGACCAATTTTTTAACGAAAGACGTGTACAGTTTGAGGATGTGGGAACCCCATTTGTTCTAGAAATGAAAATAATAATATCAACGACCATCAGTCTAGGGAATAGGTTATTATCTCATCAAATAACAGATCATAAATTTAGTATCACCGGTGATGGTGATGTTGCCACGGTCGATCTTCAAACAAGATCTTATAAGTGCAGAGATTTTAACTTTGACAAATACCCTGCCCACATGCTATGACAGCGCTTTGAGCTCAATACGTTTCAAAATATGGACCTAAAATTTATGATCACTCCTATTCATATTATTCGGTGGGAAAATATACAATGGCATATCGTGGACATATTACTCCGGTGCCTCCCGAAGAATCTTGGATTGTTCT
The DNA here is from genome assembly GCA_030864215.1 of Capsicum pubescens. NCBI lineage: Eukaryota > Viridiplantae > Streptophyta > Magnoliopsida > Solanales > Solanaceae > Capsicum > Capsicum pubescens. The sequence continues at coordinate 187,419,175 of CM061548.1, forward strand.
TGTAGAGCTTTTGGTGAGATTAATACCTCCTCCATATATTGACCCAAGCACTATAAAACCAAGAATAAAGCCATCTAAGAGGAGGCGTGGAGTCGGAGAATCATTTCCATCAAGAAGAAACAAGTGCTCTGTATGTAAGTGTGCTGGCCACAAAAGAACTACATGCCCGAATCGTAATCCACCATGATCGTTGTAATTGCAAAAACTTGTGTTGTTGTTTATTATGTACTTTTAAATATTTAACTCATTGTTGTGAACATAATGTTATCATTAATTACATATAAAATATCTTTTTTAATAACTCGTGCATTAATAAAAAGAGGCAAAACATGAACTAAATATAGCAGACCACAATCATTATCAACAAAATACCCATCTGTTGCAATAGAGGGACATTAGCTGGAAGAACACAATACAGTTCATCATCAAACTGGAATATTTTCCTCCAACGGATGATAAATCTGTTGCAACAGATGGATAATCTGTTGACAGAAACCCAACCGATGACCAATCTGTTCCAACACATGGTCCATTTGCTGAAAAAACTCAAAAGCCTAATTTTCTATTGCCACTGGATTCAAAATTGCTCTTTACCTCCAACCGTCGACATGTTAACATGTATGTTTAGAAGAAGAAATAGACAGAATGAAAATTAAATAAGAATTAAAAATCCAAAGTCATCTAAAAATAAATTTTTCATAAAATAAAAAATAAAACACATTAGGTATAGATCCGATATAGAAAAATTAAAATACACATGCTAAAAGAATAAAACACATTCTAATTATTATTATTATTATCAGCATCATTATTATTGCCAGCCGACCAATCAACCAGCAGTAGAAGGGCCCTCATTAGCCTCTGCATCTCTCTAAACATCCTTGCTCTCATGGCGACCAACTTCCTCTACAGGTCGTTAACCTGCCTCTGAAGTTCCCGCACGGTGTCGCAAAAAATAACAATGTCCCAAACAGGATCAACCTAACAAAAAATGCAAACACAAAAGTAAAGAAAAGAGTCTAAATATAATACAACATAACCAACTGGCAGATTTACACAGAAAAAAACTTACCTCAACGAGAAAGGAATATGCTCTTTGAATAGAAGTGGTTGAAGATGTAATACGAAAAGAAAAAATGTAAGAAATAAATAAAAGTTGAGTAGAATGAAGATTAAAGAGGGATCTATATATAGAGGATTGAATCTGAATGTTTTAGGATAAAATGCATGACTGTTCAACTCCATTGTATTAATTACATTCAAACTGCTGGCTTTTTGTTTTCTGTGAAAAGTCACAACTTTTTCTGTACATTCAAACTTCTCACCTTTTCAAAATGGTTTGAGACTTAATAATAGCCGTCACTATTGAGCTATTGCAATAGATCGTCCATCTGTCATAACAGATAACCCACTGTCGCAATAGATTTTCCATCTGTTGCAATAAATGGTCTGTATGTGCAACAGATGAGACATCTGCTGTAATATATGGATTATTTGTTGTGAAAGATAGACCATATATTGGAGAAGATGTTTTGATTTCTTCTAATAGTTGATTCATCAGTTGCAACAGATGAGGAATTTAATTCACCAACTGTTTTGAATGTGTTAGACAAAAAGTCATAACTATTCACCTCTTTTTTAATAGCCATCATATGAATAAACATTGTCTGACATTGACGGGGTAGGAAAAATAAGGTGCGTGCAAATGAATAGATCCACTTTCATGCGTGGGAGTTACGTATTATTAATCAGGCTATCGTGACTAATAAGGCCGAAGGGTTCCAAGACGGCGGTGTCTATAGCCTATTCCAATTTAATAATGATTTTTCTCATGTTTATGTGTCAATTTGGAGAAGGGTTCAAGTTTTTAGCAGCAGTGTAAATATCTAATAGTGATTGTATCGGTTTTAATGGTACAATGGACTTTTTAAAGGCCTCCCAAGCCTCAAACTGCAACAAATAAGAATGGAAAACCAATAGAAATTCCCCTGGTTCAAATTTATATAGATGGGTTGCTCGAGGAGAACATTATACAATAGAAGGTGCTTGGGAGAATACCTGTGCACGAAGGGGGAGGTGGAGAAGACCATATATCATCTCAGACCTTGTTTAAGAGGAAACACAGGGAAGCAAGTAAGGAACTTCTAGCAAATCTGGCCAATGAAATTGACTTGAGAGATGAAAAAACTAAATGAGCTTCAAATGTGGAAATGTATCCAAATATTAAAATTCGTCAGCCGTTCTTGAAAAAGAAAAATGCTCAAGAGGACTGGAGCTGGACACTTAGCTAGGGATAGAAACTAGCGAGCGTGGCCTCAATGAAGACCCACAAAGTGCAAGACCAGAACTCTAAGGAAGTAGCTTGGCAAGCACAAATGATTGGTAAGATTTTCAGTCAAGAATGAAACCTGAACCAATAACTCCTTAAGTAAAAATAAGAGAAGCCAAGGCGTTAATTTCTGAAGTCTAACTTGCATCTCATGCCTTCTGTTTGTGGTTCTGATCAGGTCAATAGCGGTAGAAACAAGAAGGTCTAAAGTTGGGTAGAAATCCCATGCCTTGTTGTTTCCACAACCTTTGACCTGACCAGAGCCATAAACAAAAGGCATGGGATGCAAGTTTAACTTCAGAAATCACCACTTTGGCTTGATCCCTTATTTTTACTTCAGGAGTTGTTGGATCAGGTTTCAATCATGACAGACAATCTTACCACCATCGGTGCTCGCAAAGCTGCAACCTTAGAGTTTTGGTCCTACATTTTGTAGGTCTTCAATCAGGCCATGCTAGCTAGTTGTAGTCCTCGAACAAAGCGCATAACTCCAGTCCACTTTAGCATTGTTCTTTTTAAAATGGACTGATGGATTTTCATTTTTGGATACACGTTCACATTTGCAGCTCATTCAATTTTTTCATTTTTCATGTCAATTTCATCTGCCAGTTTTTCTACGGTTTTCTTCCTATCCTATGTTTCTTCTTAAATAAGGTCTGAGTTAATATATGGTCTTCTCCACCTCCCCCTTCTCGTACAGGTATTCTTCCAACCATCTTCTGTTGTATAATAGTCTCCTCGAGCAACCCATCCATATAAATTTGGACCAGGGAAATTTCTATTGGTTTTCCATTCTTGTTTGTTGTAGTGTGAGGCTTTGGAGGCCTTTTAAAAGTCCATTGAACCCTTAAAATCAGTCCAATCACTATTTGAATGTTTACACAGCAAGAAGAAATTTGAACCCTTCTCCAAACTTGACACATAAACATTAGTAAAATCTTCAATAAATCGTAACAGGGTATTGACACCGCCTACTTGGTCCCACAGCCTTACCAGTTCAAACCTAACAATCTTAGCTGTAAAATGTCATATCTTATTTGAAAGATTAACGCCTAATAGGTAAAAAACCTATATTCACAAAATCAGTGTACTGCATGTGTGTTCCAGATAGGTTGATCAATAATACATACCTCCCAAATATGAAGTGGTTCCATCTGCAAGCAGCTTATTCCTCCGAACCCATCTTTACTCTAGCCTTTAATGCTGGTTGGGCAAAAGTTTATCCTATTTCACTTTCTTTAATCTGCAAATAAGAGAAAAAAATTGATGTCAAACAAGAGAAGAATAAAAAAAACATTATAAAAGGGTAACACAAAATTGAATTAATCAACAGATGACTCATCTGATGCAATAGATTCTCTATCCATTCAACAGATAAGTCATCCGTTGCAACAAGCGACACATTTGTGGCAACAGATGAATGACATATTGCAACAGATGGGTCATCTGTTGGAATAAATCAACACAACCTTGCTACTAGTTTGATTTCTTCAAAAAGTTGCTCCGTCTGTTCCAACAGTTGAGGAAACTGTTGCAACATCAACAACAAAGAAACAACATCATATGTTCCAACACCATCAACAACAGAAAAACCACATATTCCAACTACACCAACACCCATTTATCAATAAATAGAAAATGGTAATGGGTAAATCAATAATAACAACAGATGTAAATATCTAATTTAAATAACATACTAGGAAGAGGATGAGAAGTAAAGAGCAATAGTGAACCATACCTGTTTCAAAAAAGCAAAGAGATCAGAACACTCATTTCAGTCGAGCAAAGATATTAGGGGGATCGGTTGAGATCTGAAAGGGTCCTCAAGAGAAAAAAGAGAGAAAAGAAATGGAAAAGGATGTGGTTGTGATTACCCTAAAGAGAAGAGAGAGAATTCTAAATCAGAATAAAAAAGAGAGATGAGTTGTGTTAATTTATGGCTGAAGGAGAGAGAATTATAGAGATGGGTTTTATATATTCATTAATAACTTTTAAGGGGTACGAGGAGACGGTGACATTGAAAATACAAGATAAGACTACTCAAGGAGGAGATTTTTGAGTTATCCAAGTAATATTTTTTACCGCCTTAGTATTTTATCTTTTTTATCTCGGATAGGAAATTAGGAAATTGCTTTAAAATAAAAAAAAATCTTAAAACATATAAGTCATACTTTGCAACAGATTACAATTTCTATTTGAAAATTTCCAACGGCTCAGTCATTTGTAGCAACATATAGTAACGCCTATTTGATAATTTACAACAGATAGTTAATCTGTTGCAACAGATGATTTAATCTATTTGATAAATTCCAACAGATAAGTCATCTGTTGCAACAGGTTGAACATTTGTTTTTATACAATTTTAATTGAGTTTATATGTTCAACTACAATTTCCATTGATTTAGCTAGAACTAGGGGTGAGTTCATGGGGTCAACTACAACTTTAATTGAGTCTTTTAGAAATTGCATGATGTTGGTATTGCGTTCCTCCCGACCTGAGTCATCGATCGATCACTCCAAGTTGAAACGATTCTTATTAACTCATTATCAAGCTAATACCTAAATTGATTAATCTTAAACTAGAGGTGAATTCATTGGGTCAACTACAACTTCAATTGAGTTTTTTGGCGATTGCATGATATTGGTATTGCGTTCCTCCTCAGTCACAGAGTCCTTGATCGATCACTCTGAGTTGAAGCGAATCTTATTACCTTATTGTCAAGCTAATACCTAAATTGCTTTAAAATAATAATAAAAAAAGATTTTAAAACATATAGGTCATACTTTCCAGCAGATGACAGTTTCTATTTGGAAATTTCCAACGGCTCGATCATCTGATGCAACAGATGGAAACACCTATTTAATAATTTACAACAGATGGGTAATCTGTTGCAACAGATGACTTAATCTTTTTGATAAATTCCAACAGATAAGTCATCTATTACAACATATTGAATATTTGTTTTTATACAATTTTAATTAAGTTCATATGTTCAAATAATACCTTAATTGATTAATCTAGGACTAGGGTTGAGTTCTCATAAGCTCAACTACAACTTTAATTGAGTCTTTTGGCAATTGTATGATGAGACGGTATTGTGTTTCTCCCGACCAGAGTCGTCGATCGATCACTCTGAGTTGAAGTGATTCTTATTACCTAATATATTCAACTAATACCTTAATTGATTAATCTAGGACTAAGGGTGAGTTCTTATAGGTTCAACTACAACTTTAATTGAGTCTTTTGGCAATTGCATGATGAGACGGTATCGCTCTCCTCTCGACCAGAGTCATCGATCAATCAATATGAGTTGAAGCGATTCTTATTACCTTATATGTTCAACTAATACCTTAATTTATTAATTTAGGACAAAGGGTGAGTTCTCATAGGGTCAACTACAACTTCAATTGATTCTTTTGGAAATTGCATGATGATTGTGTTCCTCTCGATCAGAGTCATCGATCGATCACTATGAGTTGAAGCAATTCTTATTACCTAATATATTCAACTAATACCTTAATTAATTAATCTAAGACTAGGGGTGAGTTTTTATAAGTTCAACTACAACTTTAATTGAGTCTTTTGGTAATTGCATGATGAGACGGTATTGCATTCTTCCCGACCAAAGTCGTCGATTGATCACTCTGAGTTGAAGTGATTCTTATTACCTTATATGTTCAAATAATACCTTAATTGATTAATCTAGGACTAAGGGTGATTTCTCATAAGGTCAACTACAACTTTAATTGAGTCTTTTGGCAATTGCAAGATGAGACGGTGTTGCGCTTCTCCCGAACAGAGTTGCCGATCGATCACTCTGAGTTGAAGCAATTCTTATTACCTAATATATTCAAATAATACCTTAATTGATTAATCTATGACTAGGGGTGAGTTCTCATAGGTTCAACTACAACTTCAATTGAGTCTTTTGGCAATTGCATGATGAGACGGTATTGCGTTCCTCCCGACCAGAGTCGTTAATCGATCACTCTGAGTTGAAGCGATTCTTATTACCTTATATATTCAACTAATACCTTAATTGATTAATCTAGGACTAGGGGTGAGTTCTTATAGGGTCAACTACAACTTCAATTGAGTCTTTTGGCAATTGCATGATGAGACGGTATTGCGTTCCCCCCGACCAGAGTCGTCGATCGATCACTCTGAGTTGAAGCGATTCTTATTACCTAATATGTTCAACTAATACCTTAATTGCTTTAAAATAAATTAAAAAAAATCTTAAAATATATAAGTCAGACTTTGCAATAGATGACAATTTCTATTTGAAAAATTCCAATGGCTCAGTCATATGTCTAAGCAGATGGCAACGCCTATTTGATAATTTACAACAGATAGTTAATCTGTTGCAACAGATGTATATATCTGTTTAATAAATTCCAACAACTAAGTCATCTATTGAAATAGGTTGAACATTTGTTTTTATACAATTTTAATTGAGTTCATATGTTCAACAAATACCTAAATTGATTAATCTAGGACTAGGGGTGAATTCAGAGGGTCAACTACAACTTCAATAGCGTCTTTTCGTAATTGCATGATGAGACAGTTAAAAATTACGCATATCTTTTAAAATTTTAAAAAATAATTAAGATCAATTCGGACCAAATTAACATTTTCAAAACTTGTTATTATTTTCCAAAATACAAATCAACCCATACAAATCATCCATTTGCGAGAAAAATATTTCTTCATTTCAAATCTCGAGTTCTCTCTCTCAACAATACAGACAACAACTACTCAACAAATTGCTCAACCCTTCACAACAGATTGATTTTTTTCTCATTTTCGACTACATAGGTGTTATTTTTGACTTCATTCTTGCTTGTATTAGTCGTTTTCTCTGTCTTCATAGGTAACAGAGTTTGAGAAGAGTTCTATATTTAATATTTTTTCTAAAAATTAGGGCTTTTAAGTTAATGGTGAAAAATAAGACTTTTAGTTGTATTGTCTTCGAGAATGGATTTACAATTTTGAGTTTTGATGGTAAGATCGTAGGAAGAACATTCTCACAGGATAACGATGAATACTGAAGGTTTTGACCAACTCTTCGGTGGCAGGGCTGTTAGCATTTAGATCATCTCTTTTGAAATATTTCTCCTCCCCGTGTTCATTTTATTCTGCTCCTGATTAAGATAACGCTTGTAAAGCAAGCTCATAGAGTGGTGGATGTAGCCTAGCTGCTTTACTTGTTTCTTTATTTGGACTTTTGGGAGCCATATAATAAAAAAAATAACAGGAATATAAAATAGATTATAATTGAATAATGCATTGTTAAAAAAGGATAATAGTATATCTAGCATGTATAACAGTAAACTAACAGTTCCAGTAGATCACATATCTGTTGCACCGGGTAGGTTATCTGTTGATACTTATAGTCAACCTATTGCAACAGATAAGTAATCCATTGTAAACAATAAAAGATAGATCACTCATTTGTTGCACCAGGTAGGCTATCTGTTGCAACTTATAACCAAACTGTTACAGCAGATGAGTAATCCATTGGAAAGAATAAAAATAGATCACTCATTTGTTGTACCAGGTAGGTTATCTGTTGCAACTTATAACCAACCTGTTGCAGCGGATGAGTAATTTGTTGAAAATAATAAAAACAGATCACTCATCTATTGTACCAGGTAGTTTATCGGTGGCAACATATAATCAACCTATTGCAGCGGATGAGTAATTCATTAGAAATGATAAAAACAGATCACTCTTCTGTTGAAGCAGATCACCTATCTGTTGTAAAATGAGTTATCTATTAGATCAATATTGTTTAGATTTCTCCCAAATGGAAGAGTCGTATGTCGCAACAGATGAATGATCTATTAGATTCTTCATCTGTTGCATCAGATGTTTCATCTGTTGCGTCACCTGGTTCATCTGTTGCAACACTATTTTTATCAAGTAGAAAACAACAAATCAACCCAGCAACACCAACACAACACACACACCAAATTACCAACAAATTGAATCAATGGTTTGAAAACAAGAACTACAATAACAACAAAAAAAATATATTTCACATCGAAAAGAGTAGAGAAGAAATGTCAGAAACTAGGATTTTATTCAGTCCACATTTCAAATTTAAGCAAGAAATATTGAAATTATTAATCAATACTAGAAGAGAGGTTGGCTCAAGTTCCTATGTTTCTTCATAACTAAAAAGACATAATTTTTTTACCTGTAAGAGAAGAAATGGGATGACAAAGAACTCAAAGTTTTTATCACCGTAGAACATTGCTTGTCGCGTCGATTGACAGTTGAAAGTCGAAAAGAAACGCTCCCAGCTATTTGTCACCGGAGCTTGAAGTCATCGAAAATTGAAGGGAAATTTTTTGCAGAACTGTTGTGTAACACCCCATATTCAAGTACATGTATTGGCGTATTCAAGTACGTGTATTGGTCTTATTTATATGAAATTATTTTTTTTATTTTATTTATACCAGAATTTTCCCGTCAATGGTTCCATGCGAAAGTTATTGAATAAGCTTTCCAACGATATAAAGATTTCCAAAAACGGATAGGTTTCGGATATAATCGAGCACGTTCGAAACTATAAAACGGTGGCCGAGATATTTGGGAATAGTAAATGTGCAGGAAAATTTCCTGCACACAAACTACTAAGGCTAGCCAAATTTTTGGGTCAAATTAGAATGATCATAACTCCCTTAATATAATGAAATAGGAGAGCTGCGACCTATGAAAAGAAATATCTTTGAGTCTTATTTCCAATGCAATTAGTTTCATCCAAATCCAACATCTGAGTAAGGAGTTATACTCGTTTTACTTCAGCCTATCAAAACAAATTTTTAGGGTCAACTTCAAACGACCATAACTCCTTGTAAAGAACGAACTGGGTGGCCTACTTTATATAAAATGAAAGCCCTTTGAGTTATCTTTCCAACGATACCAATTTCACCCAAATCTAATGTCGGAGAAAAGAGTTATGGTCAATCTACTTTAGCTTACCAAAACAGTCCATCAAAGGACAGATTTGACATTATTTAAATTTTAAAGGCATTTTGGTCATTCCCTATTATATTATGGACGGGAATATGTGTATATATACATGTATATGAGTTCAAAAACTCATTTTCATCATCAATCATTGAGAAAGAACAAACCCTAGCCAAATTTGACCTTTAAATTACTTTTGATTCAACCGTAGAAATTCCAAAGTAATCCGATAACTGCGTTTGTCATCTCGAGAGCTTCGAACGACACCTATTATTTGTGCAAATAGGATTGCATAATCAAGAGGTGAATTCTAAGGTATGAATATTGTTTGTCTTTGTTCTCTTCCATATGTATATGTGTGATAGAGGATTATATGTATTGGTTGTTATTGAAAGGTGATGAAAATAGGGTTATGGACTATTTTGCATGGTTTGGTTGTATTGAATTGTGGAAGGTGGATATGGTAATTGAGTTATGGAAGGTGGATATGGTGATATACTATTGAATTGATGATTATTTATGTCTATGGCTCAAATTGGTTTAATGGATTGGTTGGAAGGATAAATGAATCCAAACTTGATATTGGAGGATGTTGTATGAATATGCATGGCATGTGAATGTAATTGGAGTATAGGAGGGTTAAAGTGACACCCTTTATGGTGTAATTAAGGCTTACTACTTAACCACTAGTTTGGTGAATTCAAATAATTGAATTGTGACGTTTGGTCGCTAATACTAGATTGCTATATATGTTCATTGTAGATAAGTAATCCGAAAAGACGAGAAGTCCATTTGGGACTAGTATTGAAGGTTGACAGTCAGGTATGTAAAGCATACTCTATACCATATCTTTGGCATGAAAGTGAACAATTGTTCTATTAAGAAAGTTTCCAAAGTTATTTAGTAACATGTGATCCATAATGGTTTTGTATGATGTCCTACGTTACCAATGAACTTATTTCCACCCTACAAGATGTCAAGACATTCTAATACTTACTTGTTTTCCAAATCTTACATGTTTATTGCACTAATGTATGTCAGAAGGTATCTGGTTACTCAAACAAGATCCATGTGCTATTAATGACTCCAAAACGTTTCATTGATATACCAATAAGTTCCTACTTCATTGTTATGGAATTGATTACTCCAAAACACTTCATTGATGTGCCAATGAGTTCTTACTTCATTGTTATTGCATTGATGGTCTATTTATATGTCTCTTATTGATGTATCATTGTTTCAAAGTATCAAAAATGCGGTGGCAACCGAAATAACAATCTCAAAGATTAATTGAACTAAGTGATGGAAGTTCTCTCTTATCGGGTGGTATCCCAGGGGCATAAGCCTATCATGGGTCGATCCCTATTTATGTGTTTATGGGTGGTATCCCAGGGGCATAAGCCTATCATGGGTCGATCCCAGTTGATATGTACTAGAGGCAGCCTAATGGTCACAGTACAGTAATGATTACAAAGATGATAAGAACGAAGGTAAAGTGATTGAATAAATACAATGTACAGGTTGTCACAAGTTCTAGTAAGTGTGGTCCACTCCTATTACGATTTATTCACTTGTTTTTTATTTCTATTGAGCTCCTATATCATATGTGATTATCTACATCTTTACATACTCAGTACATATTTCGTACTGACGTCCCCCACGGGGGACTTGCATTTCATGCTGCAGGCACAGGTACCTCAGGTCATACACCGCACAAGTAGGAGCCAGGATATCCAGCTGCTTTTGGTGAGCTCCAGTTTGCTTCGGGGCTTTCCGTGTCATATCCAGTCACTTTTGGTATTGTATAGAAGTTAGTTATATGGCGGGGTATGTCCCGACCTTAGTTAAACTCTGTGTATTGTTTAGAGTCTTTGTAGACCTAATCTACAGTCAAGGTAGTGTTTTGTTAGTAGAAGTGATGGCTCCAACGTCCAAGTATTGTATATACATATATATGTGTGCTCGAGCTTATACAGGTGATTATTTTCTTTTATGTGCGACATGATGCTGTCCGAATTTCGGGTTGTCATAGAGGTATGCATGGGAAGTATAAGGTTATGAGCTGGTTCTCCCGGGCCTCCTTGGTTACGGGTGCCAGTCCGCCCCAATAGGTTTTGAGGCGTGACAAAAGTGGTATCAGAGAAGTTCGTCCTAGTGAGTCTACAAAGCTGTGTCTACGTAGAGTCTTGTTTATCGGTGTGTCATGCACCGCATCTATAAACAGGAGGCTATGAACATTTAGGAATTGTTTCTTTTCTTTATGTCTTAGATCGTGTGATAGAGCCTATATTGTATATGAAGTCATAGTTGACCACTGAATCCGTTTGTTTCTCTTATTATAGAAATGATGCCGGTTACCAAAAGCAAGAATACCGGTAAGCAAGTAGATGTGGCTGCCGGAGAGGGGACTAGTAAGTCACCCACTATACCAGCTAATCAAAGTGAGGCTCCAGCTGAGCATGCATCAGAAACTTCTTCCACTCCGAAAGAAATAAGGGGGAGGAGAACTATATCCCCAGAGCCACCTATTAATGTTGTTGATCAAGATCTTAGAAATGCAGTGCAACTTTTGACTCGTATAGTTGTTGGGAAAGCCATTCCTTCCACGGGTCCTAGTGGTACAGATAGGGCGGCTAGCCTTCGAACACAGGATTTTCTTAAGATGGATCCTCCCACTTTTACTGGATCAGATCTTAACGAGGACCCACAAGACTTTATTGATCAAATTCAAAGGGCCTTTGATGTTATGCATGTAACGGGTAGAGAGACAGTGGAGTTAGTGGCGTATAGATTTAAAGGGGAGGCTATATAGTGGTACGAGGACTAGAAACAATCTAGGGGTATTGATGCACCCCCAGCTACTTGGAAAGAGTTCAAAGAGGCATTTCTTGATCATTATCTTCCATTCGAGATTCATCAGGCCCGTGCAGATCAGTTTTTAAATCTTCGTCAGGGGAATATCAGCGTGAGGGAGTACAGTCTCCGATTTAATTCCTTGTCGAGATATGCTCCTAATGTTGTAACTACTATGGATGACAGAGTTCATCAATATGTGGATAGGCTGGATCCATATCTGGTTAGAGATTGTACTATTGCCGCTTTGAACAAAGATATGGACATAGCGAGGATCCAAGTTTTTCCACAGAAAATGGAAGATCAGAGGCAGAGGAGAAGAACACAGGAATTAGAAAGAGGATATTCGAAGAGGGCCAGATCTATAGGGCAGTTCATGGCATCCCAAGGAGGGTTCAGACCACAGTTTTCTGCTAGACCACCTACGCCATTATCTTCTTATTCTACAGCTAGTGCCCCACCAAAGTTCCAAGGGTCCATAGGAAATCAATTTGGGCACAGAAGTGAGAGTCAGAGTTCGCGGACAGTGGAGTATTAAGGGCAAGGGAATATGAGCCAATCGAGACCTCCTCAAGAGCCATGCAATAAATATGGAAGGTATCATTTGGGCGCATGTCGACTAGGGACCAATGTTTTCTTTTGGTGTGGTATGTCGGGGAATATGATGAGAGAATGCCCACGAAGGGGCATAGGGGGTATGGCACGACCTACGGGGTCATTTATTGCATCATCATCATCAATGACTTATTCAGGAAGGGGTGCACAACCAATGGGTCGTGTTAGAGGTGATAGAGGAGCCACGAGTTCTAGCGGGGATCAAAATCGTACGTATGCTCTAGCGGATCGACAGAATTTAGAGGCTTCCCCAGATGTGGTTACGGGTACGTTGTCTATCTTTTCATTCGATTTATATGCCTTAATTGATCCCGGTTCTACATTATCTTATGTTACTCCATTGGTTGCTGGAAAGTTCGAAAGAATACCCGAACTGTTAGTTAAGCCATTTGAAGTGTCCACACCGGTTGGGGAATCTATTATAGCTAGAAGGGTTTATCGAAACTGCATAGTAACTGTTTGTGTTCGTGATACGATGGCTGATCTTGTGGAGTTAGAAATGGTAGATTTTGATGTTATAATGGGTATGGACTGGTTGGCGTCTTGTTAGGCCACAATTGATTGCTGCACGAAAAAGGTATATTTCCATTTTCTAAATGAATCAGTCCTTGAATGGAAAGGTGAAATTAGCGCGCCAAGAGGTAGATTTATTTCTTATTTTAAGGCGAGAAGAATGATTTCCAAGGGATACATATATCATTTAGTTAGAGTAAGGGATACAGAAGTGGAGCCACCAACTCTTCACACTGTTCCGGTGGTAAATGAATTTTCTGATGTATTTCCTGAAGATCTTCCAGGTTTGCCTCCTGAACGAGAAGTAGAGATTGGTATTGATGTAATACCAGGCACCCAACCAATCTCCATTCCTCCGTATAGAATGGCCCTAGCAGAATTACGAGAATTGAAAGAGCAATTGAAAGATTTGCTAGAGAAGGGATTCATAAGGCCTAGTATGTCCCCCTGGGGAGCACCAGTGTTATTTGTGTGCAAAAAAGATGGCTCGCTGAGGATGTGTATTGATTATCGACAATTGAATAAGGTGACTATTAAGAATAAATATCCTCTCCCAAGAATTGATGATTTATTTGATCAGTTATAGGGCGCCAAGCGCTTTTCTAAGATTGATTTGAGGTCAGGTTACCACCAAGTGAGGGTCAAAGAGAAGGATATACCCAAGACAGCTTTTCGAACACGGTATGGTCATTATGAGTTTCTAGTTATGTCATTTGGGCTAACAAATGCACCCGCAGCTTTTATGGATTTGATGAATAGGGTGTTTAAGCCATTCCTGGATGTATTTGTGATAGTTTTTATAGATGATATTCTAGTCTATTCTAGATCAAAAGAGGACCATGCCAATCACTTACGACAGGCATTGCAGACTCTTCGTGATTGTAAGCTTTATGCAAAGTTCTCTAAATGTGAGTTTTGGTTAAAGTCGGTGGCATTTTTGGGTCATATTGTATATAGTGAAGGGATAAAGGTTGATGCTCAAAAGATAGAAGCTGTGAAGAACTGGCCAAGGCCCACAATGCCTACGGAGATTCGTAGTTTTCTCGGGTTGGCCGGTTATTATAGAAGGTTTGTTAAAGGCTTTTCTTTCATTTCAGCACCCTTAACCAAGCTAACCCATAAAGCATCCAAATTCCAATGGAATGATGCCTGTGAGAAAAGTTTTCAAGATTTAAAGAACAAGTTGATTTCTACACCCGTGTTGGTACTTCCAGAAGGCACCGAAGGGTATACAGTGTATTGTGATGCTTCCAGAATTGGTTTAGGATGTGTATTGATGCAGCATGGTAAGGTAATAGCATATGCTTCTAGACAATTGCAGCCACATGAGAAAAATTATCCTACACACGATCTTGAGCTGGCAGCAGTTATTTTTGCTTTAAAGATATGGCGCCACTACTTATATGGGGTTCATGTTGATATATACACTGACCATAAGAGCTTGCAATATATTTTTAATCAGAAGGATCTAAATTTAAGGCAACGGAGATGGCTTGAACTATTAAAGGAATACGATGTTGATATCTTGTACCATCCAGGGAAAGCAAATGTGGTAGCTGATGCGTTAAGTCGTAAGTCTATGATGGCGCCTATAGAAAGGCAAGGGATGATTAAAGATCTTCACCAGTTAGCTAATTTGGGAGTTCGCCTTCTTGAAACTCTGAATCAAGAGCTTATCGTACATAATGCTGCGGAATCTTCATTAGTAGCTGAAGTGAAAGAGAAGCAATATGCAGATCCTATTTTATTACAGCTTAAGGAGAACGTTCAGAGTGGTGCGACCAAGGCATTTGAGCTTACGCGAGAAGGAGTACTTCAGTGCCAAAACCGATTGTGTGTGCCGGATGTAGACGGGCTAAGAAAGAAGATTATGACAGAGGCACATTTTTCAAGGTATTCCATTCATCCAGGATCAACCAAAATGTATCAAGATTTGAAAGGTATGTATTGGTGAAATGACATGAAGAAGAGCATTGCAGAATTTGTAGCTGAATGTCCAAATTGTCAAAGAGTTAAAGTTGAGCACCAAAAACCCAGAGGTTATATGCAATGCATTGATCTTCCAAGATGGAAGTGGGACATGATCAACATGGATTTCGTTATTGGTTTGCCTCGTACATCCCGGAAGTTTGATTCTATATGGGTGATTGTTGATAGGCTTACCAAATCTGCACATTTCCTACCAGTTAGGACAACTTACACAGTTGAAGAGTATGCGAAGCTGTACATTAAAGAGATAGTCCGATTACATGGAGTGCCAATCTCTATTATATCAGATCGGGGAACCCAATTTACCGCAAACTTTTGGAAGTCTTTTCAGAGGTGTTTGGGAATACAAATGAAGTTGAGTACAACTTTTCACCCTCAAACAGATGGACAAGCAGAACGTACCATCCAAACACTTGAAGATATGGTACGAAAGGGAAACTGGGATGATCATTTACCTCTTATTGAGTTTGCCTACAATAATAGCTATCATTCAAGTATCAAAATGGCACCATATGAAGCTTTATATGGAAGGAAGTGTAGATCACCAATAGGATGGTTCGAAGTGGGTGAAACTCTTTTGTTCGGACCGGATCTAGTTTATCAAGCCATAGAGAAGGTTAAAGTAATTCAGCAATGACTGAAAACAGCCCAAAGTCGACACAAGTCATATGCGGATAGTAGAAGGAGAGGACTAGAGTTTTTTATAGGTGATTGGGTATTTTTGAAGGTATCACCAATAAAAGGGGTAATAAGATTTGGCAAGAAAGGGAAGTTGAGTCCACGTTATATAGGCCCGTATAAGATCACTCGAAGGTTTGGACAAGTTGCATATGAATTAGAGCTACCCCAAGAGCTCTCATCAGTACATCCGGTATTTCATGTGTCAATGTTTCGAAAGTGCATCAGAGATCCATCACATATCACTTCTACTGAGGATGTGCAAGTTGCGGAAGATCTTACCTATAAGGAAGTGCCTATTGCTATTCTAGATCGCCAAGTTAAGAAGATGAGAAATAAAGAGATAGCATCGGTGAAAGTACGTTGGAGAAATCGTCAAAGGGAAGAGATTACATGGGAAGCTGAGGAAGCAATGAAATCTAAGTACCCTCATTTGTTCAAAGATGAAGAGGAAGTACAAGAAACGGAGTTAGAACATTAACAAGTAAGTTTTTTTTTTATATATGCATAGTATTTATGTGATGATGTGAATGTTAATAATGGACTTGAACTTGTTTCGGTTGAATAACTACGCTAACATTCGAGGACGAATGTCCTAAAGGGGGGAAGGATGTAACACCCCATATTCAAGTACATGTATTGGCGTATTCAAGTACGTGTATTGGTCTTATTTATATGGAATAAATTTTTTTATTTTATTTATACCGGAATTTGCCCGTCGAGGGTTCCATGCGAAGGTTATTGAATAAGCTTTCCAACGATATAAAGATTTCCAAAAACGGATAGGTTTAGGATATAATCGAGCACGTTCGAAACTATAAAACGGTGACCGGGATATTTGGGAATAGTAAATGTGCAGGAAAATTTCCTGCACACAAACTACTGAGGCTAGCCAAATTTTTGGGTCAACTTTCAATGATCATAACTCCCTTAATATAATGAACTGGGAGATCTGGGACCTATGAAAAGAAATATATTTGAGTCTTCTTTCCAATTCAATTGGTTTCATCCAAATCCAACGTCTGAGTAAGGAGTTATACTCGTTTTACTTCAGCCTATCAAAACAGATTTTTAGGGTCAACTTCAAACGACCATAACTCCTTGTACAGGACGAACTGGGTGTCCTACTTTATATGAAATGAAAGCCCTTTGAGTTATATTTCTAACGATACCAATTTCACCCAAATCCGATATCGGAAAAAAGAGTTATGGTCGATCTACTTTAGCTTAACAAAACAGTCCACCAAAGGACAAATTTGACATTATTTAAATTTTAAAGGCATTTTGGTCATTCCCTATTATATTATGGACGGGAATATGTGTACATATACATGTATATGAGTTCAAAAACTCATTTTCATCATCAATCATTGAGAAAGAACAAACCCTAGCCAAATTTGACCTTTAAATTACTTTTGATTCAACCGTAGAAATTCCAAAGTAATCCGATAACTGCGTTTGTCATCTCGAGAGCTTCGAACGGCACCTATTATTTATGCAAAAAGGATTGCATAATCAAGAGGTGAATTCTAAGGTATGAATATTGTTTGTCTTTGTTCTCTTCCATATGTATATATGTGATAGAGGATTATATGTATTGGTTGTTATTGAAAGGTGATGAAAATAGGGTTATGGACTATTTTGCATGGTTTGGTTGTATTGAATTGTGGAAGGTGGATATGGTAATTGAGTTATGGAAGGTGGATATGGTGATATACTATTGAATTGATGATTATTTATGTTTATGGCTCAATTTGGTTTAATGGATTGGTTGGAAGGATAAATGAATCCAAACTTGATATTGGAGGATGTTGTATGAATATGCATGGCATGTGAATGTAATTGGAGTGTAAGAGGGTTAAAGTGACACCCTTTATGTTGTAATTAAGGCTTACTACTTAACCACTAGTTTGGTGAATTCAAATAATTGAATTGTGACGTTTGGTCGCTAATACTAGATTGATATATATGTTCATTGTAGATAAGTAATCCGAAAAGACGAGAAGTCCATTTGGGACTAGTATTGAAGGTTGACAGTATGTAAAGCATACTCTATACCATATCTTTGGCATAAAAGTGAACAATTGTTCTATTAAGAAAGTTTCCAAAGTTATTCAGTAACATGTGATCCATAATGGTTTTGTATGATGTCCTACGTTACCAATGAACTTATTTCCACCCTACAAGATGTCAAGACATTCCAATACTTACTTGTTTTCCAAATCTTACATGTTTATTGCACTAATGTATGTCAGAAGGTATCCGATTACTCAAACAAGATCCATGTGCTATTAATGACTCCAAAACGTTTCATTGATATACCAATAAGTTCCTACTTCATTGTTATGGAATTGATGACTCCAAAACACTTCATTGATGTGCCAATGAGTTCTTACTTCATTGTTATTGCATTGATGGTCTATTTATATGTCTCTTATTGATGTATCATTGTTTCAAAGTATCAAAAATGCGGTGGCAACCGAAATAACAATCTCAAAGATTAATTGAACTAAGTGATGGAAGTTCTCTCTTATCGGGTGGTATCCCAGGGGCATAAGCCTATCATGGGTCGATCCCTATTTATGTGTTTATGGGTGGTATCCCAGGGGCATAAGCCTAGCATGGGTCGATCCCAGTTGAAATGTACTGGAGGCAGCCTAATGGTCACAGTACAGTACAGTAATGATTACAAAGATGATAAGAATGAAGGTAAAGTGATTGAATAAATACAATGTACAGGTTGTCACAAGTTCTAGTAAGTGTGGTCCACTCCTATTACAATTTATTCACTTGTTTCTGATTTCTATTAAGCTCCTATATCATATGTGATTATTTACAGCTTTACATACTCAGTACATATTTCGTACTGACGTCCCCTACGGGGGACCTGCATTTCATGCTGCTGGCACAGGTACCTCAGGTCATACACCGCACAAGTAGGAGCCAGGATATCCAGCTGCTTTTGGGGAGCTCCAGTTTGCTTCGGGGCTTTTCGTGTTATATCCAGTCACTTTTGGTATTGTATAGAAGTTAGTTATATGGCGGGGTGTGTCCCGACCTTAGTTAAACTCTGTGTATTGTTTAGAGGCTTTGTAGACCTAATGTACAGTCAAGGTGGTGTTTTGTTAGTAGACGTGATGGCTCCAACGGCCAAGTATTATATATACATATATATGTGTGCTCGAGCTTATACAGGTGATTATTTTCTTTTATATGCGACATGATGTTGTCCGAATTTTGGGTTGTCATAGAGGTATGCATGGGAAGTATAAGGTTATGAGCTAGTTCTCCCGGGCCTCCTCGGTTACGGGTGCCAGTCCGCCCCAATAGAATTTGAGGCGTGACATGTTGGTTGGGAGAGAGTTGAGAGAGACTGTCGAGAGAGAGGAGAGAGACAGTTGATTTGGAAAGGAGAGGAGTGTGGGTTTATTTGTATTTTTGAAAAGATTAGAAAGTTTTAAAAATATTAATCAAGTCCGCAATTAACTTAATCAAATTTCCTAATGATGTTTGACCCTTTAATTTCGTCAATATCACCAATCCTTCATTCAAGACTTAAAAGACACATTTCCTTCAATTATCTCAACTAAGAGAGAAGAATGCTTTTGAGGTGTTTAGTATTTTTTTAGGAAAAGAGTGATAGTTCAGTAATATTGTGGTCCTAAATGCAATATAAGTGATATTTGAAAGAAATTCTCAAAACTTGAGCGACTATTTACGGAATTCACTCAGAGTTTTAATAATAACATGTTTTGACATGCTTAAAATTTTGTTATTTTACATTTTTCTATGGATAGATATACTAACAAAATACATCGTGGTTAAATGTAAAAAATTATTTTGCTAAATAAGATAACCACAATATTTTTTTTGTAACATTTGTAGCAATAAGTGTGGTATTTATTTACAGATTTTATATGGCCCATGACTAAGAATTTGTAATTATTACTACGAAATTTTATTATGTTGCAGTCTGTAGTTATAAAAAAAAAATATTTTACAAGATATATATGTATTGTGAGTGATTATATCCACAACAAATAATTTGTATCTATCTTCATATAATTAGCGAGAATTTATAAAAAAATTTGTTAGATTAAGTATATTAATTAATAAAATATTTAGATATAATAATTTATTTATTCAAATTATATTTGAAACTTATAAATAAGATCCTGTAAATTTGAATTGAGTCGAATAACAAACACCTCCAATCAAATGATAATTCTTAAAACACTTGATCATGATGAAGCTTAAGTTCAACATAATAAAATTTTGTTTAAATTCTTTATAATAAGTTAATTGAAGTTAATATAATCATTTATTTTTAAAACAATTATATTTGAAACTTACAAGTTATAAAATTGAATCGTATCATTGACAACACTAATGACACTAGACCGATAAAGATATTATTCCTATAAAACAAGTCTAAAGTAAAATTTAGTAAGTTAATTTGTTTAAATTTGTTATAATTAGTTAATAAAAATAACTAAATTTAATCACTTATTTATTTAGATATAAATTATTGTACAAATACACTTTTGTGATAACTACATCCAATTATTAATCATTTGTTCAAATAATTATAACTACATTTATAATAATAATTAATTAATAATTTAATAGTAGACCATAAAAACATTGTTCAAAAAGATAAGGTTCGAGACTTTGAATAAAATAGCAGCTGTCATAACACTTGATCAAGGTAAAACTTGAGTGAGACATGATAAATTTTGTTTATATTGCTATAAATAGCAAATTGAAAGTAAATACATTATAATTACTTATTTATTTAATTATATCTCAAATTTGCTAGTAAGACCTGTTAATCCTGAATCAAATCAAATTATATTTAATCACTTATTTATCTAAACTATATTTCAAATGCACTAGTAAAATTCGGTAAGATCGAATCAAATCAAGTGATTAACACATCTAATTATCTTAGATCGATGGCGTTTGATTTTATAATAAGATTGTTCAGTCACTATATAGACAAGATATAATATCTCGCTCTCAAATGTAACCTTTTTTAATCTAGTGTTGCTACAACAAATTTTCATTCATGATAAAAAATGATTATTAGCTACAAAATTCTGTCACAATTCATTTCGCCATAACAAATAGTTATGGAACTTTAAGCAAAAACTTAACAATTGCCATAATTTTTTAGAATTTGAAACAAAAAGTACTCATTTAGTTACAATATTTTTCTTGAGGTAATTTATTGTACCTAAAAATTTAGTATTGTTGCAGTAATTTCATTAGGTCAGAGACATGTGAAGTTGTACTTATGCGAGAGCATCCTTTTACTGACAAAAAGATAAGAGTTGATTCCACTTTTCAGGTAGGTAATGATTCACATATATAATTTTTCTCTACTACTTTTACTCCTCCTATGTCTTTTTCTTAAATTATTATGAAATTAAATCAATATTTTTTATGAGCCATTAATTTTTTTAAAAATAATTGAGGTATGCAAAGGTTGTGGAACTACACTGAGTATGTTGCAGAAGAAAATTAGAAGAATTGAAAAATTGAATAACTGAAATCAAAGATAGGTCAAATTTATCGACGTTCACCTAACATTTAGTCTATCATACAAAAATTAATATTGGTTTCAATTTCTTTAACATAAAAGTCATTTAACTTTAAAAATTGATATATAAAAAAATACTTTTTTATTTTGTGACATAAAAGTATCCTATCTTTAAAATTTAGTACAAATATTTATTTATTTTTTCAAAAGGTGTTTAGAAAATTTACTATACAAATACATATATCAGTGCAGAAAATAGTCAAATTACAATTTCTTCAATATTATTAATATTAGATAAAAATTATTATAAAGAAATCAAACTAAGGAAAGCAAGTATAATATTGTATACCCCCAACAAGTTATGTGTTAAAAAGTAAAATTTAGAGATACTTCTAATATCATCCTGAATGTAATTAATTTATTTTTGACCCCTGTCGTATTTTCTGTATGATATATCAAAATTCAAATGAAGTTTACTTCTTAATTAACTTGATCAAAGTTGAATGACTTTTAAGTGACAAAAAATTAAGAAAAAAAATACTTTTATGTTAAGAATTTTTAAATTTGAATGACTTCTACGTAAAATAAATTAAAATAATAATAATAATAATAATTAAATTATAAATTTTATAATAGGATGAAGTGTACATAATAATTAAAAAAATTATACTATAAATTTAAAATTAGATAACTAAATCAAAAACATCTTAATGAATTATTCTTTTTTATATTATAAAGTTAGTCTTATAATTTAATAAAAACAGATGAAAACGAAGGAGCTAAAAACAAGAGAAACAAAAATAGTTAGTTGAGGAGAAAGAGAAGAAGGTGAAGTGGAATGATATGGTGGAATCCACTTTATAAAATCAACAGAAAAGGTCAAAAATATTCCCGAACTATCTAAAATGAATCAAAAATACCTCTCGTTAGTTTTTTGGCTCAAAAATATCCCTGGTGAAAAAATGCCCTTTCCTCTAACCGAATTTCACCAAGCATGCCACCTAGGTAAAAAAATGCTTATGATCATGCCACATCACCATCCACATCATCTTTAATTTCACAACCCAAATTAAAAATTCGACCCGACCCATAAATAAAATAACCCGATCCAAAGTGAAATAACAAAGGTAAAAGAATCGGGTCTTTCTCTGTGCCTTATTCTTTCTCTCTCCTGAAAGAAAATTTTCATTCTAGGGTTCACCGCTACTGCTGTTTGAATTCATTCGAAAGGGAAAGATCAATTGTCATTTTCTAAGGTTCCCCACGACTGCTTATGGTATAAATCGCTTGTTGGATCGATTGTCACATTCACTGTTTGATGCTCAATTGATGCATTAGGGTTCTTCTGAAAAAATCAATATAGGGTTCGTTTTTGGAGTGGTAGTCACCTAAAATTGATGTCTTCACCTACCTTTCAGAAAAGCTATGGGATTCCGACTTATTATAATACGCCCTTGGAGCTGGCTCTCCTTTTGACGTTTCTAAGGATTCCGACGATGTTCATACAGTTCTTGCTGTAAATTCATATGTGATCATATTGATCTGATGAATTTGGATCTTTCATAATTTCTTTCTCAAGATTCATATGTTGCTTTTGATGAATTTGCATCTTTCAACACTTTTTCCTCAATATCCATATTTTTGTAACTGCTCTTGCAGATGATTATTGTCGTTTCCTTCTTCGAGCCTGTATCTTTTGAGTTCATTCTGTATATGTGGGTCCATAAAGTGAATTATTGTGTCATATCACTGAAAACTAGGGAGAAATCATGTGAAACTTGAAAATCAATGCTTTATTTTGGAGTAACAACAACAACAACAAACCGAGTGTATTCCCACATAGTGAGGTCTGGGGAGGGTAATATGTACGCACTCCATACCTCTACCTCTAAAGAAGTAGAAAGGCTGTTTCCGATAGACCCCCGGCTTGAGACACGGAATACTTCTTACTTCTTATTTTGGAGTAAGAAGTAAAATAAATTAACTTGTTCATGTTATAAGCATTGGTTGAAATGTTGCCAATCCTGGCGATGCTTTCAGAGGCTGTTCCCAAGAAAATTCTTGAACTGATGAATGTTCCTGGACTAACAAGAGAAAATGTTGCCAGCTACTTTCAGGTACTGAACAATTTTACTTCTTTCATTTTCAAGAATATACAGGAATGTACGGTTTCATGCACAATTTAGTAGTTGATAATATTTCTTTAGTTTCTTAGTGAAGTGCTGCTTATTTTGATGGTAATCATGTACTGCAGAAATATCGGTTATACCTCAGGAGGTTGAGCGGTGTATCACAGCATCAGAATGGATTAAATAACTCGTTCATGGGACATCCAGAAGCAACATATGGGACAATGACTTCTTTCAGTGGGCTCGAGCTTCAAGCTTTAGCTGCCACTGGTCAACTTCCCATACAAAGTCTTGCTACCCTCTAGGCAGCTGCACTAGGTAGGTCTGCGACAAAATCTGCCACATCTATGCCTCTAGTAAATCAAGGAAACCTTTTCATCTTTGAAAATCCCAAGTTGAGATTTCCCGAGGGACAGCAACAATATTAACTTACTTTATGGGATCCCAACGACTATGGAACCGAAGCAGCTAGTAGATCTGCACCAGTCCTCGCAGTCCTTTGTGGCGATGAATATGGAAGGGAACACCAGAATGCAAAAAAATAATGCTCTACTAATGCATATGTCTCAACAACAACAAAAACAACTGTCAAGGGCTCAAATGCTAAATGAATCCAATAATGGTCAAGTTTCATGGCCTCCATTGTCCGTTTCACAACCTTTGTCCTCAAACGGGATACCTGCTGCAATCTTATCACGAAATAGCATTGTTGACAGCGTACGAGGTACGATATACAATCTAGTCTCCCAAGCATCTTCAATGGTAAATTTCTCGCTAAATCAAACTACAGAGTTGCAAAACAACAGTTTTCCTCTTGTGAGTAGTAACTCCGGGATGTCAACGCCAACATTTAAACGATTTCTTCAAGAAGAGGTTAACTCTGATATTAAAGTATCTAGAGGATTCCCTGCTGGTTATGATATTTTTGAAGAACTGCATCAACAAAAATCGCAGGATTGGGGTTTACAAAATGTCGGATCAGCCTTCGGTGCCTCTGATCATTCAAGTATACCTGGAACTCTGGATGTCTCACCTTCCATGTTAGTTCAACAAGTATTTCTTCAATGAAGAAGACTGGACAAAATGGGAATTCTCCTATGGGTGAACAACAACTTAATTTATTCTCCGGTGGAAATTTTCTTACTGGAAATTTGCGTCGGACAAGTTGAAACTGAGTTTGGCTTTGATGGATATCCACCACTGGACAATCTTCCTGTGTAATCCGTGGAAAGAGTGTAGTTGTTGTACATTACACTTTTGGACATATAATTCGGAGTCACTAGTGTACATAGTTGTCTTTATAGCTGCAAATTGACTTCTGTGAACAAAAAATGGTGTAGTTTCAGCTCGTCGTTCAGTTCTTGATGTTGGATTCTCGTCTAGCTGCATCTTTTGATCTGATTCGAGATTCTTGTGGAATTTGACAGCAAGTAATTTGTGTATGATACTTCTGCATGGTATCGCAAAGGCGTACATGTAAAGTTTTGACTTCTATTTAGCTAGGTGAACTTCAGAACTTTAAACGTTCGAGTTATTTGCTAACTGCAATAACCTGGTTTTAATTTCTTCTACTTCACTTTCAGAAGTTGATGATCTTGATGTACAGATTAAATTTGGATTGCCAAAATGTGCAAGTCTTTGGGATTCTTTTAGTTGCACTTTCATGCTTTCTTCTTTATATGAGTAGTTGATTTGAAAGGCTAATAAAACTAAAAATGTGTTTTGATCTATTTACTACTGTTTTGTTTTATTTCTGTTCCTGTGGTAATTTTGATATTGTTGGAAAAAAAGACAATTGCCATGTAGTGATGATTTTGTGGTTTGTCTTTGATCTATTTACTATGATTTTATATATATTTGAAGGGGGAGTGTTGAAGCAATAGTAAAGTCGACTTTGTGTGATCAATAGGTCACCGGTTCGACCTATGGTAGTAGCCACTAGTGCTTGCATTAGAGTACTTACGCCACTTGAGGTGCGGCCTTTTTCTGGACTTGCTAATTCAGGATGCTTTGTATATCGAGCCACCTTTTGTATCCATATATTGTCGTGTTTCACCATCAATAAGGGAAAGAAGAAAAGACATCAACATTCCTCTAATTAATGTGTTAGTGTGCTAGTAAATAAAAATAGATACTATACTAACTTTGGTTTGGATGATGTTGTAGTCCAATGCTTTTATGTCCAGAAGCCACTGATTTCTTTGATTTCTTGTCTTCTTTGTCCAACCCCAGAAGGGATCTCCTCTTTTTCCGACTTTTGATCCCACATGCGTTGCATAGTGAATGCATTCGTAATGATCATATCGTCAAATTTTGAGTACAAATGGCCAAAATCACTGTACACAAGTGAGAACTGTTCGTTCATATATGAAACAATCAATCGTTCGTTCATTTTATATGACATAATTTATTCTTTTATGAAACTTGCATCAATGTTCGATTTGAAATCGTAAATTAGATAATACTTCCTCCGTTTCAGAATAAGTGACTTGTTGGGATATTTATTGGTGTTTCAAAATAAGTGAATCATTGAATTTTTTTTCAAATTTGCCCTTATGATTTGACAACAATTAACTTTTGAAAAGGTATTACAAGGTCAACTTTTTTCTTTTTTTGGGTAAATATGAAAAGTTGTGTTAAATTTAAGTCTTTAATGTTTTTTTCCTTAATATGTGTGTCAAAATCCAACAATTCATTTATTATGAAACGGAAGAAGTATTACTAACCTTGGGAACAGCAGGTCCATCTCTCCAAAGAGGTGTTTTTGAGGTACCACAATCAACGCAAGTCACTAATAAACATACAGAACAACCAAGAAGGTAGCTAATTCGAAGAATCCCTACTGAATGATTACAACGAGTAAATTTCACAAGCGATTTCACGAGACCCATTAAAGGAAACAGCTAAAAATGCCCAAAACAAGCTGAATCACACTTGATCTTGACCTAAATCAAGTAAAAATATTTACAACTAGACACTCGCAACCAAATCAAGAACAATCCCAAATCACAATGAGTTAATTCCACTAGCAATTACTCGACACCCATTTAACTAAACATTACTCGAAAACCACCAAAGGAAATAGCTACAGACACTCAAAAACATGCTGAATCACACTTCATTTTGTCCTTCGATCAAGTTAAAAACACTCAAAACAAAGCTAGAACACACTCGATCTTCTCATAAAGTACTAAGAAGGGCAGCTAGTAATCACTTCGATCCACCATCTTAGATCACAATGAGTAAACTTCCCCAATAATTAAGCAAACCCCATTTAACAAAAGCTAAAATGAGCTTAATCACACTTAATTTTTGAACTTGATCAAGTAAGAAACTTTAAAGCTATATTATTGATCTTGATAGAGTAAGAAAAACAACAATAAGAAAGCAATTACTGGATACCCATTTAAGAAAATGGCTAAAATAACCCAAAACAAGATAAATCACACACACATTTTTTACCTTAACCAAGTAAACGAAAAAACAAGAATCAAGATAAGGATAACTAGCTAGTGATTCACACTTACTTTATTATCACTTAGATCCACCATTACGTAATCCCAAACTGAATGTGTTAACTAAACAAGCTAAAATGAGATCAATCACACTCAATTTTTTCAATATCTTCAAAGGTCTACAAGGCCACAAGAAGAAAATTGAGCCAAATGAATGATCACAATGGTCAAATTTCACCAGTAATTACCCAAACAAACTGAATCACACTTGATTTTAACATTTGCAAAAAAAAAACAAGCTTTAAACTCCCCCACCCCACCGCACCCCTTCCACCCCAAAAAAAGCTGGAGAAGAAATCGCAGCATCACCTTATTTTCTCCAAAATGATAGGCACACCGAGAATATCACAAGATAAGGCTGTAAGTTTGTTTTGTTTCAAGTTATTACACTTTTCCTAAAAGGAAATAAATATGGCTTTATCAAATAGTGAAGACTTTACCATTAACACACTGCTGATGCCAGACATTCCCATGTCATAGAACGAAACAAGATAAATGCACTTGCGAGTTGAACTGTGGAGGGAAGACAAATGAATCTTTTAAAAATATGGACGGAAACACTTATTTTCTGAACCAAGGTCTCCATATGAAAAAAAGAAAGTGTACGAGATTATTAAGCTCAACAGTTCAAAATTTATGATAGGAAAAACCTCAAATAAAACAACTATAAGACCTGCTACTGTAGCTTGAAAATGGGCTCTGAATCATAGTAAAACCCTTCTTACTGTAGCTTGTCACAAAAGGAGCTTCATTTCAGCTAAAGCAGCAGGTTCTGGTAATAATAAATTAGAAAAACATGGCGACAAAAAGACCGTTCAAATAATAATGTTTCACCATCCAACAACAACAACAACCAGAACACAAATACCAGTCAAACCAAAAGCAGTGGGGACAAAAACTGAGGGAATTTGCTTTCAAAAACAAATCAACTCCAACAGTGCATTACAGGATAAACAAATCCATTAAAGTCTGCTTTCATAATAAGAATGCATTACAGGACTTTGTACTCCTGCTTCACCAGACTTCATTACTTAATACCTACTTCAAGTCGAGCCAAAATAAAAGTATTCATTGTGGGTCATTTCTTAAATTCAGTCAAAATAAACACAGATGCAATTTAATGTTTTGCATCAGCTTTAACCAAAAACAAAATAAAAGCATTCAATGCCTAGAACTAGTCACAACATATTAAATTTGGGTTCTCCCATTAGCCTTTTTAACCTTCAACTTTTCGAGCTTCTTCTCTCTTGTATTTTCCAATTGATTGCTAGTGATAGCTTTTTTCCTTTCCAAGTAAGCTTAGAGAGTGAATAAGGCAGAGCTGTAGGCTCACTAACTCCAGCAAGATTACCTCTAAAACCTCTCAATCTACTCCCACAAGGGGCTAAAATTCTGGGAGTTTGCCTCACCAACAACCTCGTGTCTTCAAGAATAATTTGAGGCCTTAAATCTAGATCACTTTCGAGTTCACTAGCAGGACCAAATGGTTCATACCATTGGTCCTCTCCTTCTTGTGTTGGTTGAGGGGCTGAACTATTAATGTCATACACATCATCTTGAACTTCTTCTTCTTCTTCTTTAGTTCTGCCCTTTCTTCTCTTCATTCTTGCCCCTTGTTCATCTTCAACAAACTAAATTAAAATGCATAAAATTAGTTCATGTAAATATTCATAAAATTATTCATTTATATAGATATGCATAAAGGTGATACCTTGCATGTCTTTGCATTATGTGTTACTGAACCGCACTTACTATAAGTCATTCTAGTTCCCTTTCTTGAGTGAGATCATTCTGCTGCTCTTTTAATTGCTGCATCTTTTTCTTTTATTCTTTTGGTTTTTGGTCTTCCAACAGTTTTCACTAAATTTGGTGGATCCACTGCATGTTCTGGCAAAATCTTCCAGAAATTTTCACCTCTTAAAGGCAGCAACTTGGCCCTGTATGTCTTAAAGTAAGCTTCCTTACTATACCACACACTTATCTTTTTTTTCATAAGATCAGGTTTCATTGTGTTGTACTCCATAGCCTTGATGGCATGGAATTTCTACAGTGCATTTCTTCTCCACCAAGTTCACTATGTGCCTATCTTCACTTTCAGGCACTTCTTAACCAATATCTCCATTGAAGCTAACAGTACAAAATTGAGCAATCTTCTCATGGGCAGTGAACAATTCCATGCACTTAGGACTAGAAATTTTCTTCCATTTGCGTACCTCAATTTTCTTCGCTTTCAGTCTATTCATTATCTCGACTCTTATTTCTTCAAGCATCTTCAAGATTGGCTTTACCCTTAGTTCCAATATCCAAGAGTTAAAGGACTCAGTGAAATTATTATTCACCATCTGATTTTTGCAAACAGTGTCCATATATGCCCTGCACCATCTCACTGGAAATTTAACAAGTCTTTGACAGCTTCCTCTGATAATGCTCCAAGTGCACTTAACTGGTCCTTGAAATCTTCTTCATAGGTACTCCAAGCAGCACACCAAAGCAGTTTTTTCATCTCTCCTAACCTAAACCTCTTCATCCAGTTGGCCTCAACATTCCTAAACACAATACCTATAAAACATAAAAAGTGAATGTTTAGCCAAAAAATAAAAAGAGAAAAATATTGCAGCTTCTTGAAGTACCTGTGGTGGGCTAAAAGACAAATATTTTTCACTGCATCTACCAGTCCCTGGTCATGTGAAACAAATAAATATACAGTTACATAAGAAACATAAGTGGACAAATTCAAATAAACTGAAATTTATAAACTAAAATTTACCTTCTGCATGTCGGACATGAAAGTGACACTTTCACCATTTTTCAGTGTCAATGATTTCTCTAGCAATTGTAGAAACCATGTCCAACTCCTTGATGTTTTCTTATCAACTGTAGCCTATGCCAAAGGATAGAAGCAGTTATCACAATCTTGTCCTATAGCCACAAGTAGTTGTCCCTTGCAATGGCCTTTCAAAAAGGTCCCATCCAGTCCAATAAAAGGTCTCAATCCTTCTTTCCGTCCCAACTTTAGTGAATTGAAGCATATGTACATTCTAAGAAACTTTATTTTGCCTTGTTCCAATCCATCCTTTGATAAATTAATCACTACATCACTGTTTGGATTACTCAAATCTAATCTCATTTGCGTAAGCCTCTAACTTGTTGTACTCATCTAAGAAATTGCCTTCTATTTTTTGAAGTATCATCCTCTTATTGATTGGGCAGCTGCCCGTAAACCACCTAAAAAGGAATATTTATTATTTGATCCATATCCCGACATAAGAAGTCCAACGGGAGCAATACTTGAAATGGCAATCCATAAAAAACACCAATACTAAGATCGGCTAGAACAAGGTGATCTAAATTGATCATCCAAGTTTTGTCTCATATCCTTGATTTTGAACCTAGGATTATTCTGCACTTTACCCTGGAAATATTGAGATAAAGAAGATATTGTGGCTCTAGGATTTGTAAATGCATCATCACAAGTGTGCTTTTCAATTAAGGTTTTAACCTTAAATCCTGGACCCTTACTAGTGAAACTAAAATGACAAATGGGCAACCATCCTCACATATATACCTCAGTCTTGTTTGTCACTTTGCTTCACTCTAAGTGGTTTCTTATTTGCAAGGGCATAGAGATCCACAACTCTTTTAGCCTCTTTCTTGTCCTTAAAGGTCATTGAAAGATGAAGTTCTTTGTAATAATCAAGTTTGTCATTCACTTTTCTATTCTATTGCATCTTAATGGCTTCTAACTCCTCAAAGTTATACTCCTTATAATTTGACTCACCATTATCAGTAGAATCAGTTTCTGATTCAGTATCAATACCATATTCACACTCAATAAAGTGTGCTTCAGGATGATAGACTAAAGTTAGAGCAGAAACAGATTCTTCAAAATCATCAACAACAAAAAAATGAATCACTTTGAATTGTTCATTTAGTAGTGACTGGAGTATTTTAATACCATCAGACCCTTCAACCAAGAAAAGTTTCTTACATGAACCTTTCACAAGTAGTTGTTTCACAGCCACAAATCCTATGTTTTTGATATATTCATCTTCTATCTTATAGTAATCTATCATATCAGAAGCAATATCTCTCCTAGCAACATCATAGTTCACTTCATATACTAGTTGGGGATTTTTAATCCATTTACCCCCATACTGTAACATAAAGTCAACAAACAAATCTTTCATATTTAGTTGTCTGAAAAAAAATACCTAAATCATATTAGAGAGTGGCATCATAAAAGTAAAACTTCAGATTTGTTTACCAGTAAACATAAAGGAAGTGTTTACTGGTGAACTTTGAAACTTAAAAAACAACAAAACATAGAGGACCACATATTTATTACACTTAAAAAATAGAGAAAAAGAAAGCCCTCAACTAGAAGCAAATAATAAACAATGAAAAAGGAACATTGGGATCACACAAATTACTTGATACAATACATACGTAATCAGATTTAGATAATATAAAACAAACACATATAATCTCAAATCAATAAAGTATGCACTATGGGGAATTTATACTAAGACGAGCAAACATAGAGGGACCACATATTTTTACCCAAAAATAGAGGAATAAGACCCTTCAACTAGCAACACAGTAATAAAAAATGAAAAAAGAGGCATTAGGACCACAAAAATCAAATTTGAATAATATAAAACAACACAAATAAATATTGTAAACTAATGTTGAGTTTTATAAGGTTAGGTGGGTAACAAATGATAGCTTCAAATTTGCGAGAAACTATGTTATTTATCATTTATAGATAAAGAAAATCCTGACAAAATTCTCAAAGGAATAGAAAACTCTAACTCATATTCATATCCCAATCACTCTGACCCAAAATTACATAAATACTACTAAATTTAATATGATCAAATAGTACCAAAATATACTAAGACAAATTTTGTTAAAGAATACAAAATCATATTATACCATGCCCGAACCTTTAAGACCAAAATCAAATTGTATGCAAGATTTCAGAAGTTTGCTATTAGCAAAGCATGCAAGAATTCGAGATTTCAAACCCTAACTTCAAAAATCTATAACCTAATAGCAAAATTTCAAAAGGAAAAAGAACTCACAAGCAAAGCTCCCAGTTGCCACATAAGATCTACGAATCCAACAAGCGATTTATACCATAAGCAGTCGTGGGGAACCTTAGAATATGATAATCGATCTTTCCCTTTCGAATGAGTTCAAATAGCAGCAGCGGTGAACCCTAGAATGAAAATTTTCTTCCAGGGGAGAAAGAATAAGGCACAGAGAAAGACCCGATTCTTTTACCTTTGTTATTTCACTTTGGTCGGGTTATTTTAATTATCTAGGAATATCACTGATGGCATTTTCCATTTTCCAAGTTTTGTCTCATATCCTTGATTTTGAACCTAGGATTATTCTGCACTTTACCCTAGAAATATTGAGATAAAGAAGATATTGTGGCTCTAGGATTTGTAAATGCATCATCACAAGTGTGCTTTTCAATTAAGGTTTTAACCTTAAATCCTGGACCCTTACTAGTGAAACTAAAATGACAAATGGGCAACCATCCTCACATATATACCTCAGTCTTGTTTGTCACTTTGCTTCACTCTAAGTGGTTTCTTATTTGCAAGGGCATAGAGATCCACAACTCTTTTAGCCTCTTTCTTGTCCTTAAAGGTCATTGAAAGATGAAGTTCTTGGTAATAATCAAGTTTGTCATTCACTTTTCTATTCTGTTGCATCTTAATGGCTTCTAACTCCTCAAAGTTATTCTCCTTATAATTTGACTCACCATTATCAGTAGAATCAGTTTCTGATTAAGCATCAATACCATATTCACACTCAATAAAGTGTGCTTCAGGATGATAGACTAAAGTTAGAGCAGAAACAGATTCTTCAAAATCATCAACAACAAAAAAATGAATCACTTTGAATTGTTCATTTAGTAGTGACTGGAGTATTTTAATACCATCAGACCCTTCAACCAAGAAAAGTTTCTTACATGAACCTTTCACAAGTAGTTGTTTCACAGCCACAAATCCTAAGTTTTTGATATATTCATCTTCTATCTTATAGTAATCTATCATATCAGAAGAAATATCTCTCCTAGCAACATCATAGTTCACTTCATATACTAGTTGGGGATTTTTAATCCATTTACCCCCATACTGTAACATAAAGTCAACAAACAAATCTTTCATATTTAGTTGTCTGGAAAAAAAAATACCTAAATCATATTAGAGAGTGGCATCATAAAAGTAAAACTTCAGATTTGTTTACCAGTAAACATAAAGGAAGTGTTTACTGGTGAACTTTGAAACTTAAAATACAACAAAACATAGAGGACCACATATTTATTACACTTAAAAAATAGAGAAAAAGAAAGCTCTCAACTAGAAGCAAATAATAAACAATGAAAAAGGAACATTGGGATCACACAAATTACTTGATACAATACATACGTAATCAGATTTAGATAACATAAAACAAACACATATAATCTCAAATCAATAAAGTATGCACTATGGGGAATTTATACTAAAACGAGCAAACATAGAGGGACCACATATTCTTACCCAAAAATAGAGGAATAAGACCCTTCAACTAGCAACACAGTAATAAAAAATGAAAAAAGAGGCATTAGGACCACAAAAATCAAATTTGAATAATATAAAACAACACAAATAAATATTGTAAACTAATGTTGAGTTTTATAAGGTTAGGTGGGTAACAAATGATAGCTTCAAATTTGCGAGAAACTATGTTATTTATCATTTATAGATAAAGAAAATCCTATTTCTAGAAGTGATAGATGTCATATAATAAAATAGGACCACAATATACAAGACAAAATTCTCAAAGGAATAGAAAACTAAAACTCATATTCATATCCCAATCACTCTGACCCAAAATTACATAAATACTACTAAATTTAATATGATCAAATAGTACCAAAATATACTAAGACAAATTTTGTTAAAGAATACAAAATCATATTATACCATGCCCGAACCTTTAAGACCAAAATCAAATTGTATGCAAGATTTCAGAAGTTTGCTATTAGCAAAACATGCAAGAATTCGAGATTTCAAACCCTAACTTCAAAAATCTATAACCTAATAGCAAAATTTCAAAAGGAAAAAGAACTCACAAGCAAAGCTCGCAGTTGCCACATAAGATCTACGAATCCAACATGCGATTTATACCATAAGCAGTCGTGGGGAACCTT
Organism: Capsicum pubescens; assembly: GCA_030864215.1. Taxonomy (NCBI): domain Eukaryota; kingdom Viridiplantae; phylum Streptophyta; class Magnoliopsida; order Solanales; family Solanaceae; genus Capsicum; species Capsicum pubescens. Next base: position 187,453,530 of record CM061548.1, read on the forward strand.
AGAACCCGATTCTTTTACCTTTGTTATTTCACTTTGGTCGGGTTATTTTAATTATCTGGGAATATCCCTGATGGCATTTTCCATTTACCTAGATTACAAATACTTTAACCTAGGGAGTAACTTGTATCTCACAGGGAATTTGCCAAAAACTCAATGGAATAGTAGCAACTATTTAAGGGAATTAGATCTTTCTTTGTCCGGTTTTTCTGGGATTATACCATACTCAATTGGTCATCTTAAATCTTTAAGTTTTTTAGATCTATCAGGCTGCTACTTCTCTGGAAACATTCCTCCAACTATTGGGGATCTCACAAAGCTCACTACTTTTCGACTCTTTTCGAACAATTTCAGTGGTCCACTGCATTCAACAATCTCAAATCTTGTGCAACTTGTTGAGTTTGAAATCTCATCTAACAACCTTACCGGCAACATTCCAAATATTTTCGGTAACTTTACCAATCTCAAATCTTTATCCCTATCATATAACCTCTTTACAGGGCTTTTTCCATCCTCAGTTACAAACCTGACAAAGCTGGAGAGTTTAGAGATGTCAAATTGTTCTATAACTGGTCCTATTCCTTCTATTGCTACCGGATTTCCCAATCTCATCTTGATCTTCCTAGCAGATAACTCGCTTGGCGGAGAAATACCATCTTGGATATTTGATCTTCCTTCCTTAAAGTACTTAGTTTTGAGAGGCAATCAACTTACTGGTCAACTTAAGGAATTTAAATACAACTTGCTAGAAGTTGTTGATGTGGGTGAGAACAAGCTACATGGACCTATTCCCACAACATTTTCTAAACTAATGAACTTGACAACTCTAGATCTTTCTACGAACAGCCTTTCAGACAGTCTAGATATTGGTATATTTTCAAACTGCAAACAACTTAGACGACTTGGTCTTTCTTTTAACAATCTGTCTGTGTTTTCCAGCCAAAAAGATGTGACCTTGCCAAATTCTATTGGAAGTTTGTATGTATCTTCTTGCAACATCAGGGAATTAAATTTCCTACGAGCTGTGAAAAACATTGGTAATTTAGATCTTTCCAACAATAAGATGTATGGAAAAATTCCTGATTGGGCATGGTCTAATTGGCAAGTGTCAGTGTCTTATTTGAATCTTTCAAGCAACTTTCTAACGGTTATTGACCCGCTTCATCACTTCAAGGAACTTGTTTATCTTGATATTAAATCTAACTTGATTCAAGGAGAACTACCTGCTCCACCTCCCAATATGTTCCTCTTCGTAGTCTCAAACAATAACTTTACTGGGAAGTTACCTTCATCCTTATGCAAAATGAGTTCCCTTGTGATTCTTGATTTGTCTAATAACAGCCTGAGTGGAATAATTCCAAAATGTTTGGTAAACATGAGCACGAGTCTCTCAGTGTTGGACCTGCACAACAATCATTTTAGTGGGACAATTCCAAATAATTTTGGTTAGGGAAGTACTCTGAGAAGTTTCAATTTGCGGAAAAATAAACTAAAAGGAATGTTGCCAAGAAAACTGGCGAACTGCAAAGCGCTGGAAGTAGTTGATCTTGCAGAAAACTTGTTGAATGATACATTTCCCAAATGGTTGGGATCACTTCCTAGGCTGCAAGGTCTTAGTTTGAGATCCAATGGGTTACATGGCCCGATTACCACTTCACGAAACCAAGTCTTATTCTCAAAGCTGAAAATCCTTGATCTCTCTTATAATGACTTCACTGGAAATCTATCAGAAAGGTTTTTCAACAACTTGAAATCCATGATAATAGTAGATCGAAGAGGAACAGGAAATCCTTTAAGGTATATTGGACGAATTCAATATCATGATTCCTTGACATTGGCTATAAAAGGGAAGCAGATTGAACTTGTGAGGATTCTTTCTATCTTCACAACCATTGATTTCTCAAATAACAAATTTAAAGGTGATGTACCAAAATCCATTGGCAATCTTGCTTCACTCCGTGGGCTGAATTTGTCCCATAACAGCCTTATTGGACCTATTCCTCAGTCCTTTGGAAATTTATCTGTTTGTGAGTCGTTAGATCTATCATGGAACCACCTGTCGGGGAACATTCTTCAACAACTTTCTTCTCTGAAATCTCTTGTTGTCCTGAATCTCTCATAGAACCACCTGATTGGACGCATACCCAGAGGTCCACAGCTTGATACATTTGAAAATGATGCATATTCAAGAAATGCTGGATTATGTGGATTTCCTTTGTCTTAAGAAACTGCGGAGATGATGGGATGTCATTTTCTTAACAGGGAGACCAAAATGGTTTTTGAGAATTTTCAACCAGCAAGTGTACATGATCATTATGAAAATTGAGGTACAGAGGAAACGTCAAAAGAGAAGAGGGGTGAAGAAATAGCACAAGTCCCTTCTGGTTTTTGTATAGATAATTCATGCATTATTTCCTGCAGCATGTAAAATAAGATTACCTGAGTAAACTGATTTCCATTGATAATACCGCTCTGAACTGTATACAAGTTGCACCTCTATTCTATGCCCTATTGTGTATATGTTGGGTTCATAGAAGTGTGAATGGAAAATGGAGAAAAAATGGTGGAGAAGAAGAGACACCAATTTGGAAAGTGTACTCCCAAAATTGGAAAGTTCACTAATTCTCCCACATTGGTGGGAGAAGGGAACTTTGGAGTGTTTATAATGATGAATACTTACTTCACATGATAAGTGAGGCAAGAAATAAAAGATGGCTTGCGCTATCGTTGCTTGGCTCCGTCTCCGACTCCAAAAAAGGATTGATGAGATCTATTCTTTTGGACAAACTTTATTTGACGAAATCTTATCAATACTCCATTTATATGCATGCAGTAACAGTAACAGATGCAATGTTTCGACAGAACTGATGCACTATTTCGACTGAACTGATGCGTTGTTTCTGAATTGATGCGCTTGTTTCTTTTCGACTGAACTGATATACTGTTTCTGTTTCGACTGAACAGATGCAATTCTTCAATGAAGTGATGCACTGTTTGGTGAAATGGTATACTGCTTCAGCAAAAATGCTGCAGACATGCATTTTCAGAAACATCACACCATTTAAGTGAACCAATGCCACCTTTTTGAAGAGGCATCTGCTAGGCTATATAAACCTGTTTTCCTTCACAGGTTTTTGATATGAAATTTTCAGAATAAAAACTCTCTTCTTTCTTTTACAAATATTCTGTGTGATCAATCAAAACGTTCTGTGCGTTCGAAGAATCCGCCTATTTGAGGTACCGCTATAGTCGGATTGAAGGTCATTTTATCTTGGGAGGAAGATTCCATAACTTCGGGTACAGTGAGGGGAATTATTCTTTAAGAAAAGTCCGTGAATTCGGACGACTTGGGCTTATTCATTTCTGTTTCATCTATCTTCTGAAAAATAAAATACACCTCTTGGAAAGATCATTTTGATCTTGTGTTGAGGATATTTGATATACTTCATTGTGTTCTTGTTTATATACTTGAACTTTAGTTGAAGTTGTTGTTTCTACTATACAGATTCTGCGTACCCGTAGAAGAAATATAACAGTATATGGCTCTCATATTTTACTATTACCTTGTTGACTTTTTCGTTCAAAATTTATATGTGCCTGAAAGTTAAAAGTGATCTTTCCTTACCAAATTAGGAGTATCAAAAATTGGGTCGAGATATACATGGGATAATTCTCTCTACATATAAATGTAGTGAGTTACACATTTTACAGCGGAGTATCAAAAAATTGGGTCGAGATATATATGGAGATAATTCTCATATAAATGTTGTGAATTACACATTTTACAGCGGAGATTTGGCGTATCAGATGAGCAACCATCATTTTACTATGAAAGGGAGAAAAAGTATATGGCATATCTTCAAGTGAAAAAGCACAACTTGGAAAAATTCACAGAAAACTTAATCAAGGTTGTCAGGGACGATTGAAAGTAAAAAAAAAATATGCTATTGCCGGGTGTGTGTGCGGATATTGGATTTCAAACTTGTGGGTTGTCACTAAAATAAATTAATACATAATAATATAATTAAAAAAAAATAACACCTCAGCATGAATCAATCCCATGGGGGATCATGCGAATAAGCAATTTAAGGATCCATTTCATGTCATCAAGCCAACATTCTTTTTGTTTATGTGTTCTCATCTATAATATTTTATGAAAAAAAAAAATTTGGCCACAAAAAATTGGCCCAAATTTGGCCACAATAATAATAATAAAAAAAAATTCTATTTACACTATAAACTAGTTAGTTTTTAGATATTTTTGCCCTTTTCATCCTAAATTTGAGTTTCTAACATTAGTTTATTTAAGGAACTATTTTCCAATACATTGAAAACTACCCCAATACATGGGAATGGACAATTTATGTATTCTATTTTAATTATTTAATTTTTTAATTAGCAATTACATAATTAAATAATTGTCAAATGTAGTAGTATGTAATTAAGAAAACAAATATTAATTAGTACAAATTTACTTATTAATTGTTAGTTTTTTTTCTTTTTTATGTTTGAAGTTATTTAATTTTAGTTCAACTTTTAATTATGTATAGTTTATACTTTGTACATATTTTGAGAAATTTAATTAGGTTATTTTATTTATTTTTTTATCTAGTTCGATTTTATGATTTTTTTTTTTAATGAATATAAAAATTAGTGTATGAAAATAGAGTTTTAAAAGTGAATTCCCTAAATAGTTACCCAAGTTTTGAAAAATTTCTTCAAATATCACTTATGTTTCATTTAGGATGACAATATCACTCAACTATCACTTTTTTCCTAAAAAAATACTAAACACCTCAAAAGTCTTCTTATCTCTTAGTTGGCATGTCATGTCATTAAAATCTTTTAAAAAAAAATTACTAAACCTATTTAACTCATCAAACTCATTTAATCAAACTATAATTCTATTTTATTTATTTATTTTGAAAAAATGCATTAGTTTATTAAAAAGAAATTTTTATACTTAGAAAAACTTTAACGGTACTAAAACTTGACATATATATTTTCAAAAGTTATTTTTCTGAATGGTCACTCATACTTTTTGAATTCCCTACAAAAATTATTTTTATCTTTTTAGAGATAATAATATGACTCAACTATCATTATTATCCTAAAAAAAAAAAATCTCATACGTCTCTTTCTCTTTTAATTGGAAGGTCATGTTATTAAATTATTTTTGTAATAATAGACTTATTTAAATCATCAAACTTATTTAGTCAAAATTATATTCTTATTATTTTTTTTAAAAGAAATATATTAATTTATTAAGAAGATTTTTTTATGCTTTGAAATCTTTTATCATTACTTAAACTTTCAGTTTTTTCTAAAGTTATTTTCTTGGATTGTTATCAATGTTTTTGGAGTCGCTTATAAAAATCACTCTTTGTGTTTGCTAAGACGATAATGTCACTCAGTTATTAATATTTTTTCTCAAAAAATTAGTAAATACCTCAAAAGTTCCCTCCTCTTCTAATTAGCATGTCATACCAATAAACCATCATTTTAAAATAAATAATAAACATATTAACTCAGCAAACTCATTTAATCAAAATAATAATTTTATCTCATTTAAAAAAATATATTAATTTATTAAGAAGAAATTCTCATACTATTTTCCTAGATGATCATTCAGATTTTTATATATAATTGCCTACAAAGATCAGTTGTTTTCTAAAGAAAATAATATCACTAAAGTAAATAAGTTATCTAAAGATTTTAAGTTTCATGTAAAATAATAAGGTAAAGATTAAGTTTTGGTAAAAAATTCCTAAATAGGAAAATTAAACTAATGCATTTTTTTTTAAAAAAAGAATAAAGTTATAATTTTGAGTAAAGGAGTTTGATGAATTAAATGACTTATTATTTTAAAAATGTGATTTAATGGCATGGCATGCCAACTAAGAGGGGGCTTTGAGCTAAAAGTGACAAAAGAGTTTGAAAATGAGGTGTAGGTGACACAAGTCTTAATAATTGAGTGGAGGTGACAATTACTTTATTATGGATTGTGAAAGTTGGGTAAGTTTAAGAATAACCCATAAGTTTTTAAATTTATACTTTGATCAAAATATTTACCTAATATAATGAGAAATGGAGGGAAAAAAGTTGCATTTCTCTCTTTTCTCATCCATTGTTGTTTTCTCTCTCTTAGCGATTTTTGTTGTTCATTGTTGCTGCTACTTTATTCATCATCTTCTGCTTCATTATCATCATCTTCTACTTCATTATCATATTCATCTTCTTCTTGTTGACCATTATTGTTATTGTTGTTACCGCTACTGTTGTTATTTGACCAATTTCTTAGGTCAAATTTTATTTCGTACATCACTTTCCACTTTGTCATTACTTTATAGGAGACTTTGGTAAGTCAAATTATGATTTTTAGCTGAATTTATCATCTGGGTAATTGCTATTGTGCTATTTTTTCAACAATAACACGCGAACATGAATGTAACATAAAAGACATCTGTTAAAACAGATCAATCATCTATTGCGCGAGATGAAACATTTGTTTCAACGGAAGACTCATATGTTGGATTCATGTTTATGGTTCTATAGTACCGTAACATGAATCGAACAGATGGGTCATCTATTATAACATATGACAAATATGTCGTATCAGATTAGTTATCTGGTACAACATGATAAATATTTGTTGCAACAGATTAGTAACCTGTTGCAACAAAACCTGAACTCGATTTTAACAGACGTGTCGTCTGTTGCAACAGGATAAATATTTGTTGCAAAAGATTAGTAACCTGTTGAAATAGAACCTGGACTCGATTCTAATAAATGCGACGTTTGTTGCAACAAGTAAGTCCTCTGTCGCAATAGGTTAATTATCTGTTACAATATGTCACTCATCTATTGAAATCAGCTTCAAAGGTGCCTTAGTACTGTAACATCTATCCCAACAGGCGCTTCATCTGTTGCAACAGATATATAGCTTGTTGTAACATATGATTCACTTGTTACAACATATGACTCGTCTGTTAAAATCAACTTCAGGAGCGTAACATGAATCCCAGTAGGTATGTAATCTGTTGCGACTGATCACTTACCTATTGCAACTTATCTTTCACCTGTTGTAACAGATTACTCATCTGTTGGGATTCATGTACGACACTATGAAATCACTATTAACTTTTTTTAATAAATGACTTTATTTAGGTACTACTAATGGAGGGATCAATAACAATAGGGGTGGATTGTCATGGTCAATGAATCGAGAAGATAAATCGATATGTATGGCGTTGAAAGGAGGGTGAAATGCTAGAGAAGGTAACTATGACAGTCGAAAGTGATGTTTCGTATGATATTTTGTGAACTTAATCATCAGCTATTGTGGACTGAATTATCAACCAGAAGAACTTGTCATCAGCTACATGCACAGCTCCTTTGAAAATCAGAGGGTACTACCTTTCAAGATAACCTATCAGGTTCGGTTGCATTCTTATCTATGTGATTCATCCAGGCCGGTGTTAAGGGTGTACATGGTTGAAAAGACGAGAGAGAATAAAAACCAGAATGTAGAAGAATAACTAAAACAAGACAACTTTGATGATAGGTTGGATGATCTAGACATGAATATTCCAGATGATGGTCAAACACCTACGCCCGTTGATTCGACCAATACGGTGGGCAGTTCTTCTCGATCGACACAGTTTGGTAATCTTCAAGATGACGGGACCGGCTTTTTCAATGGAATGTCATTCACGGAAAAAAAAGAACTATCTACCACTTTGTTTATTTCTTGCTTGAAAAAAGATTTCAGAATAAATAAGGTGATTAATTCGAGCAGTGTCTTTTGCTACAAACATGCTAATCCAAACTGAAAGTGGTGGTTGAGAGAGGTGAAGTACATAAGTTCTGACAGATTCGTCATTCATAAACATGAAAAGTATCACACATGTGGTTCGGAACACATCTCGGGCCAAAATCCTCACGCCACGTCAAAGGTCCTCGGTGAATATTTCAAGAATAGTTTCCTCGATGGTAAAGGCCCTTCTACAAGGGTTATAGCCAATCAACTCCTTATGAAATTTGGTATCCTGGTCAGTTATTGGAAGATATATACGGCCATGGGGATTGACAAGGACTTGGTTAAGGGGACACACGAGCATGGGTATGCAGTCCTGGATGCCTACCGTTACATGCTTGAGTCCACAAATCCCAAAAGTAAGACAGTGTTGCATTTTGATGAAAATGAAAGGTTCAAGTACTTTTTTGTATCCTATGGTGCTTGGATTCAAGGTTTTCGACATTTGAGAAAAGGCATAGCCGTCGACGGTACCTTCTTGAGGAGTAAGTATAATGGAGTTCTACTAGCGGCGGTGACGCAGGATGCAGAGAATCACATCTTTCCTGTCGTTTTTTGTGCAGGAAAAAAGAAATGTGATGCCTCTTATGGATTTTTTTTGAACAACTGCAAAGATACGTCTAAGATACCGAAGAGTTATGTTTTGTTTCGGATAGGCATTCAAGTATTCCAAAGATGAGTTCAATTTTCTTCACTTCAGCTTACTTTGGTTGTTGCATCAGGCATCTTGGTGAGAACATTCGGACCAACTTTCACAATGAAGGGTCGTGACCCTTTTTTATAGAGCAACTAAAGCATATAGTAGAGAGGAGTTTTTAGACCATTTCAATCAAATAGCGGATATGCATCCCCAGGCAGCAGAACATCTCATACGTGTCAGTTTCAAGAGATGGATCCGGGCATTTTGTCTGGCAAATAGGTACGTTCTTATGAATTTAATGTCTCGTTTGAGTTACAAATTTAGTATGATGACGTACTAAGTGATTCTTCTGTATAGGTACAATATTATGACGTCAAACATAGCTGAATCGATGAATTCATTATTTGGCGATGAAAGAGAATTTCCCATCAAGGCTCTATTTGAAAAAATAAACAAGAAGTATGACCAATTTTTTAACGAAAGACGTGTGCAGTTCGAGGACGCGAGAACCCCATTTGTTCTAGAAATGGAAAAAATAATATCAACGAACATCAGTCTAGGGAATAGGTTATTATCTCATCAAATAACAGATCATAAATTTAGTATAACCGGTGATAGTGATGTTGCCACGGTCGATCGTCAAACAAGATCTTGTACGTGCAGAGATTTTAACTTGGACAAATACCCTGTCCACATGCTATGGCAGCGCTTTGAGCTCAATACGTTTCAAAATATTGACCTAAAATTTATGATCACTCCTATTCATATTATTCGGTGGAAAATATACAATGGCATATCGTGGACATATTACTCCGGTGCCTCCCGAAGAATCTTGGATTGTTCTTATAGAGCTTATGGTGAGATTAATACCTCCTCCATATATTAACCCAAGCACTATAAAACCAAGAATAAAGCCATCTAAGAGGAGGCGTGGAGTCGGAGAATCATTTCCATCAAGAAGAAACAAGTGCTCTGTATTTAAGTGTGCTGGCCACAAAAGAACTACATGCTTGAATCGTAATCCACCATGATCGTTGTAATTGCAAAAACTTGTGTTGTTGTTTATTATGTACTTTTAAATATTTAACTCATTGTTGTGAACATAATGTTATCATTAATTACATATAAAATATCTTTTTTAATAACTCGTGCATTAATAAAAAGAGGCAAAACATGAATTAAATATAGCAGACCACAATCATTATCAACAGAATACCCATCTGTTGCAACAGAGGGACATTAGCTGGAAGAACACAATACAGTTCATCATCAAAATGGAATGTTTTCCTCCAACGGATGATAAATCTGTCGCAACAGATGGATAATCTGTTGACAGAAACCCAACCGATGACCAATCTATTCCAACACATGGTCTATTTGCTGAAAAAACTCAAAAGCCTAATTTTCTATTGCCACTGGATTCAAAATTTCTCTTTACCTCCAACCATCGACATGTTAACATGTATGTTTAGAAGAAGAAATAGACAGGATGAAAATTAAATAAGAATTAAAAAACCAAAGTCAACTAAAAATAAATTTTTCATTAAATAAAAAATAAAACACATTAAGTATAGATCCGATATAGAAAAATTAAAATATACATGCTAAAAGAATAAAACACATTCTAATTATTATTATTATCATCAGCATCATTATTATTGCCAGCCGACCAATCAACCGGCAGTAGAAAGGCCCTCATTAGCCTCTGCATCTCTCTGAACATCCTTGCTCTCATAGCGACCAACTTTCTCTACAGGTCGTTAACCTGCCTCTGAAGTTCCCGCACGGTGTCGCAAAAAATAACAATGTCCCAAATAGGATCAGCCTAACAAAAAATGCAAACACAAAATTAAAGAAAAGAGTCTGAATATAATACAACATAACCAACTGGTAGATTTACACAGAAAAAAAACTTACCTCAACGAGAAAGGAATATGCTCTTTGAATAGAAGTGGTTGAAGATGTAATACGAAAAGAAAAAATGTAATAAATAAATAAAAGTGGAGTAGAATGAAGATTAAACAGGGATCTATATATAGAGGATTGAATCTGAATGTTTTAGGATAAAATGCACGACTTTTCAACTCCATTGTATTAATTACATTCAAACTGCTGGCTTTTTGTTTTCTGTGAAAAGTCGCAACTTTTTCTTTACATTTAAACTTCTCACCTATTAAAAATGGTTTAAGACTTAATAATAGCCGTCACTATTGAGCTATTGCAACAGATCGTCCATCTGTCACAACAGATAACCCACTGTCGCAGCAGATTTTCCATCTGTTGCAATAAATGGTCTGTATGTGCAACAGATGAGACAACTGCTGTAATATATGGATTATTTGTTGTGAAAGATAGACCATATATTGGAGAAGATGTTTTGATTTCTTCTAATAGTTGATTCATCAGTTGCAACAGATGAGGAATTTAATTCACCAACTGTTTTGAATGTGTTAGACAAAAAGTCATAACTATTCACCTCTTTTTTAATAGCCATCATATGAATAAACATTGTCTGACATTGACGGGGTAGGAAAAATAAGGTGCGTGCAAATGAATATATCCACTTTCATGTGTGGGAGTTACGTATTATTGATCAGGCTATCGTGACTGACACACATAAATTACAATGATCTTGTGAATGCAGTTTTTTACCGATTAGACATTGATCCTTCAAACAAGATCCTACATTTTACAGTTTAGTTTGGTAGGTGCGAACTAATAAGGACGAAGGGTTCCAAGACGGTGGTGTCTATAGCCTATTCCAATTTAATAATGATTTTGCTCATGTTTATGTGTCAAGTTTGGAGAAGGGTTCACGTTTTTGGCGGCAGTGTAAATATCTAATAGTGATTGTATCGGTTTTAATGGTACAATGGACTTTTTAAAGGCCTCCCAAGCCTCAAACTGCAGCAAATAAGAATGGAAAAACCAATAGAAATTCCCCTGGTTCAAATTTATATAGATGGGTTGCTCGAGGAGAACATTATACAACAGAAGGTGCTTGGGAGAATACCTGTGCAGGAAGGGGGAGGTGGAGAAGACCATATATCATCTCAGACCTTGTTTAAGAGGAAACACAGGGAAGCAAGTAAGGAACTTCTAGCAAAGCTGGCCAATGAAATTGACTTGAGAGATGAAAAAACTGAATGAGCTTCAAATGTGGAAGTGTATCCAAATATTAAAATTCGTCAGCCGTTTTTGAAAAAGAAAAATGCTCAAGAGGACTGGAGCTGGACACTTAGCTAGGGACTGAAACTAGTGAGCGTGGCCTCAATGAAGACCCACAAAGTGCAAGACCAGAACTCTAAGGAAGTAGCTTGGCAAGCACAAATGATTGGTAAGATTTTCAGTCAAGAATGAAACCTGAACCAACAACTCCTTAAGTAAAAATAAGAGAAGCCAAGGCGTTAATTTCTAAAGTCTAACTTGCATCTCATGCCTTCTGTTTGTGGTTCTGATAAGGTCAATAGCGGTAGAAACAAGAAGGTCTAAAGTTGGGTAGAAATCCCATGCCTTGTTGTTTCCACAGCCTTTGACCTGACCAGAGCCATAAACAAAAGGCATGGGATGCAAGTTTAACTTCAAAAATCGCCACCTTGGCTTGATCCCTTATTTTTACTTCAGGAGTTGTTGGATCAGGTTTCAATCATGACAGACAATCTTACCACCATCGGTGCTCGCATAGCTGCAACCTTAGAGTTTTGGTCCTGCATTTTGTAGGTCTTCAATCAGGCCATGCTAGATAGTTGCAGTCCTCGAACAAAGCGCATAACTCCAGTCCACTTTACCATTTTTATTTTTAAAATGGACTGATGGATTTTCATTTTTGGATACACGTTCACATTTGCAGCTCATTCAATTTTTTCATTTTTCATGTCAATTTCATCTGCCAGTTTTGCTACGTTTTTTTTCCTATCCTGTGTTTCTTCTTAAATAAGGTCTGAGTTAATATATGGTCTTCTCCATCTCCCCCTTCTCGTACAGGTATTATTCCAACCATCTTCTGTTGTATAATAGTCTCCTCGAGCAACCCATCCATATAAATTTGGACCAGGGAAATTTCTATTGGTTTTCCATTCTTGTTTGTTGTAGTGAGAGGCTTTGGAGGCCTTTTAAAAGTCCATTGAACCCTTAAAATCAGTCCAATCACTATTTGAATGTTTACACAGCCACCAAAAATTTGAACCCTTCTCCAAACTTGACACATAAACATTAGTAAAATCTTCAATAAATCGTAATAAGGTATTGACACCGCCTACTTGGTCCCGCAGCCTTACCAGTTCAAACCTAACAATCTTAGCTGTAAAATGTAATATCTTGTTTGAAAGATTTAACGCCTAATAGGTAAAGAACCTATATTCACAAAATCAGTGTACTGCATGTGTGTTCCAGATAGGTTGATCAATAATACATACCTCCCAAATATGAAGTAGTTCATCTGCAAGCAGCTTATTCCTCCAAACCCATCTTTACTTTAGCCTTTAATGCTGGTTGGGTAAAAGTTTATCCTATTTCACTTTCTTTAATCTGCAAATAAGAGAAAAAAATTGATGTCAAACAAGAGAAGAATAAAAAGAACATTATAAAAGGGTAACACAAAATTGAATGAATCAACAAATGACTCATCTGATGCAACAGATTCTCCATCCATTCAACAGATGAGTCATTCGTTGCAACAAGCGACGCATTTGTGGCAACAGATGAATGACATGTTGCAACAGATGGGTCATCTATTAGAATAAATCAACACAACCTTGCTACTAGTTTGATTTCTTCAAAAAGTTAATCCGTCTGTTCCAACAGTTGAGGAAACTGTTGAAACATCAACAACAAAGAAACAACATCATATGTTCCAACACCATCAACAACACAAACACCACATGTTCCAACAATACCAACACCCATTTATCAATAAATAGAAAATGGTAATGGGTAAATCAATAATAACAGCAGATGTAAATTTCTAATTTAAATAACATACAAGGAAGAGGATGAGAAGTAAAGAGCAATAGTGAACCATACCTGTTTCAAAAAATCAAAGAGATCAAAACACTCATTTCAGTCGAGCAAAGATATTAGGGGGATAGGTTGAGATCTGAAAGGGCCCTCAAGAGAAAAAAGAGAGAAAAGAAATGGAAAAGGATGTGGTTGTGATTACCCTAAAGAGAAGAGGGAGAATTCTAAACCTGAATAAAAAAGAGAGATGAGTTGTGTTAATTTATGGCTGAAGGAGAGAGAATTATAGAGATGGGTTTTATATATTCATTAATAACTTTTAAGGGGAACGAGGAGACGGTGACATTGAAAATACAAGATAAGACTACTCAAGGAGGAGATTTTTGAGTTATCCAAGTAATATTTTTTACCGCCTTAGTATTTTATCTTTTTTATCTCGGATAGGAAATTAGGAAATTGCTTTAAAAAAAAAATCTTAAAACATATAAGTCATACTTTGCAACAGATTACAATTTCTGTTTGAAAATTTCCAACGGCTCAGTCATTTGTAGCAACATATAGTAACGCCTATTTGATAATTTACAACAGATAGTTAATCTGTTGCAACAGATGATTTAATCTATTTGATAAATTCCAACAGATAAGTCATCTGTTGCAACAGGTTGAACATTTGTTTTTATACAATTTTAATTGAGTTTATATGTTCAACTACAATTTCCATTGATTTAGCTAGAACTAGGGGTGAGTTCATGGGGTCAACTACAACTTTAATTGAGTCTTTTAGAAATTGCATGATGTTGGTATTGCGTTCCTCCCGACCTGAGTCATCGATCGATCACTCCAAGTTGAAACGATTCTTATTAACTCATTATCAAGATAATACCTAAATTGATTAATCTTAAACTAGAGGTGAATTCATTGGGTCAACTACAACTTCAATTGAGTTTTTTGGCGATTGCATGATATTGGTATTGCGTTCCTCCTCAGTCACAGAGTCCTCGATCGATCACTCTGAGTTGAAGCAAATCTTATTACCTTATTGTCAAGCTAATACCTAAATTTCTTTAAAATAATAATAAAAAAAAAAATTTTAAAACATATAGGTCATACTTTCCAGCAGATGATAGTTTCTGTTTGGAAATTTCCAACGGCTCGATCATCTGATGCAACAGATGGCAGCGCCTATTTGATAATTTACAACAGATGGGTAATCTGTTGCAACAGATGACTTAATCTGTTTGATAAATTCCAACAGATAAGTCATCTATTACAACATATTGAATATTTGTTTTTATACAATTTTAATTAAGTTCATATGTTCAACTAATACCTTAATTGATTAATCTAGGACTAGGGTTGAGTTCTCATAAGCTCAACTACAACTTTAATTGAGTCTTTTGGCAATTGCATGATGAGACGGTATTGTGTTTCTCCCAACCAGAGTCGTCGATCGATCACTCTGAGTTGAAGTGATTCTTATTACCTAATATATTCAACTAATACCTTAATTGATTGATCTAGGAATAAGGGTGAGTTCTTATAGGTTCAACTACAACTTTAATTGAGTCTTTTGCCAATTGCATGATGAGACGGTATTGCTCTCCTCCCGACCAGAGTCGTCGATCAATCAATTTGAGTTGAAGCGATTCTTATTACCTTATATGTTCAACTAATACCTTAATTTATTAATTTAGGACTAAGGGTGAGTTCTCATAGGGTCAACTACAACTTCAATTGATTTTTTTGGAAATTACATGATGATTGTGTTCCTCTCGATCAGAGTCATCGATCGATCACTATGAATTGAAGCAATTCTTATTACCTAATATATTCAACTAATACCTTAATTAATTAATCTAAGACTAGGGGTGAGTTTTTATAAGTTCAACTACAAATTCAATTGAGTCTTTTGGTAATTGCATGATGAGACGGTATTGCATTCTTCCCGACCAAAGTCGTCGATTGATCACTCTGAGTTGAAGTGATTCTTATTACCTTATATGTTCAAATAATACCTTAATTGATTAATCTAGGACTAAGGGTGAGTTCTTATAAGGTCAACTACAACTTTAATTGAGTCTTTTGGCAATTGTATGATGAGACGGTGTTGCGCTTCTCCCGAACAGAGTCGTCGATCGATCACTCTGAGTTGAAGCAATTCTTATTACCTAATATATTCAACTAATACCTTAATTGATTAATCTATGACTAGGGGTGAGTTCTCATAGGTTCAACTACAACTTCAATTGAGTCTTTTGGCAATTGCATGATGAGACAGTATTGTGTTCCTCCCGACCAGAGTCGTTAATCGATCACTCTGAGTTGAAGCGATTCTTATTACCTTATATATCCAACTAATACCTTAATTGATTAATCTAGGACTAGGGGTGAGTTCTTATAGGGTCAACTACAACTTCAATTGAGTCTTTTGGCAATTGCATGATGAGACGATATTGCGTTCCCCCCGACTACAGTCGTCGATCGATTACTCTGAGTTGAAGCGATTCTTATTACCTAATATGTTCAACTAATACCTTAATTGCTTTAAAATAAATTTAAAAAAATCTTAAAATTTATTAGTCAGACTTTGCAATAGATGACAATTTCTATTTGAAAAATTCCAATGGCTCAGTCATATGTCTAAGCAGATGGCAACGCCTATTTGATAATTTACAACAAATAGTTAATTTGTTGCAATAGATGTATATATCTGTTTAATAAATTCCAATAGCTAAGTCATCTATTGCAATAGGTTGAACATTTGTTTTAATACAATTTTAATTGAGTTCATATGTTCAACAAATACCTAAATTGATTAATCTAGGACTAGGGGTGAATTCAGAGGGTCAACTACAACTTCAATAGCGTCTTTTCGCAATTGCATGATGAGACAGTTAAAAATTACGCATATCTTTTTAAATTTAAAAAATAATTAAGATCAATTCGGACCAAATTAACATTTTCAAAACTTGTCATTATTTTCCAAAATACAAATCAACCCATACAAATCATCCATTTGTGAGAAAAATATTTCATCATTTCAAATCTCGAGTTCTCGCTCTTTTCTCTCTCTCAACAATACAGACAACAACTACTCAACAAATTGCTCAACCCTTCAGAACAGATTGATTTTTTTCTCATTTTCGACTACATAGGTGTTATTTTTTACTTCATTCTTGCTTGTATTAGTCATTTTCTCTGTCTTCATAGGTAACAGAGTTCGAGAAGAGTTCTATATTTAATATTTTTTCTAAAAATTAGGGCTTTTAAGTTAATGATGAAAAAGAAGACTTTTAGTTGTATTATCTTCGAGAATGGATTTACAATTTTGAGTTTTGATGGTAAGATCGTAGGAAGAACATTCTCACAAGATAACGATCAATACTGAAGGTTTTGACCAACTCTTCGGTGGCAGGGCTGTTAGCATTTAGATCATCTCTTTTGAAATATTTCTCCTCCCCGTGTTCATTTTATTCTGCTCCTGATTAAGATAACGCTTGTAAAGCAAGCTCATAGAGTGGTGGATGTAGCCTAGCTGCTTCACTTGTTTCTTTACTTGGACTTTTGGGAGCCATATAATAAAAAAATAACAGGAATATAAAATAGATTATAATTGAATAATGCATTGTTAAAAAAGGATAATAGTATATCTAACATGTATAACAGTAAACTAACAGTTCCAGTAGATCACATATCTGTTGCACCAGGTAGGTTATCTGTTGATACTTATAGCCAACCTATTGCAACGGATGAGTAATCCATTGTAAACAATAAAAAATAGATCACTCATTTGTTGCACCAGGTAGGCTATCTATTGCAACTTATAACCAAACTGTTGCAGCGGATGAGTAATCCATTGGAAAGAATAAAAATAGATCACTCATTTGTTGTACCAGATAGGTTATCTGTTGCAACTTATAACCAACCTGTTGCAGCGGATGAGTAATTTGTTGAAAATAATAAAAACAGATCACTCATCTGTTGTACCAGGTAGTTTATATGTTGCAACATATAACCAACCTGTTGCAGCGGAAGAGTAATTCATTAGAAATGATAAAAACAGATCACTCTTCTGTTGAAGCAGATCACCTATCTGTCATAAAATGAGTTATCTATTAGATCAATATTGTTTAGATTTCTCCCAAATGGAATAGTCGTATGTCGCAACAGATGAATGATCTATTAGATTCTTCATCTGTTGCGTCACCTGGTTCATCTGTTGCAACACTATTTTTATCAAGTAGAAAACAATAAATCAACCCAGCAACACCAACACAACACACACACCAAATTACCAACAAATCGAATCAATAGTTTGACAACAAGAACTACAATAGCAACAAAAAAATATATTTCACATCGAAAAGAGTAGAGAAGAAATGTCAGAAACTAGGATTTTATTCAGTCCACATTTCAAATTTAAGCAAGAAATATTGAAATTATTAATCAATACTATAAGAGAGGTTGGCTCAAGTTCCTATGTTTCTTCATAACCAAAAAGACATAATTTTTTTACCTGTAAGAGAAGAAATGGGACGACAAAGAACTCAAAGTTTTTCTCATCGGAGAACACTGCTTGTCGCGTCGATTGACAGTTGAAAGTCGAAAAGGAACGCTCCCAGCTATTTGTCACCGTAGCTTGAAGTCTTTGAGAATTGAAGGAAAAATTTTTGCAGAACTGTTGGTTGGGAGAGAGTTGAGAGAGACTGTCGAGAGAGAGGAGAGAGACAGTTGATTTGGAAAGGAAAAGGGTGTGGGTTGATTTGTATTTTTGAAAAGATTAGAAAGTTTTAAAAATATTAATCAAGTTCGCAATTAACTTAATCAAATTTCCTAATTATGTTTGACCCTTTAATTTCGTCAATATCACCAATCCTTCATTCAAGACTTAAAAGACACATTTCCTTCAATTATCTCAACTAAGAGAGAAGAATGCTTTTGAGGTGTTTAGTATTTTTTTAGGAAAAGAGTGATAGTTCAATAATATTGTGGTCCTAAATGCAATATAAGTGATATTTGAAAGAAATTCTCAAAACTTGAGCGACTATTTAGGGAATTCACTCAGAGTTTTAATAATAACATGTTTTGACATGCTTAAAATTTTGTTATTTTACATTTTTCTATGGATAGATATACTAACAAAATACGTCGTGGTTAAATGTAAAAAATTATTTTGCTAAATAAGATAACCACAATATTTTTTTCGTAACATTTGTAGCAATAAGTGTGGTATTTATTTACAGATTTTATATGGCCCATGACTAAGAATTTGTAATTATTGCTACGAAATTTTATTATGTTGTAGTCTGTAGTTATAAAAAAAATAATATTTTACAAGATATATATGTATTGTAAGTGATTATATCCACAACAAATAATTTGTATCTATCTTCATATAATTAGCGAGAATTTATAAAAATTTTGTTAGATTAAGTATATTAATTAATAAAATATTTAGATATAATAATTTATTTATTCAAATTATATTTGAAACTTATAAATAAGATCCTGTAAATTTGAATTGAGTCGAATAACAAACACCTCCAATCAAATGATAATTCTTAAAACACTTGATCATGATGAAGCTTAAGTTCAACATAATAAAATTTTGTTTAAATTCTTTATAATAAGTTAATTGAAGTTAATATAATCATTTATTTTTAAAACAATTATATTTGAAACTTACAAGTTATAAAATTGAATCGTATCATTGACAACACTAATTACACTAGACCGATAAAGATATTATTCCTATAAAACAAGTCTAAAGTAAAATTTAGTAAGTTAATTTGTTTAAATTTGTTATAATTAGTTAATAAAAAATAACTAAATTTAATCACTTATTTATTTAGACATAAATTATTGTACAAATACACTTTTGTGATAACTACATCCAATTATTAATCAATTGTTCAAATAATTATAACTACATTTATAATAATTATTAATTAATAATTTAATAGTAGACCATAAAAACATTGTTCAGAAAGATAAGGTTCGAGACTTTGAATAAAATAACAGTTGTCATAACACTTGATCAAGGTAAAACTTGAGTGAGACATGATAAATATTGTTTATATTGCTATAAATAGCAAATTGAAAGTAAATACATTATAATTACTTATTTATTTAATTATATCTCAAATTTGCTAGTAAGAACTGTTAAGCCTGAATCAAATCAAATTATATTTAATCACTTATTTATCTAAACTATATTTCAAATGCACTAGTAAAATTCGGTAAGATCGAATCAAATCAAGTGATTAACACATCTAATTATCTTAGATCGATGGCATTTGATTTTATAATAAAGATTGTTCAGTCACTATATAGACAAGATATAATATCTCACTCTCAAATGTAACCTTTTTTAATCTAGTGTTGCTACAACAAATTTTCATTCATGATAAAAAATAATTATTAGCTACAAAATTCTGTCACAATTCATTTCGCCATAACAAATAGTTATGGAACTTTAAGCAAAAACTTAACAATTGCCATAATTTTTTAGAATTTGAAACAAAAAGTACTCATTTAGTTACAATATTTTACTTGAGGTAATTTATTGTACCTAAAAATTTAGTATTGTTGCAGTAATTTCATTAGGTCAGAGACATGTGAAGTTGTACTTATGCGAGAGCATCCTTTTACTGACAAAAAGATAAGAGTTGATTCCACTTTTCAGGTAGGTAATGATTCACATATATAATTTTTCTCTACTACTTTTACTCCTCCTATGTCTTTTTCTTAAATTATTATGAAATTAAATCAATATTTTTTATGAGCAATTAATTTTTTTTTCATAATTTTTTTAAAAATAATTGAGGTATGCAAAGGTTGTGAAACTACACTGAGTATGTTGCAGAAGAAAATTAGAAGAATTGAAAAATTGAATAACTGAAATCAAAGATAGGTCAAATTTATCGACGATCACCTAACATTTAGTCTATCATACAAAAATTAATATTGGTTTCAATTTCTTTAACATAAAAGTCATTTAACTTTAAAAATTGATATATAAAAAATACTTTTTTATTTTGTGACATAAAAGTATCCTATCTTTAAAATTTAGTACAAATATTTATTTATTTTTTCAAAAGGTGTTTACAAAATTTACTATACAAATACATATATCAGTGCAGAAAATAGTCAAATTACAATTTCTTCAATATTATTAATATTAGATAAAAATTATTATAAAGAAATCAAACTAAGGAAAGCAAGTATAATATTGTATACCCCCAACAAGTTATGTGTTAAAAAGTAAAATTTAGAGATACTTCTAATATCATCCTGAATGTAATTAATTTATTTTTGACCCCTGTCGTATTTTTTGTATGATATATCAAAATTCAAATGAAGTTTACTTCTTAATTAACTTGATCAAAGTTGAATGACTTTTAAGTGACAAAAAATTAAGAAAAAAAATACTTTTATGTTACAAATTTTTAAATTTGAATGACTTCTACGTAAAATAAATTAAAATAATAATAATAATAATTAAATTATAAATTTTATAATAGGATGAAGTGTACATAAAAATTAAAAAAATTATACTATAAATTTAAAATTAGATAACTAAATCAAAAACATCTTAATGAATTATTCTTTTTTATATTATAAAGTTAGTCTTATAATTTAATAAAAACAGATGAAAACGAAGGAGCTAAAAACAAGAGAAACAAAAATAGTTAGTTGAGGAGAAAGAGAAGAAGGTGAAGTGGAATGATATGGTGGAATCCACTTTATAAAATCAACAGAAAAGGTCAAAAATATTCCCGAACTATCTAAAATGAATCAAAAATACCCCTCGTTAGTTTTTTGGTTCAAAAATATCCCTGGCTAAAAAATGCCTTTTCCTCTAACCGAATTTAACCAAGAATGCCACCTAGGTAAAAAAATGCTTATGATCATGTCACATCACCATCCACATCATCTTTAATTTCACAACCCAAATTAAAAATTCGACCCGACCCATAAATAAAATAACCCGATCCAAAGTGAAATAACAAAGGTAAAAGAATCGGGTCTTTCTCTGTGCCTTATTCTTTCTCTCTCCTGAAAGAAAATTTTCATTCTAGGGTTCACCGCTACTGCCGTTTGAATTCATTCGAAAGGGAAAGATCGATTGTCATTTTCTAAGGTTCCCCACGACTGCTTATGGTATAAATCGCTTGTTGGATCGATTGTCGCATTCACTGTTTGATGCTCAATTGATGCATTAGGGTTCTTCTGAAAAAATCAATATAGGGTTCGTTTTTGGAGTGGTAGTTACCTAAAATTGATGTCTTCACCTACCTTTCAGAAAAGCTATGGGATTCCGACTTATTGCCCTTGGAGCTGGCTCTCCTTTTGACGTTTCTAAGGATTCCGACGATGTTCATACAGTTCTTGCTGTAAATTCATATGTGATCATATTGTTCTGATGAATTTGGATCTTTCATAATTTCTTTCTCAAGATTCATATGTTGCTTTTGATGAATTTGCATCTTTCAACACTTTTTCCTCAATATCCATATTTTTGTAACTGCTCTTGCAGATGATTATTGTCGTTTCCTACTTCGAGCCTGTATCTTTTGAGTTCATTCTGTATATGTGGGTCCATAAAGTGAATTATTGTGTCATATCATTGAAAACTAGGGAGAAATCATGTGAAACTTGAAAATCAATGCTTTATTTTGGAGTAACAACAACAACAACAAACCGAGTGTATTCCCACGTAGTGAGGTCTGGGGAGGGTAATATGTACGCACTCCATACCTCTACCTCTAAAGAAGTAGAAAGGTTGTTTCCGATAGACCCCCGGCTCGAGACACGGAATACTTCTTACTTCTTATTTTGGAGTAAGAAGTAAAATAAATTAACTTGTTCATGTTATAAGCGTTGGTTGAAATGTTGCCAATCCTGGCGATACTTTCAGAGGCTGTTCCCAAGAAAATTCTTGAACTGATGAATGTTCCCGGACTAACAAGAGAAAATGTTGCCAGCTACTTTCAGGTACTGAACAATTTTACTTCTTTCATTTTCAAGAATATACAGGAATGTACGGTTTCATGCACAATTTAGTAGTTGATAATATTTCTTTAGTTTCTTAGTGAAGTGCTGCTTATTTTGATGGTAATCATGTACTGCAGAAATATCGGTTATACCTCAGGAGGTTGAGCGGTGTATCACAACATCAGAATGGATTAAATAACTCGTTCATGGGACATCCAGAAGCAACATATGGGACAATGACTTCTTTCAGTGGGCTCGAGCTTCAAGCTTTAGCTGCCACTGGTCAACTTCCCATACAAAGTCTTGCTACCCTCTAGGCAGCTGCACTAGGTAGGTCTGCGACAAAATCTGCCACATCTATGCCTCTAGTAAATCAAGGAAACCTTTTCATCTTTGAAAATCCCAAGTTGAGATTTCCCGAGGGACAGCAACAATATTAACTTACTTTATGGGATCCCAACGACTATGGAACCGAAGCAGCTAGTAGATCTGCACCAGTCCTCGCAGTCCTTTGTGGCGATGAATATGGAAGGGAACACCAGAATGCAAAAAAATAATGCTCTACTAATGCATATGTCTCAACAACAACAAAAACAACTGTCAAGGGCTCAAATGCTAAATGAATCCAATAATGGTCAAGTTTCATGGCCTCCATTGTCCGTTTCACAACCTTTGTCCTCAAACGGGATACCTGCTGCAATCTTATCACGAAATAGCATTGTTGACAGCGTACGAGGTACGATATACAATCTAGTCTCCCAAGCATCTTCAATGGTAAATTTCTCGCTAAATCAAACTACAGAGTTGCAAAACAACAGTTTTCCTCTTGTGAGTAGTAACTCCGGGATGTCAACGCCAACATTTAAACGATTTCTTCAAGAAGAGGTTAACTCTGATATTAAAGTATCTAGAGGATTCCCTGCTGGTTATGATATTTTTGAAGAACTGCATCAACAAAAATCGCAGGATTGGGGTTTACAAAATGTCGGATCAGCCTTCGGTGCCTCTGATCATTCAAGTATACCTGGAACTCTGGATGTCTCACCCTCCATGTTAGTTCAACAAGTATTTCTTCAATGAAGAAGACTGGACAAAATGGGAATTCTCCTATGGGTGAACAACAACTTAATTTATTCTCCGGTGGAAATTTTCTTATTGGAAATTTGCGTCGGACAAGTTGAAACTGAGTTTGGCTTTGATGGATATCCACCACTGGACAATCTTCCTGTGTAATCCGTGGAAAGAGTGTAGTTGTTGTACATTACACTTTTGGACATATAATTCGGAGTCACTAGTGTACATAGTTGTCTTTATAGCTGCAAATTGACTTCTGTGAACAAAAAATGGTGTAGTTTCAGCTCGTCGTTCAGTTCTTGATGTTGGATTCTCGTCTAGCTGCATCTTTTGATCTGATTCGTGATTCTTGTGGAATTTGACAGAAAGTAATTTGTGTATGATACTTCTGCATGGTATCGCAAAGGCGTACATGTAAAGTTTTGACTTCTATTTAGCTAGGTGAACTTCAGAACTTTAAACGTTCGAGTTATTTGCTAACTGCAATAACCTGGTTTTAATTTCTTCTACTTCACTTTCAGAAGTTGATGATCTTGATGTACAGATTAAATTTGGATTGCCATAATGTGCAAGTCTTTGGGATTCTTTTAGTTGCACTTTCATGCTTTCTTCTTTATATGAGTAGTTGATTTGAAAGGCTAATAAAACTAAAAATGTGTTTTGATCTATTTACTACTGTTTTGTGGTATTTCTGTTCCTGTGGTAATTTTGATATTGTTGGAAAAAAAGACAATTGCCATCTATTTACTATGATTTTATATATATTTGAAGGGGGAGTGTTGAAGCAATAGTAAAGTCGACTTTGTGTGATCAATAGGTCACCGGTTCGACCTATGGTAGTAGCCACTAGTGCTTGCATTAGAGTACTTACGCCCCTTGAGGTGCGGCCTTTTTCTGGACTTGCTAATTCAGGATGCTTTGTATATCGAGCCACCTTTTGTATCCATATATTGTGGTGTTTCACCATCAATAAGGGAAAGAAGAAAAGACATCAACATTCCTCTAATTAATGTGTTAGTGTGCTAGTAAATAAAAATAGATACTATTCTAACTTTGGTTTGGATGATGTTGTAGTCCAATGCTTTTATGTCCAGAAGCCACTGATTTCTTTGATTTCTTGTCTTCTTTGTCCAACCCCAGAAGGGATCTCCTCTTTTTCCGACTTTTGATCCCACATGCGTTGCATAGTGAATGCATTCGTAATGATCATATCGTCAAATTTTGAGTACAAATGGCCAAAATCACTGTACACAAATGAGAACTTTTCGTTCATATATGAAACAATCAATCGGTCGTCCATTTTATATGACATAATTTATTCCTTTATGAAACTTGCATCAATGTTCGATTTGAAATCGTAAATTAGATAATACTTCCTCCGTTTCAGAATAAGTGACTTGTTGGGATATTTATTGGTGTTTCAAAATAAGTGAATCATTGAATTTTTTTTCAAATTTGCCCTTATGATTTGACAACAATTAACTTTTGAAAAGGTATTACAAGGTCAACTTTTTTCTTTTTTTGGGTAAAAATGAAAAGTTGTATTAAATTTAAGTCTTTAATGTTTTTTTCCTTAATATGTGTGTCAAAATCCAACAATTCATTTATTATGAAACGGAGGAAGTATTACTAACCTTGGGACCAGCAGGTCCATCTCTCCAAAGAGGTGTTTTTGAGGTACCACAATCAACGCAAGTCACTAATAAACATACAGAACAACCAAGAAGGTAGCGAATTCGAAGAATCCCTACTGAATGATTACAACGAGTAAATTTTACAAGCGATTTCACGAGACCCATTAAAGGAAACAGCTAAAAATGCCCAAAACAAGCTGAATCACACTTGATTTTGAACTAAATCAAGTAAAAATATTTACAACTAAACACTCGCAACCAAATCAAGAACAATCCCAAATCACAATGAGTTAATTCCACTAGCAATTACTCGACACCCATTTAACTAAACATTACTCGAAAACCACCAAAGGAAATAGCTACAGACACTCAAAAACATGCTGAATCACACTTCATTTTGTCCTTCGATCAAGTTAAAAACACTCAAAACAAAGCTAGAACACACTCGATCTTCTCATAAAGTACTAAGAAGGGCAGCTAGTAATCACTTCGATCCACCATCTTAGATCACAATGAGTAAACTTCCCCAATAATTAAGCAAACCCCATTTAACAAAAGCTAAAATGAGCTTAATCACACTTAATTTTTGAACTTGATCAAGTAAGAAACTTTAAAGCTATATTATTGATCTTGATAGAGTAAGAAAAACAACAATAAGAAAGCAATTACTGGATACCCATTTAAGAAAATGGCTAAAATAACCCAAAACAAGATAAATCACACACGGATTTTTTACCTTAACCAAGTAAACGAAAAAACAAGAATCAAGATAAGGATAACTAGCTAGTGATTCACACTTACTTTATTATCACTTAGATCCACCATTACGTAATCCCAAACTGAATGTGTTAACTAAACAAGCTAAAATGAGATCAATCACACTCAATTTTTTCAATATCTTCAAAGGTCTACAAGGCCACAAGAAGAAAATTGAGCCAAATGAATGATCACAATGGTCAAATTTCACCAGTAATTACCCAAACAAACTGAATCACACTTGATTTTAACATTTGCAAAAAAAAAACAAGCTTTAAACTCCCCCACCCCACCGCACCCCTTCCACCCCAAAAAAAGCTGGAGAAGAAATCGCAGCATCACCTTATTTTCTCCAAAATGATAGGCACACCGAGAATATCACAAGATAAGGCTGTAAGTTTGATTTGTTTCAAGTTATTACACTTTTCCTAAAAGGAAATAAATATGGCTTTATCAAATAGTGAAGACTTTACCATTAACACACTGTTGATGCCAGACATTCCCATGTCATAGAACGAAACAAGATAAATGCACTTGCGAGTTGAACTGTGGAAGGAAGACAAATGAATCTTTTAAAAATATGGACGGAAACACTTATTTTCTGAACCAAGGTCTCCATATGAAAAAAAGAAAGTGTACGAGATTATTAAGCTCAACAGTTCAAAATTTATAATAGGAAAAACCTCAAATAAAACAACTATAAGACCTGCTACTGTAGCTTGAAAATGGGCTCTGAATCATAGTAAAACCCTTCTTACTGTAGCTTGTCACAAAAGGAGCTTCATTTCAGCTAAAGCAGCAGGTTCTGGTAATAATAAATCAGAAAAACATGGCGACAAAAAGACCGTTCAAATAATAATGTTTCACCATCCAACAACAACAACCACCAGAACACAAATACCAATCAAACCAAAAGCAGTGGGGACAAAAACTGAGGGAATTTGCTTTCAAAAACAAATCAACTCCAACAGTGCATTACAGGATAAACAAATCCATTAAAGTCTGCTTTCATAATAAGAATGCATTACAGGACTTTGTACTCCTGCTTCACCAGACGTCATAACTTAATACCTACTTCAAGTCGAGCCAAAATAAAAGTATTCATTGTGGGTCATTTCCCAAATTCAGTCAAAATAAACACAGATGCAATTTAATATTTTGCATCAGCTTTAACCAAAAACAAAATAAAAGCATTCAATGCCTAGAACTAGTCACAACATATTAAATTTGGGTTCTCCCATTAGCCTTTTTAACCTTCAACTTTTCGAGCTTCTTCTCTCTTGTCTTTTCCAATTGATTGCTAGTAATAGCTTTTTTCCTTTCCAAGTAAGATTAGAGAGTGAATAATGCAGAGCTGTAGGCTCACTAACTCCAGCAAGATTACCTCTAAAACCTATCAATCTACTCCCACAAGGGGCTAAAATTCTGGGAGTTTGCCTCACCAACTGCCTCGTGTCTTCAAGAATAATTTGAGGCCTTAAATCTAGATCACTTTCGAGTTCACTAGCAGGACCAAATGGTTCATACCATTGGTCCTCTCCTTCTTGTGTTGGTTGAGGGGCTGAACTATTAATGTCATACACATCATCTTGAACTTCTTCTTCTTCTTCTTTAGTTCTACTCTTTCTTCTCTTCATTCTTGCCCCTTGTTCATCTTCAACAAACTAAATTAAAAAGCATAAAATTAGTTCATGTAAATATTCATAAAATTATTCATTTATATAGATATGCATAAAGGTGATACCTTGCATGTCTTTGCATTATGTGTTACTGAACCGCACTTACTATAAGTCATTCTAGTTCCCTTTCTGGAGTGAGATCATTCTGCTGCTCTTTTAATTGCTGCATCTTTTTCTTTTATTCTTTTGGTTTTTGGTCTTCCAACAGTTTTCACTAAATTTGGTGGATCCACTGCATGTTCTGGCAAAATCTTCCAGAAATTTTCACCTCTTAAAGGCAGCAACTTGGCCTTGTATGTCTTAAAGTAATCTTCCTTACTATACCACACACTTATCTTTTTTTTCATAAGATCAGGTTTCATTGTGTTGTACTCCATAGCCTTGATGGCATGGAATTTCTACAAGTGCATTTCTTCTCCATCAAGTTCACTATGTGCCTATCTTCACTTTCAGGCACTTCTTAACGAATATCTCCATTGAAGTTAACAGTACAAAATTGAGCAATCTTCTCATGGGCAGTGAACAATTCCATGCACTTAGGACTAGAAATTTTCTTCCATTTGCGTACCTCAATTTTCTTCGCTTTCAGTCTATTCATTATCTCGACTCTTATTTCTTCAAGCATCTTCAAGATTGGCTTTCCCCTTAGTTCCAATATCCAAGAGTTGAAGGACTCAGTGAAATTATTATTCACCATCTGATTTTTGCAACAGTGTCCATATATGCCCTGCACCATCTCACTGGAAATTTAACAAGTTTTTGACAGCTTCCTCTGATAATGCTCCAACTGGTCCTTGAAATCTTCTTCATAGGTACTCCAACCAGCACACCAAAGCAGTTTTTTCATCTCTCCTAACCTAAACCTCTTCATCCAGTTGGCCTCAACATGCCTAAACACAATACCTATAAAACATAAAAAGTGAATGTTTAGCCAAAAAAATACAAAGAGAAAAATATTGCAGCTTCTTGAAGTACCTGTGGTGGGCTAAAAGACGAATATTTTTCGCTGCATCTACCAGTCCCTGATCATGTGAAACAAATAAATATACAGTTACATAAGAAACATAAGTGGACAAATTCAAATAAACTAAAATTTATAAACTAAAATTTACCTTCTGCATGTCGGACATGAAAGTGACACTTTCACCATTTTTCAGTGTCAATGATTTCTCTAGCAATTGTAGAAACCATGTCCAACTCCTTGATGTTTTCTTATCAACTGTAGCCCATGCCAAAGGATAGAAGCAGTTATCAGAATCTTGTCCTATAGCCACAAGTAGTTGTCCCTTGCAATGGCCTTTCAAAAAGGTCCCATCTAGTCCAATAAAAGGTCTCAATCCTTCTTTCCATCCCAACTTTAGTGAATTGAAGCATATGCACATTCTAAGAAACTTTATTTTGCCTTGTTCCAATCCATCCTTTGATAAATTAATCACTACATCACTGTTTGTATTACTCAAATCTAATCTCATTTGCGTAAGCCTCTAACTTGTTGTACTCATCTAAGAAATTGCCTTCTATTTTTTGAATTATAATCCTCTTATTGATTGGGAAGCTTTCCGTAAACCACTTAAAAAGGAATATTTATTATTTGATCCATATCCCGACATAAGAAGTCCAACGGGAGCAATACTTGAAATGGCAATCCATAAAAAACACCAATACTAAGATCGGCTAGAACAAGGTGATCTAAATTGATCATCCAAGTTTTGTCTCATATCCTTGATTTTGAACTTAGGATTATTCTGCACTTTACCCTGGAAATGTTGAGATAAAGAAGATATTGTGGCTCTAGGATTTGTAAATGCATCATCACAAGTGTGCTTTTCAATTAAGGTTTTAACCTTAAATCCTGGACCCTTACTAGTGAAACTAAAATGACAAATGGGCAACCATCCTCACATATATACCTCAGTCTTGTTTGTCACTTTGCTTCACTCTAAGTGGTTTCTTATTTGCAAGGGCATAGAGATCCACAACTCTTTTAGCCTCTTTCTTCTCTTTAAAGTTCATTGAAAGATGAAGTTCTTTGTAATAATCAAGTTTGTCATTCACTTTTCTATTCTGTTGCATCTTAATGGCTTCTAACTCCTCAAAGTTATACTCCTTATAATTTGACTCACCATTATCAGTAGAATCAGTTTCTGATTCAGCATCAATACCATATTCACACTCAATAAAGTGTGCTTCAGGATGATAGACTAAAGTTAGAGTAGAAACAGATTCTTCAAAATCATCAACAACAAAAAAATGAATCACTTTGAATTGTTCATTTAGTAGTTACTGGAGTATTTTAATACCATCAGACCCTTCAACCAAGAAAAGTTTCTTACATGAACCTTTCACAAGTAGTTGTTTCACAGCCACAAATCCTAAGTTTTTGATATATTCATCTTCTATCTTATAGTAATCTATCATATCAGAAGCAATATCTCTCCTAGAAACATCATAGTTCACTTCATATACTAGTTGGGGATTTTTAATCCATTTACCCCCATACTGTAACATAAAGTCAACAAACAAATCTTTCATATTTAGTTGTCTGAAAAAAAATACCTAAATCATATTAGAGAGTGGCATCATAAAAGTAAAACTTCAGATTTGTTTACAAGTAAACATAAAGGAAGTGTTTACTGGTGAACATTGAAACTTAAAATACAACAAAACATAGAGGACCACATATTTATTACACTTAAAAAATAGAGAAAAAGAATGCTCTCAACTAGAAGCAAATAATAAACAATGAAAAAGGAACATTGGGATCACACAAATTACTTGATACAATACATACGTAATCAGATTTAGATAACATAAAACAAACAAATTTAATCTCAAATCAATAAAGTATGCACTATAGGGAATTTATACTAAGACGAGCAAACATAGAGGGACCACATATTTTTACCCAAAAATAGAGGAATAAGACCCTTCAACTAGCAACACAGTAATAAAAAATGAAAAAAGAGGCATTAGGACCACAAAAATCAAATTTGAATAATATAAAACAACACAAATAAATATTGTAAACTAATGTTGAGTTTTATAAGGTTAGGTGGGTAACAAATGATAGCTTCAAATTTGCGAGAAACTATGTTATTTATCATTTATAGATAAAGAAAATCCTATTTCTAGACGTGATAGATGTCATATAATAAAATAGGACCACAATATACAAGACAAAATTCTCAAAGGAATAGAAAACTCTAACTCATATTCATATCCCAATCACTCTGACCCAAAATTACATAAATATTACTAAATTTAATATGATCAAATAGTACAAAAATATACTAAGACAAATTTTGTTAAAGAATACAAAATCATATTATACCATGCCCGAACCTTTAAGACCAAAATCAAATTGTATGCAAGATTTCAGAAGTTTGCTATTAGCAAAACATGCAAGAATTCGAGATTTCAAACCCTAACTTCAATAATCTATAACCTAATAGCAAAATTTCAAAAGGAAAAAGAACTCACAAGCAAAGCTCGCAGTTGCCACATAAGATCTACAAATCCAACAAGCGATTTATACCACAAGCAGTCGTGGGGAACCTTAGAATATGATAATCGATCTTTCCCTTTCGAATGAATTCAAATAGCAGCAGCGGTGAACCCTAGAATGAAAATTTTCTTCCAAGGGAGAAAGAATAAGGCACAGAGAAAGACCCGATTCTTTTACCTTTGTGAGTTCACTTTGGTCGGGTTATTTTAATTATCTGGGAATATCCCTGATGGCATTTTCCATTTACCTAGATTACAAATACTTTAACCTAGGGAGTAACTTGTATCTCACAGGGAATTTGCCAAAAACTCAATGGAATAGTAGCAACTATTTAAGGGAATTAGATCTTTCTTTGTCCGGTTTTTCTGGGATTATACCATACTCAATTGGTCATCTTAAATCTTTAAGTTTTTTAGATCTATCAGGCTGCTACTTCTCTGGAAACATTCCTCCAACTATTGGGGATCTCACAAAGCTCACTACTTTGCGACTCTTTTCGAACAATTTCAGTGGTCCACTGCATCCAACAATCTCAAATCTTGTGCAACTTGTTGAGTTTGAAATCTCATCTAACAACCTTACCGGCAACATTCCAAATATTTTCGGTAACTTTACCGATCTCAAATCGTTATCCCTATCATAGAACCTCATTACAGGGCTTTTTCCATCCTCAGTTACAAACCTGACAAAGCTGGAGAGTTTAGAGATGTCAAATTGTTCTATAACTGGTCCTATTCCTTCTATCGCTACCGGATTTCCCAATCTCATCTTGCTCTTCCTAGCAGTTAACTCGCTTGGCGGAGAAATACCATCTTGGATATTTGATCTTCCTTCCTTAAAGTACTTAGTTTTGAGAGGCAATCAACTTACTGGTCAACTTAAGGAATTTAAATACAACTTGCTAGAAGTTGTTGATGTGGGTGAGAACAAGCTACATGGACCTATTCCCACAACATTTTCTAAACTAATGAACTTGACAACACTAGATCTTTCTACGAACAGCCTTTTAGGCAGTCTAGATATTGGTATATTTTCTAACTGCAAACAACTTAGACGACTTGGTCTTTCTTTTAACAATCTGTCTGTGTTTTCCAGCCAAAAAGATGTGACCTTGCCAAATTCTATTGGAAGTTTGTATGTATCTTCTTGCAACATCAGGGAATTAAATTTCCTACGAGCTGTGAAAAACATTGGTAATTTAGATCTTTCCAACAATAAGATGTATGGAAAAATTCCTGATTGGGCATGGTCTAATTGGCAAGTGTCAGTGTCTTATTTGAATCTTTCAAGCAACTTTCTAACGGTTATTGACCCGCTTCATCACTTCAAGGAACTTGTTTATCTTGATATTAAATCTAACTTGATTCAAGGAGAACTACCTGCTCCACCTCCCAATATGTTCCTCTTCGTAGTCTCAAACAATAACTTTACTGGGAAGTTACCTTCATCCTTATGCAAAATGAGTTCCCTTGTGATTCTTGATTTGTCTAATAACAGCCTGAGTGGAATAATTCCAAAATGTTTGGTAAACATGAGCACGAGTCTCTCAGTGTTGGACCTGCACAACAATCATTTTAGTGGGACAATTCCAAATAATTTTGGTTAGGGAAGTACTCTGAGAAGTTTCAATTTGCGGAAAAATAAACTAAAAGGAATGTTGCCAAGAAAACTGGCGAACTGCAAAGCGCTGGAAGTAGTTGATCTTGCAGAAAACTTGTTGAATGATACATTTCCCAAATGGTTGGGATCACTTCCTAGGCTGCAAGGTCTTAGTTTGAGATCCAATGGGTTACATGGCCCGATTACCACTTCACGAAACCAAGTCTTATTCTCAAAGCTGAAAATCCTTGATCTCTCTTATAATGACTTCACTGGAAATCTATCAGAAAGGTTTTTCAACAACTTGAAATCCATGATAATAGTAGATCGAAGAGGAACAGGAAATCCTTTAAGGTATATTGGACGAATTCAATATCATGATTCCTTGACATTGGCTATAAAAGGGAAGCAGATTGAACTTGTGAGGATTCTTTCTATCTTCACAACCATTGATTTCTCAAATAACAAATTTAAAGGTGATGTACCAAAATCCATTGGCAATCTTGCTTCACTCCGTGGGCTGAATTTGTCCCATAACAGCCTTATTGGACCTATTCCTTAGTCCTTTGGAAATTTATCTGTTCTTGAGTCGTTAGATCTATCATGGAACCACCTGTCGGGGAACATTCTTCAACAACTTGTTTCTCTGAAATCTCTTGCTGTCCTGAATCTCTCATAGAACCACCTGATTGGACGCATACCCAGAGGTCCACAGCTTGATACATTTGAAAATGATGCATATTCAAGAAATGCTGGATTATGTGGATTTCCTTTGTCTTAAGAAACTGCGGAGATGATGGGATGTCATTTTCTTAACAGGGAGACCAAAATGGTTTTTGAGAATTTTCAACCAGCAAGTGTACATGATCATTATGAAAATTGAGGTACAGAGGAAACGTCAAAAGAGAAGAGGGGTGAAGAAATAGCACAAGTCTCTTCTGGTTTTTGTATAGATAATTCATGCATTATTTCCTGCAGCATGTAAAATAAGATTACCTGAGTAAACTGATTTCCATTTATAATACCGCTCTGAACTGTATACAAGTTGCACCTCTATTCTATGCCCTATTGTGTATATGTTGGGTTCATAGAAGTGTGAATGGAAAATGGAGAAAAAATGGTGGAGAAGAAGAGACACCAATTTGGAAAGTGTACTCCCAAAATTGGAAAGTTCACTAATTCTCCCACATTGGTGGGAGAAGGGAACTTTGGAGTGGTTATAATGATGAATACTTACCTCACATGATAAGTGAGGCAAGAAATAAGAGATAGCTTGTGCTATCGGTGCTTGGCTTCGGCTCCAAAAAAGAATTGATGAGATCTATTCTTTTGGACAAACTTTATTTGACGAAATCTGATCAATACTCCATTTATATGCATGCAGTAACAGTAACAGATGCAATGTTTCGACAGAACTGATGCACTGTTTCGACTGAACTGATGCGCTGTTTCTGAATTGATGCGCTTGTTTCTTTTCGACTGAAATGATATACTGTTTCTATTTCGACTGAACAGATGCAATTCTTCAATGAAGTGATGCACTGTTTGGTGAAATGGTATACTGCTTCAGCAAAAATGCTGCGAACATGCATTTTCAGAAACATCACACCATTTAAGTGAACCAATGCCACCTTTTCGAAGAGGCATCTACTAGGCTATATAAACCTGTTTTCCTTCACAGGTTTTTGATATGAAATTTTCAGAATAAAAACTCTCTTCTTTCCTTTACAAATATTCTGTGTGATCAATCAAAACGTTTTGTGCGTTCGAAGAATCCGCCTATTTGAGGTACTACTATAGTCGTATTGAAGGTCATTTTATCCTGGGAGGAGGATTCCATAACTTCGGGTACAATGAGGGGAATTATTCCTTAAGAAAAGTCCGTGAATTCGGACGACTTGGGCTTATTCATTTCTGTTTCATCTATCTTCTAAAAAATAAAATACACCTCTTGGAAAGATCATTTTGATCTTGTGTTGAGGATATTTGATATACTTCATTGTGTTCTTGTTTATATATTTGAACTTTAGTTGAAGTTATTGTTTCTACTATACAGATTCTGCGTACCCGTAGAAGAAATATAACAGTATATGGCTCTCATATTTTACTATTACCTTGTTGACTTTTTCGTTCAAAATTTATATGTGCCTGAAAGTTAAAAGTGATCTTTCCTTACCAAATTAGGAGTATCAAAAATTGGGTCGAGATATACATGGGGATAATTCTCTCTACATATAAATGTAGTGAGTTACACATTTTACAGTGGAGTATCAAAAAATTGGGTCGAGATATATATGGAGATAATTCTCATATAAATGTTGTGAATTACACATTTTACAGCGGAGATTTGGCGTATCAGATGAGCAACCATCATTTTACTAAAGGGAGAAAAAGTATATGGCATATCTTCAAGTGAAAAAGCACGACTTGGAAAAATTCACAGAAAACTTAATCAAGGTTGTCAGGGACGATTGAAAGTAAAAAAAAATATGCTATTGCCGGGTGTGTGTGCGGATATTGGATTTCAAACTTGTGGGTTGTCACTAAAATAAATTAATACATAATAATATAATTAAAAAAAATAACACCTCAGCATGAATCAATCCCATGGGGGATCATGCGAATAAGCAATTTAAGGATCCATTTCATGTCATCAAGCCAACATTCTTTTTGTTTATGTGTTCTCATCTATAATATTTTATGAAAAAAAAATTTGGCCACAAAAAATTGGCCCAAATTTGGCCACAATAATAATAATAATAAAAAAATTCTATTTACACTATAAACTAGTTAGTTTTTAGATATTTTTGCCCTTTTCATCCTAAATTTGAGTTTCTAACATTAGTTTATTTAAGGAACTATTTTCCAATACATTGAAAACTACCCCAATACATGGGAATGGACAATTTATGTATTCTATTTTAACTATTTAATTTTTTAATTAGCAATTACATAATTAAATAATTGTCAAATGTAGTAGTATGTAATTAAGAAAACAAATATTAATTAGTACAAATTTACTTATTAATTGTTAGTTTTTTTTCTTTTTATGTTTGAAGTTATTTAATTTTAGTTCAACTTTTAATTATGTATAGTTTATACTTTGTACATATTTTGAAAAATTTAATTAGGTTATTTTATTTATTTTTTTATCTAGTTCGATTTTATGATTTTTTTTTTTTAATGAATATGAAAATTAGTGTATGAAAATAGAGTTTTAAAAGTGAATTCCCTAAATAGTTACCCAAGTTTTGAAAAATTTCTTCAAATATCACTTATGTTTCATTTAGGATGACAATATCACTCAACTATCACTTTTTTCCTAAAAAAATACTAAACACCTCAAAAGTCTTCTTATCTCTTAGTTGGCATGTCATGCCATTAAAATCTTTTTAAAAAAAAATACTAAACCTATTTAACTCATCAAACTCATTTAATCAAACTATAATTCTATTTTATTTATTTATTTTTGAAAAAAATGCATTAGTTTATTAAAACAAAATTTTTATACTTAGAAAAACTTTATCGGTACTAAAACTTGACATATATATTTTCAAAAGTTATTTTTCTGAATGGTCACTCATACTTTTTGAATTCCCTACAAAAATTATTTTTATCTTTTTAGAGATAATAATATGACTCAGCTATCATTATTATCCTAAAAAAAATAAAAAAAATCTCATACGTCTCTTTCTCTTTTAATTGGCAGGTCATGTTATTAAATTATTTTTGTAATAATAGACTTATTTAAATCATCAAACTTATTTAGTCAAAATTATATTCTTATTATTTTTTTTAAAAGAAATATATTAATTTATTAAGAAGATTTTTTTATGCTTTGAAATCTTTTATCATTACTTAAACTTTCAGTTTTTTCTAAAGTTATTTTCTTGTATTGTTATCAATGTTTTTGGAGTCGCTTATAAAAATCACTCTTTGTGTTTGCTAAGACAATAATGTCACTCAGCTATTAATATTTTTTCTCAAAAAATTACTAAATACCTCAAAAGTTCCCTCCTCTTCTAATTAGCATGTCATACCAATAAACCATCATTTTAAAAGAAATAATAAACATATTAACTCAGCAAACTCATTTAATCAAAATAATAATTTTATCTCATTTAAAAAAATATATTAATTTATTAAGAAGAAATTCTCATACTATTTTCCTAGATGATCATTCAGATTTTTATATATAATTGCCTACAAAGATCAGTTGTTTTCTAAAGAAAATACTATCACTAAAGTAAATAAGTTATCTAAAGACTTTAAGTTTCATGTAAAATAATAAGGTAAAGATTAAGTTTTGGTAAAAAATTCCTAAATAGGAAAATTAAACTAATGCATTTTTTTTTTAAAAAAAAAGAATAAAGTTATAATTTTGAGTAAAGGAGTTTGATGAATTAAATGACTTATTATTTAAAAAATGTGATTTAATGGCATGGCATGCCAACTAAGAGGGGGCTTTGAGATAAAAGTGACAAAAGAGTTTGAAAATGAGGTGTAGGTGACACAAGTCTTAATAATTGAGTGGAGGTGACAATTACTTTATTATGGATTGAGAAAGTTTGGTAAGTTTAAGAATAACCCATAAGTTTTTAAATTTATGAAGGTAACTATGACAGTCGAAAGTCGAAAGTGATGTTTCGTATGATATTTTGTGAACTTAATCATCAGCTATTGTGGACTGAATTATCAACCAGAAGAACTTGTCATCAGCTACATGCACAGCTCATTTGAAAATCAAAGGGTACTACCTTTCAAGATAACCTATCAGGTTCGATTGCATGCTTATCTATGTGATTCATTCAGGCCGGTGTTAAGGGTGTACATGGTTGAAAAGACGAGAGAGAATAAAAACCAGAATGTAGAAGAAGAACTACAACAAGACAACTTTGATGATAGGTTGGATAATTTAGACATGAATATTCCAGATGATGGTCAAACACCTACGCCCGTTGATGCGACCAATACGGTGGGCAGTTCTTCTCGATCGACACAGTTTGGTAATCTTCAAGACGATGGGACCGGCTTTTCCAATGGAATGTCATTCAAGGAAAAAAAAGAACTATCTACCACTTTGTTTATTTCTTGCTTGAAAAAAGATTTCAGAATAAATAAGGTGATTAATTCGAGCAGTGTCTTTTGCTACAAACATGCTAATCCAAACTGAAAGTGGTGGTTGAGAGAGGTGAAGTACATAAGTTCTGATAGATTCGTCATTCATAAACATGAAAAGTATCACACATATGGTTCAGAACACATCTCGGGCCAAAATCCTTATGCCACGTCAAAGGTCGTCGGTGAATATTTCAAGAATAGTTTCCTCGATGGTAAAGGCCCTTCTACAAGGGTTATAGCCAATCAACTCCTTACGAAATTTGGTATCCTAGTCAGTTATTGGAAGATATATACAGCCATGGGGATTGACAAGGACTTGGTTAAGGGGACACACGAGCATGGGTATGCAGTCCTGGATGCCTACCGTTACATGCTTGAGTCCACAAATCCCAAAAGTAAGACAGTGTTGTATTTTGATGAAAATAAAAGGTTCAAGTACTTTTTTGTATCCTATGGTGCTTGGATTCAAGGTTTTCAACATTTGAGAAAAGGCATAGCCGTCGATGGTACCTTCTTGAGGAGCAGGTATAATGGAGTTCTACTAGCGGCGGTGACGCAGGATGCAAAGAATCACATATTTCCTGTTGTTTTTTGTGCAGCGAAAAAGAAATGTGATGCCTCTTATGGATTTTTTTTGAACAACTGCAAAGATACGTCTAAGATACCGAAGAGTTATGTTTTGTTTCGGATAGGCATTCAAGTATTCCAAAGATGAGTTCAATTTTCTTCACTTCAGCTTACTTTGGTTGTTGCATTAGGCATCTTGGAGAGAACATTCGGACCAACTTTCACAATGAAGGGTCGTGACCCTTTTTTATAGAGCAACTAAAGCATATAGTAGAGAGGAGTTTTTAGACCATTTCAATCAAATAGCGGATATGCATCCCCAGGCAGCAGAACATCTCATACGTGTCAGTTTCAAGAGATGGATCCGGGCATTTTGTCTGGCAAATAGGTACGTTCTTATGAATTTAATGTCTCGTTTGAGTTACAAATTTAGTATGATGTCGTACTAAGTGACTCTTTGTATAGGTACAATATTATGACGTCAAACATAGCTGAATCGATGAATTCATTATTTGGCGATGAAAGAGAATTTCCCATCAAGGCTCTATTTGAAAAAATAAACAAGATGTATGACAAATTTTATAACGAAAGACGTGTGCAGTTTGAGGATGCGGGAACCCCATTTGTTCTAGAAATGGAAAAAATAATATCAACGAACATCATTCTAGGGAATAGGTTATTATCTCATCAAATAACAGATCATAAATTTAGTATCACCGGTGATGGTGATGTTGCCACGGTCGATCTTCAAACAAGATCTTGTACCTGCAGAGCTTTTAACTTGGACAAATACCCTGTCCACATGCTATGACAGCGCTTTGAACTAATACATTTCAAAATATGGACCTAAAATTTATGATCACTCCTATTCATATTATTCGGTGGGAAAATATACAATGGCATATCGTGGACATATTACTCCGGTGCCTCCCGAAGAATCTTGGATTGTTCTTGTAGAGCTTTTGGTGAGATTAATACCTCCTCCATATGTTGACCCAAGCACTATAAAACCAAGAATAAAGCCATCTAAGAGGAGGCGTGGAGTCGGAGAATCATTTCCATCAAGAAGAAACAAGTGCTCTATATGTAAGTGTGCTGGCCACAAAAGAACTACATGCCCGAATCGTAATCCACCATGATCGTTGTAATTGCAAAAACTTGTGTTGTTGTTTATTATGTACTTTTAAATATTTAACTAATTGTTGTGAACATAATGTTATCATTAATTACATATAAAATATCTTTTTTTAATAACTCGTGCATTAATAAAAAGAGGCAAAACATGAACTAAATATAGCAGACCATAATCATTATCAACAGAATACCCATCTGTTGCAATGGAGGGACATTAGATGGAAGAACACAATACAGTTCATCATCAAACTAGAATGTTTTCCTCCAACGGATGATAAATTTGTCGCAACAGATGGATAATCTGTTGACAGAAACCCAACCGATGACCAATCTATTCCAATACATGGTCCATTTTCTGAAAAAACTCAAAAGCCTAATTTTCTATTGCCACTGGATTCAAAATTGCTCTTTACCTCCAACCGTCGATATGTTAACATGTATGTTTAGAAGAAGAAATAGATAGAATGAAAATTAAATAAGAATTAAAAAACCAAAGTCGACTAAAAATAAATTTTTCATTAAATAAAAAATAAAACACATTAGGTATAGATCCGATATAGAAAAATTAAAATACACATGCTAAAAGAATAAAACACATTCTAATTATTATTATTATAATCAGCTTCATTATTATTGCCAGCCGACCAATCAACCGGCAATAGAAGGGCCCTTATTAGCCTTTGAATCTCTCTGAACATCCTTGCTCTCATGGCGACCAACTTCCTCTACAGGCCGTTAACCTGCCTCTGAAGTTCCCGCACGGTGTCGCAAAAAATAAAAATGTCCCAAACAGGATCAGCCTAACAAAAAACGCAAACACAAAAGTAAAGAAAAGAGTCTGAATATAATACAACATAACCAACTGGCAGATTTACACAGAAAAAAAACTTACCTCAACGAGAAAGGAATATGCTCTTTGAATAGAAGTGGTTGAAGATGTAATACGAAAAGAAAAAATGTAAGAAATAAATAAAAGTGGAGTAGAATGAAGATTAAAGAGGGATCTATATATAGAGGATTGAATCTGAATGTTTTAGGATAAAATGCATGACTGTTCAACTCCATTGTATTAATTACATTCAAACTGCTGGCTTTTTGTTTTCTGTGAAAAGTCGCAACTTTTTCTTTACATTCAAACTTCTCACCTTTTCAAAATGGTTTGAGACTTAATAATAGCCGTCACTATTGAGCTATTGCAACAGATCGTCCATCTGTCACAACAGATAACCCACTGTCGCAGCAGATTTTCCATCTGTTGCAATAAATGGTTTGTATGTGCAACAGATGAGACATCTGTTGTAATATATGGATTATTTGTTGTGAAAGATAGACCATATAGTGGAGAAGATGTTTTGATTTCTTCTAATAGTTGATTCATCAGTTGCAACAGATGAGGAAATTAATTCACCAAGTGTTTTGAATGTGTTAGACAAAAAGTCATAACTATTCACCTCTTTTTTAATAGCCATCATATGAATAAACATTGTCTGACATTGACGGGGTAGGAAAAATAAGGTGCGTACAAATGAATAGATCCACTTTCATGTGTGGGAGTTACGTATTATTAATCAGGCTATCGTGACTGACACACATAAATTACAATGATCTTGTGAATGCAGTTTTTTACCGATTAGACATTGATCCTTCAAACAAGATCCTACATTTTACAGTTTAGTTTGGTAGGTGCGAACTAATAAGACCGAAGGGTTCCAAGACGGTGGTGTCTATAGCCTATTCCAATTTAATAATGATTTTGCTCATGTTTATGTGTCAAGTTTGGAGAAGGGTTCAAGTTTTTAGCAGCAGTGTAAATATCTAATAGTGATTGTATCGGTTTTAATGGTACAATGGACTTTTTAAAGGCCTCCCAAGCCTCAAACTGCAGCAAATAAGAATGGAAAACCAATAGAAATTCCCCTGGTTCAAATTTATATAGATGGGTTGCTCGAGGAGAACATTATACAACAGAAAGTGCTTGGGAGAATACCTGTGCAGGAAGGGGGAGGTGGAGAAGACCATATATCATCTCAGACCTTGTTTAAGAGGAAACACAGGGAAGCAAGTAAGGAACTTCTAGCAAATTTGGCCAATGAAATTGACTTGAGAGATGAAAAAACTGAATGAGCTTCAAATGTGGAAGTGTATCCAAATATTAAAATTCGTCAGCCGTTCTTGAAAAAGAAAAATGCTCAAGAGGACTGGAGCTGGACACTTAGCTAGGGACTGAAACTAGCGAGCATGGCCTCAATGAAGACCCACAAAGTGCAAGACCAGAACTCTAAGGAAGTAGCTTGGCAAGCACAAATGATTGGTAAGATTTTCAGTCAAGAATGAAACCTGAACCAACAACTCCTTAAGTAAAAATAAGAGAAGCCAAGGCGTTAATTTCTAAAGTCTAACTTGCATCTCATGCCTTCTGTTTGTGGTTCTGATCAGGTCAATAGCAGTAGAAACAAGAAGGTCTAAAGTTGGGTAGAAATCCCATGCCTTGTTGTTTCCACAGCCTTTGACCTGACCAGAGCCATAAACAAAAGGCATGGGATGCAAGTTTAACTTCAGAAATCGCCACCTTGGCTTGATCCCTTATTTTTACTTCAGGAGTTGTTGGATCAGGTTTCAATCATGACAGACAATCTTACCACCATCGGTGCTCGCAAAGCTGCAACCTTAGAGTTTTGGTCCTGCATTTTGTAGGTCTTCAATCAGGCCACGCTAGCTAGTTGCAGTCCTCGAACAAAGCGCATAACTCCTGTCCACTTTAGCATTTTTATTTTTAAAATGGACTGATGGATTTTCATTTTTGGATACACGTTCACATTTGCAGCTCATTCAATTTTTTCATTTTTCATTTTTCATGTCAATTTCATCTACCAGTTTTGCTACGCTTTTTTTCCTATCCTGTGTTTCTTCTTAAATAAGGTCTGAGTTAATATATGGTCTTCTCCACCTCCCCCTTCTCGTACAGGTATTCTTCCAACCATCTTCTGTTGTATAATAGTCTCCTCGAGCAACCCATCCATATAAATTTGGACCAGGGAAATTTCTATTGGTTTTCCATTCTTGTTTTTTGTAGTGCGAGGCTTTGGAGGCCTTTTAAAAGTCCATTGAACCCTTAAAATCAGTCCAATCACTATTTGAATGTTTACACAGCCACCAAAAATTTGAACCCTTCTCCAAACTTGACACATAAACATTAGTAAAATCTTCAATAAATCGTAATAGGGTATTGACACCGCCTACTTGGTCCCACAACCTTACCAGTTCAAACCTAACAATCTTAGCTGTAAAATGTCATATCTTGTTTGAAAGATTAACGCCTAATAGGTAAAGAACCTATATTCACAAAATCAGTGTACTGCATGTGTGTTCCAGATAGGTTGATCAATAATACATACCTCCCAAATATGAAGTGGTTCCATCTGCAAGCAGCTTATTCCTCCGAACCCATCTTTACTCTAGCCTTTAATGCTGGTTGGGCAAAAGTTTATCCTATTTCACTTTCTTTAATCTGCAAATAAGAGAAAAAAATTGATGTCAAACAAGAGAAGAATAAAAAGAACATTATAAAAGGGTAACACAAAATTGAATGAATCAACAGATGACTCATCTGATGCAACAAATTCTCCATCCATTCAACAGATGAGTCATCCGTTGCAACAAGCGACATATTTGTGGCAACAGATGAATGACATGTTGCAACAGATGGGTCATCTGTTGGAATAAATCAACATAACCTTGCTACTAGTTTGATTTCTTCAAAAAGTTTCTCCGTTTGTTCCAACAGTTGAGGAAAATGTTGCAACATCAACAACAAAGAAACAACATCATATGTTCCAACACCATCAACAACACAAACACCACATGTTCCAACAACACCAACACCTATTTATCAATAAATAGAAAATGGTAATGGGTAAATCAATAATAACAGCAGATGTAAATATCTAATTTAAATAACATACAAGGAAGAGGATGAGAAGTAAAGAGCAATAGTGAACCATACCTGTTTCAAAAAAGCAAAGAGATCAGAACACTCATTTCAGTCGAGCAAAGATATTAGGGGGATCGGTTGAGATCTGAAAGGGCCCTTAAGAGAAAAAAGAGAGAAAAGAAATGGAAAAGGATGTGGTTGTGATTACCCTAAAGAGAAGAGAGAGAATTCTAAATCAGAATAAAAAAGAGAGATGAGTTGTGTTAATTTATGGCTGAAGGAGAGAGAATTATAGAGATGGGTTTTATATATTCATTAATAACTTTTAAGGGGTACGAGGAGACGGTGACATTGAAATACAAGATAAGACTACTCAAGGAGGAGATTTTTGAGTTATCCAAGTAATATTTTTTACCGCCTTAGTATTTTATCTTTTTTTATCTCGGATAGGAAATTAGGAAATTGCTTTAAAATAAAAAAAAAATCTTAAAACATATAAGTCATACTTTGCAACAGATTACAATTTCTGTTTGAAAATTTCCAACGGCTCAGTCATTTGTAGCAACATATAGTAACGCCTATTTGATAATTTACAACAGATAGTTAATCTGTTGCAACAGATGATTTAATCTATTTGATAAATTCCAACAGATAAGTCATCTGTTGCAACAGGTTGAACATTTATTTTTATACAATTTTAATTGAGTTTATATGTTCAACTACAATTTCCATTGATTTAGCTAGAACTAGGGGTGAGTTCATGGGGTCAACTACAACTTTAATTGAGTCTTTTAGAAATTGCATGATGTTGGTATTGCGTTCCTCCAGACCTGAGTCATCGATCGATCACTCCAAGTTGAAACGATTCTTATTAACTCATTATCAAGCTAATACCTAAATTGATTAATCTTAAACTAGAGGTGAATTCATTGGGTCAACTACAACTTCAATTGAGTTTTTTGGCGATTGCATGATATTGGTATTGCGTTCCTCCTCAGTCACAGAGTCCTCGATCGATCACTCTGAGTTGAAGCGAATCTTATTACCTTATTGTCAAGCTAATACCTAAATTGCTTTAAAATAATAATAAAAAAAGATTTTAAAACATATAGGTCATACTTTCCAGCAGATGACAGTTTCTATTTGGAAATTTCCAACGGCTCGATCATCTGATGCAACAGATGGCAGCGCCTATTTGATAATTTACAATAGATGGGTAATCTGTTGCAACAGATGACTTAATCTGTTGCAACAGATGACTTAATCTGTTGCAACATATGACTTAATCTGTTTGATAAATTCCAACAGATAAGT
The DNA here is from genome assembly GCA_030864215.1 of Capsicum pubescens. NCBI lineage: Eukaryota > Viridiplantae > Streptophyta > Magnoliopsida > Solanales > Solanaceae > Capsicum > Capsicum pubescens. The sequence continues at coordinate 187,498,250 of CM061548.1, forward strand.
CATCTATTACAACATATTGAATATTTGTTTTTATACAATTTTAATTAAGTTCATATGTTCAAATAATACCTTAATTGATTAATCTAGGACTAGGGTTGAGTTCTCATAAGCTCAACTACAACTTTAATTGAGTCTTTTGGCAATTGCATGATGAGACGGTATTGTGTTTCTCCCGACCAGAGTCGTCGATCGATCATTCTGAGTTGAAGTGATTCTTATTACCTAATATATTCAACTAATACCTTAATTGATTAATCTAGGACTAAGGGTGAGTTCTTATAGGTTCAACTACAACTTTAATTGAGTCTTTTGGAAATTGCATGATAAGACGGTATCGCTCTCCTCCCGACCAGAGTCGTCGATCAATCAATATGAGTTGAAGCGATTCTTATTACCTTATATGTTCAACTAATACCTTAATTTATTAATTTAGGACAAAGGGTGAGTTCTCATAGGGTCAACTACAACTTCAATTGATTCTTTTGGAAATTGCATGATGATTGTGTTCCTCTCGATCAGAGTCATCGATCGATCACTATGAGTTGAAGCAATTCTTATTACCTAATATATTCAACTAATACCTTAATTAATTAATCTAAGACTAGGGGTGAGTTTTTATAAGTTCAACTACAACTTTAATTGAGTCTTTTGGTAATTGCATGATGAGACGGTATTGCATTCTTCCCGACCAAAGTTGTCGATTGATCACTCTGAGTTGAAGTGATTCTTATTACCTTATATTTTCAAATAATACCTTAATTGATTAATCTAGGACTAAGGGTGATTTCTCATAAGGTCAACTACAACTTTAATTGAGTCTTTTGACAATTGCAAAATGAGACGGTGTTGCGCTTCTCCTGAACAGAGTTGCCGATCGATCACTTTGAGCTGAAGCAATTCTTATTACCTAATATATTCAACTAATACCTTAATTGATTAATCTATGACTAGGGGTGAGTTCTCATAGGTTCAACTACAACTTTAATTGAGTCTTTTGGCAATTGCATGATGAGACGGTATTGCGTTCCTCTCGACCAGAGTCGTTAATCGATCACTCTGAGTTGAAGCGATTCTTATTACCTTATATATTCAACTAATACCTTAATTGATTAATCTAGAACTAGGGGTGAGTTCTTATAGGGTCAAATACAACTTCAATTGAGTCTTTTGGCAATTGCATGATGAGACGGTATTGCGTTCCCCCCGACCAGAGTCGTCGATCGATCACTCTGAGTTGAAGCGATTCTTATTACCTAATATGTTCAACTAATCACTTAATTGCTTTAAAATAAATTTAAAAAAATCTTAAAATATATAAGTCAGACTTTGCAATAGATGACAATTTCTATTTGAAAAATTCCAATGGCTCAGTCATATGTCTAAGCAGATGGCAACGCCTAGATGATAATTTACAACAGATAGTTAATTTGTTGCAACAGATGTATATATCTGTTTAATAAATTCCAACAACTAAGTCATCTATTCCAATAGGTTGAACATTTGTTTTTATACAATTTTAATTGAGTTCATATGTTCAACAAATACCTAAATTGATTAATCTAGGACTAGGGGTGAATTCAGAGGGTCAACTACAACTTTAATAGCGTCTTTTCGTAATTGCATGATGAGACAGTTAAAAATTACGCATATCTTTTAAAATTTTAAAAAATAATTAAGATCAATTCGGACCAAATTAACATTTTCAAAACTTGTCATTATTTTCCAAAATACAAATCATTCATTTACGAGAAAAATATTTCATCATTTCAAATCTCGAGTTCTCGCTCTTTTCTCTCTCTCAATAATACAGACAACAACTACTCAACAAATTGCTCAACCCTTCACAACAGATTGATTTTTTTCTCATTTTTGACTACATAGGTGTTATTTTTGACTTCATTCTTGCTTGTATTAGTCGTTTTCTGTCTTCATAGGTAACAGAGTTCGAGAAGAGTTCTATATTTAATATTTTTTCTAAAAATTAGGGCTTTTAAGTTAATGATGAAAAATAAGACTTTTAGTTGTATTGTCTTCGAGAATGGATTTACAATTTTGAGTTTTGATGGTAAGATCGTAGGAAGAACATTCTCACAGGATAACGATCAATACTGAAGGTTTTGACCAACTCTTCGGTGGCAGGGCTGTTAGCATTTAGATCATCTCTTTTTAAATATTTCTCCTCCCCGTGTTCATTTTATTCTGCTCCTGATTAAGATAACGCTTGTAAAGCAAACTCATAGAGTGGTGGATGTAGCCTAGCTGCTTCACTTGTTTCTTTACTTGGACTTTTGGGAGCCATATAATAAAAAAATAACAGGAATATAAAATAGATTATAATTGAATAATGCATTATTAAAAAAGGATAATAGTATATCTAATATGTATAACAGTAAACTAACAGTTCCAGTAGATCACATATCTATTGCACCGGGTAGGTTATCTGTTGATACTTATAGACAACCTATTGCAACGGATGAGTAATCCATTGTAAACAATAAAATATAGATCACTCATTTGTTGCACCAGGTAGGCTATCTGTTGCAACTTATAACCAAACTGTTGCAGCGGATGAGTAATCCATTGGAAAGAATAAAAATAGATCACTCATTTGTTGTACCAGGTAGGTTATCTGTTGCAACTTATAACCAACCTGTTGCAGCAGATGAGTAATTTGTTGAAAATAATAAAAACAGATCACTCATCTGTTGTACCAGGTAGTTTATCTGTTGCAACATATAACCAACTTGTTGCAGCGGATGAGTAATTCATTAGAAATGATAAAAACAGATCACTCTTCTGTTAAAGCAGATCACCTATCTGTTGTAAAATGAGTTATATATCAGATCAATATTGTATAGATTTCTCCCAAATGGAAGAGTCGTATGTCGCAACAGATGAATGATCTATTAGATTCTTCATCTATTGCATCAGATGTTTCATCTGTTGCGTCACCTGGTTCATCTGTTGCAACACTATTTTTATCAAGTAGAAAACAACAAATCAACCCAGCAACACCAACGCAACACACATACCAAATTACCAACAAATCGAATCAATAGTTTGAAAACAAGAACTACAATAACAACAAAAAAATATATTACACATCGAAAAGAGTAGAGAAGAAATGTCAGAAACTAGGATTTTATTCAGTCCGCATTTCAAATTTAAGCAAGAAATATTGAAATTATTAATCAATACTAAAAGATAGGTTGGCTCAAGTTCCTATGTTTCTTCATAACTAAAAAGACATAATTTTTTTACCTGTAAGAGAAGAAATGGGGCGACAAAGAACTCAAAGTTTTTATCACCGGAGAACATTGCTTGTCGCGTCGATTGACAGTTGAAAGTCGAAAAGGAACGCTCCCAGCTATTTGTCACCGGAGCTTGAAGTCATCGAGAATTGAAGGGAAAAATTTTGCAGAACTGTTGTGTAACACCCCATATTCAAGTACATGTATTGGCGTATTCAAGTACGTGTATTGGTCTTATTTATATGGAATTATTTTTTTTATTTTATTTATACCGGAATTTTCCCGTCGATGGTTCCATGCGAAGGTTATTGAATAAGCTTTCCAATGATATAAAGATTTCCAAAAACGGATAGGTTTCAGATATAATCGAGCACGTTCGAAACTATAAAACGGTGGCCGAGATATTTGGGAATAGTAAATGTGCAGGAAAATTTCCTGCACACAAACTACTGAGGCTAGCCAAATTTTTAGGTCAACTTCAAATGATCATAACTCCCTTAATATAATGAACTAGGAGAGTTGCGACCTATGAAAAGAAAGATCTTTGAGTCTTATTTCTAATTCAATAAGTTTCATCCAAATCCAACGTCTGAGTAAGGAGTTATACTCGTTTTACTTCAGCCTATCAGATTTTTAGGGTCAACTTCAAACGACCATAACGCCTTGTACAGGATGAACTGGGTGGCCTACTTTATATGAAATGAAATCCCTTTGAGTTATATTTCCAACGATACCAATTTCACCCAAATTCAATATCAGAAAAAAGAGTTATGGTCGATCTACTTTAGCTTATCAAAACAGTCCATCAAAGGACAAATTTGACATTATTTAAATTTTAAAGGCATTTTGGTCATTCCCTATTATATTATGGACGGGAATATGTGTATATATACATGTATATGAGTTCAAAAACTCATTTTCATCATCAATCATTGAGAAAGAACAAACCCTAGCCAAATTTGACCTTTAAATTACTTTTGATTCAACCGTAGAAATTCCAAAGTAATCAGATAACTGCGTTTGTCATCTCGAGAGCTTCGAACGGCACCTATTATTTGTGCAAACAGGATTGCATAATCAAGAGGTGAATTCTAAGGTATGAATATTGTTTGTCTTTGTTCTCTTCCATATGTATATGTGTGATAGAGGATTATATGTATTGGTTGTTATTGAAAGGTGATGAAAATAGGGTTATGGACTATTTTGCATGGTTTGGTTGTATTGAATTGTGGAAGGTGGATATGTTAATTGAGTTATGGAAGGAGGATATGGTGATATGCTATTGAATTGATGATTATTTATGTCTATGGCTCAATTTGGTTTAATGGATTGGTTGGAAGGATAAATGAATCCAAACTTGATATTGGAGGATGTTGTATGAATATGCATGGCATGTGAATGTAATTGGAGTATAAGAGGGTTAAAGTGGCACCCTTTATGGTGTAATTAAGGCTTACTACTTAACCACTAGTTTGGTGAATTCAAATAATTGAATTATGACGTTTGGTCGCTAATACTAGATTGCTATATATGTTCATTGTAGATAAGTAATCCGAAAAGACGAGAAGTCCATTTGGGACTAGTATTGAAGGTTGACAGTCAGGTATGTAAAGCATACTCTATACCATATCTTTTGCATGAAAGTGAACAATTGTTCTATTAAGAAAGTTTCCAAAGTTATTCAGTAACATGTGATCCATAATGGTTTTGTATGATGTCCTACGTTACCAATGAACTTATTTCCAACCTACAAGATGTCAAGACATTCCAATACTTACTTGTTTTCCAAATCTTACATGTTTATTGCACTAATGTATGTCAGAAGGTATCTGGTTACTCAAACAAGATCCATGTGCTATTAATGACTCCAAAACGTTTCATTGATGTACCAATAAGTTCCTACTTCATTGTTATGGCATTGATGACTCCAAAACACTTCATTAATGTGCCAATGAGTTCTTACTTCATTGTTATTGAATTGATGGTCTATTTATATGTCTCTTATTGATGTATCATTGTTTCAAAGTATCAAAAATGCGGTGGCAACCGAAATAACAATCTCAAAGATTAATTAAACTAAGTGATGGAAGTTCTCTCTTATCGGGTGGTATCCCAGGGGAATAATCCTATCATGGGTCGATCCCTATTTATGTGTTTATGGGTGGTATCCCAGGGGCATAAGCCTATCATGGGTCGATCCCAGTTGATATGTACTGGAGGCAGCCTAATGGTCACAGTACAGTACAGTAATGATTACAAAGATGATAAGAATGAAGGTAAAGTGATTGAATAAATACAATGTACAGGTTGTCACAAGTTCTAGTAAGTGTGGTCCACTCCTATTACGATTTATTCACTTATTTCTGATTTCTATTGAGCTCCTATATCATATGTGATTATCTATAGCTTTACATACTCAGTACATATTTCGTACTGACGTCCCCCACGGGGGACCTGCATTTCATGCTGCAGGCACAGGTACCTCAGCTCATACACCGCACAAGTAGGAGCCAGGATATCCAACTGCTTTTGGTGAGCTCCAGTTTGCTTCGGGGCTTTCCGTGTCATATCCAGTCACTTTTGGTATTGTTTAGAAGTTAGTTATATGGCGGGATATGTCCCGACCTTAGTTAAACTCTGTGTATTGTTTAGAGGCTTTGTAGACCTAATGTACAGTCAAGGTGGTGTTTTGTTAGTAGACGTGATGGCTCCAACGGACAAGTATTGTAAATACATATATGTGTGCTCGAGCTTATACAGGTGATTATTTTCTTTTATATACGACATGATGTTGTCCGAATTTTTGGTTGTCATAGAGGTATGCATGGGAAATATAAGGTTATGAGCTGGTTCTCCCGGGCCTCCTCGGTTACGGGTGCCAGTCTGCCCCAATAGGATTTGAGGCGTGACAAAAGTGGTATCAGAGAAGTTCGTCCTAGTGAGTCTACAAAGCCGTGTCTACGTAGAGTCTTGTTTATCGGTGTGTCGTGCACCGCATCTATAAACATGAGGCTATGGACATTTAGGAATTTTTTCTTTTCTTCATGTCTTAGATCGTGCGATAGAGCCTATATTGTATATGAAGTCATAGTTGACCACTGAATCCGTTTGTTTCTCTTATTATAGAAATGATGCCGGTTACCAGAAGCAAGAATACCGGTAAGCAAGTAGATGTGGCTGCCGGAGAGGGGACTAGTAAGTCACCCACTATACCAGCTAATCAAAGTGAGGCTCCAGCTGAGCATGCATCAGAAACTTCTTCCACTCTGAAAGAAATAAGGGGGAGGAGAACTATATCCCCAGAGCTACCTATTAATGCTGTTGATCAAGATCTTAGAAATGCAGTGCAAATTTTGACTCTTATAGTTGTTGGGCAAGCCATTCCTACCACGGGTCCTAGTGGTACAGATAGGGCGGCTAGCCTTCGAACACAGGATTTTCTTAAGATGGATCCTCCCACTTTTACTGGATCAGATCTTAACGAGGACCCACAGGACTTTATTGATCAAATTCAAAAGGCCTTAGATGTTATGCATGTAACGGGTAGAGAGACAATGGAGTTAGCGGCATATAGATTTAAAGGGGAGGCTATATATTGGTACGAGGACTAGAAACGATCTAGGGATATTGATGCACCCCCAGCTACTTGGAAAGAGTTCAAAGAGGCATTTCTTGATCATTATCTTCCATTCGAGATTCATCAGGCCCGTGCAGATCAGTTTTTAAATCTTCGTCAGGGGAATATGAGCGTGAGGAAGTACAGTCTCCGATTTAATTCCTTGTCGAGATATGCTCCTAATGTTGTAGCTACTATGGATGACAGAGTTCATCAATATGTGGATAGGCTGGATCCATATCTGGTTAGAGATTGTACTATTGCCACTTTGAACAAAGATATGGACATAGCGAGGATCCAAGCTTTTGCACAAAAAATGGAAAATCAGAGGCAGAGGAGAAGAACACAGGAATTAGAAAGAGGATATTCCAAGAGGGACAGATCTATAGGGCAGTTCATGGCATCCCAAGGAGGGTTCAGACCACAGTTTTCTGCTAGACCACCTAGGCCATTATCTTCTTATTCTGCAGCTAGTGCCCCACAAAGATCCAAGGGTCCAGAAGAAATCAATTTTGGCACAGAAGTGAGAGTCAGAGTTCGCGGGCAGTGGGGTATCAAGGGCAAGGGAATATGAGCCAATCGAGACCTCCTCGAGAGCCATGCAATAAATGTTGAAGGTATCATTTGGGCGTATGTCGACTGGGGACCAATGTTTGCTTTTGGTGCGGTATGTCGGGGCATATGATGAGAGAATGCCCACGAAGGGGCATAGGGGGTATGGCACAACCTACGGGGTTATTTGTTACATCATCATCATCAATGACTTATTCAGGAAGGGGTGCACAACCAATGGGTCGTGTTAGAGGTGATAGAGGAGCCACGAGTTCAAGCGGGGCTCAAAATCGTACATATGCTCTAGCGGATCGACAGAATTTAGAGGCTTCCCCAGATGTGGTTACGGGTACGTTGTCTATCTTTTCATTCGATTTATATGCCTTAATTGATCCCGGTTCTACATTCTCTTATGTTACTCCATTGGTTGCTGGAAAGTTCGAAAGAATACCCGAACTGTTAGTTAAGCCATTTGAAGTGTCCACACCGGTTGGGGAATCTATTATAGCTAGAAGGGTTTATCGAAACTGCATAGTAACTGTTTGTGTTCGTGATACGATGGCTGATCTTGTGGAGTTAGAAATGGTAGATTTTGATGTTATAATGGGTATGGACTGGTTGGCGTCTTGTTATGCCACAATTGATTGTTGCACGAAAAAGGTATATTTCCATTTCCCAAATGAATCAGTCCTTGAATGGAAAGGTGAAATTAGCGCTCCAAGAGGTAGATTTATTTCTTATTTTAAGGCGAGAAGAATGATTTCCAAGGGATACATATATCATTTAGTTAGAGTAAGGGATACAGAAGCGGAGCCACCAACTCTTCACGCTGTTCCGATGGTAAATGGATTTTCTGATGTATTTCCTGAAGATCTTCCAGGTTTGCCTCCTGAACGAGAAGTAGAGATTGGTATTGATGTAATACCAGGCACCCAACCAATCTCCATTCCTCCATATAGAATGGCCCTAGCAAAATTACGAGAATTGAAAGAGAAATTGAAAGATTTGCTAGAGAAGGGATTCATAAGGCCTAGTATGTCCCCCTGGGGAGCACCAGTGTTATTTGTGCGCAAAAAGGATGGCTCGCTGAGGATGTGTATTGATTATCGACAATTGAATAAGGTGACTATTAAGAATAAATATCCTCTCCCAAGAATTGATGATTTATTTGATCAGTTACAGGGCGTCAAGCGCTTTTCTAAGATTGATTTGAGGTCAGGTTACCACCAAGTGAGGGTCAAAGTGAAAGATATACCCAAGACAGCTTTCCGAACACGGTATGGTCATTATGAGTTTCTAGTTATGTCATTTGGGCTAACAAATGCACCCGCAGCTTTTATGGATTTGATGAATAGGGTGTTTAAGCCATTCCTGGATGTATTTGTGATAGTTTTTATAGATGACATTCTAGTCTATTCTAGATCAAAAGAGGACCATGCCAATCACTTACGACAGGCATTGCAGACTTTTCGTGATTGTAAGCTTTATGCAAAGTTCTCTAAATGTGAGTTTTGGTTAAAGTCGGTGGTATTTTTGGGTCATATTGTATCTAGTGAAGGGATAAAGGTTGATGCTCAAAAGATAGAAGCTGTGAAGAAATGGCCAAGACCCACAACGCCTACGGAGATTCGTAGTTTTCTCAGGTTGGCCGGTTATTATAGAAGGTTTGTTAAAGGCTTTTCTTCCATTTTAGCACCCTTAACCAAGCTAACCCATAAAGAATCCAAATTCCAATGGAATGATGCCTGTGAGAAAAGTTTTCAAGGTTTAAAGAACAAGTTGATTTCTACACCCGTGTTGGTACTTCCAGAAGGCACCGAAGGGTATACAGTGTATTGTGATACTTCCAAAATTGGTTTAGGATGTTTATTGATGCATCATGGTAAGGTAATAGCATATGCTTCTAGACAATTGCGGCCACCTGAGAAAAATTATCCTACACACGATCTTGAGCTGGCAGCAGTTATTTTTGCTTTAAAGATATGGCGCCACTACTTATATAGGGTTCATGTTGATATATACACTGACCATAAGAGCTTGCAATATATTTTTAATCAGAAGGATCTAAATTTAAGGCAGCGGAGATGGCTTGAACTATTAAAAGACTACGATGTTGATATCTTGTACCATCCAGGGAAAGAAAATGTGGTAGCTGATGCGTTAAGTCGAAAGTCTATGATGGCACCTATAGAAAGGCAAGGGATGATTAAAGATCTTCACCAGTTAGCTAGTTTGGGAGTTCGCCTTCTTGAAACTCCGAATAAAGAGCTTATCGTACATAATGCTGCGGAATCTTCATTAGTAGCTGAAGTGAAAGAGAAGCAATATTCATATCCTATTTTATTATAGCTTAAGGAGAACGTTCAGAGTGGTGCGACCAAGGCATTTGAGCTTACGCGAGAAGGAGTACTTCAGTGCCAAAACCGATTGTGTGTGCCGGATGTAGACGGGCTAAGAAAGAAGATTATGACAGAGGCACATTTTTCAAGGTATTCCATTCATCCAGGATCAACCAAAATATATCAAGATTTGAAAGATATGTATTGGTGAAATGACATGAAGAAGAGCATTGCAGAATTTGTAGCTGAATGTCCAAATTGTCAAAGAGTTAAAGTTGAGCACCAAAAACCCGGAGGTTATATGCAATGCATTGATCTTCCAAGCTGGAAGTGGGACATGATCAACATAGATTTCGTTATTGGTTTGCCTCGTACATCCCAAAAGTTTGATTCTATATGGGTGATTGTTGATAGGCTTACCAAATCTGCACATTTCCTACCAGTTAGGACCACTTACACAATTGAAGAGTATGCGAAACTGTACATTAAAGAGATAGTCCGATTACATGGAGTGCCAATCTCTATTATATCAGATCGGGGAACCCAATTTACCGCAAACTTTTGGAAGTCTTTTCAGAGGTGTTTGGGAACACAAATGAAGTTGAGTACAACTTTTCACCCTCAAACAGATGAACAAGCAGAACGTACCATCCAAACACTTGAAGATATGCTACGAGCTTGTGTAATAGATTTTAAGGGCAACTGGGATGATCATTTACCTCTTATTGAGTTTGCCTACAATAATAGCTATTATTCAAGTATCAAAATGGCACCATATGAAGCTTTATATGGAAGGAAGTGTAGATCACCAATAGGATGGTTTGAAGTGGTTGAAACTCTTTTGTTCGGACCGGATCTTGTTTATCAAGCCATAGAGAAGGTTAAAGTAATTCAGCAACGACTGAAAATAGCCCAAAGTCGACACAAGTCATATGCGGATAGTAGAAGGAGAGGACTAGAGTTTTCTATAGGTGATTGGGTATTTTTGAAGGTATCACCAATAAAAGGGGTAATGAGATTTGGCAAGAAAGGAAAGTTGAGTCCACGTTATATAGGCCCGTATAAGATCACTCGAAGGTTTGGACAAGCTGCATATGAATTAGAGCTACCCCAAGAGCTCTCATCAGTACATCCGGTATTTCATGTGTCAATGCTTCGAAAGTGCATCGGAGATCCATCACATATCACTTCTACTGAGGATGTGCAAGTTGCGGAAGATCTTACCTATGAGGAAGTGCCTATTGCTATTCTAGATCGCCAAGTTAAGAAGATGAGAAATAAAGAGATAGCATCGGTGAAAGTACGTTAGAGAAATCGTCAAAGGGAAGAGATTACATGGGAAACTGAGAAGCAATGAAATCTAAGTACCCTCATTTGTTCAAAGATGAAGAGGAAGTACAAGAAACGGAGTTAGAACATTAACAAGTAAGTTTTTTTTTATATATGCATAGTATTTATGTGATGATGTGAATGTTAATAATGGACTTGAACTTGTTTCAGTTGAATAACTATGCTAACATTCGAGGACGAATGTCCTAAAATGGGGAAGGATGTAACACCCCATATTCAAGTACATGTATTGGCGTATTCAAGTACGTGTATTGGTCTTATTTATATGGAATAAATTTTTTTATTTTATTTATACCGGAATTTACCCGTCGATGGTTCCATGCGAAAGTTATTGAATAAGCTTTCCAACGATATAAAGATTTCCAAAAACGGATAGGTTTCGGATATAATCGAGCACGTTCGAAACTATAAAACGGTGACCGAGATATTTGGGAATAGTAAATGTGCAGGAAAATTTCCTGCAGACAAACTACTGAGGCTAGCCAAATTTTTGGGTCAAGTTTGAATGATCATAACTCCCTTAATATAATGAACTGGGAGATATGCGACCTATGAAAAGAAATATCTTTGAGTCTTCTTTCCAATGCAATTGGTTTCGTCCAAATCCAACGTCTGAGTAAGGAGTTATACTCGTTTTACTTCAGCCTATTAAAACAGATTTTTAGGGTCAACTTCAAACGACCATAACTCCTTGTACAGGACGAACTGGGTGGCCTACTTTATATGAAATGAAATCCCTTTGAGTTATATTTCCAACGATACCAATTTCACCCAAATTCAATATCAGAAAAAAGAGTTATGGTCGATCTACTTTAGCTTATCAAAACAGTCCACCAAAGGACAGATTTGACATTATTTAAATTTTAAAGGCATTTTGGTCATTCCCTATTATATTATGGACGGGAATATGTGTACATATACATGTATATGAGTTCAAAAACTCATTTTCATCATCAATCATTGAGAAAGAACAAACCCTAGCCAAATTTCACCTTTAAATTACTTTTGATGCAACCGTAGAAATTCCAAAGTAATCCGATAACTGCGTTTGTCATCTCGAGAGCTTCGAACGGCACCTATTATTTGTGCAAAAAGTATTGCATAATCAAGAGGTGAATTCTAAGGTATGAATATTGTTTGTCTTTGTTCTCTTCCATAAGTATATATGTGATAGAGGATTATATGTATTGGTTGTTATTGAAAGGTGATGAAAATAGGGTTATGGACTATTTTGCATGGTTTGGTTGTATTGAATTGTGGAAGGTGGATATGGTAATTGAGTTATGGAAGGTGGATATGGTGATATACTACTGAATTGATGATTATTTATGTCTATGGCTCAATTTGGTTTAATGGATTGGTTGGAATGATAAATGAATCCAAACTTGATATTGGAGGATGTTGTATGAATATGCATGGCATGTGAATATAATTGGAGTATAAGAGGGTTAAAGTGACATCCTTTATGGTGTAATTAAGGCTTACTACTTAACCACTAATTTGGTGAATTCAAATAATTGAATTGTGACGTTTGGTCGCTAATACTAGATTGCTATATATGTTCATTGTAGATAAGTAATCCGAAAAGACGAGAAGTCCATTTGGGACTAGTATTGAAGGTTGACAGTCAGGTATGTAAAGCATACTCTATACCATATCTTTGGCATGAAAGTGAACAATTGTTCTATTAAGAAAGTTTCCAAAGTTATTCAATAACATGTGATCCATAATGGTTTTGTATGATGTCCTACGTTACCAAAGAACTTATTTCCACCCTAAAAGATGTCAAGACATTCCAATACTTACTTGTTTTCCAAATCTTACATGTTTATTGCACTAATGTATGTCAGAAGGTATCTGGTTACTCAAACAAGATCCATGTGCTATTAATGACTCCAAAACGTTTCATTAATATACCAATAAGTTCCTACTTCATTGTTATGGCATTGATGACTCCAAAACACATCATTGATGTGCCAATGAGTTCTTACTTCATTGTTATTGCATTGATGGTCTATTTATATGTCTCTTATTGATGTATCATTGTTTCAAAGTATAAAAAATGCGGTGGCAACCGAAATAACAATCTCAAAGATTAATTAAACTAAGTGATGGAAGTTCTCTCTTATCGGGTGGTATCCCAGGGTCATAAGCCTATCATGGGTCGATCCCTATTTATGTGTTTATGGGTGGTATCCCAGGGGAATAAGCCTATCATGGGTCGATCCCAGTTGATATGTACTGGAGGCAGCCTAATGGTCACAGTACAGTACAGTAATGATTACAAAGATGATAAGAATGAAGGTAAAGTGATTGAATAAATACAATGTACAGGTTGTCACAAGTTCTAGTAAGTGTGGTCCACTTCTATTACGATTTATTCACTTGTTTCTGATTTTTATTGAGCTCCTATATCATATGTGATTATCTATAGCTTTACATACTCAGTACATATTTCGTACTGACGTCCCCCACGGGGGACCTGCATTTCATGCTGCTGGCACAGGTACCTCAGGTCATACACCGCACAAGTAGGAGACAGGATATCCAGCTGCTTTTGGTGAGCTCCAGTTTGCTTCGGGGCTTTTCGTGTCATATCCAGTCACTTTTGGTATTGTATAGAAGTTAGTTATATGGCGGGGTGTGTCCCGACCTTAGTTAAACTCTGTGTATTGTTTAGAGGCTTTGTAGACCTAATGTACAGTCAAGGTGGTGTTTTGTTAGTAGACGTGATGGCTCCAACGGCCAAGTATTGTATATACATATATATGTGTGCTCGAGCTTATACAGGTGATTATTTCTTTTTATATGCGACATGATGTTGTCCGAATTTCGGGTTGTCATAGAGGTATGCATGGGAAGTATAAGGTTATGAGCTGGTTCTCCCGGGCCTCCTCGGTTACAGGTGCCAGTCCGCCCCAATAGGATTTGAGGCGTGACATGTTGGTTGGGAGAGAGTTGAGAGAGACTGTCGAGAGAGAGGAGAGAGACAGTTGATTTGGAAAGGAGAGGGGTGTGGGTTGATTTGTATTTTTGAAAAGATTAGAAAGTTTTAAAAATATTAATCAAGTCCGCAATTCACTTAATAAAATTTCCTAATTATGTTTGACCCTTTAATTTCGTCAATATCACCAATCCTTCATTCAAGACTTAAAAGACACATTTCCTTCAATTATCTCAACTAAGAGAGAAGAATGCTTTTGAGGTGTTTAGTATTTTTTTAGGAAAAGAGTGATAGTTCAGTAATATTGTGGTCCTAAATGCAATATAAGAGATATTTGAAAGAAATTCTCAAAACTTGAGCGACTATTTAGGGAATTCACTCAGAGTTTTAATAATAACATGTTTTGACATGCTTAAAATTTTGTTATTTTACATTTTTCTATGGATAGATATACTAACAAAATACGTCGTGGTTAAATGTAAAAAATTATTTTGCTAAATAAGATAACCACAATATTTTTTTCGTAACATTTGTAGCAATAAGTGTGGTATTTATTTACAGATTTTATATGGCCCATGACTAAGAATTTGTAATTATTAGTACGAAATTTTATTATGTTGCAGTCTTTAGTTATAAAAAAAAAATATTTTACAAGATATATATGTATTGTGAGTGATTATATCCACAACAAATAATTTGTATCTATCTTCATATAATTAGCGAGAATTTATAAAAAATTTATTAGATTAAGTATATTAATTAATAAAATATTTAGATATAATAATTTATTTATTCAAATTATATTTGAAACTTATAAATAAGATCCTGTAAATTTGAATTGAGTCGAATAACAAACACCTCCAATCAAATGATAATTCTTAAAACACTTGATCATGATGAAGCTTAAGTTCAACATAATAAAATTTTGTTTAAATTCTTTATAACAAGTTAATTGAAGTTAATATAATCATTTATTTTTAAAACAATTATATTTGAAACTTACAAGTTATAAAATTGAATCGTATCATTGACAACACTAATTACACTAGACCGATAAAGATATTATTCCTATAAAACAAGTCTAAAGTAAAATTTAGTAAGTTAATTTGTTTAAATTTGTTATAATTAGTTAATAAAAATAACTAAATTTAATCACTTATTTATTTAGACATAAATTATTGTACAAATACACTTTTGTGATAACTACAGCCAATTATTAATCATTTGTTCAAATAATTATAACTACATTTATAATAATAATTAATTAATAATTTAATAGTAGACCATAAAAACATTGTTCAAAAAGATAAGGTTCGAGACATTGAATAAAATAACAGCTGTCATAACACTTGATCAAGGTAAAACTTCAGTGAGACATGATAAATTTTGTTTATATTGCTATAAATAGCAAATTGAAAGTAAATACATTATAATTACTTATTTATTTAATTATATCTCAAATTTGCTAGTAAGACCTGTTAAGCCTGAATCAAATCAAATTATATTTAATCACTTATTTATCTAAACTATATTTCAAATGTACTAGTAAAATTCGGTAAGATCGAATCAAATCAAGTGATTAACACATCTAATTATCTTAGATCGATGGCGTTTGATTTTATAATAAAGATTGTTCAGTCACTATATAGACAAGATATAATATCTCGCTCTCAAATGTAACCTTTTTTAATCTAGTGTTGCTACAATAAATTTTCATTCATGATAAAAAATGATTATTAGCTACAAAATTCTGTCACAATTCATTTTGCCATAACAAATAGTTATGGAACTTTAAGCTAAAACTTAACAATTGCCATAATTTTTTAGAATTTGAAACAAAAAGTACTCATTTTGTTACAATATTTTGCTTGAGGTAATTTATTGTACCTAAAAATTTGGTATTGTTGCAGTAATTTTCATTCTAGGGTTCACCGCTACTGCTGTTTGAATTCATTCGAAAGGGAAAGATCGATTGTCATTTTCTAAGGTTCCCCACGACTGCTTATGGTATAAATCGCTTGTTGGATCGATTGTCACATTCACTGTTTGATGCTCAATTGATGCATTAGGGTTCTTCTGAAAAAATCAATATAGGGTTCGTTTTTGGAGTGGTAGTCACCTAAAATTGATGTCTTCACCTACCTTTCAGAAAAGCTATGGGATTCCGACTTATTATAATACGCCCTTGGAGCTGGCTCTCCTTTTGACGTTTCTATGTGATCATATTGTTCTGATGAATTTGGATCTTTCATAATTTCTTTCTCAAGATTCATATGTTGCTTTTGATGAATTTGCATCTTTCAACACTTTTTCCTCAATATCCATATTTTTGTAACTGCTCTTGCAGATGATTATTGTCGTTTCCTACTTCGAGCCTGTATCTTTTGAGTTCATTCTGTATATGTGGGTCCATATAGTGAATTATTGTGTCATATCACTGAAAACTAGGGAGAAATCATGTGAAACTTGAAAATCAATGCTTTATTTTGGAGTAACAACAACAACAACAAACCGAGTGTATTCCCACATAGTGAGGTCAGGGGAGGGTAATATGTACGCACTCCATACCTCTACCTCTAAAGAAGTAGAAAGGTTGTTTCCGATAGACCCCCGGCTCGAGACACGGAATACTTCTTACTTCTTATTTTGGAGTAAGAAGTAAAATAAATTAACTTGTTCATGTTATAAGCGTTGGTTGAAATGTTGCCAATCCTGGCGATGCTTTCAGAGGCTGTTCCCAAGAAAATTCTTGAACTGATGAATGTTCCCGGACTAACAAGAGAAAATGTTGCCAGCTACTTTCAGGTACTGAACAATTTTACTTCTTTCATTTTCAAGAATATACAGGAATGTACGGTTTCATGCACAATTTAGTAGTTGATAATATTTCTTTAGTTTCTTAGTGAAGTGCTGCTTATTTTGATGGTAATCATGTACTGCAGAAATATCGGTTATACCTCAGGAGGTTGAGCGGTGTATCACAGCATCAGAATAGATTAAATAACTCGTTCATGGGACATCCAGAAGCAACATATGGGACAATGACTTCTTTCAGTGGGCTCGAGCTTCAAGCTTTAGCTGCCACTGGTCAACTTCCCATACAAAGTCTTGCTACCCTCTAGGCAGCTGCACTAGGTAGGTCTGCGACAAAATCTGCCACATCTATGCCTCTAGTAAATCAAGGAAACCTTTTCATCTTTGAAAATCCCAAGTTGAGATTTCCCGAGGGACAGCAACAATATTAACTTACTTTATGGGATCCCAACGACTATGGAACCGAAGCAGCTAGTAGATCTGCACCAGTCCTCGCAGTCCTTTGTGGCGATGAATATGGAAGGGAACACCAGAATGCAACAAAATAATGCTCTACTAATGCATATGTCTCAACAACAACAAAAACAACTGTCAAGGGCTCAAATGCTAAATGAATCCAATAATGGTCAAGTTTCATGGCCTCCATTGTCCGTTTCACAACCTTTGTCCTCAAACGGGATAGCTGCTGCAATCTTATCACGAAATAGCATTGTTGACAGCGTACGAGGTACGATATACAATCTAGTCTCCCAAGCATCTTCAATGGTAAATTTCTCGCTAAATCAAACTACAGAGTTGCAAAACAACAGTTTTCCTCTTGTGAGTAGTAACTCCGGGATGTCAACGCCGACATTTAAACGATTGCTTCAAGAAGAGGTTAACTCTGATATTAAAGTATCTAGAGGATTCCCTGGTGGTTATGATATTTTTGAAGAACTGCATCAACAAAAATCGCAGGATTGGGGTTTACAAAATGTCGGATCAGCCATCGGTGCCTCTGATCATTCAAGTATACCTGGAACTCTGGATGTCTCACCCTCCATGTTAGTTCAACAAGGTATTTCTTCAATGAAGAAGACTGGACAAAATGGGAATTCTCCCATGGGTGAACAACAACTTAATTTATTCTCCGGTGGAAATTTTCTTACTGGAAATTTGCGTCGGACAAGTTGAAACTGAGTTTGGCTTTGATGGATATCCACCACTGGATAATCTTCCTGTGTAATCCGTGGAAAGAGTGTAGTTGTTGTACATTACACTTTTGGACATATAATTCGGAGTCACTAGTGTACATAGTTGTCTTTATAGCTGCAAATTGACTTCTGTGAACAAAAAATGGTGTAGTTTCAGCTCGTCGTTCAGTTCTTGATGTTGGATTCTCGTCTAGCTGCATCTTTTGCCATAATGTTGCCATAATGTGCAAGTCTTTGGGATTCTTTTAGTTTCACTTTCATGCTTTCTTCTTTATATGAGTAGTTGATTTGAAAGGCTAATAAAACTAAAAATGTGTTTTGATCTATTTACTACTGTTTTGTTTTATTTCTGTTCCTGTGGTAATTTTGATATTGTTGGAAAAAAAGACAATTGCCATGTAGTGATGATGTTGTGGTTTGTCTTTGATCTATTTACTATGATTTTATATATATTTGAAGGGGGAGTGGTGAAGCAATAGTAAAGTCGACTTTGTGTGATCAATAGGTCACCGGTTCGACCTATGGTAGTAGCCACTAGTGCTTGCATTAGAGTACTTACGCCCCTTGAGGTGCGGCCTTTTTCTGGACTTGCTAATTCAGGATGCTTTGTATATCGAGCCACCTTTTGTATCCATATATTGTGGTGTTTCACCATCAATAAGGGAAAGAAGAAAAGACATCAACATTCCTCTAATTAATGTGTTAGTGTGCTAGTAAATAAAAATAGATACTATACTAACTTTGGTTTGGATGATGTTGTAGTCCAATGCTTTTATGTCCAGAAGCCACTGATTTCTTTGATTTCTTGTCTTCTTTGTCCAACCCCAGAAGGGATCTCCTCTTTTTCCGACTTTTGATCCCACATGCGTTGCATAGTGAATGCATTCGTAATGATCATATCGTCAAATTTTGAGTACAAATGGCCAAAATCACTGTACACAAATGAGAACTGTTCGTTCATATATGAAACAATCAATCGTTCGTCCATTTTATATGACATAATTTATTCTTTTATGAAACTTGCATCAATGTTCGATTTGAAATCGTAAATTAGATAATACTTCCTCCGTTTTAGAATAAGTGACTTGTTGGGATATTTATTGGTGTTCCAAAATAAGTGAATCATTGAATTTTTTTTCAAATTTGCCCTTATGATTTGACAACAATTAACTTTTGAAAAGGTATTACAAGGTCAACTTTTTTCTATTTTTGGGTAAAAATGGAAAGTTGTGTTAAATTTAAGTCTTTAATGTTTTTTTCCTTAATATGTGTGTCAAAATCCAACAATTTATTTATTATGAAACGGAGGAAGTATTACTAACCTTGGGACCAGCAGGTCCATCTCTCCAAAGAGGTGTTTTTGAGGTACCACAATCAACGCAAGTCACTAATAAACATACAGAACAACCAAGAAGGTAGCTAATTCGAAGAATCCCTACTGAATGATTACAACGAGTAAATTTCACAAGCGATTTCACGAGACCCATTAAAGGAAACAGCTAAAAATGCCCAAAACAAGCTGAATCACACTTGATTTTGACCTAAATCAAGTAAAAATATTTACAACTAAACACTCGCAACCTAATCAAGAACAATCCCAAATCACAATGAGTTAATTCCACTAGCAATTACTCGACACCCATTTAACTAAACATTACTCGAAAACCACCAAAGGAAATAGCTACAGACACTCAAAAACATGCTGAATCACACTTCATTTTGTCCTTCGATCAAGTTAAAAACACTCAAAACAAAGCTAGAACACACTCGATCTTCTCATAAAGTACTAAGAAGGGCAGCTAGTAATCACTTCGATCCACCATCTTAGATCACAATGAGTAAACTTCCCCAATAATTAAGCAAACCCCATTTAACAAAAGCTAAAATGAGCTTAATCACACTTAATTTTTGAACTTGATCAAGTAAGAAACTTTAAAGCTATATTACTGATCTTGATAGAGTAAGAAAAACAACAATAAGAAAGCAATTACTGGATACCCATTTAAGAAAATGGCTAAAATAACCCAAAACAAGATAAATCACACACGCATTTTTTACCTTAACCAAGTAAACGAAAAAACAAGAATCAAGATAAGGATAACTAGCTAGTGATTCACACTTACTTTATTATCACTTAGATCCACCATTACGTAATCCCAAACTGAATGTCTTAACTAAACAAGCTAAAATGAGATCAATCACACTCAATTTTTTCAATATCTTGAAAGGTCTACAAGGCCACAAGAAGAAAATTGAGCCAAATGAATGATCACAATGGTCAAATTTCACCAGTAATTACCCAAACAAACTGAATCACACTTGATTTTAACATTTACAAAAAAAAAACAAGCTTTAAACTCCCCCATCCCACCGCACCCCTTCCACCCCAAAAAAAGCTGGAGAAGAAATCGCAGCATCACCTTATTTTCTCCAAAATGATAGGCACACCGAGAATATCACAAGATAAGGCTGTAAGTTTGTTTTGTTTCAAGTTATTACACTTTTCCTAAAGGGAAATAAATATGGCTTTATCAAATAGTGAAGACTTTACCATTAACACACTGCTGATGCCAGACATTCCCATGTCATAGAACGAAACAAGATAAATGCACTTGCGAGTTGAACTGTGGAGGGAAGACAAATGAATCTTTTAAAAATATGGACGGAAACACTTATTTTCTGAACCAAGGTCTCCATATGAAAAAAAGAAAGTGTACGAGATTATTAAGCTCAACAGTTCAAAATTTATGATAGGAAAAACCTCAAATAAAACAACTATAAGACCTGCTACTGTAGCTTGAAAATGGGCTCTGAATCATAGTAAAACCCTTCTTACTGTAGCTTGTCACAAAAGGAGCTTCATTTCAGCTAAAGCAGCAGGTTCTGGTAATAATAAATCAGAAAAACATGGCGACAAAAAGACCGTTCAAATAATAATGTTTCACCATCCAACAACAACAACCACCAGAACACAAATACCAGTCAAACCAAAAGCAGTGGGGACAAAAACTGAGGGAATTTGCTTTCAAAAACAAATCAACTCCAACAGTGCATTACAGGATAAACAAATCCATTAAAGTCTGCTTTCATAATAAGAATGCATTACAGGACTTTGTACTCCTGCTTCACCAGACTTCATAACTTAATACCTACTTCAAGTCGAGCCAAAATAAAAGTATTCATTGTGGGTCATTTCCCAAATTCAGTCAAAATAAACATAGATGCAATTTAATGTTTTGCATCAGCTTTAACCAAAAACAAAATAAAAGCATTCAATGCCTAGAACTAGTCACAACATATTAAATTTGGGTTCTCCCATTAGCCTTTTTAACCTTCAACTTTTCGAGCTTCTTCTCTCTTGCATTTTTCAATTGATTGCTAGTGATAGCTTTTTTCCTTTCCAAGTAAGCTTAGAGAGTGAATAAGGCAGAGCTGTAGGCTCACTAACTCCAGCAAGATTACCTCTAAAACCTATCAATCTACTCCCACAAGGGGCTAAAATTCTGGGAGTTTGCCTCACCAACAACCTCGTGTCTTCAAGAATAATTTTAGGCCTTAAATCTAGATCACTTTCGAGTTCACTAGCAGGACCAAATGGTTCATACCATTGGTCCTCTCCTTCTTGTGTTGGTTGAGGGGATGAACTATTAATGTCATACACATCATCTTGAACTTCTTCTTCTTCTTCTTTAGTTCTACCCTTTCTTCTCTTCATTCTTGCCCCTTGTTCATCTTCAACAAACTAAATTAAAATGCATAAAATTAGTTCATGTAAATATTCATAAAATTATTCATTTATATAGATATGCATAAAGGTGATACCTTGCATGTCTTTGCATTATGTGTTACTGAACCGCACTTACTATAAGTCATTCTAGTTCCCTTTCTTGAGTGAGATCATTCTGCTGCTCTTTTAATTGTTGCATCTTTTTCTTTTATTCTTTTGGATTTTGGTCTTCCAACAGTTTTCACTAAATTTGGTGGATCCACTGCATGTTCTGGCAAAATCTTCCAGAAATTTTCACCTCTTAAAGGCAGCAACTTGGCCCTGTATGTCTTAAAGTAAGCTTCCTTACTATACCATACACTTATCTTTTTTTTCATAAGATCAGGTTTCATTGTGTTGTACTCCATAGCCTTGATGGCATGGAATTTCTACAAGTGCATTTCTTCTCCACCAAGTTTACTATGTGCCTATCTTCACTTTCAGGCACTTCTTAACCAATATCTCCATTGAAGTTAACAGTACAAAATTGAGCAATCTTCTCATGGGCAGTGAACAATTCCATGCACTTAGGACTAGAAATTTTCTTCCATTTGCGTACCTCAATTTTCTTCGCTTTCAGTCTATTCATTATCTCGACTCTTATTTCTTCAAGCATCTTCAAGATTGGCTTTCCCCTTAGTTACAATATCCAAGATTTGAAGGACTAAGTGAAATTATTATTCACCATCTGATTTTTGCAAACAGTGTCCATATATGCCCTGCACCATCTCACTGGAAATTTAACAAGTCTTTGACAGCTTCCTCTGATAATGCTCCAAGTGCACTTAACTGGTCCTTGAAATCTTCTTCATAGGTACTCCAAGCAGCACACCAAAGCAGTTTTTTCATCTCTCCTAACCTAAACCTCTTCATCCAGTTGGCCTCAACATGCCTAAACACAATACCTATAAAACATAAAAAGTGAATGTTTAGCCAAAAAATACAAAGAGAAAAATATTGCAGCTTCTTGAAGTACCTGTGGTGGGCTAAAAGACGAATATTTTTCACTGCATCTACCAGTCCCTGGTTATGTGAAACAAATAAATATACAGTTACATAAGAAACATAAGTGGACAAATTCAAATAAACTGAAATTTATAAACTAAAATTTACCTTCTGCATGTCGGACATGAAAATGACACTTTCTCCATTTTTCAGTGTCAATGATTTCTCTAGCAATTGTAGAAACCATGTCCAACTCCTTGATGTTTTCTTATCAACTGTAGCCCATGCCAAAGGATAGAAGCAGTTATCACAATCTTGTCCTATAGCCACAAGTAGTTGTCCCTTGCAATGGCCTTTCAAAAAGGTCTCATCCAGTCCAATAAAAGGTCTCAATCCTTCTTTCCATCCCAACTTTAGTGAATTGAAGCATATGTACATTCTAAGAAACTTTATTTTGCCTTGTTCCAATCCATCCTTTGATAAATTAATCACTACATCACTGTTTGGATTACTCAAATCTAATCTCATTTGCATAAGCCTCTAACTTGTTGTACTCATCTAAGAAATTGCCTTCTATTTTTTGAAGTATCATCCTCTTATTGATTGGGCAGCTGCCCGTAAACCACCTAAAAAGGAATATTTATTTTTGATCCATATCCCGACATAAGAAGTCCAACGGGAGCAATACTTGAAATGGCAATCCATAAAAAAACATCAATACTAAGATCGGCTAGAACAAGGTGATCTAAATTGATCATCCAAGTTTTGTCTCATATCTTTGATTTTGAACCTAGGATTATTCTGCACTTTACCCTAGAAATATTGAGATAAAGAAGATATTGTGGCTCTAGGATTTGTAAATGCATCATCACAAGTGTGCTTTTCAATTAAGGTTTTAACCTTAAATCCTGGACCCTTACTAGTGAAACTAAAATGACAAATGGGCAACCATCCTCACATATATACCTCAGTCTTGTTTGTCACTTTGCTTCACTCTAAGTGGTTTCTTATTTGCAAGGGCATAGAGATCCACAACTCTTTCAGCCTCTTTCTTGTCCTTAAAGGTCATTGAAAGATAAGTTCTTTGTAATAATCAAGTTTTTCATTCACTTTTCTATTCTGTTGCATCTTAATGGCTTCTAACTCCTCAAAGTTATACTCCTTATAATTTGACTCACCATTATCAGTAGAATCAGTTTCTGATTCAGCATCAATACCATATTCACACTCAATAAAGTGTGCTTCAGGATGATAGACTAAAGTTAGAGCAGAAACAGATTCTTCAAAATCATCAACAACAAAAAACTGAATCACTTTGAATCAGGGGTGTCAAACGGGCCGGGCCGGGCCAACCCGGAATCGGCCCTTCCTTTTTAATCGGGTTGAGGGCCGGTTAAGGGCCGGTTTGGATGCTATCCGGGCCGGATCGGGCCGGGCCAAACAGTAAAAAAATTAAAACCCACCCTAACCCGGCCCACTTAACCCAACCCGATCAAACCCACTAAAACCCGATCAAACCCGGTTAAAAACCGGTCAAACCCATTTAAAAAATAAATAAAAAATCCAAAATACACTATATACACTCCAATATACACTATATACACTCCAATATACAATATATATTTTTAAAAAAATATATAAACAATTACACATATATACGTACCATTCAATGTATAATTATATATGACTATACGTACTACTTTAAATAAAACATATGCTATAATAGTATAATATATATATATACACTACAAAATATATATATATATATATATATACATATATATTTATTTATATACTAATTTATAAAACATATACACATGTATACGTTAAATATATACTACTTTAGAAGATATATACACATATATATGCACCATTCAATATATATGTACTACTTTAAATAAAATATATACTACAATATACATATATATATATACAACAATATGTATATATATATATAGTTACATACTAATTTATAAAACATATACACTTGTATACATTAAAGATATACGTCTATAGAAGATATATACACATATATACGCACCATTCAATATATATGTACTACTTTAAATAAAGTATATACTACAATATATATATATATATATATATACTTACATACTAATTTATAAAATATATACACTTGTATACGTTAAATGTATACTACTTTAGAAGATATATACACATATATACGCACCATTCAATATATATGTACTGCTTTAAATAAAATATATACTACAATATACATATATATACAACAATATATATATATATATAGTTACATACTAATTTATAGAACATATACACATGTATACGTTAAAGATTTACGTCTATAGAAGATATATACACATATATACACACCATTCAATATATATGTACTATTTTAAATAAAATATATACTACAATATACATATATATATACTACAATATGTATATATATATAGTTATATACTTATTTGTAAAACATATACACTTGGATACATTAAATATATACATCTGTAGAAGATATATACACATTTATACACACCTTTCAAAATATATTTACTACTTCAAATAAAATATATACTACAATATACATATATATATACTACAATATGTATATATATATAGTTATATACTAATTTGTAAAACATATACACTTGTATACGTTAAATATATACGTCTAGAGAAGATATATACACATATATACACACCATTCAATATATATGTACTACTTTAAATAAAATATATACTACAATATACATATATATATATATACTACAATATATATATATATATAGTTATATACTAATTTGTAAAACATATACACTTGTATATGAAGATATATACACATATATACACACCATTCAATATATATATACTACTTTAAATAAAATATATACTACAATATACATATATATATACTACAATATGTATATATATATATAGTTATATACTAATTTGTAAAACATATACACTTGTATATGAAGATATATACACATATATACACACCATTCAATATATATGTACTATTTTAAATAAAATATATACTACAATATACATATATATACTACAATATGTATATATATATATATATATAGTTATATACTAATTTGTAAAACATATACACTTGTATACATTAAATATATACATCTGTAGAAGATATATACACATATATACACTTGTATAGAAGATATCCAATTTATAAAACATATACACATGTATACGTTAAATATACACTTCTATAGAAGATATATACACGTGTATACGCACCATTCAATGTATATATACTACTACTTATAAAATATACTACATTATATATACATTACAATATATATAGATATACTTATATACTAATTTATAAAACATATACACATGTATACGTTAAATATACACTTCTATAGAAGATATATACACGTGTATATGCACCATTCAATGTATATATACTGCTACTTATAAAATATACTACATTATATATACATTACAATATATATAGATATACTTATATACTAATTTATAAAATATATACACATGTATACGTTAAATATACACTTCTATAGAAGATACATACACAAATATACAAAATATATGCTACTTAATATAATAAATTAATAATATTTGGTAGTAAATTAATAACATATCAGAAGTAAGTTTTTAATTTAAAGTAGAAAACTAGAAATTCAATTTAAAATTTTAAATCGTTAAATGAAAATATATAAAAAGCAAGGACTAAGGAGTGAATGAATTTGGGGAATTTTATTGATTGCAAAATGATCCAAAATTTATAATTTACATGAATGAAAAATCTATAAATTATCTATAAATTATGCATCATTTTTTCCAACTTATTCATGTTAATATTAATGGGAACTTGCATAGGATAGTCGAAGTCAACGGGGGCAAAACCATGCATTGGACTTGATTCTGCTGAGTTCTCCCGTGAAGTCATAATTTCTTCAAGTTTCAGCTCGTCGCTCGGCTCCGGTTCCATTCCTTGGTTTCTTCTTTCCGCTCTAATCCAATCTCTGAGGCAAACTAGAACATTCATTGCATTGCTTCCCAATGAGTGTCGGTTGTCTCCAAGCTGCTGTCGTCCCTGACTAAAGGCGCTCTCTGATGCAACGGTTGACATTGGAACATTCAAGATATCTCTAGCTAATCTTGAAAGCACAGGATATTGTGTTTCATTACTCCTCCACCAATCCAACGTGTTGATCCGTCGTCTGCGATCCTCTGGTGCCGTCCGAAGATAATATTTCAGCTCTTCCCGATAAGTTGATGTGTAAGTTCTTTCATCAACACTGTTCCAACAATTTAAATCATAAAACGAATCAGAAAAACCACTATGTGCCGGCCTTTTAGAAGATGATGGCTCCTCGGGAGGATGAGGAGCGACAGTTGAAGTGATATTTGTAGGTGCGGCTAAATCAAATAAATCAGCATAGTGATTATATAATTTTTCTATGTACTCCTTTGCATCAGTCGTAGCCGTCCACAAATCAGGTTGTACTTGTTCAGAATCATGGTTAGTATTTATTTCTAAGTTAGTATAAATAAGAGTACTAAAATGACACATATTATTATATTTCATGCACGGATTTAGCATAGCACCAACCAAGTAAATAGGGGGAATCGGGAAAAAATATTTTTTAAATTTCGTAAACATGGCGCCAACAGCTTCTTTATAACCTTCTTTATTTTTATATTTTTTGAGTAAACCAGAAATATCGGCTATATATGCCAAAATATTACAAACAATAGGATAATAAGCACCGGAAAATTCAACCGTAGCTACATAAATTTTTTCTAAAAACTTAACAAGATCATTAATTACAACCCAATCAGAATTATGTAGCATGCAATTAGCAAAATCAGCAAATGAACCGCAATGTTGGTTAAAAGCTAGTGTAATAGGAATTCTATATTTATAACAAGTTTTTAAAAATTCATACGTAGAATTCCATCTAGTATCAATTTTCTCAGGCATCAAAATCGGCGTAAGTCCATTTTCTTGACATTTAACTTTAAATTCTCTAATTCTTAATCTACGATTATTTCCTCGAATAAAACCAACAGCAAGGCGAATTTTTTCAATATAAAACTCAAAAAACTCAAGACCATCTTTTACAATTAAATTATATATATGACATGCACACTTAATATGAAAAATTTCAGTCAAGGGCGGAGATAGCGTAGATTTTAATTTTTTTATAGCAGTGTTGTTGTTAGAAGCATTATCAAAAGCAATACATAAAATTTTATTTTCGATACCATAATATCCGGTAATTTTAACAATAGAATCAACAATAAATTGTCCAGTATGTTTACGATCTTCATCATATAAAAAAAGCAAGAATACGTTTTTGCATCACGAAATTACTATCCATCCAATGACAAGTAACGGTTAAATAATCATTTTTATTTACAGCACGACCAAGATCAGAAGTTAGGGACAATCTACATTGAATATTTTTTAACAATGTTGATAAATAAAAACAATATTGTGAATGAAATCTAAAAATATCAGACCGACAAGTAGTTCTAGGAATACCGTTAAACATAGGATTATAAATTGCTTGTATATAACGAATAAAGGCATCAGAAGAAGGAAAATTAAAAGGCAAACAACCCACAGCTACCATTTTAGCTATTTCTTCCCGGTCCCTCAATTTATTATACTTCTTTGCTACGTGACCGGTTGCTGGGTCCATTCTAGTTTGCGTTGGCCCACCAACATCCCCACCACCTTTTGCAATATTTAACTCTCTTTTGTGATCTTCAGCTACATGTCTCATTAACGTACCCGTACCCCCTTGCTTGCCTCCACTTCTATGCTTATATATTTGTTGACAAATATTGCGTTGCACCTCAATATCTGATATACGTTCAAAAAATTGTCATGCAATACTAGTTTTTTTACGAGGTTTTGGGGCACTGGGAGGACGGGAAGGGAGATTAACTGATTCAGATCTAACGTTAGCATCTCCTACTGCGGGTGTCTCAGCAATATTTTCATTATCTTCGTCTAAATTAACCGCATCTACTTCATTTTCTTCTTCTATACAGTAATTTTCCTGAGCTTCTACATAATCCATATCGTGAGCACCTACACCTATTTCTTCCTCAAAAGGTGTTCCAAGAGGTACCGGAGGCGAAGGCACACAGGTATATCTACTACTTGAACTACCTCTACCGCTAGTAATTCGCTTTTTACTACCACTACCGCTTCCGGGATAAAAAATTTTAACACCTTTAGTAGCGAGGTTTCTTAATTTATCCATAATATAAATTAAATTAAACTAAAAATATTCAAAATATAATAAAATTAAATATTAAACAATTAATACAATAAATAAAAATTAAACGTAAGAGATGGAACGACAATACCAAATTTTGGAAGTATCCGAAAGTTGCGACTTTAGAAACTTTCGCTCGTACTTTGTAAACGAAAAATTAAAAAATTAAAGTGAACACTTTAAGAAATTAAATATATTGAATATTTGAGAATTGAGAATTGAGATTTTAGAGAGAATGACATTTGAGAGAGTGAAAAATTGTGTGAAAAATGATTTGAAGTTGTAGGGTATTTATAGATTTTTTTTTGGGATTAAAAAATATTTTTTAATTTTTTTTTTTTTTTTTTAATAAATGGGCCCAAACTAGCCGTTTGGACCCAAAAACGGCTATATAGCCGTGGCTAGTTTGGCCCAAAAGCCAAAATCTATTTTTTTTTTAAGTTATCCGGGCCGGGCCGGTTAACCGCCGGGCTTGGTCCGGGCTGGGTTAGCCGGGCCCATTTTAAAAAAATAACCGGCCCGGGACCCGGAACCCTAAAGCCCTAGGGCTTACCGGGTCGGGTCAAACCGGGCCGGGTTAGTTACGCGGGCCGGGTCGGGCCGACCCACTTGACACCCATACTTCGAATTGTTCATTTAGTAGTGACTGGAGTATTTTAATACCATCAGACCCTTCAACCAAGAAAAGTTTCTTACATGAACCTTTCACAAGTAGTTGTTTCACAGCCACAAATCCTAAGTTTTTGATATATTCATCTTCTATCTTATAGTAATCTATCATATCAGAAGCAATATCTCTCCAAGCAACATCATAGTTCACTTCATATACTAGTTGGGGATTTTTAATCCATTTACCCCCATACTGTAACATAAAGTCAACAAACAAATCTTTCATATTTAGTTGTCTGGAAAAAAAATACCTAAATCATATTACAGAGTGGCATCATAAAAGTAAAACTTCAGATTTGTTTACCAGTAAACATAAAGGAAGTGTTTACTGGTGAACTTTGAAACTTAAAAAACAACAAAACATAGAGGACCACATATTTATTACACTTAAAAAATAGAGAAAAAGAAAGCCCTCAACTAGAAGCAAATAATAAACAATGAAAAAGGAACATTGGGATCACACAAATTACTTGATACAATACATACGTAATTAGATTTAGATAACATAAAACAAACACATTTAATCTCAAATCAATAAAGTATGCACTATGGGGAATTTATACTAAGACGAGCAAACATAGAGGGACCACATATTTTTACCCAAAAATAGAGGAATAAGACCCTTCAACTAGCAACACAGTAATAAAAAATGAAAAAAGAGGCATTAGGACCACAAAAATCAAATTTGAATAATATAAAACAACACAAATAAATATTGTAAACTAATGTTGAGTTTTATAAGGTTAGGTGGGTAACAAATGATAGCTTCAAATTTGCGAGAAACTATGTTATTTATCATTTATAGATAAAGAAAATCCTATTTCTAGACGTGATAGATGTCATATAATAAAATAGGACCATAATATACAAGACAAAATTCTCAAAGGAATAGAAAACTCTAACTCATATTCATATCCCAATCACTCTGACCCAAAATTACATAAATACTACTAAATTTAATATGATCAAATAGTACCAAAATATACTAAGACAAATTTTGTTAAAGAATACAAAATCATATTATACCATGCCCGAACCTTTAAGACCAAAATCAAATTGTATGCAAGATTTCAGAAGTTTGCTATTAGCAAAACATGCAAGAATTCGAGATTTCAAACCCTAACTTCAAAAATCTATAAGCTAATAGAAAAATTTCAAAAGGAAAAAGAACTCACAAGCAAAGCTCGCAGTTGCCACATAAGATCTACGAATCCAACAAGCGATTTATACCATAAGCAGTCGTGGGGAACCTTAGAAAATGACAATCGATCTTTCCCTTTCGAATGAATTCAAATAGCAGCAGCGGTGAACCCTAGAATGAAAATTTTCTTCCAGGGGAGAAAGAATAAGGCACAGAGAAAGACCCGATTCTTTTACCTTTGTTATTTCACTTTGGTCGGGTTATTTTAATTATCTGGGAATATCCCTGATGGCATTTTCCATTTACCTAGATTACAAATACTTTAACCTAGGGAGTAACTTGTATCTCACAGGGAATTTGCCAAAAACTCAATGGAATAGTAGCAACTATTTAAGGGAATTAGATCTTTCTTTGTCCGGTTTTTCTGGGATTATACCATACTCAATTGGTCATCTTAAATCTTTAAGTTTTTTAGATCTATCAGGCTGCTACTTCTCTGGAAACATTCCTCCAACTATTGGGGATCTCACAAAGCTCACTACTTTGCGACTCTTTTCGAACAATTTCAGTGGTCCACTGCATTCAACAATCTCAAATCTTGTGCAACTTGTTGAGTTTGAAATCTCATCTAACAACCTTACCGGCAACATTCCAAATATTTTCGGTAACTTTACCAATCTCAAATCTTTATCCCTATCATATAACCTCTTTACAGGGCTTTTTCCATCCTCAGTTACAAACCTGACAAAGCTGGAGAGTTTAGAGATGTCAAATTGTTCTATAACTGGTCCTATTCCTTCTATTGCTACCGGATTTCCCAATCTCATCTTGATCTTCCTAGCAGATAACTTGCTTGGCGGAGAAATACCATCTTGGATATTTGATCTTCCTTCCTTAAAGTACTTAGTTTTGAGAGGCAATCAACTTACTGGTCAACTTAAGGAATTTAAATACAACTTGCTAGAAGTTGTTGATGTGGGTGAGAACAAGCTACATGGACCTATTCCCACAACATTTTCTAAACTAATGAACTTGACAACTCTAGATCTTTCTACGAAAAGCCTTTCAGACAGTCTAGATATTGGTATATTTTCAAACTGCAAACAACTTAGACGACTTGGTCTTTCTTTTAACAATCTGTCTGTGTTTTCCAGCCAAAAAGATGTGACCTTGCCAAATTCTATTGGAAGTTTGTATGTATCTTCTTGCAACATCAGGGAATTAAATTTCCTACGAGCTGTGAAAAACATTGGTAATTTAGATCTTTCCAACAATAAGATGTATGGAAAAATTCCTGATTGGGCATGGTCTAATTGGCAAGTGTCAGTGTCTTATTTGAATCTTTCAAGCAACTTTCTAACGGTTATTGACCCGCTTCATCACTTCAAGGAACTTGTTTATCTTGATATTAAATCTAACTTGATTCAAGGAGAACTACCTGCTCCACCTCCCAATATGTTCCTCTTCGTAGTCTCAAACAATAACTTTACTGGGAAGTTACCTTCATCCTTATGCAAAATGAGTTCCCTTGTGATTCTTGATTTGTCTAATAACAGCCTGAGTGGAATAATTCCAAAATGTTTGGTAAACATGAGCACGAGTCTCTCAGTGTTGGACCTGCACAACAATCATTTTAGTGGGACAATTCCAAATAATTTTGGTTAGGGAAGTACTCTGAGAAGTTTCAATTTGCGGAAAAATAAACTAAAAGGAATCTTGCAGAAAACTTGTTGAATGATACATTTCCCAAATGGTTGGGATCACTTCCTAGGCTGCAAGGTCTTAGTTTGAGATCCAATGGGTTACATGGCCCGATTACCACTTCACGAAACCAAGTCTTATTCTCAAAGCTGAAAATCCATGATCTCTCTTATAATGACTTCACTGGAAATCTATCAGAAAGGTTTTTCAACAACTTGAAATCCATGATAATAGTAGATCGAAGAGGAACAGGAAATCCTTTAAGGTATATTGGACGAATTCAATATCATGATTCCTTGACATTGGCTATAAAAGGGAAGCAGATTGAACTTGTGAGGATTCTTTCTATCTTCACAACCATTGATTTCTCAAATAACAAATTTAAAGGTGATGTACCAAAATCCATTGGCAATCTTGCTTCACTCCGTGGGCTGAATTTGTCCCATAACAGCCTTATTGGACCTATTCCTCAGTCCTTTGGAAATTTATCTGTTCGTGAGTCGTTAGATCTATCATGGAACCACCTGTCGGGGAACATTCTTCAACAACTTTCTTCTCTGAAATCTCTTGCTGTCCTGAATCTCTCATAGAACCACCTGATTGGACGCATACCCAGAGGTCCACAGCTTGATACATTTGAAAATGATGCATATTCAAGAAATGCTGGATTATGTGGATTTCCTTTGTCTTAAGAAACTGCGGAGATGATGGGATGTCATTTTCTTAACAGGGAGACCAAAATGGTTTTTGAGAATTTTCAACCAGCAAGTGTACATGATCATTATGAAAATTGAGGTACAGAGGAAACGTCAAAAGAGAAGAGGGGTGAAGAAATAGCACAAGTCCCTTCTGGTTTTTGTATAGATAATTCATGCATTATTTCCTGCAGCATGTAAAATAAGATTACCTGAGTAAACTGATTTCCATTGATAATACCGCTCTGAACTGTATACAAGTTGCACCTCTATTCTATGCCCTATTGTGTATATGTTGGGTTCATAGAAGTGTGAATGGAAAATGGAGAAAAAATGGTGGAGAAGAAGAGACACCAATTTGGAAAGTGTACTCCCAAAATTGGAAAGTTCACTAATTCTCTCACATTGGTGGGAGAAGGGAACTTTGGAGTGTTTATAATGATGAATACTTACTTCACATGATAAGTGAGGCAAGAAATAAGGGATGGCTCCCGCTATCATCGCTTGGCTCCGGCTCCAAAAAAGGATTGATGAGATCTATTCTTTTGGACAAACTTTATTTGACGAAATCTGATCAATACTCCATTTATATGCATGCAGTAACAGTAACAGATGCAATGTTTCGACAAAACTGATCCATTGTTTCGACTGAACTGATGCGCTTATTTCTTTTCGACTGAACTGATATACTGTTTCTGTTTCGACTGAATAGATGCAATTCTTCAATGAAGTGATGCACTGTTTGGTGAAATGGTATACTGCTTCAGCAAAAATGCTGCAGACATGCATTTTCAGAAACATCACACCATTTAAGTGAACCAATGCCACCTTTTCGAAGAGGCATCTGCTAGGCTATATAAACCTATTTTCCTTCACAGGTTTTTGATATGAAATTTTCAGAATAAAAACTCTCTTCTTTCCTTTACAAATATTCTGTGTGATCAATCAAAACGTTCTGTGCGTTCGAAGAATCTGCCTATTTGAGGTACCGCTATAGTCGGATTGAAGGTCATTTTATCCTGGGAGGAAGATTCCATAACTTCGGGTACAGTGAGGGGAATTATTCCTTAAGAAAAGTCCGTGAATTCGGACGACTTGGGCTTATTCATTTCTGTTTCATCTATCTTCTGAAAAATAAAATACACCTCTTGGAAAGATCATTTTGATCTTGTGTTGAGGATATTTGATATACTTCATTGTGTTCTTGTTTATATACTTGAACTTTAGTTGAAGTTGTTGTTTCTACTATACAGATTCTGCGTACCCGTAGAAAAAATATAATAGTATATGGCTCTCATATTTTACTATTACCTTGTTGACTTTTTCGTTCAAAATTTATATGTGCCTGAAAGTTAAAAGTGATCTTTCCTTACCAAATTAGGAGTATCAAAAATTGGGTCGAGATATACATGGGGATAATTCTCTCTACATATAAATGTAGTGAGTTACACATTTTACAGCGGAGTATCAAAAAATTGGGTCGAGATATATATGGAGATAATTCTCATATAAATGTTGTGAATTACACATTTTACAGCGGAGATTTGGCGTATCAGATGAGCAACCAT
This sequence comes from Capsicum pubescens, assembly GCA_030864215.1. Lineage (NCBI taxonomy): Eukaryota > Viridiplantae > Streptophyta > Magnoliopsida > Solanales > Solanaceae > Capsicum > Capsicum pubescens. Next base: position 187,533,063 of record CM061548.1, read on the forward strand.
CATTTTACTAAGAAAGGGAGAAAAAGTATATGGCATATCTTCAAGTGAAAAAGCACAACTTGGAAAAATTCACAGAAAACTTAATCAAGGTTGTCAGGGATGATTGAAAGTAAAAAAAAATATGCTATTGTCGGGTGTGTGTGCGGATATTGGATTTCAAACTTGTGGGTTGTCACTAAAATAAATTAATACATAATAATATAATTAAAAAAAATAACACCTCAGCATGAATCAATCCCATGAGGGATCATGTGAATAAGCAATTTAAGGATCCATTTCATGTCATCAAGCCAACATTCTTTTTGTTTATGTGTTCTCATCTATAATATTTTATGAAAAAAAAAATTTGGCCACAAAAAATTGGCCCAAATTTGGCCACAATAATAATAATAATAAAAAATTCTATTTACACTATAAACTAGTTAGTTTTTAGATATTTTTGCCCTTTTCATCCTAAATTTGAGTTTCTAACATTAGTTTATTTAAGGAACTATTTTCCAATACATTGAAAACTACCCCAATACATGGGAATGGACAATTTATGTATTCTATTTTAATTATTTAATTTTTTAATTAGCAATTACATAATTAAATAATTGTCAAATGTAGTAGTATGTAATTAAGAAAACAAATATTAATTAGTACAAATTTACTTATTAATTGTTAGTTTTTTTTCTTTTTTATGTTTGAAGTTATTTAATTTCAGTTCAACTTTTAATTATGTATAGTTTATACTTTGTACATATTTTGAGAAATTTAATTAGGTTATTTTATTTATTTTTTTATCTAGTCCGATTTTATGATTTTTTTTTTAATGAATATAAAAATTAGTGTATGAAAATAGAGTTTTAAAAGTGAATTCCCTAAATAGTTACCGAAGTTTTGAAAAATTTCTTCAAATATCACTTATGTTTCATTTAGGATGACAATATCACTCAACTATCACTTTTTTCCTAAAAAAATACTAAACACCTCAAAAGTCTTCTTATCTCTTAGTTGGCATGTCATGTCATTAAAATCTTTTAAAAAAAAAAAATACTAAACCTATTTAACTCATCAAACTCATTTAATCAAACTATAATTCTATTTTTTTTTTTTTTTTGAAAAAATGCATTAGTTTATTAAAAAGAAATTTTTATACTTAGAAAAACTTTATCGGTACTAAAACTTGACATATATATTTTCAAAAGTTATTTTTCTGAATGGTCACTCATACTTTTTGAATTCCCTACAAAAATTATTTTTATCTTTTTAGAGATAATAATATGACTCAACTATCATTATTATCCTAAAAAAAAAAAAAAATCTCATACGTCTCTTTCTCTTTTAATTGGCAGGTCATGTTATTAAATTATTTTTGTAATAATAGACTTATTTAAATCATCAAACTTATTTATTCAAAATTATATTCTTATTATTTTTTAAAAAGAAATATATTAATTTATTAAGAAGATTTTTTTATGCTTTGAAATCTTTTATCATTACTTAAACTTTTAGTTTTTTCTAAAGTTATTTTCTTGGATTGTTATCAATGTTTTTGGAGTCGCTTATAAAAATCACTCTTTGTGTTTGCTATGACAATAATGTCACTCAGTTATTAATATTTTTTCTCAAAAAATTACTAAATACCTCAAAAGTTCCCTCCTCTTCTAATTAGCATGTCATACCAATAAACCATCATTTTAAAATAAATAATAAACATATTAACTCAGCAAACTCATTTAATCAAAATAATAATTTTATCTCATTTAAAAAAATATATTAATTTATTAAGAAGAAATTCTCATACTATTTTCCTAGATGATCATTCAGATTTTTATATATAATTGCCTACAAAGATCAGTTGTTTTCTAAAGAAAATAATATCACTAAAGTAAATAATTTATCTAAAGATTTTAAGTTTCATGTAAAATAATTAGGTAAAGATTAAGTTTTGGTAAAAAATTCCTAAATAGGAAAATTAAACTAATGTATTTTTTTTTTAAAAAAAGAATAAAGTTATAATTTTGAGTAAAGGAGTTTGATGAATTAATGGCATGGCATGCCAACTAAGAGGGGGCTTTGAGCTAAAAGTGACAAAAGAGTTTGAAAATGAGGTGTAGGTGACACAAGTCTTAATAATTGAGTGGAGGTGACAATTACTTTATTATGGATTCAGAAAGTTGGGTAAGTTTAAGAATAACCCATAAGTTTTTAAATTTATACTTTGATCAAAATATTTACCTAATATAACGAGAAACGGAGGGAAAAAAGGTGCATTTCTCTCTTTTCTCATCTATTGTTGTTTTCTCTCTCTTAGCGATTTTTGTTGTTCATTGTTGCTGCTACTTTATTCATCATCTTCTGCTTCATTATCATCATCTTCTACTTCATTATCATATTCATCTTCTTCTTGTTGACCATTATTGTTATTGTTGTTACCGCTACTGTTGTTATTTGACCAATTTCTTAGGTCAAATTTTATTTCGTACATCACTTTCCACTTTAGCATTACTTTATAGGAGACTTTGGTAAGTCAAATTATGATTTTTAGCTGAATTTATCATCTGGGTAACTGCTATTGTGCTATTTTTTCAACAAGAACACGCGAACATGAATGTAACATAAAAGCCATCTGTTAAAACAGATCAATCATCTATTGCGCGAGATGAAACATCTGTTTCAACGGAAGACTCATATGTTGGATTTATGTTTATGGTTCTATAGTACCGTAACATGAATCGAACAGATGGGTCATCTATTGTAACATATGACAAATATGTTGTATCAGATTAGTTATCTGGTACAACATGATAAATATCTATTGCAACAGATTAGTAACCTGTTGCAACAAAACCTGAACTCGATTCTAACAGACGTGTCGTCTGTTGCAACAGGATAAATATTTGTTGCAAAGGATTAGTAACCTGTTGAAATAGAACCTGGACTCGATTCTAATAAATGCGACGTTTGTTGCAACAAGTAAGTCCTCTGTCACAATAGGTTAATTATCTGTTACAATATGTCACTCATCTATTGAAATCAGCTTCAAAGGTGCCTTAGTACTGTAACATCTATCCCAACAGGCGCTTCATCTGTTGCAACAGATATATAGCTTATTGTAACATATGATTCACTTGTTACACTGTTAAAATCAACTTCAGGAGTGTAACATGAATCCCAGTAGGTAAGTAATCTGTTGCGACTGATCACTTACCTATTGCAACTTATTTTTCACCTGTTGTAACAGATTACTCATCTGTTGGGATTCATGTACGACACTATGAAATCACTATTAACTTTTTTTAATAAATGACTTTATTTAGGTACTACTAATGGAGGGATCAATAACAATAGGGGTGGATTGTCATGGTCAATAAATCGAGAAGAGAAATCGATATGTATGGCGTAGAAAGGAGGGTGAAATGCTAGAGAAGGTAACTATGACAGTTGAAAGTGATGTTTCGTATGATATTTTGTGAACTTAATCATCAGCTATTGTGGACTGAATTATCAACCAGAAGAACTTGTCATCAGCTACATGCACAGCTCCTTTGAAAATCAGAGGGTACTACCTTTCAAGATAACCTATCAGGTTCGGTTGCATGCTTATCTATGTGATTCATCCTGGCCGGTGTTAAGGGTGTACATGGTTGAAAAGACGAGAGAGAATAAAAACCAGAATGTAGAAGAAGAACTACAACAAGACAACTTTGATGATAGGTTGGATGATCTAGACATGAATATTCCAGATGATGGTCAAACACCTACGCCCGTTGATGCGACCAATACGGTGGGCAGTTCTTCTCGATCGACACAATTTGGTAATATTCAAGACGACGGGACCGGCTTTTTCAATGGAATGTCATTCAAGGACAAAAAAGAACTATCTACCACTTTGTTTATTTCTTGCTTGAAAAAAGATTTCAGAATAAATAAGGTGATTAATTCGAGCAGTGTCTTTTGCTACAAACATGCTAATCCAAACTGAAAGTGGTGGTTGAGAAAGGTGAAGTACATAAGTTCTGACAGATTCATCATTCATAAACATGAAAAGTATCACACATGTGGTTCGGAACACATCTCGGGCCAAAATCCTCACGCCACGTCAAAGGTCCTCGGTGAATATTTCAAGAATAGTTTCCTCGATGGTAAAGGCCCTTCTACAAGGGTTATAGCCAATCAACTCCTTACTAAATTTGGTATCCTGATCAGTTATTGGAAGATATATACGGTCATGGGGATTGAGAAGGACTTGGTTAAGGGGACACACGAGCATGGGTATGCAGTCCTGGATGCCTACCGTTACATGCTTGAGTCCACAAATCCCAAAAGTAAGACAGTGTTGCATTTTGATGAAAATGAAAGGTTCAAGTACTTTTTTGTATCCTATGGTGCTTGGATTCAAGGTTTTCGACATTTGAGAAAAGGCATAGCCGTCGACGGTACCTTCTTGAGGAGCAAGTATAATGGAGTTCTACTAGCGGCGGTGACGCAGGATGCAGAGAATCACATCTTTTCTATCATTTTTTGTGCAGCAAAAAAGAAATGTGATGCCTCTTATGGATTTTTTTGAACAACTGCAAAGATACGTCTAAGATACCGAAGAGTTATGTTTTGTTTAGGATAGGCATTCAAGTATTCCAAAGATGAGTTCAATTTTCTTCACTTCAGCTTACTTTGGTTGTTGCATCAGGCATCTTGGAGAGAACATTCGGACCAACTTTCACAATGAAGGGTCGTGATCCTTTTTTATAGAGCAACTAAAGCATATAGTAGAGAGGAGTTTTTAGACCATTTCAATCAAATAGTGGATATGCATCCCCAGGCAGCAGAACATCTCATACGTGTCAGTTTCAAGAGATGGATCCGGGCATTTTGTCTGGCAAATAGGTACGTTCTTATGAATTTAATGACTCGTTTGAGTTACAAATTTAGTATGATGTCGTACTAAGTGATTCTTTTGTATAGGTACAATATTATGACGTCAAACATAGCTGAATCGATGAATTCATTATTTGGCGATGAAAGAGAATTTCCCATCAAGGCTCTATTTGAAAAAATAAACAAGAAGTATGACCAATTTTTTAACGAAAGACGTGTGCAGTTCGAGGACGCGGGAACCCCATTTATTCTAGAAATGGAAAAAATAATATCAACGAACATCAGTCTAGGGAATAGGTTATTATCTCATCAAATAACAGATCATAAATTTAGTATCACCGGTGATGGTGATGTTGCCACGGTCGATCTTCAAACAAGATCTTGTATATGCAGAGCTTTTAACTTGGACAAATACCCTGTCCACATGCTATGACAGCGCTTTGAGCTCAATATGTTTCAAAATATGGACCTAAAATTTATGATCACTCCTTTTCATATTATTCGGTGGGAAAATATACAATGGCATATCGTGGACATATTACTCCGGTGCCTCCCGAAGAATCTTGGATTGTTCTTGTAGAGCTTTTGGTGAGATTAATACCTCCTCCATATATTAACCCAAGCACTATAAAACCAAGAATAAAGCCATCTAAGAGGAGGCGTGGAGTCGGAGAATCATTTCCATCAAGAAGAAACAAGTGCTCTGTATGTAAGTGTGCTGGCCACAAAAGAACTACATGCCCGAATCGTAATCCACCATGATCGTTGTAATTGCAAAAACTTGTGTTGTTGTTTATTATGTACTTTTAAATATTTAACTCATTGTTGTGAACATAATGTTATCATTAATTACATATAAAATATCTTTTTTAATAACTAGTGCATTAATAAAAAGAGGCAAAACATGAACTAAATATAGCAGACCACAATCATTATCAACAGAATACCCATCTGTTGCAACAGAGGGACATTAGCTGGAAGAACACAATACAGTTCATCATCAAACTGGAATGTTTTCCTCCAACGGATGATAAATCTGTCGCAACAGATGGATAATCTGTTGACAGAAACCCAACTGATGACCAATCTATTCCAACACATGGTCCATTTGTTGAAAAAACTCTAAAGCCTAATTTTCTATTGCCACTGGATTCAAAATTGCTCTTTACCTCCAACCGTCGACATGTTAACATGTATGTTTAGAAGAAGAAATAGACAGAATGAAAATTAAATAAGAATTAAAAAACCAAAGTCGACTAAAAATAAATTTTTCATTAAATAAAAAATAAAACACACTAGGTATAGATCCGATATAGAAAAATTAAAATACACATGCTAAAAGAATAAAACACATTCTAATTATTATTATTATCATCAACATCATTATTATTACCAGCCGACCAATCAACCGGCAGTAGAAGGGCCCTCATTAGCCTCTGCATCTCTCTGAACATCCTTGCTCTCATAGCGACCAACTTCCTCTACAGGTCGTTAACCTGCCTCTGAAGTTTCCGCACGGTGTCGCAAAATATAACAATGTCCCAAACAGGATCAGTCTAACAAAAAATGCAAACACAAAAGTAAAGAAAAGAGTCTGAATATAATACAACATAACCAACTGGTAGATTTACACAGAAAAAAACTTACCTCAACAAGAAAGGAATATGCTCTTTGAATAAAAGTGGTTGAAGATGTAATACGAAAAGAAAAAATGTAAGTAATAAATAAAAGTGGAGTAGAATGAAGATTAAAGAGGGATCTATATATAGAGGATTGAATCTGAATGTTTTAGGATAAAATGCACGACTGTTCAACTCCATTGTATTAATTACATTCAAACTGCTGGCTTTTGGTCTTCTGTGAAAAGTCACAAGTTTTTCTTTACATTCAAACTTCTCACCTTTTCAAAATGGTTTAAGACTTAATAATAGCCGTCACTATTGAGCTATTGCAACAGATCGTCCATCTGTCACAACAGATAACCCACTGTCGCAGCAGATTTTCCATCTGTTGCAATAAATGGTCTGTATGTGCAACAGATGAGACATCTGCTGTAATATATGGATTATTTGTTGTGAAAGATAGACCATATATTGGAGAAAATGTTTTGATTTCTTCTAATAGTTGATTCATCAGTTGCAACAGATGAGGAATTTAATTCACCAACTGTTTTGAATGTGTTAGACAAAAAGTCATAACTATTCACCTCTTTTTTAATAGCCATCATATGAATAAACATTGTCTGACATTGACGGGGTAGGAAAAATAAGGTGCGTGCAAATGAATAGATCCACTTTCATGCGTGGGAGTTACGTATTATTGATCAGGCTATCGTGACTGACACACATAAATTACAATGATCTTGTGAATGCAGTTTTTTACCGATTAGACATTGATCCTTCAAACAAGATCCTACATATTACAGTTTAGTTTGGTAGGTGCGAACTAATAAGGCCGAAGGGTTCCAAGACGGTGGTGTCTATAGCCTATTCCAATTTAATAATGATTTTGCTCATGTTTATGTGTCAAGTTTGGAGAAGGGTTCAAGTTTTTGGCGGCAGTGTAAATATCTAATAGTGATTGTATCGGTTTTAATGGTACAATGGACTTTTTAAAGGCCTCCCAAGCCTCAAACTGCAGCAAATAAGAATGGAAAACCAATAGAAATTCCCCTGGTTCAAATTTATATAGATGGGTTGCTTGAGGAGAACATTATACAACAGAAGGTGCTTGGTAGAATACCTGTGCAGGAAGGGGGAGGTGGAGAAGACCATATATCATCTTAGACCTTGTTTAAGAGGAAACACAGGGAAGCAAGTAAAGAACTTCTAGCAAATTTGGCCAATGAAATTGACTTGAGAGATGAAAAAACTGAATGAGCTTCAAATGTGGAAGTGTATCCAAATATTAAAATTCGTCAGCCGTTCTTGAAAAAGAAAAATGCTCAAGATGACTGGAGCCGGACACTTAGCTAAGGACTGAAACTAGCGAGCGTGGACTCAATAAAGACCCACAAAGTGCAAGACCAGAACTCTAAGGAAGTAGCTTGGCAAGCACAAATGATTGGTAAGATTTTCAGTCAAGAATGAAACCTGAACCAACAACTCCTTAAGTAAAAATAAGATAAGCCAAGGCCTTAATTTCTGAAGTCTAACTTGCATCTCATGCCTTCTGTTTGTGGTTCTGATAAGGTCAATAGCGGTAGAAACAAGAAGGTCTAAAGTTGGGTAGAAATCCCATGCCTTGTTGTTTCCACAGCCTTTGACCTGATCAGAGCCATAAACAAAAGGCATGGGATGCAAGTTTAACTTCAGAAATCGCCACCTTGGCTTGATCCCTTATTTTTACTTTAGGAGTTGTTGGATTAGGTTTCAATCATGACAGACAATCTTACCACCATCGGTGCTCGCAAAGCTGCAACCTTAGAGTTTTGGTCCTGCATTTTGTAGGTCTTCAATAAAGCCACGCTAGCTAGTTGCAGTCCTCGAACAAAGCGCATAACTCCAGTCCACTTTAGCATTTTTATTTTTAAAATGGACTGATGGATTTTCATTTTTGGATACACGTTCACATTTGCAGCTCATTCAATTTTTTCATTTTTCATGTCAATTTCATCTGCCAGTTTTGCTACGCTTTTCTTCCTATCCTGTGTTTCTTCTTAAATAAGGTCTGAGTTAATATATGGTCTTCTCCACCTCCCCCATCTCGTATAGGTATTCTTCCAACCATCTTCTGCTGTATAATAGTCTCCTCGAGCAACCCATCCATATAAATTTGGACCAGGGAAATTTCTATTGGTTTTCCATTCTTGTTTGTTGTAGTGCGAGGCTTTGGAGGCCTTTTAAAAGTCCACTGAACCCTTAAAATCAGTCCAATCACTATTTGAATGTTTACACAGCCACCAAAAATTTGAACCCTTCTCCAAACTTGACACATAAACATTAGTAAAATCTTCAATAAATCGTAACAGGGTATTGACACCGCCTACTTGGTCCCGCATCCTTACCAGTTCAAACCTAACAATCTTAGCTGTAAAATGTCATATCTTGTTTGAAAGATTTAACGCCTAATAGGTAAAGAACCTATATTCACAAAATCAGTGTACTGCATATGTGTTCCAGATAGGTTGATCAATAAAAAATACCTCCCAAATATGAAGTAGTTCCATCTGCAAGCAGCTTATTCCTCCCGACCTGAGTCATCGATCGATCACTCCAAGTTGAAACGATTCTTATTAACTCATTATCAAGCTAATACCTAAATTGATTAATCTTAAACTAGAGGTGAATCCATAGGGTCAACTACAACTTCAATTGAGTTTTTTGGCGATTGCATGATATTGGTATTGCGTTCCTCCTCAGTCACAGAGTCCTCGATCGATCACTCCGAGTTGAAGCAAATCTTATTACCTTATTGTCAAGCTAATACCTAAATTTCTTTAAAATAATAATAAAAAAATATTTTAAAACATATAGGTCATACTTTCCAGCAGATGACAGTTTCTGTTTGGAAATTTCCAACGGCTCGATCATCTGATGCAACAGATGGCAGCGCCTATTTGATAATTTACAACAGATGGGTAATCTGTAGCAACAGATGACTTAATCTGTTTGATAAATTCCAATAGATAAGTCATCTATTACAATATATTGAATATTTGTTTTTATACAATTTTAATTAAGTTCATATGTTCAACTAATACCTTAATTGATTAATCTAGGACTAGGGTTGAGTTCTCATAAGCTCATCTACAACTTTAATTGAGTCTTTTGGCAATTGCATGATGAGACGGTATTGTGTTTCTCCCTACCAGAGTCGTCGATCGATCACTCTGAGTTGAAGTGATTCTTATTACTTAATATATTCAACTAATACCTTAATTGATTAATTTAGGACTAAGGGTGAGTTCTTATAGGTTCAACTACAACTTTAATTGAGTCTTTTGGCAATTGCATGATGAGACGGTATTGCTCTCCTCCCGACCAGAGTCGTCGATCAATCAATCTGAGTTGAAGCGATTTTTATTACCTTATATGTTCAACTAATACCTTAATTTATTAATTTAGGACTAAGGGTGAGTTCTCATAGGGTCAACTACAACTTCAATTGATTCTTTTGGAAATTGCATGATGATTGCGTTCCTGTCGATCAGAGTCATCGATCGATCACTATGAGTTGAAGCAATTCTTATTACCTAATATATTCAACTAATACCTTAATTAATTAATCTAAGACTAGGGGTGAGTTTTTATAAGTTCAACTACAACTTTAATTGAGTCTTTTGGTAATTGCATGATGAGACGGTATTGCATTCTTCCCGACCAAAGTCGTCGATTGATCACTCTGAGTTGAAGTGATTCTTATTACCTTATATGTTCAAATAATACCTTAATTGATTAATCTAGGACTAAGGGTGAGTTCTCATAAGGTCAACTACAACTTTAATTAAGTTTTTTGGCAATTGCAAGATGAGACGGTGTTGCGCTTCTCCCGAACAGAGTCGCCGATCGATCACTCTGAGTTGAAGAAATTCTTATTACCTAATATATTCAACTAATACCTTAATTGATTAATCTATGACTAGGGGTGAGTTCTCATAGGTTCAACTACAACTTCAATTGAGTTTTTTGGCAATTACATGATGAGACGGTATTACGTTCCTCCCGACCAGAGTCGTTAATCGATCACTCTGAGTTGAAGCGATTCTTATTACCTTATATATTAAACTAATACCTTAATTGATTAATCTAGGACTAGGGGTGAGTTCTTATAGAGTTAACTACAACTTCAATTGAGTCTTTTGGCAATTGCATGATGAGACGGTATTGCGTTCCCCCCGACCAGAGTCGTCGATCGATCACTCTGAGTTGAAGAGATTTTTATTACCTAATATGTTCAACTAATACCTTAATTGCTTTAAAATAAATTACAAAAAATCTTAAAATATATAAGTCAGACTTTGCAATAGATGACAATTTCTATTTGAAAAATTCCAATGGCTCAGTCATATGTCTAAGCAGATGGCAACACCTATTTGATAATTTACAACAGATAGTTAATCTGTTGCAACAGATGTATATATCTGTTTAATAAATTCCAACAGCTAAGTCATCTATTGCAATAGGTTGAACATTTGTTTTTATACAATTTTAATTGAGTTCGTATGTTCAACAAATACCTAAATTGATTAATCTAGGACTGGGGGTGAATTCAGAGGGTCAACTACAACTTCAATAGCATATTTTCGCAATTGCATGATGAGACAGTTAAAAATTATGCATATCTTTTAAAATTTTAAAAAATAATTAAGATCAATTCGGACCAAATTAACATTTTCAAAACTTGTCATTATTTTCCAAAATACAAATCAACCCATACAAATCATCCATCTGCGAGAAAAATATTTCATCATTTCAAATCTCGAGTTCTCGCTCTTTTCTCTCTCTCAACAATACAAACAACAAGTACTCAACAAATTGCTCAACCCTTCACAACAGATTGATTTTTTCTCATTTTCGACTACATAGGTGTTATTTTTGACTTCATTCTTGCTTGTATTAGTCATTTTTTCTGTCTTCATAGGTAACAGAGTTCAAGAAGAGTTCTATATTTAATATTTTTTCTAAAAATTAGGGCTTTTAAGTTAATGATGAAAAAGAAGACTTTTAGTTGTATTGTCTTCGAGAATGGATTTACAATTTTGAGTTTTGATGGTAAGATCGTAGGAAGAACATTCTCACAGGATAACGATCAATACTAAAGGTTTTGACCAACTCTTCGGTGGAAGGGCTGTTAGCATTTAGATCATCTCTTTTGAAATATTTCTCCTCCTCGTGTTCATTTTATTTTGCTCCTGATTAAGATAACGCTTGTAAAGCAAGCTCATAGAGTGGTGGATGTAGCCTAGCTGCTTCACTTGTTTCTTTACTTGGACTTTTGGGAGCCATATAATAAAAAAATAACAGGAATATAAAATAGATTATAATTGAATAATGCATTGTTAAAAAAGGATAATAGTATATCTAACATGTATAACTGTAAACTAACAGTTTCAGTAGATCACATATTTGTTGCACCGGGTAGGTTATTTGTTGATACTTATAGCCAACCTATTGCAACGGATGAGTAATCCATTGTAAACAATAAAAAATAGATCACTCATTTGTTGCACCAGGTGGGCTATCTGTTGCAACTTATAACCAAACTGTTGCAGCGGATGAGCAATCCATTGGAAAGAATAAAAATAGATCACTCATTTGTTGTACCAGGTAGGTTATCTGTTGCAACTTATAACCAACTTGTTGCAGCGGATGAGTAATTTGTTGAAAATAATAAAAACAGATCACTCATCTGTTGTACCAGGTAGTTTATCTGTTGCAACATATAACCAACCTGTTGCAGCGGATGAGTAATTCATTAGAAATGATAAAAACAGATCACTCTTCTGTTGAAGCAGATCACCTATCTATTGTAAAATGAGTTATCTATTAGATCAATATTGCTTAGATTTCTCCCAAATGGAAGAGTCGTATGTCGCAACAGATGAATGATCTATTAGATTCTTCATCTGTTGCATCAGATGTTTCATTTGTTGCGTCACCTGGTTCATCTGTTGCAACACTATTTTTATCAAGTAGAAAACAACAAATCAACCCAGCAACACCAACACAACACACACACCAAATTACCAACAAATCGAATCAATAGTTTGACAACAAGAACTACAATAACAACAAAAAAATATATTTCACATCGAAAAGAGTGGAGAAGAAATGTAAGAAACTAGGATTTTATTCAGTCCACATTTCAAATTTAAGCAAGAAATATTGAAATTATTAATCAATACTAGAAGAGAGGTTGGCTCAAGTTCCTATGTTTCTTCATAACTAAAAAGACATAATTTTTTTACCTGTAAGAGAAGAAATGGGACGACAAAGAACTCAAAGTTTTTATCACCGGAAAACACTGCTTGTCACGTCGATTGACAGTTGAAAGTCGAAAAGGAACGCTCCCAGCTATTTGTCACCGGAGCTTGAAGTCATCGGGAATTGAAGGGAAAAATTTGGCAGAACTGTTGTGTAACACCCCATATTCAAGTACATGTATTGGCGTATTCAAGTACGTGTATTGGTCTTATTTATATGGAATTCATTTTTTTATTTTATTTATACCGGAATTTGCTCGTCGATGGTTCCATGCGAAGGTTATTGAATAATATTTCCAACGATATAAAGATTTCTAAAAACGGATAGGTTTCGGATATAATCGAGCATGTTCGAAACTATAAAACGGTGGCCGGGATATTTGGGAATAGTAAATGTGCAGGAAAATTTCCTGCACACAAACTACTGAGGCTAGCCAAATTTTTGGGTCAACTTCGAATGATCATAACTCCCTTAATATAATGAACTGGGAGATCTACGACCATGAAAAGAAATATCTTTGAGTCTTCTTTCCAATGCAATTGGTTTCATCCAAATCCAACGTCTGAGTAAGGAGTTATACTCGTTTTACTTCAGCCTATCAGATTTTTAGGGTCAACTTCAAACGACCATAACTCCTTGTACAGGACGAACTGGGTGGACTACTTTACATGAAATGAAATCCCTTTGAGTTATCTTTCCAACGATACCAATTTCACCCAAATCCGATATCGGAGAAAAGATTTATGGTTGATCTACTTTAGCTTACCGAAACAGTCCACCAAAGGACAGATTTGACATTATTTAAATTTTAAAGGCATTTTGGTCATTCCCTATTATATTATGGACGGGAATATGTGTATATATACATGTATATGAGTTCAAAAACTCATTTTCATCATCAACCATTGAGAAAGAGCAAACCCTAGCCAAATTTGACCATTAAATTACTTTTGATTCAACCGTAGAAATTCCAAAGTAATCCGATAACTGTGTTTGTCATCTCGAGAGCTTCGAACGGAACCTATTATTTGTGCAAATAGGATTTCATAATCAAGAGGTTAATTCTAAAGTATGAATATTGTTTGCCTTTGTTCTCTTCCATATGTATATGTGTGATAGAGGATTATATGTATTGGTTGTTATTGAAAGGTGATGAAAATAGGGTTATGGACTATTTTGCATGGTTTGGTTGTATTGAATTATGGAAGGTGGATATGGTAATTGAGTTATGGAAGGTGGATATGGTGATATACTATTGAATTGATGATTATTTATGTCTATGGCTCAATTTGGTTTAATGGATTGGTTGGAAGGATAAATGAATCCAAACTTCATATTGGAGGATGTTGTATGAATATGCATGGCATGTGAATGTAATTGGAGTATAAGAGGGTTAAAGTGACACCCTTTATGGTGTAATTAAGGCTTACTACTTAACCACTAGTTTGGTGAATTCAAATAATTGAATTGTGACGTTTGGTCGCTAATACTAGATTACTATATATGTTCATTGTAGATAAGTAATCCGAAAAGACGAGAAGTCCATTTGGAACTAGTATTGAAGGTTGACAGTCAGGTATGTAAAGCATACTCTATACCATATCTTTGGCATGAAAGTGAACAATTGTTCTATTAAGAAAGTTTCCAAAGTTATTCAGTAACATGTGATCCATAATGGTTTTGTATGATGTCCTACGTTACCAATGAACTTATTTCCACCCTACAAGATGTCAAGACATTCCAATACTTACTTGTTTTCCAAATCTTACATGTTTATTGCACTAATGTATGTCAGAAGGTATCTGGTTACTCAAACAAGATCCATGTGCTATTAATGACTCCAAAATGTTTCATTGATATACCAATAAGATACTACTCCATTGTTATGGCATTGATGACTCCAAAACACTTCATTGATGTGCCAATGAGTTCTTACTTCATTGTTATTGCATGATGGTCTATTTATATGTCTCTTATTGATGTATCATTATTTCAAAGTATCAAAAATACGGTGGCAACCGAAATAACAATCTCAAAGATTAATTGAACTAAGTGATGGAAGTTCTCTCTTATCGAGTGGTATCCCAGGGGCATAAGCCTATCATGGGTCGATCCCAGTTGATATGTACTGGAGGTAGCCTAATGGTCACAGTACAGTACAGTAATGATTACAAAGATGATAAGAACGAAGGTAAAGTGATTGAATATATACAATGTACAGGTTGTCACAAGTTCTAGTAAGTGTGGTCCACTCCTATTACGATTTATTCACTTGTTTCTGATTTCTATTGAGCTCCTATATCATATGTGATTATCTACAGCTTTACATACTCAGTACATATTTCGTACTGACGTCCCCCATGGGGGACCTGCATTTCATGCTGCAGGCACAGGTACCTCAGCTCATACACCGCACAAGTAAGAGCCAGGATATCTAGCTGCTTTTGGTGAGCTCCAGTTTGCTTCGGGGATTTCTGTGTCATATCCAGTCACTTTTGGTATTGTATAGAAGTTAGTTATATGGCGGGGTGTGTCCCGACCTTAGTTAAACTCTGTGTATTGTTTAGAGTCTTTGTAGACCTAATGTACAGTCAAGGTGGTGTTTTGTTAATAGACGTGATGGCTCCAACGGCAAAGTATTGTATATACATATATATGTGTGCTCGAGCTTATACAGGTGATTATTTTCTTTTATATACGACATGATGTTGTCCGAATTTCGGGTTGTCATAGAGGTATGCATGGGAAGTATAAGGTTATGAGCCGATTCTCCCGGGCCTCCTCGATTACGGGTGTCAGTCCGCCCCAATAGGATTTGAGGCGTGACAAAAGTGGTATCAGAGAAGTTCGAACTAGTGAGTCTACAAAGTCGTGTCTACATAGAGTCTTGTTTATCGGTGTGTCGTGCACCGCATCTATAAATAGGAGGCTATGTACATTTAGGAATTGTTTCTTTTCTTCATGTCTTAGATCGTGGGATAGAGCCTATATTGTATATGAAGTCATAGTTGACCACTGAATCCGTTTGTTTCTCTTATTATAGAAATGATGCCGGTTACCAGAAGTAAGAATACCGGTAAGAAAGTAGATGTAGCTGCCGGAGAGGGGACTAGTAAGTCACCCACTATACCAGCTAATCAAAGTGAGGCTCCAGCTGAGCATGCATCAAAAACTTCTTCTACTCCGGAAGAAATAAGGGGGAGGAGAACTATATCCCCAGAGCCACCTATTAATGTTGTTGATCAAGATCTTAGAAATACAGTGCAACTTTTGACTCGTATAGTTGTTGGGAAAGCCATTCCTACCACGGATCCTAGTGGTACAGATAGGGCGGCTAGCCTTCGAACACAGGATTTTCTTAATATGGATCCTCCCACTTTTACTGGATCAGATCTTAACGAGGACCCACAGGACTTTATTGATCAAATTCAAAGGGCCTTAGATGTTATGCATGTAACGGGTAGAGAGATAGTGGAGTTAGCGATGTATAGATTTAAAGGGGAGGCTATATATTGGTACGAGGACTAGAAATGATCTAGGGGTATTGATGCACCCCCAACTACTTGGAAAGGGTTCAAAGAGGCATTTCTTGATCATTATCTTCCATTCGAGATTCGTCAGGCCCGTGCAGATCAGTTTTTAAATCTTCGTCAGGGGAATATGAGCGTGAAGGAGTACAGTCTCCGATTTAATTCCTTGTCGAGATATGCTCCTAATGTTGTAGCTACTATGGATGACAAAGTTCATCAATATGTGGATAGGCTGGATCCATATCTGGTTAGAGATTGTACTATTTCCGCTTTGAATAAAGATATGGACATAGCGAGGATCCAAGCTTTTGCATAGAAAATGGAAGATCAGAGGCAGAGGAGAAGAACACAGGAATTAGAAAGAGGATATTCCAAGAGGGCCAGATCTACAGGGCAGTTCATGGCATCCTAAGGAGGGTTCAGACCACAGTTTTCTACTAGACTACCTAGGCCATTATCTTCTTATTCTGCAGCTAGTGCCCCACCACAGTGCCAAGGGTCCAGAGGAAATCAATTTGGGCACAGAAGTGAGAGTCAGAGTTCGCGGACAGTGGGGTATCAAGGGCAAGGGAATATGATCCAATCGAGACCTCCTCGAGAGCTATGCAATAAATGTGGAAGGTATCATTTGGGCGCATGTCGACTGGGGACCAATGTTTGCTTTTGGTGCGGTATGTCGGGGCATATGATGAGAGAAAGCCCGCGTAAGGGCATAGGGGGTATGGCACGACCTACGGGGTCATTTGTTGCATCATCATCATCAATGACTTATTCAGGAAGGGGTGCACAACCAATGGGTCGTGTTATAGGTGATAGAGGAGCCACGAGTTCTAGCGGGGCTTAAAATCGTACGTATGCTCTAGCGGATCGATAGAATTTAAAGGCTTCCCCAGATGTGGTTACGGGTACTTTGTCTATCTTTTCATTCGATTTATATTCCTTAATTAATCCCGGTTCTACATTATCTTATGTTACTCCATTGGTTGCTAGAAAGTTCAAAAGAATACCCGAACTGTTAGTTAAGCCATTTGAAGTGTCCACACCGGTTGGGGAATCTATTATAGCTAGAAGGGTTTATCGAAATTGCATAGTAACTGTTTGTGTTCGTGATACGATGGCTGATCTTGTGGAGTTAGAAATGGTAGATTTTGATGTTATAATGGGTATGGACTGGTTGGCGTCTTGTTATGCCACAATTGATTGCTGCACGAAAAAGGTATATTTCCATTTTCCAAATGAAACAGTCCTTGAATGGAAAGGTGAAATTAGCGTGCTAAGAGGTAGATTTATTTCTTATTTTAAGGCGAGAAGAATGATTTCCAAGGGATACATATATCATTTAGTTAGAGTAAGGGATACAAAAGCGGAGCCACCAACTCTTCACGCTGTTCCGGTGGTAAATGAATTTTCTGATGTATTTCCTGAAGATCTTCCAGGTTTTCCTCCTGAACGAGAAGTAGAGATTGGTATTGATGTAATACCAGGCACCCAACCAATCTTCATTCCTCCGTATAGAATGGCCCCAGCAGAATTACGAGAATTGAAAGAGCAATTGAAAGATTTGCTAGAGAAGGGATTCATAAGGCCTAGTATGTCCCCCTGGGGAGCACCAGCGTTATTTGTGCGCAAAAAGGATGGCTCGCTGAGGATGTGTATTGATTATCGACAATTGAATAAGGTGACTATTAAGAATAAATATCCTCTCCCAAGAATTGATGATTTATTTGATCAGTTACAGGGCGCCAAGCGCTTTTCTAAGATTGATTTGAGGTCAGGTTACCACCAAGTGAGGGTCAAAGAGAAGGATATACCCAAGACAGCTTTCCGAACACGGTATGGTCATTATGAGTTTCTAGTTATGTCATTTGGGCTAACAAATGCACCCGCAACTTTTATGGATTTGATGAATAGGGTGTTTAAGCCATTCCTGGATGTATTTGTGATAGTTTTTATAGATGATATTCTAGTCTATTCTAGATCAAAAGAGGACCATGCCAATCACTTACGACAGGCATTGCAGACTCTTCGTGATTGTAAGCTTTATGCAAAGTTCTCTAAATGTGAGTTTTGGTTAAAGTCGATGGCATTTTTGGGTCATATTGTATCTAGTGAAGGGATAAAAGTTGATGCTCTAAAGATAGAAGCTGTGAAGAACTGGCCAAGGCCCACAACGCCTACAGAGATTCGTAGTTTTCTCGGGTTGGCCGTTTATTATAGAAGGTTTGTTAAAGGCTTTTCTTCTATTTCAGCACCCTTAACCAAGCTAACCCATAAAGCATCCAAATTCCAATGGAATGATGCCTGTGAGAAAAGTTTTCAAGGTTTAAAGAACAAGTTGATTTCTACACCCTTGTTGGTACTTCCAGAAGGCACCGAAGGGTATACAGTGTATTGTGATGCTTCCAAAATTGGTTTAGGATATGTATTGATGCATCATGGTAAGGTAATAGCATATGCTTCTAGACAATTGCGGCCACATGAGAAAAATTATCCTACACACGATCTTGAGCTGGCAACGGTTATTTTTTCTTTAAAGATATGACGCCACTACTTATATGGGGTTCATTTTGATATATACACTGACCATAAGAGCTTGCAATATATTTTTAATCAGAAGGATCTAAATTTAAGGCAGCGGAGATGGCTTGAACTATTAAAGGACTACGATGTTGATATCTTGTACCATCCAGGGAAAGCAAATGTGGTAGCTGATGCATTAAGTCGAAAGTCTATGATGGTGTCTATAGAAAGGCAAGGGATGATTAAAGATCTTCACCAGTTAGCTAGTTTGGGAGTTCGCCTTCTTGAAACTCCGAATAAAGAGCTTATCGTACATAATGCTGCGGAATCTTCATTAGTAGCTGAAGTGAAAGAGAAGCAATATGCAGATCCTATTTTATTACAGCTTAAGGAGAACGTTCAGAGTGGTGCGACCAAGGCATTTGAGCTTACGCGAGAAGGAGTACTTCAGTGCCAAAACCGATTGTGTGTGCCGGATGTAGACGGGCTAAGAAAGAAGATTATGACAGAGGCACATTTTTCAAGGTATTCCATTCATCCAGGATCAACCAAAATGTATCAAGATTTGAAAGATATGTATTGGTGAAATGACATGAAGAAGAGCATTGCAGAATTTGTAGCTGAATGTCCAAATTGTCAAAGAGTTAAAGTTGAGCACTAAAAACCCGGAGGTTATATGCAATGCATTAATCTTCCAAGCTGGAAGTGGGACATGATCAACATGGATTTTGTTATTGGTTTGCCTCGTACATCCCGGAAGTTTGATTCTATATGGGTGATTGTTGATAGGCTTACCAAATCTGCACATTTCCTACCAGTTAGGACCACTTACACAGTTGAAGAGTATGCGAAGCTGTACATTAAAGAGATAGTCCGATTACATGGAGTGCCAATCTCTATTATATCAGATCGGGGAACCCAATTTACCGCAAACTTTTGGAAGTCTTTTCAGAGGTGTTTGGGAACACAAATGAAGTTGAGTATAGCTTTTCACCCTCAAACAGATGGACAAGCAGAACGTACCATCCAAACACTTGAAGATATGCTACGAGCTTGTGTAATAGATTTTAAGGGCAACTGGGATGATCAAGTTGAATAAATACAATGTACAGGTTGTCACAAGTTCTAGTAAGTGTGGTCCACTCCTATTACGATTTATTCACTTGTTTCTGATTTCTATTGAGCTCCTATATCATATGTGATTATCTACAGCTTTACATACTCAGTACATATTTTGTACTGACGTCCCCCATGGGGGACCTGCATTTCATGCTGCAGGCACAGGTACCTCAGCTCATACACCGCCCAAGTAGGAGCCAGGATATCCAGCTGCTTTTGGTGAGCTCCAGTTTGCTTCGGGGCTTTCCGTGTCATATCCAGTCACTTTTGGTATTGTATAGAAGTTAGTTATATGGCGGGGTGTGTCCCGACCTTAGTTAAACTCTGTTTATTATT
The DNA here is from genome assembly GCA_030864215.1 of Capsicum pubescens. Taxonomy (NCBI): domain Eukaryota; kingdom Viridiplantae; phylum Streptophyta; class Magnoliopsida; order Solanales; family Solanaceae; genus Capsicum; species Capsicum pubescens. The sequence goes on from CM061548.1 coordinate 187,553,356, forward strand.
TAGAGGCTTTGTTGACCTAATGTACAGTCAAGGTGGTGTTTTGTTAGTAGACGTGATGGCTCCAACGGCCAAGTATTGTATATACATATATATGTGTGCTCGAGCTTATACAGGTGATTATTTTCTTTTATATCCGACATGATACTGTTCGAATTTCGGGTTGTCATAGAGATATGCATGGGAAGTATAAGGTTATGAGCTGGTTCTCCCGGGCCTCCTCGGTTACGGGTGCCAGTCCGCCCCACTAGGATTTGAGGCATGACATGTTGGTTGGGAGAGAGTTGAGAGAGACTGTCGAGAGAGAGGAGAGAGACAGTTGATTTAGAAAGGAGAAGGGTGTGGGTTGATTTGTATTTTTGAAAAGATTAGAAAGTTTTAAAAATATTAATCAAGTCCGCAATTAACTTAATCAAATTTCCTAATTATGTTTGACTCTTTAATTTCGTCAATATCACCAATCCTTCATTCAAGACTTAAAAGACACATTTCCTTCAATTATCTCAACTAAGAGAGAAGAATGCTTTTGAGGTGTTTAGTATTTTTTTAGGAAAAGAGTGATAGTTCAGTAATATTGTGGTCCTAAATGCAATATAAGTGATATTTGAAAGAAATTCTCAAAACTTGAGCGACTATTTAGGGAATTCACTCAGAGTTTTAATAATAACATGTTTTGACATGCTTAAAATTTTGTTATTTTACATTTTTCTATGGATAGATATACTAACAAAATACGTCGTGGTTAAATGTAAAAAATTATTTTGCTAAATAAGATAACCACAATATTTTTTTCGTAACATTTGTAGCAATAAGTGTGATATTTATTTACAGATTTTATATGGCCCATGACTAAGAATTTGTAATTATTGCTACGAAATTTTACTATGTTGCAGTCTGTAGTTATAAAAAAAAAATATTTTACAAGATATATATGTATTGTGAGTGATTATATCCACAACAAATAATTTGTATCTATCTTCATATAATTAGCGAGAATTTATAAAAAAATTGTTAGATTAAGTATATTAATTAATAAAATATTTAGACATAATAATTTATTTATTCAAATTATATTTGAAACTTATAAATAAGATCCTGTAAATTTGAATTGAGTCGAATAACAAACACCTCCAATCAAATGATAATTCTTAAAACACTTGATCATGATGAAGCTTAAGTTCAACATAATAAAATTTTGTTTAAATTCTTTATAATAAGTTAATTGAAGTTAATATAATCATTTATTTTTAAAACAATTATATTTGAAACTTACAAGTTATAAAATTGAATCGTATCATTGACAACACTAATTACACTAGACCGGTAAAGATATTATTCCTATAAAACAAGTCTAAAGTAAAATTTAGTAAGTTAATTTGTTTAAATTTGTTATAATTAGTTAATAAAAAATAACTAAATTTAATCACTTATTTATTTAGATATAAATTATTGTACAAATACACTTTTGTGATAACTACATCCAATTATTAATCATTTGTTCAAATAATTATAACTACATTTATAATAATTATTAATTAATAATTTAATAGTAGACCATAAAAACATTGTTCAAAAAGATAAGGTTCGAGACTTTGAATAAAATAACAGCTGTCATAACACTTGATCAAGGTAAAACTTGAGTGAGACATGATAAATTTTGTTTATATTGCTATAAATAGCAAATTGAAAGTAAATACATTATAATTACTTATTTATTTAATTATATCTCAAATTTTCTAGTAAGACCTGTTAAGCCTGAATCAAATCAAATTATATTTAATCACTTATTTATCTAAACTATATTTCAAATGTACTAGTAAAATTCGGTAAGATCGAATCAAATCAAGTGATTAACACATCTAATTATCTTAGATCGATGGCGTTTGATTTTATAATAAAGATTGTTCAGTCACTATATAGACAAGATATAATATCTCGCTCTCAAATGTAACCTTTTTTAATCTAGTGTTGCTACAACAAATTTTCATTCATGATAAAAAATGATTATTAGCTACAAAATTCTGTCACAATTCATTTCGCCATAACAAATAGTTATGGAACTTTAAGCAAAAACTTAACAATTGCCAAAAAATTTTAGAATTTGAAACAAAAAGTACTCATTTAGTTACAATATTTTGCTTGAGGTAATTTATTGTACCTAAAAATTTAGTATTGTTGCAGTAATTTCATTAGGTCAGAGACATGTGAAGTTGTACTTATGCAAGAGCATCCTTTTACTGACAAAAAGATAAGAGTTGATTCCACTTTTCAGGTAGGTAATGATTCACATATATAATTTTTCTCTACTACTTTTACTCCTTCTATGTCTTTTTCTTAAATTATTATGAAATTAAATCAATATTTTTTATGAGCAATTAATTTTTTTAAAAATAATTGAGGTATGCAAAGGTTGTGGAACTACACTGAGTATGTTGCAGAAGAAAATTAGAAGAATTGAAAAATTGAATAACTGAAATCAAAGAAAGGTCAAATTTATCGACGATCACCTAACATTTAGTTTATCATACAAAAATTAATATTGGTTTCAATTTCTTTAACATAAAAGTCATTTAACTTTAAAAATTGATAAATAAAAAATACTTTTTTATTTTGTGACATAAAAGTATCCTATCTTTAAAATTTAGTACAAATATTTATTTATTTTTTCAAAAGGTGTTTACAAAATTTACTATACAAATACATATATCAGTGCAGAACATAGTCAAATTACAATTTCTTCAATATTATTAATATTAGATAAAAATTATTATAAAGAAATCAAACTAAGGAAAGCAAGTATAATATTGTATACCCCCAACAAGTTATGTGTTAAAAAGTAAAATTTAGAGATACTTCTAATATCATCCTGAATGTAATTAATTTATTTTTGACCCCTGTCGTATTTTCTGTAAGATATATCAAAATTCAAATGAAGTTTACTTCTTAATTATCTTGATCAAAGTTGAATGACTTTTAAGTGACAAAAAATTAAGAAAAAAAATACTTTTATGTTACAAATTTTTAAATTTGAATGACTTCTACGTAAAATAAATTAAAATAATAATAATAATAATAATTAAATTATAAATTTTATAATAGGATGAAGTGTACATAATAATTAAAAAAATTATACTATAAATTTAAAATTAGATAACTAAATCAAAAACATCTTAATGAATTATTCTTTTTTATATTATAAAGTTAGTCTTATAATTTAATAAAAACAGATGAAAACGAAGGAGCTAAAAACAAGAGAAACAAAAATAGTTAGTTGAGGAGAAAGAGAAGAAGGTGAAGTGGAATGATATGGTGGAATCCACTTTATAAAATCAACAGAAAAGGTCAAAAATATTCCCGAACTATCTAAAATGAATCAAAAATACCTCTCGTTAGTTTTTTAGCTCAAAAATATCCCTGGCTAAAAAATGCCCTTTCCTCTAACCGAATTTCACCAAGCATGCCACCTAGGTAAAAAAATGCTTATGATCATGCCACATCACCATCCACATCATCTTTAATTTCACAACCCAAATTAAAAATTCGACCCGACCCATAAATAAAATAACCCGATCCAAAGTGAAATAACAAAGGTAAAAGAATCGGGTCTTTCTCTGTGCCTTATTCTTTCTCTCTCCTGAAAGAAAATTTTCATTCTAGGTTCACCGCTACTGCTGTTTGAATTCATTCGAAAGGGAAAGATCGATTGTCATTTTCTAAGGTTCCCCACGACTGCTTATGGTATAAATCGCTTGTTGGATCGATTGTCACATTCACTGTTTGATGCTCAATTGATGCATTAGGGTTCTTCTGAAAAAATCAATATAGGGTTCGTTTTTGGAGTGGTAGTCACCTAAAATTGATGTCTTCACCTACCTTTCAGAAAAGCTATGGGATTCCGACTTATTATAATACGCCCTTGGAGCTGGCTCTCCTTTTGACGTTTCTAAGGATTCCGACGATGTTCATACAGTTCTTGCTGTAAATTCATATGTGATCATATTGATCTGATGAATTTGGATCTTTCATAATTTCTTTCTCAAGATTCATATGTTGCTTTTGATGAATTTGCATCTTTCAACACTTTTTCCTCAATATCCATATTTTTGTAACTGCTCTTGCAGATGATTATTGTCGTTTCCTACTTCGAACCTGTATCTTTTGAGTTCATTCTGTATATGTGGGTCCATAAAGTGAATTATTGTGTCATATCACTGAAAACTAGGGAGAAATCATGTGAAACTTGAAAATCAATGCTTTATTTTGGAGTAACAACAACAACAATAAACCGAGTGTATTCTCACATAGTGAGGTCTGGGGAGGGTAATATGTACGCGTTCCATACCTCTACCTCTAAAGAAGTAGAAAGGCTGTTTCCGATAGACCCCCGGCTCGAGACACGGAATACTTCTTACTTCTTATTTTGGAGTAAGAAGTAAAATAAATTAACTTGTTCATGTTATAAGCGTTGGTTGAAATGTTGCCAATCCTGGCGATGCTTTCAGAGGCTGTTCCCAAGAAAATTCTTGAACTGATGAATGTTCCCGGACTAACAAGAGAAAATGTTGCCAGCTACTTTCAGGTACTGAACAATTTTACTTCTTTCATTTTCAAGAATATACAGGAATGTACGGTTTCATGCACAATTTAGTAGTTGATAATATTTCTTTAGTTTCTTAGTGAAGTGCTGCTTATTTTGATGGTAATCATGTACTGCAGAAATATCGGTTATACCTCAGGAGGTTGAGCGGTGTATCACAGCATCAGAATGGATTAAATAACTCGTTCATGGGACATCCAGAAGCAACATATGGGACAATGACTTCTTTCAGTGGGCTCGAGCTTCAAGCTTTAGCTGCCACTGGTCAACTTCCCATACAAAGTCTTGCAACCCTCTAGGCAGCTGCACTAGGTAGGTCTGCGACAAAATCTGCCACATCTATGCCTCTAGTAAATCAAGGAAACCTTTTCATCTTTGAAAATCCCAAGTTGAGATTTCCCAAGGGACAGCAACAATATTAACTTACTTTATGGGATCCCAACGACTATGGAACCGAAGCAGCTAGTAGATCTGCACCAGTCCTCGCAGTCCTTTGTGGCGATGAATATGGAAGGGAACACCAGAATGCAACAAAATAATGCTCTACTAATGCATATGTCTCAACAACAACAAAAACAACTGTCAAGGGCTCAAATGCTAAATGAATCCAATAATGGTCAAGTTTCATGGCCTCCATTGTCCGTTTCACAACCTTTGTCCTCAAACGGGATACCTGCTGCAATCTTATCACGAAATAGCATTGTTGACAGCGTACGAGGTACGATATACAATCTAGTCTCCCAAGCATCTTCAATGGTAAATTTCTCGCTAAATCAAACTACAGAGTTGCAAAACAACAGTTTTCCTCTTGTGAGTAGTAACTCCGGGATGTCAACGCCGACATTTAAACGATTGCTTCAAGAAGAGGTTAACTCTGATATTAAAGTATCTAGAGGATTCCCTGCTGGTTATGATATTTTTGAAGAACTGCATCAACAGAAATCGCAGGATTGGGGTTTACAAAATGTCGGATCAGCCTTCGATGCGTCTGATCATTCAAGTATACCTGGAACTCTGGATATCTCACCCTCCATGTTAGTTCAACAAGGTATTTCTTCAATGAAGAAGACTGGACAAAATGGGAATTCTCCGATGGGTGAACAACAACTTAATTTATTCTCCGGTGGAAATTTTCTTACTGGAAATTTGCGTCGGACAAGTTGAAACTGAGTTTGGCTTTGATGGATATCCACCACTGGACAATCTTCCTGTGTAATCCGTGGAAAGAGTGTAGTTGTTGTACATTACACCTTTGGACATATAATTCGGAGTCACTAGTGTACATAGTTGTCTTTATAGCTGCAAATTGACTTCTGTGAACAAAAAATGGTGTAGTTTCAGCTCGTCGTTCAGTTCTTGATGTTGGATTCTCGTCTAGCTGCATCTTTTGATCTGATTCGTGATTCTTGTGGAATTTGACAGCAAGTAATTTGTGTATGATACTTCTGCATGGTATCGCAAAGGCGTACATGTAAAGTTTTGACTTCTATTTAGCTAGGTGAACTTCAGAATTTTAAACGTTCGAGTTATTTGCTAACTGCAATAACCTGGTTTTAATTTCTTCTACTTCACTTTCAGAAGTTGATGATCTTGATGTACAGATTAAATTTGGATTGGCATAATGTGCAAGTCCTTGGGATTCTTTTAGTTGCACTTTCATGCTTTCTTCTTTATATGAGTAGTTGATTTGAAAGGCTAATAAAACTAAAAATGTGTTTTGATCTATTTACTACTGTTTTGTTTTATTTCTGTTCCTGTGGTAATTTTGATATTGTTGGAAAAAAAGACAATTGCCATGTAGTGATGATTTTGTGGTTTGTCTTTGATCTATTTACTATGATTTTATTTATATTTGAAGGGGGAGTGTTGAAGCAATAGTAAAGTCGACTTTGTGTGATCAATAGGTCACCGGTTCGACCTATGGTAGTAGCCACTAGTGCTTGCATTAGAGTACTTATGCCCCTTGAGGTGCGGCCTTTTTCTGGACTTGCTAATTCAGGATGCTTGGTATATCGAGCCACCTTTTGTATCCATATATTGTGGTGTTTCACCATCAATAAGGGAAAGAAGAAAAGACATCAACATTCCTCTAATTAATGTGTTAGTGTGCTAGTAAATAAAAATAGATACTATACTAACTTTGGTTTGGATGATGTTGTAGTCCAATGCTTTTATGTCCAGAAGCCACTGATTTCTTTGATTTCTTGTCTTCTTTGTCCAACCCCAGAAGGGATCTCCTCTTTTTCCGACTTTTGATCCCACATGCGTTGCATAGTGAATGCATTCGTAATGATCATATCGTCAAATTTTGAGTACAAATGGCCAAAATCACTGTACACAAATGATAACTGTTCGTTCATATATGAAACAATCAATCGTTCGTCCATTTTATATGACATAATTTATTCTTTTATGAAACTTGCATCAATGTTCGATTTGAAATCGTAAATTAGATAATACTTCCTCCGTTTCAGAATAAGTGACTTGTAGGGGTATTTATTGGTGTTTCAAAATAAGTGAATCATTGAATTTTTTTTCAAATTTGCCCTTATGATTTGACAACAATTAACTTTTGAAAAGGTATTACAAGGTCAACTTTTTTCTTTTTTTGGGTAAAAATGAAAAGTTGTGTTAAATTTAAGTCTTTAATGTTTTTTTCTTTAATATGTGTGTCAAAATCCAACAATTCATTTATTATGAAACGGAGGAAGTATTACTAACCTTGGGACCAGCAGGTCCATCTCTCCAAAGAGGTGTTTTTGAGGTACCACAATCAACGCAAGTCACTAATAAACATACAGAACAACCAAGAAGGTAGCTAATTCGAAGAATCCCTACTGAATGATTACAACGAGTAAATTTCACAAGCGATTTCACGAGACCCATTAAAGGAAACAGCTAAAAATGCCCAAAACAAGCTGAATCACACTTGATTTTGACCTAAATCAAGTAAAAATATTTACAACTAAACACTCGCAACCAAACCAAGAACAATCCCAAATCACAATGAGTTAATTCCACTAGCAATTACTCGACACCCATTTAACTAAACATTACTCGAAAACCACCAAAGGAAATAGCTACAGACACTCAAAAACATGCTGAATCACACTTCATTTTGTCCTTCGATCAAGTTAAATACACTCAAAACAAAGCTAGAACACACTCGATCTTCTCATAAAGTACTAAGAAGGGCAGCTAGTAATCACTTCGATCCACCATCTTAGATCACAATGAGTAAACTTCCCCAATAATTAAGCAAACCCCATTTAACAAAAGCTAAAATGAGCTTAATCACACTTAATTTTTGAACTTGATCAAGTAAGAAACTTTAAAGCTATATTATTGATCTTGATAGAGTAAGAAAAACAACAATAAGAAAGCAATTACTGGATACCCATTTAAGAAAATGGATAAAATAACCCAAAACAAGATAAATCACACACGCATTTTTTACCTTAACCAAGTAAACGAAAAAACAAGAATCAAGATAAGGATAACTAGCTAGTGATTCACACTTACTTTATTATCACTTAGATCCACCATTACGTAATCCCAAACTGAATGTGTTAACTAAACAAGCTAAAATGAGATCAATCACACTCAATTTTTTCAATATCTTGAAAGGTCTACAAGGCCACAAGAAGAAAATTGAGCCAAATGAATGATCACAATGGTCAAATTTCACCAGTAATTACCCAAACAAACTGAATCACACTTGATTTTAACATTTGCAAAAAAAAACAAGCTTTAAACTCCCCCATCCCACCGCACCCCTTCCACCCCAAAAAAAGCTGGAGAAGAAATCGCAGCATCACCTTATTTTCTCCGAAATGATAGGCACACCGAGAATATCACAAGATAAGGCTGTAAGTTTGTTTTGTTTCAAGTTATTACACTTTTCCTAAAAGGAAATAAATATGGCTTTATCAAATAGTGAAGACTTTACCATTAACACACTGCTGATGCCAGACATTCCCATGTCATAGAACGAAACAAGATAAATGCACTTGCGAGTTGAACTGTGGAGGGAAGACAAATGAATCTTTTAAAAATATGGACGGAAACACTTATTTTCTGAACCAAGGTCTCCATATGAAAAAAAGAAAGTGTACGAGATTATTAAGCTCAACAGTTCAAAATTTATGATAGGAAAAACCTCAAATAAAACAACTATAAGACCTGCTACTGTAGCTTGAAAATGGGCTCTGAATCATAGTAAAACCCTTCTTACTGTAGCTTGTCACAAAAGGAGCTTCATTTCAGCTAAAGCAGCAGGTTCTGGTAATAATAAATCAGAAAAACATGGCGACAAAAAGACCGTTCAAATAATAATGTTTCACCATCCAACAACAACAACCACCAAAACACAAATACCAGTCAAACCAAAAGCAGTGGGGACAAAAACTGAGGGAATTTGCTTTCAAAAACAAATCAACTCCAACAGTGCATTACAGGATAAACAAATCCATTAAAGTCTGCTTTCATAATAAGAATGCATTACAGGACTTTGTACTCCTGCTTCACCAGACTTCATAACTTAATACCTACTTCAAGTCGAGCCAAAATAAAAGTATTCATTGTGGGTCATTTCCCAAATTCAGTCAAAATAAACACAGATGCAATTTAATGTTTTGCATCAGCTTTAACCAAAAAAAAAATAAAAGCATTCAATGCCTAGAACTAGTCACAACATATTAAATTTGGGTTCTCCCATTAGCCTTTTTAACCTTCAACTTTTCGAGCTTCTTCTCCCTTGTATTTTCCAATTGATTGCTAGTGATAGCTTTTTTCCTTTATAGTAAGCTTAGAGAGTGAATAAGGCAGAGTTGTAGGCTCACTAACTCCAGCAAGATTACCTCTAAAACCTATCAATCTACTCCCACAAAGGGCTAAAATTCTGGGAGTTTGCCTCACCAACAACCTCGTGTCTTCAAGAATAATTTTAGGCCTTAAATCTAGATCACTTTCGAGTTCACTAGCAGGACCAAATGGTTCATACCATTGGTCCTCTCCTTCTTGTGTTGGTTGAGGGGCTGAACTATTAATGTCATACACATCATCTTGAACTTCTTCTTCTTCTTCTTCTTTAGTTCTACCCTTTCTTCTCTTCATTCTTGCCCCTTGTTCATCTTCAACAAACTAAATTAAAATGCATAAAATTAGTTCATGTAAATATTCATAAAATTATTCATTTATATAGATATGCATAAAGGTGATACCTTGCATGTCTTTGCATTATGTGTTACTGAACCGCACTTACTATAAGTCATTCTAGTTCCCTTTCTTGAGTGAGATCATTCTGCTGCTCTTTTAATTGCTGCATCTTTTTCTTTTATTCTTTTGGTTTTTGGTCTTCCAACAGTTTTCACTAAATTTGGTGGATCCACTGCATGTTCTGGCAAAATCTTCCAGAAATTTTCACCTCTTAAAGGCAGCAACTTGGCCCTGTATGTCTTAAAGTAAGCTTCCTTACTATACCACACACTTATCTTTTTTTTCATAAGATCAGGTTTCATTGTGTTGTACTCCATAGCCTTGATGGCATGGAATTTCTACAAGTGCATTTCTTCTCCACCAAGTTCACTATGTGCCTATCTTCACTTTCAAGCACTTCTTAACCAATATCTCCATTGAAGTTAACAGTACAAAATTGAGCAATCTTCTCATGGGCAGTGAACAATTCCATGCACTTAGGACTAGAAATTTTCTTCCATTTGCGTACCTCAATTTTCTTCGCTTTCAGTCTATTCATTATCTCGACTCTTATTTCTTCAAGCATCTTCAAGATTGGCTTTCCCCTTAGTTCCAATATCCAAGAGTTGAAGGACTCAGTGAAATTATTATTCACCATCTGATTTTTGCAAACAGTGTCCATATATGCCCTGCACCATCTCACTGGAAATTTAACAAGTCTTTGACAGCTTCCTCTGATAATGCTCCAAGTGCACTTAACTGGTCCTTGAAATCTTCTTCATAGGTACTCCAAGCAGCACACCAAAGCAGTTTTTTCATCTCTCCTAACCTAAACCTCTTCATCCAGTTGGCTTCAACATGCCTAAACACAATACCTATAAAACATAAAAAGTGAATGTTTAGCCAAAAAATACAAAGAGAAAAATATTGCAGCTTCTTGAAGTACCTGTGGTGGGCTAAAAGACGAATATTTTTCACTGCATCTACCAGTCCCTGATCATGTGAAACAAATAAATATACAGTTACATAAGAAACATAAGTGGACAAATTCAAATAAACTGAAATTTATAAACTAAAATTTACCTTCTGCATGTCGGACATGAAAGTGACACTTTCACCATTTTTCAGTGTCAATGATTTCTCTAGCAATTGTAGAAACCATGTCCAACTCCTTGATGTTTTCTTATCAACTGTAGCCCATACCAAAGGATAGAAGCAGTTATCACAATCTTGTCCTATAGCCACAAGTAGTTGTCCCTTGCAATAGCCTTTCAAAAAGGTCCCATCCAGTCCAATAAAAGGTCTCAATCCTTCTTTCCATCCCAACTTTAGTGAATTGAAGCATATGTACATTCTAAGAAACTTTATTTTGCCTTGTTCCAATCCATCCTTTGATAAATTAATCACTACATCACTGTTTAGATTACTCAAATCTAATCTCATTTGCGTAAGCCTCTAACTTATTGTACTCATCTAAGAAATTGCCTTCTATTTTTTGAAGTATCATCCTCTTATTGATTGGGCAGCTGCCCGTAAACCACCTAAAAAGGAATATTTATTATTTGATCCATATCCCGACATAAGAAGTCCAACGGGAGCAATACTTGAAATGGCAATCCATAAAAAAACACCAATACTAAGATCGGCTAGAACAAGGTGATCTAAATTGATCATCCAAGTTTTGTCTCATATCCTTGATTTTGAACCTAGGATTATTCTGCACTTTACCCTGGAAATATTGAGATAAAGAAGATATTGTGGCTCTAGGATTTGTAAATGCATCATCACAAGTGTGCTTTTCAATTAAGGTTTTAACCTTAAATCCTGGACCCTTACTAGTGAAACTAAAATGACAAATGGGCAACCATCCTCACATATATACCTCAGTCTTGTTTGTCACTTTGCTTCACTCTAAGTGGTTTCTTATTTGCAAGGGCATAGAGATCCACAACTCTTTTAGCCTCTTTCTTGTCCTTAAAGGTCATTGAAAGATGAAGTTCTTTGTAATAATCAAGTTTGTCATTCACTTTTCTATTCTGTTGCATCTTAATGACTTCTAACTCCTCAAAGTTATACTCCTTATAATTTGACTCACCATTATCAGTAGAATCAGTTTCTGATTCAGCATCAATACCATATTCACACTCAATAAAGTGTGCTTCAGGATGATAGACTAAAGTTAGAGAAGAAACAGATTCTTCAAAATCATCAACAACAAAAAAATGAATCACTTTGAATTGTTCTTTTAGTAGTGATTGGAGTATTTTAATACCATCAGACCCTTCAACCAAGAAAAGTTTCTTACATGAACCTTTCACAAGTAGTTGTTTCACAGCCACAAATCCTAAGTTTTTGATATATTCATCTTCTATCTTATAGTAATCTATCATATCAGAAGCAATATCTCTCCTAGCAACATCATAGTTCACTTCATATACTAGTTGGGGATTTTTAATCCATTTACCCCCATACTGTAACATAAAGTCAACAAACAAATCTTTCATATTTAGTTGTCTGAAAAAAAATACCTAAATCATATTAGAGAGTGGCATCATAAAAGTAAAACTTCAGATTTGTTTACCAGTAAACATAAAGGAAGTGTTTACTGGTGAACTTTGAAACTTAAAAAACAACAAAACATAGAGGACCACATATTTATTACACTTAAAAAATAGAGAAAAAGAAAGCTCTCAACTAGAAGCAAATAATAAACAATGAAAAAGGAACATTGGGATCACACAAATTACTTGATACAATACATACGTAATCAGATTTAGATAACATAAAACAATCACATATAATCTCAAATCAATAAAGTATGCACTATGGGGAATTTAAACTAAGACGAGCAAACATAGAGGGACCACATATTTTTACCCAAAAATAGAGGAATAAGACCATTCAACTAGCAACACAGTAATAAAAAATGAAAAAAAGAGGCATTAGGACCACAAAAATCAAATTTGAATAATATAAAACAACACAAATAAATATTGTAAACTAATGTTGAGTTTTATAAGGTTAGGTGGGTAACAAATGATAGCTTCAAATTTGCGAGAAACTATGTTATTTATCATTTATAGATAAAGAAAATTCTATTTCTAGACGTGATAGATGTCATATAATAAAATAGGACCATAATATACAAGACAAAATTCTCAAAGGAATAGAAAACTTTAACTCATATTCATATCCCAATCACTCTGACCCAAAATTACATAAATACTACTAAATTTAATATGATCAAATAGTACCAAAATATACTAAGACAAATTTTGTTAAAGAATACAAAATCATATTATACCATGCCCGAACCTTTAAGACCAAAATCAAATTGTATGCAAGATTTCAGAAGTTTGCTATTAGCAAAACATGCAAGAATTCGAGATTTCAAACCCTAACTTCAAAAATCTATAACCTAATAGCAAAATTTCAAAAGGAAAAAGAACTCACAAGCAAAGCTCGCAGTTGCCACATAAGATCTACGAATCCAACAAGCGATTTATACCATAAGCAGTCGTGGGGAACCTTAGAATATGATAATCGATATTTCCCTTTCGAATGAATTCAAATAGCAGCAGCGGTGAACCCTAGAATGAAATTTTTCTTCCAGGGGAGAAAGAATAAGGCACAGAGAAAGACCCGATTCTTTTACCTTTGTTATTTCACTTTGGTCGGGTTATTTTAATTATCTGGGAATATCCCTGATGGCATTTTCCATTTACCTAGATTACAAATACTTTAACCTAGGGAGTAACTTGTATCTCACAGGGAATTTGCCAGATTTCCCAATCTCATCTTGCTCTTCTTAGCAGATAACTCGCTTGGCGGAGAAATACCATCTTGGATATTTGATCTTCCTTCCTTAAAGTACTTAGTTTTGAGAGGCAATCAACTTACTGGTCAACTTAAGGAATTTAAACACAACTTGCTAGAAGCTGTTGATGTGGGTGAGAACAAGCTACATGGACCTATTCCCACAACATTTTCTAAACTAATGAACTTGACAACACTAGATCTTTCTACGAACAGCCTTTCAGGAAGTCTAGATATTGGTATATTTTCAAACTGCAAACAACTTAGACGACTTGGTCTTTCTTTTAACAATCTATCTGTGTTTTCCAGCCAAAAAGATGTGACCTTTACAAATTCTATTGGAAGTTTGTATGTATCTTCTTGCAACATCAGGGAATTAAATTTCCTACGAGCTGTGAAAAACATTGGTAATTTAGATCTTTCCAACAATAAGATGTATGGAAAAATTCCTGATTGGGCATGGTCTAATTGGCAAGTGTCAGTGTCTTATTTGAATCTTTCAAGCAACTTTCTAACGGTTATTGACCCGCTTCATCACTTCAAGGAACTTCTTTATCTTGATATCAAATCTAACTTGATTCAAGGAGAACTACCTTCTCCACCTCCCAATATGTTCCTCTTCGTAGTCTCAAACAATAACTTTACTGGGAAGTTACCTTCATCCTTATGCAAAATGAGTTCCCTTGTGATTCTTGATTTGTCTAATAACAGCCTGAGTGGAATAATTCCAAAATGTTTGGTAAACATGAGCACGAGTCTCTCAGTGTTGGACCTGCACAACAATCATTTTAGTGGGACAATTCCAAATAATTTTGGTTAGGGAAGTACTCTGAGAAGTTTCAATTTGCGGAAAAATAAACTAAAAGGAATGTTGCCAAGAAAACTGGCGAACTGCAAAGCGCTGGAAGTAGTTGATCTTGCAGAAAACTTGTTGAATGATACATTTCCCAAATGGTTGGGATCACTTCCTAGGCTGCAAGGTCTTATTTTGAGATCCAATGGGTTACATGGCCCGATTACCACTTCACGAAACCAAGTCTTATTCTCAAAGCTGAAAATCCTTGATCTCTCTTATAATGACTTCACTAGAAATCTATCAGAAAGGTTTTTCAACAACTTGAAATCCATGATAATAGTAGATCGAAGAGGAACAGGAAATCCTTTAAGGTATATTGGACGAATTCAATATCATGATTCCTTGACATTGGCTATAAAAGGGAAGCAGATTGAACTTGTGAGGATTCTTTCTATCTTCACAACCATTGATTTCTCAAATAACAAATTTAAAGGTGATGTACCAAAATCCATTGGCAATCTTGCTTCACTCCGTGGGCTGAATTTGTCCCATAACAGCCTTATTGGACCTATTCCTCAGTCCTTTGGAAATTTATCTGTTCTTGAGTCGTTAGATCTATCATGGAACCACCTGTCGGGGAACATTCTTCAACAACTTGCTTCTCTGAAATCTCTTGCTGTCCTGAATCTCTCATAGAACCACCTGATTGGACGCATACCCAGAGGTCCACAGCTTGATACATTTGAAAATGATGCATATTCAAGAAGTGCTGGATTATGTGGATTTCCTTTGTCTTAAGAAACTGCGGAGATGATGGGATGTCATTTTCTTAACAGGGAGACCAAAATGGTTTTTGAGAATTTTCAACCAGCAAGTGTACATGATCATTATGAAAATTGAGGTACAGAGGAAACGTCAAAAGAGAAGAGGGGTGAAGAAATAGCACAAGTCCCTTCTGGTTTTTGTATAGATAATTCATGCATTATTTCCTGCAGCATATAAAATAAGATTACCTTCATCCTTATGCAAAATGAGTTCCCTTGTGATTCTTGATTTGTCTAATAACAGCCTGAGTGGAATAATTCCAAAATGTTTGGTAAACATGAGCACGAGTCTCTCAGTGTTGGACCTGCACAACAATCATTTTAGTGGGACAATTCCAAATAATTTTGGTTAGGGAAGTACTCTGAGAAGTTTCAATTTGCGGAAAAATAAACTAAAAGGAATGTTGCCAAGAAAACTGGCGAACTGCAAAGCGCTGGAAGTAGTTGATCTTGCAGAAAACTTGTTGAATGATACATTTCCCAAATGGTTGGGATCACTTCCTAGGCTGCAAGGTCTTATTTTGAGATCCAATGGGTTACATGGCCCGATTACCACTTCACGAAACCAAGTCTTATTCTCAAAGCTGAAAATCCTTGATCTCTCTTATAATGACTTCACTAGAAATCTATCAGAAAGGTTTTTCAACAACTTGAAATCCATGATAATAGTAGATCGAAGAGGAACAGGAAATCCTTTAAGGTATATTGGACGAATTCAATATCATGATTCCTTGACATTGGCTATAAAAGGGAAGCAGATTGAACTTGTGAGGATTCTTTCTATCTTCACAACCATTGATTTCTCAAATAACAAATTTAAAGGTGATGTACCAAAATCCATTGGCAATCTTGCTTCACTCCGTGGGCTGAATTTGTCCCATAACAGCCTTATTGGACCTATTCCTCAGTCCTTTGGAAATTTATCTGTTCTTGAGTCGTTAGATCTATCATGGAACCACCTGTCGGGGAACATTCTTCAACAACTTGCTTCTCTGAAATCTCTTGCTGTCCTGAATCTCTCATAGAACCACCTGATTGGACGCATACCCAGAGGTCCACAGCTTGATACATTTGAAAATGATGCATATTCAAGAAGTGCTGGATTATGTGGATTTCCTTTGTCTTAAGAAACTGCGGAGATGATGGGATGTCATTTTCTTAACAGGGAGACCAAAATGGTTTTTGAGAATTTTCAACCAGCAGGTGTACATGATCATTATGAAAATTGAGGTACAGAGGAAACTTCAAAAGAGAAGAGGGGTGAAGAAATAGCACAAGTCCCTTCTGGTTTTTGTATAGATAATTCATGCATTATTTCCTGCAGCATATAAAATAAGATTACCTGAGTAAACTGATTTCCATTGATAATACCGCTCTGAACTGTATACAAGTTGCACCTCTATTCTATGCCCTATTGTGTATATGTTGGGTTCATAGAAGTGTGAATGGAAAATGGAGAAAAAATGGTGGAGAAGAAGAGACACCAATTTGGAAAGTGTACTCCCAAAATTGGAAAGTTCACTAATTCTCCCACATTGGTGGGAGAAGGGAACTTTGGAGTGTTTATAATGATGAATACTTACTTCACATGATAAGTGAGGCAAGAAATAAGAGATGGCTCGCGCTATCGTCGCTTGGCTCCGGCTCCAAAAAAGGATTGATGAGATCTATTTTTTTGGACAAACTTTATTTGACGAAATCTGATCAATACTCCATTTATATGCATGCAGTAACAGTAACAGATGCAATGTTTTGACAGAACTGATGCACTGTTTCGACTGAACTGATGCGTTGTTTCTGAATTGATGCGCTTGTTTCTTTTCGACTGAACTGATATACTGTTTCTGTTTTGACTGAACAGATGCAATTCTTCAATGAAGTGATGCACTGTTTGGTGAAATGGTATACTGCTTCAGCAAAAATGCTGCAGACATGCATTTTCAGAAACATCACACCATTTAAGTGAACCAATGCCACCTTTTCGAAGAGGCATCTGCTAGGCTATATAAACCTGTTTTCCTTCACAGGTTTTTGATATGAAATTTTCAGAAAAAAAAGTCTCTTCTTTCCTTTACAAATATTTTGTGTGATCAATCAAAACGTTCTGTGCGTTCGAAGAATCCGCCTATTTGAGGTACCACTATAGTCGGATTGAAGGTCATTTTATCCTGGGAGGAAGATTCCATAACTTCGGGTACAGTGAGGGGAATTATTCCTTAAGAAAAGTCCGTGAATTCGGACGACTTGGGCTTATTCATTTCTGTTTCATCTATCTTCTGAAAAATAAAATACACCTCTTGGAAAGATCATTTTGATCTTGTGTTGAAGATATTTGATATACTTCATTGTGTTCTTGTTTATATACTTGAACTTTAGTTGAAGTTGTTGTTTCTACTATACAGATTCTGCGTACCCGTAGAACAAATATAACAGTATATGGCTCTCATATTTAACTATTACCTTGTTGACTTTTTCGTTCAAAATTTATATGTGCCTGAAAGTTAAAAGTGATCTTTCCTTACCAAATTAGGAGTATCAAAAATTGGGTCGAGATATACATGGGGATAATTCTCTCTACATATAAATGTAGTGAGTTACACATTTTACAGCGGAGTATCAAAAAATTGGGTCGAGATATATATGGAGATAATTCTCATATAAATGTTGTGAATTACACATTTTACAGTGGAGATTTGGCGTATCAGATGAGCAACCATCATTTTACTAAGAAAGGGAGAAAAAGTATATGGCATATCTTCAAGTGAAAAAGCACAACTTGGAAAAATTCACAGAAAACTTAATCAAGGTTGTCAGGGACGATTGAAAGGAAAAAAAAATGCTATTGCCGGGTGTGTGTGCGGATATTGGATTTCAAACTTGTGGGTTGTCACTAAAATAAATTAATACATAATAATATAATTAAAAAAAATAACACCTCAGCATGAATCAATCCCATGGGGGATCATGCGAATAAGCAATTTAAGGATCCATTTCATGTCATCAAGCCAACATTCTTTTTGTTTATGTGTTCTCATCTATAATATTTTATGAAAAAAAAATTGGGCCACAAAAAATTGGCCCAAATTTGGCCACAATAATAATAATAAAAAAAAATTCTATTTACACTATAAACTAGTTAGTTTTTAGATATTTTTGCCCTTTTCATCCTAAATTTGAGTTTCTAACATTAGTTTATTTAAGGAACTATTTTCCAATACATTGAAAACTACCCCAATACATGGGAATGGACAATTTATGTATTCTATTTTAATTATTTAATTTTTTAATTAGCAATTACATAATTAAATAATTGTCAAATGTAGTAGTATGTAATTAAGAAAACAAATATTAATTAGTACAAATTTACTTATTAATTGTTAGTTTTTTTTCTTTTTTATGTTTGAAGTTATTTAATTTTAGTTCAACTTTTAATTATGTATAGTTTATACTTTGTACATATTTTGAGAAATTTAATTAGGTTATTTTATTTATTTTTTTATCTAGTTCGATTTTATGATTTTTTTTTTTTAATGAATATGAAAATTAGTGTATGAAAATAGAGTTTTAAAAGTGAATTCCCTAAATAGTTACCCAAGTTTTGAAAAATTTCTTCAAATATCACTTATGTTTCATTTAGGATGACAATATCACTAAACTATCACTTTTTTCCTAAAAAAATACTAAACACCTCAAAAGTCTTCTTATCTCTTAGTTGGCATGTCATGTCATTAAAATCTTTTAAAAAACAAATACTAAACCTATTTAACTCATCAAACTCATTTAATCAAACTATAATTCTATTTTATTTTATTTTTTTTTGAAAAAATGCATTAGTTTATTAAAAAGAAATTTTTATACTTAGAAAAACTTTATCGGTACTAAAACTTGACATATATATTTTCAAAAGTTATTTTTCTGAATGGTCACTCATACTTTTTGAATTCCCTACAAAAATTATTTTTATCTTTTTAGAGATAATAATATGACTCAACTATCATTATTATAATAAATAGAAAAAAAAAATCTCATACGTCTCTTTCTCTTTTAATTGGCAGGTCATGTTATTAAATTGTTTTTGTAATAATAGACTTATTTAAATCATCAAACTTATTTAGTCAAAATTATATTCTTATTATTTTTTTTAAAAGAAATATATTAATTTATTAAGAAGATTTTTTTATGCTTTGAAATCTTTTATCATTACTTAAACTTTTAGTTTTTTCTAAAGTTATTTTCTTGAATTGTTATCAATGTTTTTGGAGTCGCTTATAAAAATCACTCTTTGTGTTTGCTAAGACAATAATGTCACTCAGTTATTAATATTTTTTCTCAAAAAATTACTAAATACCTCAAAAGTTCCCTCCTCTTCTAATTAGCATGTCATACCAATAAACCATCATTTTAAAAGAAATAATAAACATATTGACTCAGCAAACTCATTTAATCAAAATAATAATTTTATCTCATTTAAAAAAATATATTAATTTATTAAGAAGAAATTCTCATACTATTTTCCTAGATGATCATTCAGATTTTTATATATAATTGCCTACAAAGATCAGTTGTTTTCTAAAGAAAATAATATCACTAAAGTAAATAAGTTATCTAAAGATTTTAAGTTTCATGTAAAATAATAAGGTAAAGATTAAGTTTTGGTAAAAAATTCCTAAATAGGAAAATTAAACTAATGCATTTTTTTTTTTTTAAAAAAGAATAAAGTTAGAATTTTGAGTAAAGGAGTTTGATGAATTAAATGACTTATTATTTAAAAAATGTGATTTAATGGCATGGCATGCCAACTAAGAGGAGGCTTTGAGCTAAAAGTGACAAAAGAGTTTGAAAATGAGGTATAGGTGACACAAGTCTTAATAATTGAGTGGAGGTGACAATTACTTTATTATGGATTGAGAAAGTTGGGTAAGTTTAAGAATAACCCATAAGTTTTTAAATTTATACTTTGATCAAAATATTTACCTAATATAACGAGAAACGGAGGGGAAAAGGGTGCATTTCTCTCTTTTCTCATCCATTGTTGTTTTCTCTCTCTTAGCGATTTTTGTTGTTCATTGTTGCTGCTACTTTATTCATCATCTTCTGCTTCATTATCATCATCTTCTACTTCATTATCATATTCATCTTCTTCTTGTTGACTATTATTGTTATTGTTGTTACCGCTACTGTTGTTATTTGACCAATTTCTTAGGTCAAATTTTATTTCGTACATCACTTTCCACTTTGGCATTACTTTATAGGAGACTTTGGTAAGTCAAATTATGATTTTTAGCTGAATTTATCATCTGGGTAACTGCTATTGTGATTTTTTCAATAATAACACTCGAACATGAATGTAACATAAGAGCCATCTGTTAAAACAGATCAATCATCTATTGCGCGAGATGAAACATTTGTTTCAACGGAAGACTCATATATTGGATTCATGTTTATGGTTCTATAGTACCGTAACATGAATTGAACAAATGGGTCATCTGTTGTAACATATGACAAATATGTTGTATCAGATTAGTTATCTGGTACAACATGATAAATATCTGTTGCAACAGATTAGTAACCTGTTGCAACAAAACCTGAACTCGATTCTAACAGACGTGTCGTCTGTTGCAACAGGATAAATATTTGTTGCAACAGATTAGTAACCTGTTGCAATAGAACCTGAACTCGATTCTAATAAACGCGACGTTTGTTGCAACAAGTAAGTCCTCTGTCGCAATAGGTTAATTATCTGTTACAATATGTCACTCATCTATTGAAATCAGCTTAAAAGGTGCCTTAGTACTGTAACATCTATCCCAACAGACGCTTCATCTGTTGCAACAGATATATAGCTTGTTGCAACATATGATTCACTTGTTACAACAGATGACTCGTCTGTTAAAATCAACTTCAGGAACGTAACATGAATCCCAGTAGGTAAGTAATCTGTTGCGACTGATCACTTACCTGTTGCAACTTATTTTTCACCTGTTGTAACAGATTACTAATCTGTTGGGATTCATGTACGACACTATGAAATCACTATTAACTTTTTTTAATAAATGACTTTATTTAGGTACTACTAATGGAGGGATCAATAACAATAGGGGTGGATTGTCATGGTCAATGAATCGAGAAGAGAAATCTATATGTATGGCGTTGAAAGGAGGGTGAAATGCTAGAGAAGGTAACTATGACAGTCGAAAGTGATGTTTCGTATGATATTTTTTGAACTTAATCATCAGCTATTGTGGACTGAATTATCAACCAGAAGAACTTGTCATCAGCTACATGCACAGCTCCTTTGAAAATCAGAGGGTACTACCTTTCAAGATAACTTATCAGGTTCGGTTGCATGCTTATCTATGTGATTCATCCAGGCCGGTGTTAAAGGTTTACATGGTTGAAAAGATGAGAGAGAATAAGAACCAAAATGTAGAAGAAGAACTACAACAAGACAACTTTGATGATAGGTTGGATGATCTAGACATGAATATTCCAGATGATGGTCAAACACCTACGCCCGTTGATGCGACCAATACGGTGGACAGTTCTTCTCGATCGACACAGTTTGGTAATCTTCAAGACGAAGGGACCAAATTTTTCAATGGAATGTCATTCAAGGACAAAAAAGAACTATCTACCACTTTGTTTATTTCTTGCTTGAAAAAAGATTTCAGAATAAATAAGGTGATTAATTCGAGCAGTGTCTTTTGCTACAAACATGCTAATCCAAACTGAAAGTGGTGGTTGAGAGAGGTGAAGTACATAAGTTCTGACAGATTCGTCATTCATAAACATGAAAAGTATCACACATGTGGTTTAGAACACATCTCGGGCCAAAATTCTCACGCCACGTCAAAGGTCCTCGGTGAATATTTCAAGAATAGTTTCCTCGATGGTAAAGGCCCTTCTACAAGGGTTATAGCCAATCAACTCCTTACGAAATTTGGTATCCTGGTCAGTTATTGGAAGATATATACGTCCATGGGGATTGACAAGGACTTGGTTAAGGGGACACACGAGCAAGGGTATGCAGTCCTGGATGCCTACCGTTACATGCTTGAGTCCAAAAATCCCAAAAGTAAGACAGTGTTGCATTTTGATGAAAATGAAAGGTTCAAGTACTTTTTTGTATCCTATGGTGCTTGGATTCAAGGTTTTAAGACATTTGAGAAAAGGCATAGCCGTCGACGGTACCTTCTTGAGGAGCAAGTATAATGGAGTTCTACTAGAGATGGTGACGTAGGATGCAGAGAATCACATCTTTCCTGTCGTTTTTTGTGCAGCAAAAAAGAAATGTGATGCCTCTTATGGATTTTTTTGAACAACTGCCTAGATAGGTCTAAGATACCGAAGAGTTATGTTTTGTTTCGGATAGGCATTCAAGTATTCCAAAGATGAGTTCAATTTTCTTTACTTCATCTTACTTTGGTTGTTGCATCAGGCATCTTAGAGAGAACATTCAGACCAACTTTCACAATGAAGGGTCGTGACCCTTTTTTATAGAGCAACTAAAGCATATAGTAGAGAGGAGTTTTTAGAACATTTTAATCAAATAGCGGATATGCATCCCCAGGCAGCAGAACATCTCATACGTGTCAGTTTCAAGAGATGGATCCGGGCATTTTGTCTGGAAAATAGGTACGTTCTTATGAATTTAATGTCTCGTTTGAGTTACAAATTTAGTATGATGTCGTACTAAGTGATTCTTTTGTATAGGTACAATATTATGATGTCAAACATAGCTGAATCGATGAATTCATTATTTGGCGATGAAAGAGAATTTCCCATCAAGGCTCTATTTGAAAAAATAAACAAGAAGTATGACCAATTTTTTAACGAAAGACGTGTGCAGTTCGAGGACGCGGGAACCCCATTTGTTCTAGAAATGGAAAAAATAATATCAACGAACATCAGTCTAGGGAATATGTTATTATCTCATCAAATAACAGATCATAAATTTAGTATCACTGGTGATGGTGATGTTGCCACGGTCGATCTTCAAACAAGATCTTGTACGTGCAGAGCTTTTAACTTGGACAAATACCCTGTCCACATGCTATGACAGCGCTTTGAGCTCAATACGTTTCAAAATATGGACCTAAAATTTATGATCTCTCCTATTCATATTATTCGGTGGGAAAATATACAATGGCATATCGTGGACATATTACTCCGGTGCCTCCCGAAGAATCTTGGATTGTTCTTGTAGAGCTTTTGGTGAGATTAATACCTCCTCCATATATTGACCCAAGTACTATAAAACCAAGAATAAAGCCATCTAAGAGGAGGCGTGGAGTCGGAGAATCATTTCCATCAAGAAGAAACAAGTGCTCTGTATGTAAGTGTGCTGGCCACAAAAGAACTACATGCCCGAATCGTAATCCACCATGATCGTTGTAATTGCAAAAACTTGTGTTGTTGTTTATTATGTACTTTTAAATATTTAACTCATTGTTGTGAACATAATGTTATAATTAATTACATATAAAATATCTTTTTTAATAACTCGTGCATTAATAAAAAGAGGCAAAACATGAACTAAATATAGCAGACCACAATAATTATCAACAGAATACCCATCTGTTGCAACAGAGGGACATTAGTTGGAAGAACACAATACAACTCATTATCAAACTGGAATATTTTCCTCCAACGGATGATAAATCTGTCGCAACAGATGGATAATCTGTTGACAGAAACCCAACCGATGACCAATCTATTCCAACACATGGTCCATTTGCTGAAAAAACTCAAAAGCCTAATTTTCTATTGCCACTGGATTCAAAATTGCTCTTTACCTCCAACTGTCGACATGTTAACATGTATGTTTAGAAGAAGAAATAGACAGAATGAAAATTAAATAAGAATTAAAAAACCAAAGTCGACTAAAAATAATTTTTTCATTAAATAAAAAATAAAACACATTAGGTATAGATCCGATATAGAAAAATTAAAATACACATGCTAAAAGAATAAAACACATTCTAATTATTATTATTATCATCAGCATCATTATTATTGCCAACCGACCAATCAACCAGCAGTAGAAGGGCCCTCATTAGCCTCTGCATCTCTCTGAACATCCTTGCTCTCATGGCGACCAACTTCCTCTACAGGTCGTTAACCTGCCTCTGAAGTTCTCGCACGGTGTCGCAAAAAATAACAATTCCCCAAACAGGATCAGCCTAACAAAAAACGCAAACACAAAAGCAAAGAAAAGAGTCTGAATATAATACAACATAACCAACTGGTAGATTTACACAGAAAAAAACTTACCTCAACGAGAAAGGAATATGCTCTTTGAATAGAAGTGGTTGAAGATGTAATACGAAAAGAAAAAATGTAAGAAATAAATAAAAGTGGAGTAGAATGAAGATTAAAGAGGGATCTATATATAGAGGATTGAATCTGAATGTTTTAGGATAAAATGCACGACTGTTCAAGTCCATTGTATTAATTACATTCAAACTGTTGGCTTTTTGTTTTCTGTGAAAAGTCGCAACTTTTTCTTTACATTCAAACTTCTCACCTTTTCAAAATGGTTTGAGACTTAATAATAGCCGTCACTATTGAGCTATTGCAACAGATCGTCCATCTGTCACAACAGATAACCCACTGTCGCAGCAGAGTTTCCATCTGTTGCAATAAATGGTCTGTATGTGCAACAGATGAGACATCTACTGTAATATATGGATTATTTGTTGTGAAAGATAGACCATATATTGGAGAAGATGTTTTGATTTCTTCTAATAGTTGATTCATCAGTTGCAACAGATGAGGAATTTAATTCACCAACTATTTTGAATGTGTTAGACAAAAACTCATAACTATTCACCTCTTTTTTAATAGCCATCATATGAATAAACATTGTCTGACATTGACGGGGTAGGAAAAATAAGGTTCGTGCAAATGAATAGATCCACTTTCATGCGTGGGAGTTACGTATTATTGATCAGGCTATCGTGACTGACACACATAAATTACAATGATCTTGTGAATGCAGTTTTATACTGATTAGACATTGATCCTTCAAACAAGATCCTACATTTTACAGTTTAGTTTGGTAGGTGCGAACTAATAAGGCCGAAGGGTTCCAAGACGGTGGTGTCTATAGCCTATTCCAATTTAATAATGATTTTTCTCATGTTTATGTGTCAAGTTTGGAGAAGGGTTCAAGTTTTTGGCGGCAGTGTAAATATCTAATAGTGATTGTATCGGTTTTAATGGTACAATGGACTTTTAAAAGGCCTCCCAAGCCTCAAACTGCAGCAAATAAGAATGGAAAACCAATAGAAATTCCCCTGGTTCAAATTTATATAGATGGGTTGCTCGAGGAGAACATTATACAACAGAAGGTGCTTGGGAGAATACCTGTGCAGGAAGGGAGAGGTGGAGAAGACCATATATTATCTCAGACCTTGTTTAAGAGGAAACACAGGGAAGCAAGTAAGGAACTTCTAGTAAATCTGGCCAATGAAATTGACTTGAGAGATGAAAAAACTGAATGAGCTTCAAATGTGGAAGTGTATCCAAATATTAAAATTCGTCAGCCGTTCTTGAAAAAGAAAAATGCTCAAGAGGACTGGAGCTGGACACTTAGCTAGGGATTGAAACTAGCGAGCGTGGCCTCAATGAAGACCCACAAAGTGCAAGACCAGAACTCTAAGGAAGTAGCTTGGCAAGCACAAATGATTGGTAAGATTTTCAGTCAAGAATGAAACCTGAACCAACAACTCCTTAAGTAAAAATAAGAGAAGCCAAGGCGTTAATTTCTGAAGTCTAACTTGCATCTCATGCCTTCTATTTGTGGTTCTGATTAGGTCAATAGCGGTAGAAACAAGAAGGTCTAAAGTTGGGTAGAAATCCCATGCCTTGTTGTTTCCACAGCCTTTGACCTGACCAGAGCCATAAACAAAAGGCATGGGATGCAAGTTTAACTTCAGAAATCGCCACCTTGGCTTGATCCCTTATTTTTACTTCAGGAGTTGTTGGATCAGGTTTCAATCATGACAGACAATCTTACCACCATCGGTGCTCGCAAAGCTGCAACCTTAGAGTTTTGGTCCTGCATTTTATAGGTCTTCAATCAAGCCATGCTAGCTAGTTGCAGTCCTCGAACAAAGCGCATAACTCCAGTCCACTCTAGCATTTTTATTTTTAAAATGGACTGATGGATTTTCATTTTTGGATACACGTTCACATTTGCAGCTCATTCAATTTTTTTATTTTTCATGTCAATTTTATCTGCCAGTTTTGCTACACTTTTCTTCCTATCCTATGTTTCTTCTTAAATAAGGTCTGAGTTAATATATGGTCCTCTCCACCTCCCCCTTCTCGTACAGGTATTCTTCCAACCATCTTTTATTGTATAATAGTCTCCTCGAGCAACCCGTCCATATAAATTTGGACCAGGGAAATTTCTATTGGTTTTCCATTCTTGTTTGTTGTAGTGCGAGGCTTTGGAGGCCTTTCAAAAGTCCATTGAACCCTTAAAATCAGTCCAATCACTATTTGAATGTTTACACAGCCACCAAAAATTTGAACACTTCTCCAAACTTGACACATAAACATTAGTAAAATCTTCAATAAATCGTAACAGGGTATTGACACCGCCTACTTGGTCCCGCAGCCTTACCAGTTCAAACCTAACAATCTTAGCTGTAAAATGTCATATCTTATTTGAAAGATTAACGCCTAATAGGTAAAGAACCTATATTCACAAAATCAGTGTACTGCATGTGTGTTCCAGATAGGTTGATCAATAATACATACCTCCCACATATGAAGTGGTTCCATCTGCAAGCAGCTTATTCCTCCGAACCCATCTTTACTCTAGCCTTTAACGCTGGTTGGGCAAAAGTTTATCCTATTTCACTTTCTTTAATCTACAAATAAGAGAAAAAAAATTGATGTCAAACAAGAGAAGAATAAAAAGAACATTATAAAAGGGTAACACAAAATTGAATGAATCAACAGATGACTCATTTGATGCAACAAATTCCCCATCCATTCAACAGATGAGTCATCCGTTGCAACAGGCGACACATTTGTGGCAACAGATGAATGACATGTTGCAACAGATGGGTCATCTGTTGGAATAAATCAACACAATCTTGCTACTAGTTTGATTTCTTCAAGAAGTTGCTCTATCTGTTCCAACAGTTGAGGAAACTGTTGCAACATCAACAACAAAGAAACAACATCATATGTTCCAACACCATCAACAACACAAACACCACATGTTCCAACAACACCAACACCTTTTTATCAATAAATAGAAAATGGTAATGGGTAAATCAATAATAACAGCAGATGTAAATATCTAATTTAAATAACATACAAAGAAGAGGATGAGAAGTAAAGAGCAATAGTGAACCATACCTGTTTCAAAAAAGCAAAGAGATCAGAACACTCATTTCAGTCGAGCAAATATATTAGGGGGATCGGTTGAGATCTGAAAGGGTCCTCAAGAGAAAAAAAAGAGAAAAGAAATGGAAAAGGGCGTGGTTTTGATTACCCTAAAGAGAAGAGAGAGAATTCTGAATCTGAATAAAAAGAGAGATGAGTTGTGTTAATTTATGGCTGAAGAAGAGAGAATTATAGAGATGGGTTTTATATATTCATTAATAACTTTTAAGGGGTACGAAGAGATGGTGACATTGAAAATACAAGATAAGACTACTCAAGGAGGAGATTTTTGAGTTATCCAAGTAATATTTTTTACCGCCTTAGTATTTTATCTTTTTTATCTCGGATAGGAAATTAGGAAATTGCTTTAAAATAAATAAAAAATCTTAAAACATATAAGTCATACTTTGCAACAGATTACAATTTCTGTTTGAAAATTTCCAACGGCTCAGTCATTTGTAGCAACATATGGTAACGCCTATTTGATAATTTACAACAGATAGTTAATCTGTTGCAACAGATGATTTAATCTATTTGATAAATTCCAACAGATAATTCATCTGTTGCAACAGGTTGAACATTTGTTTTTATACAATTTTAATTGAGTTTATATGTTCAACTACAATTTCATTTGATTTAGCTAGAACTAGGGGTGAGTTCATGGGGTCAACTACAACTTTAATTAAGTCTTTTAGAAATTGCATGATGTTGGTATTGCGTTCCTCCCGACCTGAGTCATCAATCGATCACTCCAAGTTGAAACGATTCTTATTAACTCATTATCAAGCTAATACCTAAATTGATTAATCTTAAACTAGAGGTGAATTCATAGGGTCAACTACAACTTCAATTGAATTTTTTGGCGATTTCATGATATTGGTATTGCGTTCCTCCTCAGTCACAGAGTCCTCGATCGATCACTCTAAGTTGAAGCAAATCTTATTACCTTATTGTCAAGCTAATACCTAAATTGCTTTAAAATAATAATAAAAAAAGATTTTAAAACATATAGGTCATACTTTCCAGCAGATGACAGTTTCTGTTTGGAAATTTCCAACGGCTCGATCATCTGATGGAATAGATGGCAGCGCCTATTGGATAATTTACAACAGATGGATAATTTGTTGGAACAAATAACTTAATCCGTATGATAAATTCCAACAGATAAGTCATCTATTACAACATATTGAATATTTGTCTTTATACAATTTTAATTAAGTTCATATGTTCAACTAATACCTTAATTGATTAATCTAGGACTAGGGTTGAGTTCTCATAAGCTCAACTACAACTTTAATTGAGTCTTTTGGCAATTGCATGATGAGACGGTATTGTGTTTCTCCCGACCAGAGTCGTCGATCGATCACTCTGAGTTGAAGTGATTCTTATTACCTAATATATTCAACTAATACCTTAATTAATTAATCTAGGACTAAGGGTGAGTTCTTATAGGTTCAACTATAACTTTAATTGAGTCTTTTGGCAATTGTATGATGAGACGGTATTGCTCTCCTCCCGACCAGAGTCGTCGATCAATCAATCTGAGTTGAAGCGATTCTTATTACCTTATATATTCAACTAATACCTTAATTTATTAATTTAGGACTAAGGGTGAGTTCTCATAGGGTCAACTACAACTTCAATTGATTCTTTTGGAAATTGCATGATGATTCTGTTCCTCTCGATCAGAGTTGCCGATCGATCACTATGAGTTGAAGCAATTCTTATTACCTAATATATTCAACTAATACCTTAATTAATTAATCTAATACTAGGGGTGAGTTTTTATAAGTTCAACTACAACATCAATTGAGTCTTTTGGTAATTGCATGATGAGACGGTATTGCATTCTTTCCGACCAAAGTCGTCGATTGATCACTCTGAGTTAAAGCAATTTTTATTACCTTATATGTTCAAATAATACCTTAATTGATTAATCTAGGACTAAGGGTGAGTTATCATAAGGTCAACTACAACTTTAATTGAGTCTTTTGGCAATTGCAAGATGAGACGGTGTTGTGCTTCTCCCGAACAGAGTCGCCGATCGATCACTCTTAGTTGAAGCAATTCTTATTACCTAATATATTCAACTAATACCTTAATTGATTAATCTATGACTAGGGGTGAGTTCTCATAGGTTCAACTACAACTTCAATTGAGTCTTTTGGCAATTGCATGATGAGACGGTATTACGTTCCTCCCGACCAGAGTCGTTAATCGATCACTCTGAGTTGAAGCGATTCTTATTACCTTATATATTCAACTAATACCTTGATTAATCTAGGACTAGGGGTGAGTTCTTATAGGGTCAACTACAACTTCAATTGAGTCTTTTGGCAATTGCATGATGAGACGGTATTGCGTTCCCCCTGACCAGAGTCATCGATCGATCACTCTGAGTTGAAGCGATTCTTATTACCTAATATGTTCAACTAATACCTTAATTGCTTTAAAATAAATTAAAAAAAAATCTTAAAATATATAAGTCAGACTTTGCAATAGATGATAATTTCTATTTGAAAAATTCCAATGGCTCAGTCATATGTCTAAGCAGATGGCAACGCCTATTTGATAATTTACAACAGATAGTTAATCTGTTGCAACAGATGTATTTATCTGTTTAATAAATTCCAACAGCTATGTCATCTATTGCAATAGGTTGAACATTTGTTTTTATACAATTTTAATTGAGTTCATATGTTCAACAAATACCTAAATTGATTAATCTAGGACTAGGGGTGAATTCAGAGGGTCAACTACAACTTCAATAGCGTCTTTTCGCAATTGCATGATGAGACAGTTAAAAATTACGCATATCTTTTAAAATTTTAAAAAATAATTAAGATCAATTCGGACCAAATTAACATTTTTAAAACTTGTCATTATTTTCCAAAATACAAATCATCCGTTTGTGAGAAAAATATTTCATCATTTCAAATCTCGAGTTCTCGCTCTTTTCTCTCTCTCAACAATACAGACAACAACTACTCAACAAATTGCTCAACCCTTCACAACAGATTGATTTTTTTCTCATTTTCGACTACATAGGTGTTATTTTTGACTTCATTCTTGCTTGTATTAGTCGTTTTCTCTATCTTCATAGGTAATAGAGTTCGAGAAGAGTTCTATATTTTATATTTTTTCTAAAAATTAGGGATTTTAAGTTAATGATGAAAAAGAAGACTTTTAGTTGTATTGTCTTCGAGAATGGATTTACAATTTTGAGTTTTGATGGTAAGATCGTAGGAAGAACATTCTCACAGGATAACGATCAATACTGAAGGTTTTGACCAACTCTTCGGTGGCAAGGCTGTTAGCATTTATATCATCTCTTTTGAAATATTTCTCCTCCCCGTTTTCATTTTATTCTGCTCCTGATTAAGATAACTCTTGTAAAGCAAGCTCATAGAGTGGTGGATGTAGCCTAGCTGCTTCACTTGTTTCTTTACTTGGACTTTTGGGAGCCATATAATAAAAAAATAACAGGAATATAAAATAGATTATAATTGAATAATGCATTGTTAAAAAAGGATAATAGTATATCTAACATATATAACAGTAAACTAACAGTTCCAGTAGATCACATATCTGTTGCACCGGGTAGGTTATCTGTTGATACTTATAGTCAACCTATTGCAACGAATGAGTAATCCATTGTAAAAAATAAAAAATAGATCACTCATTTGTTGCACCAGGTAGGCTATCTGTTGCAACTTATAACCAAACTGTTGCAGCGGATGAGCAATCCATTGGAAAGAATAAAAATAGATCACTCATTTGTTGTACCAGGTAGGTTATCTGTTGCAACTTATAACCAACCTGTTGCAGCGGATGAGTAATTTGTTGAAAATAATAAAAATAGATTACTCATCTGTTGTACCAGGTAGTTTATCTGTTGCAACATATAACCAACCTGTTGCAGCGGATGAGTAATTCATTAGAAATGATAAAAACATATCACTCTTCTGTTGAAGTAGATAACCTATTTGTCGTAAAATGAGTTATCTATTAGATCAATATTGTTTAGATCTCTCCCAAATGGAAGAGTCGTATGTTGCAACAGATGAATGATCTATTAGATTCTTCATCTGTTGCATCAGATGTTTCATCTGTTGCGTCACCTGGTTCATCTGTTGCAACACTATTTTTATCAAGTAGAAAACAACAAATCAACCCAGCAACACCAGCACAACACACACACCAAATTACCAACAAATCGAATCAATAGTTTGACAACAAGAACTATAATAACAACAAAAAAATATATTTCACATCGAAAAGAGTAGAGAAGAAATGTCAGAAACTAGGATTTTATTCAGTCCACATTTCAAATTTAAGCAAGAAATATTGAAATTATTAATCAATACTAGAAGAGAGGTTGGCTCAAGTTCCTATGTTTCTTCATAACTAAAAAGACATAATTTTTTTACCTGTAAGAGAAGAAATGGGACGACAAAGAACTCAAAGTTTTTATCACCGGAGAACACTGCTTGTTGCGTCGATTGACAGTTGAAAGTCGAAAAGGAACGCTCCCAGCTATTTGTCACCGGAGCTTGAAGTCATCGGGAATTAAAGGGAAAAAATTTGTAGAACTGTTGGTTGGGAGAGAGTTGAGAGAGACTGTCGAGAGAGAGGAGAGAGACAGTTGATTTGGAAAGGAGAGGGGTGTGGGTTGATTTGTATTTTTGAAAAGATTAGAAAGTTTTAAAAATATTAATCAAGTCCGCAATTAACTTAATCAAATTTCCTAATTATGTTTGACCCTTTAATTTTGTCAATATCACCAATCCTTCATTCAAGACTTAAAAGACACATTTCCTTCAATTATCTCAACTAAGAGAGAAGAATGCTTTTGAGGTGTTTAGTATTTTTTTAGGAAAAGAGTGATAGTTCAGTAATATTGTGGTCCTAAATGCAATATAAGTGATATTGGAAAGAAATTCTCAAAACTTGAGCGACTATTTAGGGAATTCACTCAGAGTTTTAATAATAACATGTTTTGATATGCTTAAAATTTTGTTATTTTACATTTTTCTATGGATAGATATACTAACCAAATACGTCGTGGTTAAATGTAAAAAATTATTTTGCTAAATAAGATAACCACAATATTTTTTTCGTAACATTTGTAGCAATAAGTGTGGTATTTATTTACAGATTTTATATGGCCCATGACTAAGAATTTGTAATTATTGCTACAAAATTTTATTATGTTGCAGTCTGTAGTTATAAAAAAAAATATTTTACAAGATATATATGTATTGTAAGTGATTATATTCACAACAAATAATTTGTATCTATCTTCATATAATTAGCGAGAATTTATAAAATTTTTGTTAGATTAAGTATATTAATTAATAAAATATTTAGATATAATAATTTATTTATTCAAATTATATTTGAAACTTATAAATAAGATCCTGTAAATTTGAATTGAGTCGAATAACAAACACCTCCAATCAAATGATAATTCTTAAAACACTTGATCATGATGAAGCTTAAGTTCAACATAATAAAATTTTGTTTAAATTCTTTATAATAAGTTAATTGAAGTTAATATAATCATTTATTTTTAAAACAATTATATTTGAAACTTACAAGTTATAAAATTGAATCGTATCATTGACAACACTAATTACACTAGACCGATAAAGATATTATTCCTATAAAACAAGTCTAAAGTAAAATTTAGTAAGTTAATTTGTTTAAATTTGTTATAATTAGTTAATAAAAAATAACTAAATTTAATCACTTATTTATTTAGATATAAATTATTGTACAAATACACTTTTGTGATAACTACATCCAATTATTAATCATTTGTTCAAATAATTATAACTACATTTATAATAATTATTAATTAATAATTTAATAGTAGACCATAAAAATATTGTTCAGAAAGATAAGGTTCGAGACTTTGAATAAAATAACAGTTGTCATAACACTTGATCAAGGTAAAACTTGAGTGAGACATGATAAATTTTGTTTATATTGCTATAAATAGCAAATTGAAAGTAAATACATTATAATTACTTATTTATTTAATTATATCTCAAATTTTCTAGTAAGACCTGTTAAGCCTGAATCAAATCAAATTATATTTAATCACTTATTTATCTAAACTATATTTCAAATGTACTAGTAAAATTCGGTAAGATCGAATCAAATCATGTGATTAACACATCTAATTATCTTAGATCGATGACGTTTGATTTTATAATAAAGATTGTTCAGTCACTATATAGACAAGATATAATATCTCGCTCTCAAATGTAACCTTTTTTAATCTAGTGTTGCTACAACAAATTTTCATTCATGATCAAAAATGATTATTAGCTACAAAATTCTGTAACAATTCATTTCGCCATAACAAATAGTTATGGAACTTTAAGCAAAAACTTAACAATTGCCATAATTTTTTAGAATTTGAAACAAAAAAAGTACTCATTTAGTTACAATATTTTGCTTGAGGTAATTTATTGTACCTAAAAATTTAGTATTGTTGCAGTAATTTCATTAGGTCAGAGACATGTGAAGTTTTACTTATGCGAGAGCATCCTTTTACTGACAAAAAGATAAGAGTTGATTCCACTTTTCAGGTAGGTAATGATTCACATATATAATTTTTCTCTACTACTTTTACTCCTCCTATGTCTTTTTCTTAAATTATTATGAAATTAAATCAATATTTTTTATGAGCAATTAATTTTTTTTTCATAATTTTTTTAAAAATAATTGAGGTATGCAAAGGTTGTGGAACTACACTGAGTATGTTGCAGAAGAAAATTAGAAGAATTGAAAAATTGAATAACTGAAATCAAAGATAGGTCAAATTTATCGACGATCACCTAACATTTAGTCTATCATACAAAAATTAATATTGGTTTCAATTTCTTTAACATAAAAGTCATTTAACTTTAAAAATTGATATATAAAAAATACTTTTTTATTTTGTGACATAAAAGTATCCTATCTTTAAAATTTAGTACAAATATTTATTTATTTTTTCAAAAGGTGTTTACAAAATTTACTATACAAATACATATATCAGTGCAGAAAATAGTCAAATTACAATTTCTTCAATATTATTAATATTAGATAAAAATTATTATAAAGAAATCAAACTAAGGAAAGCAAGTATAATATTGTATACCCCCAACAAGTTATGTG
This sequence comes from Capsicum pubescens, assembly GCA_030864215.1. Lineage (NCBI taxonomy): Eukaryota > Viridiplantae > Streptophyta > Magnoliopsida > Solanales > Solanaceae > Capsicum > Capsicum pubescens. Next base: position 187,588,157 of record CM061548.1, read on the forward strand.
TTAAAAAGTAAAATTTAGAGATACTTCTAATATCATCCTGAATGTAATTAATTTATTTTTGACCCCTGTCGTATTTTCTGTATGATATATCAAAATTCAAATGAAGTTTACTTCTTAATTAACTTGATCAAAGTTGAATGACTTTTAAGTGACAAAAAATTAAGAAAAAAAATACTTTTATGTTACAAATTTTTAAATTTGAATGACTTCTACGTAAAATAAATTAAAATAATAATAATAATAATTAAATTATAAATTTTATAATAGGATGAAGTGTACATAATGTAGACACGTGATTTTTGATCCTCCCTAAATTTTAACTTGTTTATCGGTACTAAATATTTATATTTATATTTATATTTATATTTAGTCATATATTATTTTGACTATTATTTTATTTTAATATAATATAAATAATTAAATGAATTTAATTTTAGGATATTATTCTGTTTTAAAAAAAAAAATAGTTTTGTACTATCTTAATTATATAATTTATTTTTGACTATTTTTAGATTGTTATTGTATTTTTTTTTAAAATATAAAAATCAATTAATTATTATTATTATTATTATTATTTTATTTGTTACTATTATCTATTTATTTATTTATTTATTAATTATTTTTCGTTATTTAAAAAAAAAAAAAAAGTGAAAAATCTTAAAACCTACCCTAACCCCCCACCTTCCCCATTCCCCTCAAAACCTCACCACGTCCCCAGCACCTACACACCCACACACAGACACAATATGCACACAAAAACAAAACTACATGTGCACTATATATAAACACTACACATGCACATCGATATAGGAAGAAGACACGGACAGAACACTGAAAAAAGAAACAAGCCAACAACAAAAACACTTAGAAAAAGAAGGAAAAGGAAAAAAAACAAAACAAAAGAAAACAGTGAGAAAAGTAAAGAGAGAAAACCAAAGAAGAAAAACTAGAGAAAAAGACATGCGGAGAAAAGAGTGTTGAGTTGAAATCGGATTTTCGTTTGAGTTTTTGGTGGCGGTACTTCTTTATTCGACAAAATTTATCAAACAGGTTCTTGTCAAATCTGTACTACTTATTTTTATAAGTTTTGTTTTGAATCGAAATATGAATGAAGTTATTTCAAGGGTTGTTTTATATTATTTAGTATGTTTAATTTATTATTTTTATATAGTTCATGCTTTATGTCTTTATATGGAATTCATTTGTTGTTTATGAGATAAAGTTAATTAGATTAGTTTTGAATTTTAAATAAGAATTTTTTTTTTAAAAAAAATCATTAGTATTAAAAGATGTAACATTTCATTTGGTTGTTATGCGAGTAATGTAGTTATGTTGAAAACAGAACTTGTGAATCATGCATGAATGCAAAAGATTAAAAATGAAAGGTTTAAAAAATAACATGCATATGCATGCACAACATTTCTATATGTATTTGCATACACAAACAGAAAAACTGAAAGAACTAAAAAGAATTGTTGAAAAGATTAGAAATGTTGGGTTTGGTTAATGAATTTTTCTTTTGTTTGTACTAAAAAGAAATAACTGAGTTGGAGTTTCAAAAAGAGTTCAACATATTTTATTTATACTTGTTAGTAACAATCATTTTATCAAATTTTTTTTCTTTTATCATTTATCATGATTTTGGGATGTTCAAGATGCTTTGTGTATTAAATAAAATTGACTGTTTGCTAATCTTGTTGTGTATAAATTTCTTTCGGATTAGATGGTGATTTAAGAATTGAATCTCCTTATTTAATCCTTACAAGTCTCTATTAGATATGAATCAAAGCCTCAGCCAAAATTAAGGCTTAGTAGATTTTATTTATTTATTTTATTAGTATTATTATTATTTAAAAAAAAAAAAAAGAGCGAAAAGAGTAATAATATGAATAGGAAAATGATCTCGAATTTTTAAGGAAAAAAAAAACGAATGCCTTTTAACACTAGATAAATTTTAACACGTTTAATATATTTTCGTCTCGATTAAGAATGCGGCATACACATCTTTTCGAGACATTTTAAAAGTCAAGGATGTAATAATGCACCTTGAAAAATATTTTTCTAAAAATAACTTTCACCGATTTATTTAATATAAAGATAATACACAAGTTTTGGTATAATAAAAATGAGCGATTCAAGGCCTTAACATAACTTATTAAAATAATTTAAGTCAGGGTAAGTCAATAAAAGCGACCGTGCTAGAACCACGGGACTCGAGGGGTGCCTCACACCTTCCCTTCGGTCAACAGAATTCCTTACCCAGTCTTCTGTTTCGCAAACCAACAAAGAGTCATTTCCTTTTGATTAGGGATACAATAAGGTGACTTGGAACACCATAACTCAATTCCAAGTGGCGACTCTGTAAATAAAATAATCCCTATTCAATATCGTCACTTTAATTGGAAAAACCTTCGACTCGATCCCTCGAGCGAAAAAAGGGGTGTGACATCTCTGGCAACTCTGCTGGGGACTAAATAAGAATTCGAGCTTTGATATTGACTTTACTTGCTTTAATTATTTTATAATGTGTTTATTGGTCTTATGTGCTACTTGTCGCTCATTTACTGCTTTGATATTATTTGAATTGTATTATAAATTGTCTTCTCTCGCGTACCCCCTCTGAGTCTCTGAAATAGGATAGAGGAAATGCAGCATATGCATCCCACCTTCTTTTTGAGATAACCGGAGTGTCAAGGCACCTGGTGAAGGATATAGTCACACATGTTAGGCGGGGTTCGGATCGACAACGAAGGCGGTGTTGCCCTGCTACCGACCAAGTTGTCCCTCCCCGGCTCGAGTGTCCGCTCGAGTAAGCCAGTCTAGACACTTATCCCTATTAGGTTTTAACTTAGAAGAACTGAAAACTCAGAATCTGGTTATCCCTATTAGGTACCGCTTTATTTGCATCATATGCATTCGACTTAGCGGGACTCGGCACAGGGGCCGGGTCTGTCTAGGACCGGTCACCTACTTAATAAAGACCAACATGTGCATCCTATGTGCTCTTTGATATTTGTTTGGAAGACTATTTGTGTGTTGACCGGCTTTAGGCAATTTTAAAATACGAGAGATTAATTTATTCTCAAATTTAGTTGATCATTTTGAAAGAAAAAATTTATTTTTAAAATAAAGAAATTTTTTTAAAATATACATCAACACAATTTTACAATCTTTATGAACTACGAGGGTCTGATTCTCACATCTTAGTGAGATACGTAGGAAGTCCTTTCCAGGATACGACCTTATCTTTTAAAGAAAAATTTTGTTCATAGATCTATTGGAAAATATTTTGAAAATATGATTATTTTTCATAATTATTTTTCTAATTTTCAAGTCCAAATTTTTGTATATATTTTAACAGCCCTGAATCTTTAGGGATCATGAGGCTAAGATTAAAAAAATAAATTATAATAATTAATAATAATAATAATAACAATAAAATAAAAATATATTTCAAAAGCCCGGAATCTTTAGGGATCATGAGGCTAAGTTTTTACAAAATATATATATATATATATATATATATATTAATTTTAACAAGTCCTAAACCTTTAGGGTCATGAGACTGAAAATTTTATACAACTTCATACATAAAACGGTCATTCTATTCTTCTTTATTTCTGAGTCCTTTTATTTTTACTTAGGGAATATTGTCTTCAAACATATAGATAAAATTGTCTAGAAGTCTGTTTTTGATAGGGTCAATTTAAATAAAAAAATTACCAATCTTGTTTCTTTCGCTTCAATTTTTGATAAAATTGTTCTTTGAAACTAAGTTTAAATAATGGTCGCACTAAGTTTTACAAGTTAAGTTATAAATTCTTTTCAAAATTAATAAATTAAGTTTTGTCTAAATCTAGATATTTATTAATCTTATGTCCCTGTCAATAGGTATAAAATGTCTCCCCCTGTTCGTGGAAAGCGTTCAAAGAGAAAGAGAGATGGGAGTGTACCACTTCAGGTTGTGGATTGTACCCCTCTGCAACTTTGGTTATGGTGGAATGCAATGGATACTTTCGATTATGACGAGATACATAAGTATTTGGGTTTTTTGACGAGTATCATGAGAATCAACCCTAATAGGGAGGTGATTGATGCATTACTGAATTTCTGGGACCCGAAGAATAATGTATTCCGCTTTTCAGATTTTGAGTTGACACCTACTTTAGAAGAGATAGCAGGCTATGTTGGATATGGTGATATGCATCGGAAGAAACTTATAGCCCCAAGACTTATTTCGATAAACAAATTTTGCAAGCTCATGAACATAAAGAACACAAAAGAGGAATCAATGAAAAAAGGTTGGGTTTCCTTGCAGTTTTTGTATGACAGATACGGAAGGCAAGAGGGGTTTCAGAAGTACGGTAAAGAACTTTGTAATAAGGGAAGTTTTGAGACTTGGAAAGTTCACAGACGATTTGCATTCATGGTAGCCTTTTTGGGCACTATGGTCTTCCCAAGAAGAGAAGAAAAAATTAATATTCGTTTAGCGAGAGTGGTACAGATACTGATTAAGAAAGATTACACCATGATACCAATGATCCTAGCTGATATTTACCGTGCTCTGACTGTTTGTTAGAAAGGAAAAAGTTTTTTCGAGGGATGTAATATCTTGTTACAGATGTGGATTGTAGAGCATCTTTATCAACGTCCTACATTGACAAGGTTCAATCCCGAGCGATTCAATCGAATCAACGATTACGAGGAAAGGATGAAGAAATATAAATGTCCAAAAGAAATTGGAGATTGGGTTAAACTTTTTCGTTCTTTGACAACAGATAAAATCACTTGGAATCTCCATTGGTTCCCTTGGAGGCAAGTCATATATAGTTCTGTCATCCGCCCGTTCTTGTTATTAATGGGTATTAGAGGTGTTCAACCGTATGTTCCATTGAGAGTTCTACGTCAGCTAGGCAGGCGTCAAATAATTCCCGTAACGGAAGACATGGCTGAGTTCGTATTTGAGGTCAGACCAGAGATTTCACTTCCAGAAGATTTGGCCCAGCAGATTTGGGAGGGTCGCCGTATTATGGGAATCGAAACGATGGTCATAGAGCGTGAGAAAGGAGAAGTGCACCCAGATTATCGGGAATGGTTTGAAGAACAGTCGATTCCTCCAGTCAGACCAGAAAAATCGGTTAAAGGACCTATAGATCAGGAAGCTGCAATCAGGATAGGAATTGAAAGAGCCATCCGAGAACATCATGAAGCCAACCAAATTTTGAGAGAAGAATTAGAGCATGCCAGGGCAAAAATAGACGAACAACAAAGGGAATTCTCTGAAGAGAAAGCTAAATCAGCAGCTATTGAGGTTGCACTTCGGGAACAAATCAAGTTTGCTACCACTAGAGGGTCACACGTTGCAGAACTTGCCGCATCTCACCGACAACAACTTCAAGAAGTTGAAAAGAATATGCAAGAAGAATTTGATCGAGAGAGATCTCAATGGATTCGTGAAAGAGGAATATTGCGAGAACAGTTGGAGGTTGTTTCCGCTCGTGAACAACGTGCAAGAGAGATGGTTGATTTTCGAGATCGACAGGCTCAGGAATGGGATCAGGCTTTCAGTTCTCTTCGAGGGAAGGTCCACCGTGTAGCACAGGATACTGCCAGAATGGGCTTAGATTATCAGCAGCTGGATTGTGAAGATTTTTTGGCACAAGTACCTGCTTTCGCACAGCGACTCACCACTTCATTGGAGGACATATATCTGAGTTTGGGAGGACATATTAATTCGAAATCTCCTTGAAAGGATCGTCGTTTTCTTTGTCATAGTTTTTTTCATTTTCAGTTAAAAAAAAAATAAAAAAATCTTGTTTTGATATTATGTCTTTTAATTTTCAGATGTCAGTTAGTAGGTTTTATTTTAGGAGTTGGGTCAGTTATTTTATCGTAGAATGTAATGAAGTTGACCGTTTATTTCTATATATTTTACATATGTTTTACTTCACTTCATTTATTTTCTTCAATAATAATATTTAAAAAAAAAAAAAAAAAAAGAGGACAAAACAATTTTGTTAAATTACACCCGAACTACGCAAGATCTGATTCATGTCCTAACATGATACGTAGGCAACCCTCTAAAGGGTTCGATCATAACTTTTGAAAATATGCCTAGAAAAGCCGGGATGAAACACAAAGCTTCCATGATAGGTTGGGAAATGCATATAGAAACATGACATATAATGTGGCATTATAATGTGTTAAATATATAACACTCACCTGTTTGCTACTTGATTACAGAAAGATAAAATAATTGGTGGTTGGTTTGTGGTTTAAACTGGCATCACATCCGTATAATACCAGATACAAGGGTAAAAGAAGAATGACTCGCAGAGAAGATATAGAGTCTGATAGTGAAGAAGAGCAGAATCAGTTGACTTCGCAGGAAGTAGCATCAATGGAAGAAATAAAGTCATTAAAACAACAGATGGCGGAGATGTACAAAGCTTGGTTGAATGGACAAGCCCCGCCTTCTTCAATCCCTGGACTTTCAGCTTCAAATGATCCAAATTCTGACCCAGCTCAAACTAGTGATCCATTTTACCCACCAGGGTTTGGCCCATTCGCTACTATGTCTGGAGTTGCTGGTACTTATACCGTGCGCCCACCAAATCCATCTGTCGCAAATAACCCACTTTTTACTTCTGTAGCGCCAGCTACTGCGGGAGTTCAACCGACAATACCAAAGAATATGGGAAAACCAAATCATGATATGTTATATCCTCCTGAAATGACTTTCAAATCACAAAATCCACATTATCATGTTCATCAACGTGATACTCCTATCGTGATTGAGAAGATTGCTAAGAATGAGGAACAAGAGGAGATGGCTAGAAAAGTGAGAAGCCTGGAACAAAGTATGAGAAATATACAAGGAGTAGGTGGACCAAAAAGTGTTTCGTACAAGGATTTATGTATGTTTCCTGATGTCCATTTGCCGATAGGGTTCAAAATGCCAAAATTTGACAAATATGAAAGACATGGCGATCCTGTAGCTCATTTGAAAAAGTTTTGCAATTAATTAAGGGGAGCAGGAGGAAAAGAAGAATTATTGATGGCGTACTTTGGAGAAAGCCTTACAGGGATAGCTTCTGAATGGTTCATTGACCAAGACATTTCCCGTTGGCATGTGTGGGACGACATGGCTCGAGATTTTGTTCAACAATTTCAGTATAACATGGAGATAGTTCCAGATCGCACTACGCTTGCCAACATGCGAAAAAAGATGACTGAAAGTTTTCGAGAATATGTCGTCAGATGGAGAGAGCAGGCTTCAAGAGTTAGACCATCGATAAAAGAATCTGAAATGATTGATATTTTTCTGCAAGCACAAGAACCTGATTATTTTCATCATTTGCTTTCTACTATCGGAAGCACATTTGCAGAAGTTATCAAAGTTGGAGAGATGGTAGAAAACGGAATCAAATCAGGAAAGATCATCAGCCAGGCCGCTTTGAAAGCAACAACACAGGCAATTCAAAGTGGTACAGGAAGTTTTAGGGGAAAGAAAAGAAAAGAGGATATAGCAACTGTCATGGCAGGTCCACGACAAAATTGGAGAGGTGCGCGTCAACCATACGAGCAGAATCCATTATATTTTGTTCCATCTCCCCAATATCCTATTTACAATACACAATCATATGCTCGAGGTCCTTTTTACCCGCAATGGCGTACACCAGCAATCCAAAATCATCCAATGGCCCCGAAAGTTCAAAGAGGTCCTCCGAGGTCTAATTTTCGGCCTAGAGTAGAATTCAAAAGGGATAACATGGTAAAAGATAATTTCACTCCTATTGGAATATCTTACACCAGTTTATTTCATAGACTGAGAAAAATGAATGTTCTAAACCCAATTGAGAGAAGGATCCCGAATTCTCCTCCGAAGAATTTAGACTATTCTAGAAGATGTGAATACTGTTCTGATGCCCCAGGGCACGACACAGAGAAATGTTGGTATCTGAAAAGAGCCATTCAAGAGTTGATTAATACCCAACAGATTATGGTAGAAAGTCCAGGCGCTCCAAATGTCAATCAAAATCCACTGCCAAATCATAATGAAACAAACATGCTCGATGTGATACTCAGTGGTGAAGACACTACGATTCCCTTTAAACCGATCATTAAAATTAAAACTGATTCGGAAAAATCAGCAAATGTTGTAGATTTAACGAAAGAAAAACCTGCAGAAGCAGAGGTGGTGATAGCAAAACCCGAATCATCGAATGATCCCTTGGCGATGGGGAAAGAGATTTCAGAAAATATTGGGTCAAGTAAAATAAAGCCGAAACTCATTATTCCTGGAAGATCCAATAAGCCTCTTTTAATCATAAAAAGAGCTCCTGTAGTTCCTATTGTTATTAAACCAGTGTCACAGCTGCCTATGGTTGATACCAAGGCAGTCCCTTGGAATTATAATCGCGTTGTGGTGATGCACAAGGGGAAAGAAGTGATTGAAGATGTAGATGAAGTAGGGGGATTAACTCGATCTGGAAGATGTTATGTTCCCGTAGAGTTAAGAAAGAATAAACAAGGCGGTGAAGAACGAATGACAGTAAAGAAGCCTGTCACTGATGAAGAAGCTGAAGAATTCTTAAAGAAAATGAAATTGCCAGAATATTCTGTTATAGAACAGTTGAAGAAGACACCAGCACAGATTTCTTTGTTGTCTTTATTGATACATTCAGAGGAACACCGCAAGGCTATAATGAAGATTCTTAATGAAGCATGTGTTCCTAGTGAGATTAGAGTAAATCAGCTGGAAAAAGTTGTTGGAAGGATCGTTGAAGCAAATAAAATTGCTTTTTCAGATGATGAACTGCCTATAGAAGGTACGGAGCATAACAAAGGTCTGTACATTTCTGTGAAATGCGAACATTCCATCATCACTCGAGTGTTAATTGATGGAGGATCAGACGCTAATATTTGTCCTATGTCAACTTTACAAAAGTTGAATGTTAATGTGGAAAGAATCCGACCTAACAATGTGTGCGTCAAAGGTTTTGACGGATCGAAAACTGATGCCATTGGTGAAATAGAACTTATATTGACAATTGGGCCTGTGGATTTTGCTATGGATTTTCAAGTACTGAACCTTGATGCTTCATATAATATGTTATTGGGAAGGCCATGGATTCATAGGGCTAAAGCAGTCGCATCAACGTTGCATCAAATGGTCAAATTCGAATATGACAGGCAAGAGATAGTAGTTCATGGTGAAGGAGACTTATCAATGTATAAAGACTACTCTGTTTCTTCCATCGAAACAAATACTGCCAATGTGTTAATTCATCAAGCTTCTGAGGTAGTGGCTGTTGAGCATATCCTCGAGGGGAATCTCATCGCAAGACCACAATTGTCCTCTGCATCTATTATGGTAGTGAATGAAATGTTGAAGCATGGTTTTGAACCAGGAAAAGGTCTAGGGATGTTTTTGCAAGGCATAGTTCATCCGGTAAACCTCTATGAGAACTTTGGTACTTTTGGTCTGGGATACGAGCCTACTGCTGAAGATATAAAGAAGGCTAAAAAGCATAAGAAAGAGTCGTGGTCACTTGCCAAGCCTATACCGCCACTTTATGAGTCTTTCATCAAATTCAGTGTTGTTGGATCCTCCAAGTTACCTAATGCAAAATCAATGAATGATGATGATACAGAGTTAATTGACCTTTTTCAGAATATGTTCATTGAAGCAGATATGGTTGAAATTGGGGAAGGTACCAGTAATGCAGATGTGCAGTTTGTCGGCCCTGATGTCCAGCTTAACAATTGGGAGGCCACTCCTCTCCCTATTATAAAAGAGTCTTGGTAGTTTGTTTGTTTTCTTACAGTCTTAGTAGTTTGTTTGTTTTCTTACAGTCTTAGTAGTTTGCTTGTTTTTACTTCTGTAATTTAAATTATTCTAGGATTATAATTCAGAACTTTAAATCTGGTATGTTAGGTTAAAACTCTTTCTATCTATGTTTCTAATTAAGTGCAGTTTCCCTTTGTTTTATTTTAAGTCTAATTTTTATTTATTTATTTTTTATCATACAGTTCTTTCTATGCCGATTCTAATGATATGACATGCATGAAGAATTGTTCACCAGAGTTAAAAAACCAATCTAATTTTGAAATAATGAATAAGGAGGTTGAATACGATGAAGAAGAAGCATTTGAGGATATAAACAAAGATTTCAAACAGTTTGAGAATAAGACAAATCCCAATTTGGAAGAAACTGAGGCGATCAATCTGGGAGATCATGAAAATATTAGGGAGACTAAGATAAGTGTACATGTTCAACCACAACAAAAGAAAGCTATAATTGAAGCGTTGCATGAGTATAAAGATATCTTTGCATGGTCTTATGATGATATACCCGGTTTAAGCACTGATTTGGTAGTTCACAAGTTGCCAATTAATCCTGCTTCTCCTCCTGTCAAGCAGAAGCTAAGAAAGTTCAAAACTGACATGAGTGTAAAAATTAAAGAGGAAATCACGAAGCAACTTGAGGATAAAGTCATTCGAGTGGCCCAGTATCCTACTTGGTTGGCAAATATTGTCCCTGTTCCAAAGAAGGACGGTAAAGTTCGGATGTGTGTTGATTATCGCGATTTAAACAAAGCAAGTCCGAAAGATAATTTTCCACTTCCCAATATTCATATTTTATTGGACAATTGTGCCAAACATGATCTTGCTTCTTTTGTGGATTGTTATGCGGGGTATCACCAGATCATTATGGATCCAGAAGATGCAGAAAAGACATCATTTATTACTCCATGGGGAACATATTGTTATAGAGTTATGCCTTTTGGATTAAAGAATGCTGGGGCAACTTACATGAGGGCAATGACCACAATGTTTCATGACATGATGCACAAAGAAATTGAAGTTTATGTGGATGATGTGATCATTAAGTCGAGAGAGCAATCTGATCATATCAAAGATTTGATAAAATTCTTTGAAAGGCTTCGGAGGTATGATCTCAAACTTAATCCAGCAAAATGTGTATTTAGAGTTCCGTCAGGTAAACTTTTGGGTTTTATAGTCAGTCGACGTGGCATTGAGTTAGATCCTTCAAAAATAAAAGCTATCCAAGATTTACCTCCACCGAAAAATAAAACGTAGGTGATGAGTTTACTTGGAAGGTTGAATTATATCAGTAGATTCATTGCTCAGCTTACGACAACTTGCGATCCAATATTCAAGTTGTTGAAAAAGAATGTTAAAGTTGAATGGACTGAAGAATGTCAAGAGGCATTTGACAGAATTAAGAGACACTTGTCGAATCCGCCTATTTTGGTTCCTCCAGAGCCAGGCCAACCCTTGATATTGTACATGTCTGTTTTAGATAATTCTTTTGGCTGTGTATTGGGTCAACATGATGTCACAGGAAGAAAAGAACAAGCCGTCTACTACCTCAGCAAAAAGTTTACCACTTATGAGGCTAAGTACACTCTTCTTGAGAAAACGTGCTGTGCCTTAACTTGGGTAGCCCAAAAGCTGAAACATTACTTGTCATCTTATACTACTTACCTCATCTCTCGTATGGATCCTTTAAAGTACATCTTTCAGAAGCCTATGCCCACAGGCAGACTCGCGAAATGGCAGATGTTGCTCACAGAGTTTGATATTATTTATGTGACACGAACTGCAATGAAAGCTCAAGCCTTGGCGGATCATTTGGCTGAAAATCCTATTGATGAGGAGTATGAGCCATTGAAGACTTATTTTCCAGATGAAGAGGTATTGTATGTTGATGAGTCTGTTTCAGAAGATTGTCATTCAGGCTGGAAGTTGTTCTTTGATGGAGCTGCTAATATAAAAGGAGTGGGGATAGGAGCAGTTCTTATTTCTGAATCAGGACAATATTATCCCATAACAGCCCAACTTCGATTCTACTGTACCAATAATATGGCAGAATACGAAGCTTGCATTCTGGGATTGAGATTAGCCATTGACATGGGGGTCCAAGAATTGTTGGTATTAGGAGATTCAGATTTATTAGTCCACCAAATCCAAGGAGATTGGGAGACTCGTGATTCGAAACTCCTACCGTATAGAAGTTGTTTGCAAGATCTTTGTCAACGATTTGTATTAGTGAAGTTCAAACACATTCCCAGAGCTCATAATGAGATTGTTGATGCTTTGGCAACCTTATCTTCGATGCTTCAACATCCCGATAAAACTTATATTGACCCTTTGCATATACAGATCCATGATCAACATGCATATTGTAATGTGGTTGAAGAAGAATTTGATGGGGAGCCTTGGTTCTATGATATCAAAGAATATATTCAGACTGGGAAGCATCCTGTACATGCTGATGGTAATCAAAAGAGAACCATTCGACGTTTGTCTAGTGGATTTTTCTTAAGTGGAGGAATCTTGTATAAGAGGACTCCTGATTTGGGACTTTTGAGATGTGTAAATGCTAAAGAAGCTTCAAAAATCATGACTGAAGTACATTCTGGTATTTGTGGACCACACATGAGTGGATATGTTTTGGCAAAGAAAATACTCCGAGCCGGTTATTATTGGCTCACCATGGAGCGAGATTCCATAAACTTCGTTCGTAAATGTCATAAATGCCAGGTACATAGAGACTTGATACATTCCCCTCCATCCGAGTTGCATACAATGACTGCTCCATGGCCTTTTATGGCTTGGGGAATGGACGTAATTGGACCAATTGAACCAAAGGCCTCGAATGGACATAGGTTCATCTTGGTAGCCATTGATTATTTCACGAAATGGGTAGAAGCAGTGACTTTCAAGTCAGTGACCAAGAAAGTTGTGGTTGATTTTATTCACTCCAACATCATTTGTCGTTTCGGCATTCCAAAGATAATTGTCACGGATAATGCCGCGAATCTCAATAGCCATCTGATGCAAGAAGTGTGCCAGCAATTTTAAGATTATGCATCAAAATTCAACTCCTTATCGTCCAAAGGCGAATGGAGCTGTAGAAGCTGCCAACAAGAACTTAAAGAAAATACTCCGTAAGATGGTACAAGGTTCCCGACAATGGCATGAAAAGTTATCGTTTGCTTTGTTGGGTTATCGTACTACAGTTCAGACTTCAATTGGTGCAACTCCTTACTTGTTAGTGTATGGAACTGAAGCAGTTATACCTGCAGAAATTGAGATTCCATCTCTTCGAGTAGTTGTGGAAGATGAAATTGACGAAGACCAATGGGTCAAGACTCGTTTGGAGCAATTAAGCTTGATTGATGAAAAAAGATTGGCGTCCGTATGTCACGGACAACTATATCAGAAGAGAATGGCACGCGCATATAATAAAAAGGTGCGCCACAGACATTTTGAAGTTGGTCAGTTAGTACTAAGACGCATCCTTCCTCATCAGATTGAGGCCAAAGGCAAATTTTCTCCTAATTGGCATGGGCCATTCATAGTAAAGAAAGTGTTACCTAATGACGCGTTATATCTGACTGATGTAGAAGGAAAAATGGAAGGAATGCCGGTCAATGCTGATGCAGTTAAAAGATATTATGTATGATATTCATGTACAATTATGTTATGTATGTTTTGTACTTATATTTTTAAAGATTGAAATGATGAAGGCATTTTGTTCTGCTATCTGAATAATATATAAACCTTTGCTTACCCCTTTGAGCCTTTATTTTTCTTCGAACCCCTCTTTTGGAATCAAAATAAAAGGTGTGTTAAAAAAAAATATATATATATATATATAAAAAAAAAATAAAAAAAATCAAATCAGTCAAAAATTCAAAAAAAAAAAAAAAAAAAGAATGATGTTTCATGAACTACGTTTGACCTGATTCTTGCTATGACAAGATACGTAGGCAGCCCTACTCCGGGGTTCGGTCTAACCAGAAGAAAATTTAAATTACCCAGAATGAAATGAAACTGGGGCAAAATTTATTTTCTTAAAAGGATAGATTCCAAAAGTTGTATGTTTCACCCAATGTTATAATTTTTTTTTTTATTTTTTTTTTAGACTCATGTCTACCTTTCTTTCTAACCCTATCCAAAAGCCAAGTTACAACCAAAGAAAGACCTTCGGATTAATCTTTGAGAATGTCAAGGCTAAACATATTATGAGTGCATGATATTTCATATTTTGGATGTTTATTAAATAAAAAAAAAGGTGATGAAAAAATAAAAATGAGAGAGTCTTATTGGTGAAAACCCTTTCAGGCATCGTAAGACGACTGTGAGCTAAGGCAAGAATAAAAGGAGATAGACTCGTTGGCAAAACCCATTGAGGTGCCACTAGTTTAAGAAAGATTGTTATCAAGAAGGAACAAATTCAAGATTGGCTTAATTTAAAGTTCAATATGTGGACAAAAGTTGTAATGATTGGTGTGGGTAGATCTGGTTGTTTTATTCAAAATGCATGTCATAATCACCAGAATCGACTTCCACATTCAGATAAGTTTTCTCTTTGTTTTGGAAAAGAGATATCTATTGTCTTTTTATTTTGTTTTATTTTTATTTTTGATTGTTGTGTCTTTGTCATCAAACAAAAATTTTTGTTGTCTTTTGAGTCAAATTCACATCAGGTCGAGTCAGAAAAGATTTCAAACTCGCTACCAACTCCTTTAAGGGTACAAAGCAAGACAAAGGGTCGATCTACAGAGACAACATTTCAAAGTAAAAGTAAGAAATATGATTTGAGTCGAGGATCTCAGTAGTCGGAATTCTGATTCAGAAATATGACAATTCAAAGAAGATTATCATGGATTGAAAAGGAGTCGAGCATGGCAAGTGCGAGAGCGGCCACTTCAAAAGCCAAATGCCACAAACTAACCACCACATGTTTTAAAACTCACAATTTTTCTTTGTTTGGAACAGAGATGAAATAATGTTTTTAGCTAAAGGATGCAATTTTGACACTTCATTCAATGCAAGAAGCACGATTACAACGTCCGATACTGGATCTCGGTCATGATAAACTTTATTCTTTGCGAGATATATTAAGATCCAGTAACACATAAATTTTTTCAGTAAAAACTGGGGCAAAATTTTATGTGTGTTATATGGAATTTATTTTATGCTCAGGACCCTCCTGAATAATGGGAATTTATTTTATGCTCAGGACCCTCCTGAAGAATGGGAATTTATTTTATGCTCAGGACCCTCCCGAAGAATGGGAATTTATTTTATGCTCAGGACCCTCCCGAAGAATGGGAATTTATTTTATGCCCAGGACCCTCCTGAAGAGTGGGAATTTATTTTATGCTCAGGACCCTCCTGAAGAGTGGGAATTTATTTTATGCTCAGGACCCTCCTGAAGAATGGGAATTTATTTTATGCTCAGGACCCTCCTGAAGAATGGGAAGAATGGGAATTTATTTTATGCTCAGGACCCTCCTGAAGAATGGGAATTTATTTTATGCTCAGGACCCTCCCGAAGAATGAGAATTTATTTTATGCTCAGGACCCTCCTGAAGAGTGGGAATTTATTTTATGCTCAGGACTCTCCTGAAGAATGGAAATTTATTTTTATGCTCAAGACCCCCCTAAAGAATGGGAATTTATTTTATATACAGAACCCTCTTGAAGAATAGGATGTTATTTTTCTATTTCACTATTTGCTTTGAGTTCAGGAGCCCGCCTGAAGAATAGGGTGAAAAAGTTGCAAGTCAGGAGCCAGCCTGAAGAACAGGGTGAAAAAGTTGCAAGTCAGGAGCCCACCCGAAGAACAGGATGAAAAAGTTGCAAGTCAGGAGCCCGCCTGAAGAACAGGGTGAAGAATTGTAAGTCCAGGAGCCCACCTGAAGAACAGGGTGAAGAAAAAGAAAGTTCAGGAGCCCGCCTGAAGAACAGGGTGAAGAAATTATAAATCCAGGAGCCCGCCTGAAGAACAGGGTGAAGAAAAAGAAAGTTCAGGAGCCCGCCTGAAGAATAGGGTAAATTTTCAAGTTCAAATCATGAAGATTTAAATCAAGAGATTACAATTTTTACTTGTATTTTTCCATTTTTGATTTTTATTAGTCAGTTGAATGTAAAAGCAGAAGTTGTCAACCGGAAACTCGACGGAATCTCACTCGACTTTCACTTTTTCTCTCACCAAAATACCTTTTGAACTACTCATGACCTGATTCCCTTGTAACCCGGGATAGGTAGGATGTCAAAAAACAGGACTCAGTCATATTTGTCTTTTTATTTTTATTTTTATTTTTATTTTTATTCTTACCTTTCAAATAATTGGAGAGTCAAAAATCATATCTTGTCTACTTCTTTGTATGAAAGCTCTTCGAGATTTCACACAAAGAGGGGCAAAAATGTAGACACGTGATTTTTGATTCTCCCTAAATTTTAACTTGTTTATCGGTACTAAATATTTATATTTATATTTAGTCATATATTATTTTGACTATTATTTTATTTTAATATAATATAAATAATTAAATGAATTTAATTTTAGGATATTATTCTGTTTTAAAAAAAAAATAGTTTTGTACTATCTTAATTATATAATTTATTTTTGACTATTTTTAGATTGTTATTGTATTTTTTTTTTAAATATAAAAATCAATTAATTATTATTATTATTATTATTATTATTATTATTTTATTTGTTACTATTATCTATTTATTTATTTATTTATTAATTATTTTTCGTTATTTAAAAAAAAAAAAAAAGTAAAAAATCTTAAAACCTACCCTAACCCCCCACCTTCCCCATTCCCCTCAAAACCTCCCCACGTCCCCAGCACCTACACACCCACACACAGACACAATATGCACACAAAAACAAAACTACATGTGCACTATATATAAACACTACACATGCACATCGATATAGGAAGAAGACACGGACAGAACACTGAAAAAAAAAAAAAAGCCAACAACAAAAACACTTAGAAAAAGAAGGAAAAGGAAAAAAAACAAAACAAAAGAAAACAGTGAGAAAAGTAAAGAGAGAAAACCAAAGAAGAAAAACTAGAGAAAAAGACATGCGGAGAAAAGAGTGTTGAGTTGAAATCGGGTTTTCGTTTGAGTTTTTGGTGGCGGTACTTCTTTATTCGACAAAATTTATCAAACAGATTCTTGTCAAATCTGTACTACTTATTTTTATAAGTTTTGTTTTGAATCGAAATATGAATGAAGTTATTTCAAGGGTTGTTTTATATTATTTAGTATGTTTAATTTACTATTTTTATATAGTTCATGCTTTATGTCTTTATATGGAATTCATTTGTTGTTTATGAGATAAAGTTAATTAGATTAGTTTTGAATTTTAAATAAGAATTTTTTTTTAAAAAAAAATCATTAGTATTAAAAGATGTAACATTTCATTTGGTTGTTATGCGAGTAATGTAGTTATGTTGAAAACAGAACTTGTGAATCATGCATGAATGCAAAAGATTAAAAATGAAAGGTTTAAAAAATAACATGCATATGCATGCACAACATTTCTATATGTATTTGCATACACAAACAGAAAAACTGAAAGAACTAAAAAGAATTGTTGAAAAGATTAGAAATGTTGGGTTTGGTTAATGAATTTTTCTTTTGTTTGTACTAAAAAGAAATAACTGAGTTGGAGTTTCAAAAAGAGTTCAACATATTTTATTTATACTTGTTAGTAACAATCATTTTATCAATTTTTTTTTTCTTTTATCATTTATCATGATTTTGGGATGTTCAAGATGCTTTGTGTATTAAATAAAATTGATTGTTTGCTAATCTTGTTGTGTATAAATTTCTTTCGGATTAGATGGTGATTTAAGAATTGAATCTCCTTATTTAATCCTTACAAGTCTCTATTAGATATGAATCAAAGCCTCAGCCAAAATTAAGGCTTAGTAGATTTTATTTATTTATTTTATTAGTATTATTATTATTTAAAAAAAAAAAAAAAAGAGCGAAAAGAGTAATAATATGAATAGGAAAATGATCTCGAATTTTTAAGGAAAAAAAAAACGAATGCCTTTTAACACTAGATAAATTTTAACACGTTTAATATATTTTCGTCTCGATTAAGAATGCGGCATACACATCTTTTCGAGACATTTTAAAAGTCAAGGATGTAATAATGCACCTTGAAAAATATTTTTCTAAAAATAACTTTCACCGATTTATTTAATATAAAGATAATACACAAGTTTTGGTATAATAAAAATGAGCGATTCAAGGCCTTAACATAACTTATTAAAATAATTTAAGTCAGGGTAAGTCAATAAAAGCGATCGTGCTAGAACCACGGGACTCGAGGGGTGCCTCACACCTTCCCTTCGGTCAACAGAATTCCTTACCCAGTCTTCTGTTTCGCAAACCAACAAAGAGTCATTTCCTTTTGATTAGGGATACAATAAGGTGACTTGGAACACCATAACTCAATTCCAAGTGGCGACTCTGTAAATAAAATAATCCCTATTCAATATCGTCACTTTAATTGGAAAAACCTTCGACTCGATCCCTCGAGCGAAAAAAGGGGTGTGACACATAATAATTAAAAAAAATATACTATAAATTTAAAATTAGATAACTAAATCAAAACCATCTTAATGAATTATTCTTTTTTATACCTTACCCAGTCTTCTGTTTCGCAAACCAACAAAGAGTCATTTCCTTTTGATTAGGGATACAATAAGGTGACTTGGAACACCATAACTCAATTCCAAGTGGCGACTCTGTAAATAAAATAATCCCTATTCAATATCGTCACTTTAATTGGAAAAACCTTCGACTCGATCCCTCGAGCGAAAAAAGGGGTGTGACACATAATAATTAAAAAAATTATACTATAAATTTAAAATTAGATAACTAAATCAAAAACATCTTAATGAATTATTCTTTTTTATATTATAAAGTTAGTCTTATAATTTAATAAAAACAGATGAAAACGAACGAGCTAAAAACAAGAGAAACAAAAATAGTTAGTTGAGGAGAAAGAGAAGAAGGTGAAGTGGAATGATATGGTGGAATCCACTTTATAAAATCAACAGAAAAGGTCAAAAATATTTTTGAACTATCTAAAATGAATAAAAAATACCTCTCGTTAGTTTTTTGGCTCAAAAATATCCCTGGCTAAAAAATGTCCTTTCCTCTAACCGAATTTCACCAAGCATGCCACCTAGGTAAAAAAATGCTTATGATCATGCCACATCACCATCCACATCATCTTTAATTTCACAACCCAAATTAAAAATTTGACCCGACCTATAAATAAAATAACCCGATTCAAAGTGAAATAACAAAGGTAAAAGAATAGGGTCTTTCTCTCTCCTGAAAGAAAATTTTCATTCTAGGGTTCACCGCTACTGCTGTTTGAATTCATTCGAAAGGGAAAGATCGATTGTCATTTTCTAAGGTTCCCCACGACTGCTTATGGTATAAATCGCTTGTTGGATCGATTGTCACATTCACTGTTTGATGCTCAATTGATGCATTAGGGTTCTTCTGAAAAAATCAATATAGGGTTCGTTTTTGGAGTGGTAGTCACCTAAAATTGATGTCTTCACCTACCTTTCAGAAAAGCTATGGGATTCCGACTTATTATAATACGCCCTTGGAGGTGGCTCTCCTTTTGACGTTTCTAAGGATTCCGACGATGTTCATACAGTTCTTGCTGTAAATTCATATGTGATCATATTGTTCTGATGAATTTGGATCTTTCATAATTTCTTTCTCAAGATTCATATGTTGCTTTTGATGAATTTGCATCTTTCAACACTTTTTCCTCAATATCCATATTTTTGTAACTGCTCTTGCAGATGATTATTGTCGTTTCCTACTTCGAGCCTGTATCTTTTGAGTTCATTCTGTATATGTGGGTCCATAAAGTGAATTATTGTGTCATATCACTGAAAACTAGGGAGAAATCATGTGAAACTTGAAAATCAATGCTTTATTTTGGAGTAACAACAACAACAACAAACCGAGTGTATTCCCACATAGTGAGGTCTGGGGAGGGTAATATGTACGCACTCCATACCTCTACCTCTAAAGAAGTAGAAAGGTTGTTTCCGATAGACCCCCGGCTCGAGACACGGAATACTTCTTACTTCTTATTTTGGAGTAAGAAGTAAAATAAATTAACTTGTTCATGTTATAAGCATTGGTTGAAATGTTGCCAATCCTGGCGATGCTTTCAGAGGATGTTCCCAAGAAAATTCTTGAACTGATGAATGTTCCTGGACTAACAAGAGAAAATGTTGCCAGCTACTTTCAGGTACTGAACAATTTTACTTCTTTCATTTTCAAGAATATACAGGAATGTACGGTTTCATGCACAATTTAGTAGTTGATAATATTTCTTTAGTTTCTTAGTGAAGTGCTGCTTATTTTGATGGTAATCATGTACTGCAGAAATATCGGTTATACCTCAGGAGGTTGAGCGGTGTATCACAGCATCAGAATGGATTAAATAACTCGTTCATGGGACATCCAGAAGCAACATATGGGACAATGACTTCTTTCAGTGGGCTCGAGCTTCAAGCTTTAGCTGCCACTGGTCAACTTCCCATACAAAGTCTTGCTACCCTCTAGGCAGCTGCACTAGGTAGGTCTGCGACAAAATCTGCCACATCTATGCCTCTAGTAAATCAAGGAAACCTTTTCATCTTTGAAAATCCCAAGTTGAGATTTCCCAAGGGACAGCAACAATATTAACTTACTTTATGGGATCCCAACGACTATGGAACCGAAGCAGCTAGTAGATCTGCACCAGTCCTCGCAGTCCTTTGTGGCGATGAATATGGAAGGGAACACCAGAATGCAACAAAATAATGCTCTACTAATGCATATGTCTCAACAACAACAAAAACAACTGTCAAGGGCTCAAATACTAAATGAATCCAATAATGGTCAAGTTTCATGGCCTCCATTGTCCGTTTCACAACCTTTGTCCTCAAACGGGATACCTGCTGCAATCTTATCACGAAATAGCATTGTTGACAGCGTACGAGGTACGATATACAATCTAGTCTCCCAAGCATCTTCAATGGTAAATTTCTCGCTAAATCAAACTACAGAGTTGCAAAACAACAGTTTTCCTCTTGTGAGTAGTAACTCCGGGATGTCAACGCCGACATTTAAACGATTGCTTCAAGAAGAGGTTAACTCTGATATTAAAGTATCTAGAGGATTCCCTGTTGGTTATGATATTTTTGAAGAACTGCATCAACAAAAATCGCAGGATTGGGGTTTACAAAATGTTGGATCAGCCTTCGGTGCCTCTGATCATTCAAGTATACCTGGAACTCTGGATGTCTCACCCTCCATGTTAGTTCAACAAGGTATTTCTTCAATGAAGAAGACTGGACAAAATGGGAATTCTCCCATGGGTGAACAACAACTTAATTTAATCTCCGGTGGAAATTTTCTTACTGGAAATTTGCGTCGGATGGATATCCACCACTGGACAATCTTCCTGTGTAATCCGTGGAAAGAGTCTAGTTGTTGTACATTACACTTTTGGACATATAATTTGGAGTCACTAGTGTACATAGTTGTCTTTATAGCTGCAAATTGACTTCTGTGAACAAAAAATGGTGTAGTTTCAGCTCATCGTTCAGTTCTTGATGTTGGATTCTCGTCTAGCTGCATCTTTTGATCTGATTCGTGATTCTTGTGGAATTTGACAGCAAGTAATTTGTGTATGATACTTCTGCATGGTATCGCAAAGGCGTACATGTAAAGTTTTGACTTCTATTTAGCTAGGTGAACTTCAGAACTTTAAACGTTCGAGTTATTTGCTAACTGCAATAACCTGGTTTTAATTTCTTCTACTTCACTTTCAGAAGTTGATGATCTTGATGTACAGATTAAATTTGGATTGCCATAATGTGCAAGTCTTTGGGATTCTTTTAGTTGCACTTTCATGCTTTCTTCTTTATATGAGTAGTTGATTTGAAAGGCTAATAAAACTAAAAATGTGTTTTGATCTATTTACTACTGTTTTGTTTTATTTCTGTTCCTGTGGTAATTTTGATATTGTTGGAAAAAAAGACAATTGCCATGTAGTGATGATTTTGTGGTTTGTCTTTGATCTATTTACTATGATTTTATATATATTTGAAGGGGGAGTGTTGAAGCAATAGTAATGTCGACTTTGTATGATCAATAGGTCACCGGTTCGACCTATGGTAGTAGCCACTAGTGCAGCATTAGAGTACTTACGCCCCTTGAGGTGCGGCCTTTTTCTGGACTTGCTAATTCAGGATGCTTTGTATATCGAGCCACCTTTTGTATCCATATATTGTGGTGTTTCACCATCAATAAGGGAAAGAAGAAAAGACATCAACATTCCTCTAATTAATGTGTTAGTGTGCTAGTAAATAAAAATAGATACTATACTAACTTTGGTTTGGATGATGTTGTAGTCCAATGCTTTTATGTCCAGAAGCCACTGATTTCTTTGATTTCTTGTCTTCTTTGTCCAACCCCAGAAGGGATCTCCTCTTTTTCCGACTTTTGATCCCACATGCGTGGCATAGTGAATGCATTCGTAATGATCATATCGCCAAATTTTGAGTACAAATGGACAAAATCACTGTACACAAATGATAACTGTTCGTTCATATATGAAACAATCAATCGTTCGTCCATTTTATATGACATAATTTATTCTTTTATGAAACTTGCATCAATGTTCGATTTGAAATCGTAAATTAGATAATACTTCCTCCGTTTCAGAATAAGTGACTTGTTGGGATATTTATTGGTGTTTCAAAATAAGTGAATCATTGAAATTTTTTTCAAATTTGCCCTTATGATTTGACAACAATTAACTTTTGAAAAGGTATTACAAGGTCAACTTTTTTCTTTTTTTGGGTAAAAATGAAAAGTTGTGTTAAATTTAAGTCTTTAATGTTTTTTTCCTTAATATGTGTGTCAAAATCCAACAATTCATTTATTATGAAACGGAGGAAGTATTACTAACCTTGGGACCAGCAGGTCCATCTCTCCAAAGAGGTGTTTTTGAGCTACCACAATCAACGCAAGTCACTAATAAACATACAGAACAACCAAGAAGGTAGCTAATTCGAAGAATCCCTACTGAATGATTACAACGAGTAAATTTCACAAGCGATTTCACGAGACCCATTAAAGGAAACAGCTAAAAATGCCCAAAACAAGCTGAATCACACTTGATCTTGACCTAAATCAAGTAAAAATATTTACAACTAAACACTCGCAACCAAATCAAGAACAATCCCAAATCACAATGAGTTAATTCCACTAGCAATTACTCGACACCCATTTAACTAAACATTACTCGAAAACCACCAAAGGAAATAGCTACAGACACTCAAAAACATGCTGAATCACACTTCACTTTGTCCTTCGATCAAGTTAAAAACACTCAAAACAAAGCTAGAACACACTCGATCTTCTCATAAAGTACTAAGAAGGGCAGCTAGTAATCACTTCGATCCACCATCTTAGATCACAATGAGTAAACTTCCCCAATAATTAAGCAAACCCCATTTAACAAAAGCTAAAATGAGCTTAATCACACTTAATTTTTGAACTTGATCAAGTAAGAAACTTTAAAGCTATATTATTGATCTTGATAGAGTAAGAAAAACAACAATAAGAAAGCAATTACTGGATACCCATTTAAGAAAATGGCTAAAATAACCCAAAACAAGATAAATCACACACGCATTTTTTACCTTAACCAAGTAAACGAAAAAACAAGAATCAAGATAAGGATAACTAGCTAGTGATTCACACTTACTTTATTATCACTTAGATCCACCATTACGTAATCCCAAACTGAATGTGTTAACTAAACAAGCTAAAATGAGATCAATCACACTCAATTTTTTCAATATCTTGAAAGGTCTACAAGGCCACAAAAAGAAAATTGAGCCAAATGAATGATCACAATGGTCAAATTTCACCAGTAATTACCCAAACAAACTGAATCACACTTGATTTTAACATTTGCAAAAAAAAAACAAGCTTTAAACTCCCCCACCCCACCGCACCCCTTCCACCCCAAAAAAAGCTGGAGAAGAAATCGCAGCATCACCTTATTTTCTCCAAAATGATAGGCACACCGAGAATATCACAAGATAAGGCTGTAAGTTTGTTTTGTTTCAAGTTATTACACTTTTCCTAAAAGGAAATAAATATGGCTTTATCAAATAGTGAAGACTTTACCATTAACACACTGCTGATGCCAGACATTCCCATGTCATAGAACGAAACAAGATAAATGCACTTGCGAGTTGAACTGTGGAGGGAAGACAAATGAATCTTTTAAAAATATGGACGGAAACACTTATTTTCTGAACCAAGGTCTCCATATGAAAAAAAGAAAGTGTACGAGATTATTAAGCTCAACAGTTCAAAATTTATGATAGGAAAAACCTCAAATAAAACAACTATAAGACCTGCTACTGTAGCTTGAAAATGGGCTCTGAATCATAGTAAAACCCTTCTTACTGTAGCTTGTCACAAAAGGAGCTTCATTTCAGCTAAAGCAGCAGGTTCTGGTAATAATAAATCAGAAAAACATGGCGACAAAAAGACCGTTCAAATAATAATGTTTCACCATCCAACAACAACAACCACCAGAACACAAATACCAGTCAAACCAAAAGTAGTGGGGACAAAAACTGAGGGAATTTGCTTTCAAAAACAAATCAACTCCAACAGTGCATTACAGGATAAACAAATCCATTAAAGTCTGCTTTCATAATAAGAATGCATTACAGGACTTTGTACTCCTGCTTCACCAGACTTCATAACTTAATACCTACTTCAAGTCGAGCCAAAATAAAAGTATTCATTGTGGGTCATTTCCCAAATTCAGTTAAAATAAACACAGATGCAATTTAATGTTTTGCATCAGCTTTAACCAAAAACAAAATAAAAGCATTCAATGCCTAGAACTAGTCACAACATATTAAATTTGGGTTCTCCCATTAGCCTTTTTAACCTTCAACTTTTCGAGCTTCTTCTCTCTTGTATTTTCCAATTGATTGCTAGTGATAGCTTTTTTCCTTTCCAAGTAAGCTTAGAGAGTGAATAAGGCAGAGCTGTAGGCTCACTAACTCCAGCAAGATTACCTCTAAAACCTATCAATCTACTCCCACAAGGGGCTAAAATTCTGGGAGTTTGCCTCACCAACAACCTCGTGTCTTCAAGAATAATTCGAGGCCTTAAATCTAGATCACTTTCGAGTTCACTAGCAGGACCAAATGGTTCATACCATTGGTCCTCTCCTTCTTGTGTTGGTTGAGGGGCTGAACTATTAATGTCATACACATCATCTTGAACTTCTTCTTCTTCTTCTTTAGTTCTACCCTTTCTTCTCTTCATTCTTGCCCCTTGTTCATCTTCAACAAACTAAATTAAAATGCATAAAATTAGTTCATGTAAATATTCATGAAATTATTCATTTATATAGATATGCATAAAGGTGATACCTTGCATGTCTTTGCATTATGTGTTACTGAACCGCACTTACTATAAGTCATTCTAGTTCCCTTTCTTGAGTGAGATCATTCTGCTGCTCTTTTAATTGCTGCATCTTTTTCTTTTATTCTTTTGGTTTTTGGTCTTCCAACAGTTTTCACTAAATTTGGTGGATCCACTGCATGTTCTGGCAAAATCTTCCAGAAATTTTCACCTCTTAAAGGCAGCAACTTGGCCCTGTATGTCTTAAAGTAAGCTTCCTTACTATACCACACACTTATCTTTTTTTTCATAAGATCAGGTTTCATTGTGTTGTACTCCATAGCCTTGATGGCATGGAATTTCTACAAGTGCATTTCTTCTCCACCAAGTTCACTATGTGCCTATCTTCACTTTCAGGCACTTCTTAACCAATATCTCCATTGAAGTTAACAGTACAAAATTGAGCAATCTTCTCATGGGCAGTGAACAATTCCATGCACTTAGGACTAGAAATTTTCTTCCATTTGCGTACCTCAATTTTCTTCGCTTTCAGTCTATTCATTATCTCGACTCTTATTTCTTCAAGCATCTTCAAGATTGGCTTTCCCCTTAGTTCCAATATCCAAGAGTTGAAGGACTCAGTGAAATTATTATTCACCATCTGATTTTTGCAAACAGTGTCCATATATGCCCTGCACCATCTCACTGGAAATTTAACAAGTCTTTGACAGCTTCCTCTGATAATGCTTCAAGTGCACTTAACTGGTCCTTGAAATCTTCTTCATAGGTACTCCAAGCAGCACACCAAAGCAGTTTTTTCATCTCTACTAACCTAAACCTCTTCATCCAGTTGGCCTCAACATGCCTAAACACAATACCTATAAAACATAAAAAGTGAATGTTTAGCCAAAAAATACAAAGAGAAAAATATTGCAGCTTCTTGAAGTTCCTGTGGTGGGCTAAAAGACGAATATTTTTCACTACATCTACCAGTCCCTGGTCATGTGAAATAAATAAATATACAGTTACATAAGAAACATAAGTGGACAAATTCAAATAAACTAAAATTTACCTTCTGCATGTCGGACATGAAAGTGACACTTTCACCATTTTTCAGTGTCAATGATTTCTCTAGCAATTGTAGAAACCATGTCCAACTCCTTGATGTTTTCTTATCAACTGTAGCCCATGCCAAAGGATAGAAGCAGTTATCACAATCTTGTCCTATAGCCACAAGTAGTTGTCCCTTGCAATGGCCTTTCAAAAAGGTCCCATCCAGTCCAATAAAAGGTCTCAATCCTTCTTTCCATCCCAACTTTAGTGAATTGAAGCATATGTACATTCTAAGAAACTTTATTTTGCCTTGTTCCAATCCATCCTTTGATAAATTAATCACTACATCACTGTTTGGATTACTCAAATCTAATCTCATTTGCGTAAGCCTCTAACTTGTTGTACTCATCTAAGAAATTGCCTTCTATTTTTTGAATATTTATTATTTGATCCATATCCCGACATAAGAAGTCCAACGGGAGCAATACTTGAAATGGCAATCCATAAAAAAACACCAATACTAAGATCGACTAGAACAAGGTGATCTAAATTGATCATCCAAGTTTTGTCTCATATCCTTGATTTTGAACCTAGGATTATTCTGCACTTTACCCTGGAAATATTGAGATAAAGAAGATATTGTGCCTCTAGGATTTGTAAATGCATCATTACAAGTGTGCTTTTCAATTAAGGTTTTAACCTTAAATCCTGGACCCTTACTAGTGAAACTAAAATGACAAATGTGTCACGCCCCAAATCCCATTGGAGCGGACTGGCACCCGTAGCCGAGAAGGCCCGGGAGAACCCATTCATAACCTATACTTTCACATTTACATTACTTATGAAAATTAGAAATTTGGGCAGCACTTCGTTGTAAATAGAAGAAAACAGTACCTGTATTAGCCCAGCAGACACGCATATATATATATATATATATAAACAGTAATTGGCCGTCAGAGCCATCACGTCTATCAACCAAAAACTCCTATGGCTGTACAATATATCTACAAAAGCCTCTACATAGATACACAACTGAGTTAGGGTCGGGACAAACTCCCGCCCACAAAAGACTTTTATACAAATACCAAAAATACATATAGAAACGACTTGGGATGCCCTAAAACAACTGGAGCTCACCACTATCAACAGAATGTCCTGGCTCTTACTGCGGAGGTGTACGACCTGAAGTACTTGTTCCTGCAGGCATGAATATAGGTCCCCCGTGAGGGACGTCGGTACGGAAATATGTACTGAGTATGTAAGGCAGTGAGTATCAAGATGAGATACAAAAGATCAACAGAACCCAAATACCAGTGAATAAACAGTATGAGTAGACCACACTTAAAAGAGCTGATGGGATACCTGCACATTACTTTCATATCATTACTTCCCGTATTCCTTATCAATACATAACATATGTCATACAATGGCCAACTAATTAGTGGTACTAATACAATACATCAGGGACCACCCCTGGAATAGCATATATACATAATCTTTATAATACAATGGCCAACTAATCAGTGGTACTAATACAATACATCATATCATCAATTTAAAATAAAGACATTCCATTTCTTAATTCAATTAATCTTTGAGATTGGTTACTTTGTGGTCACACCTTATGGAACTTGAAACCATGATACCTCAATAGGAAAAACATGTAAATAGGTAATAAATATCATGAAAATGAAGTAGAGAATCATGGATACCTCATTAAACCATTTCGGAGTCAACAATAGTACATGGACATTTTTTTGACTAGCCGGACATCTTAAAAGTGAAAACAAGTTCAATTGGTAGTGTCGAAGATCATATGATGTTATTATGTGTCATGTGTCGTAGGACAATGTTGGAAGCTTACTTGAGAGTGCCATGGGTCATTATTCATGCCAAAGATTAGATAGAGTATGTCTTACATACCTTGATATAACCACTTCAATACAAGTCCAACTTGACTTCCCGTACTCTTCGAACACTTATCTACAATAAGTCATTTGTGGCAAACTAGTATTAGCAACCAAACCTTACCATTTAGGTATTAACTTCACCAAATAATGTCTAGGAAGTAATCCTTTAACTCATCAATAAGAGTGCTACATACATCCTCTTATACTCTTATTACATTCACATATCATGCATTTTCATGCAATATCCCTCAACATCACTCTTAGCCTTTATTTCCCCTCTTAATCACCATCCAATACCAACATGATCACTAGGCATACATAACCACTAATATAATGATATATCACCACAATTCATCCTCCATAATCCAATACAACAACTTCCATAATTTACTACTAACAATTTATACAAAACAATTCATAACTATGTTTCTAGTTATCTTCCAACATCAAGACAATACTCATAATCCTTTATCAATACTTATTCATGGATAAGAATCAAGAATAAACAATATTCATACCTTAACAATGAACTCTTATATTTAGAATCCTCCTTACATAACCATGGGGTGCTTCTCGAAGCTTTCGAGATGGTGAACACAACTACGGAACCAATTCGAATTTTCTATGGTTGAATCACAAAATATTTGAAGCTGAAATTAGGCTAGGGTTTCACCTTGTCTTAATAATTGGATGATATATGATATATATGAGGCTAAGTGTATGTTTATAGAGACCAATTTTCGTCCAAGAGGTAATAGAAAATGACCATTTTGCCCTAAAAATTTAAATAAATCCAAATCTGTCCCCAGTGGACAATTTTGACAGGCTGAAGTAAATCGATCATAACTCTTTGCTCCGGTATCAGATTTGGGTGAAACCAATTGCATTGGAAATATAATTCAAAGGGATTTCATTTTCATATAAAGTATACCACCCAGTTCTTCCTGTACAAGGAGTTATGGTCGTTTAAAGTTGACCCAAAAATCTGTCCCAAAATTCTGTTTTTTTTTTGATAGGCTGTAGTAAAACGGGTATAGCTCCTTACTCAGACATTGGATTTGGATGAAACCAATTTCATCGGAAAGAAGACTCTCGGATATTTTAGCCGATATATAGAAGCTCACACAGTTATTTTTGTACAAGGAGTTATGATCGTCTAAAGTTGATCCAAAAAAAAAATTGCCTAGCTGCAGTAATTTTCCTGCAGATTTACTGTTCACAGGCTTCCCGGCTACCGTTTTGAAATTTCGAATGTGCTCGCTTATATGAAATACTCCTATGTTTTGGGCAAACTTTATATCGTTGGAAAGATTATTCCAATACCTACACCTACAACTATTGACGGGATACTTCCGAACACCATAAACTTAATTTAACCCATACGCAAGCCTTTAGGACTCCATATAATCGCGATAAGTGTACGAAAAAATTTACGGGGTGTTACATTCTCCCCCCCTTAAGAACATTCGTCCTCGAATGTTAGCATATTTACTCAATTAATACATGTCCAAGCTTACAATTAACATATTCATCATCATAACATACTTGCATAAAAATAAACACTTACTTGTTATTGTTCTTCTTCCGTCTCATGAACTTCCTCCTCATCGTTGAATAGGTAAGGGTACTTAATCTTCATCGCTTCCTCGGCTTCCCATGTGATCTCCTCAACTTGTTGATTCCTCCAAAGTACTTTTACCGATGCTATCTCTTTATTCCTTATCTTTTTAATTTGGCGATCAAGAATAGCAATAGGCATTTCTTCAAAAGTGAGATCTTCTGTAACTTGTACATCTTCCGTAGTAGTGATGTGCGATGGATCTCCGATGTACTTGCGAGGCATCGAAACATGAAATATGGGATGAACTGCTGAGAGCTCTTGAGGTAGATCTAACCCATAAGCAACTTGTCCAAATCTTTGAATGATCTTGTACGGACCTATGTATCGTGGACTTAACTTTCCTTTCTTGCCAAACCTCATCACTCCTTTCATTGGTGATACTTTCAAGAATACCCAATCGTCGATAGAAAACTCAAGTCCTCTTCTTCTAACATCCGCATAAGATTTGTGTTGACTTTGAGCTGTTTCAAGCCGTTGTTGGATCACTTTAACCTTCTCCATTGCTTGATAAACAAGATCCGGTCCAAACAAGACCGCATCACCTGCTTCAAACCATCCTATTAGCGATCTACACTTTCTTCCATACAATGCTTCATATGGTGCCATTTTGATACTTGAATGATAGCTATTATTGTAGGCAAACTCGATAAGAGGTAGGTGATCATCCCAGTTGCCTTTGAAATCTAATACACATGCTCGTAGCATATCTTCAAGTGTCTGGATGGTACGTTCCGCTTGTCCGTCCGTTTGAGGATGAAAAGTCGTACTTAGATTTACTTGTGTCCCCAAACTCCTTTGAAAAGACTTCCAGAAATTCGCGGTAAATTGGGCTCCTCGATCGGATATAATGGAAATTGGAACTCCATGTAACCAAACGATCTCCTTAATATACAACTTCGCATACTCTTCTGTCGTATAAGTTGTCTTAACTGGTAAGAAGTGCGCGGATTTGGTAAGCCTATCAATGATCACCCATATGGAATCAAACTTCCGAAATGTACGAGGCAAACCCGTGATGAAATCCATATTGATCTTGCCCCACTTCCAGACTGGAAGATCTATACATTGCATGTAACCACCGGGTTTCTGGTGTTCTACTTTGACTCTTTGACAATTCGGACATTCAGCTACAAATTCGGCAATATTCTTCTTCATGTCATTCCACCAATATATTGCTTTCAAATCTTGATACATCTTAGTCGACCCTGGATGGATGGAATACCTTGAACAGTGTGCTTCTTTCATAATTCTCTTTCTTAGCTCAACTACATCAGGTACACATAAACGATTCTGACACTGAAGCACTCCTTCTCGCGTAAGCTCAAATGCCTTTGTCGTGCCACTCTACACATCCTTCTTAAGCTGCAATAAAATTGGATCTGCATACTGCTTCTCTTTCACTTCAGCTATCAATGAAGATTCCACTGCATTACGTATAATAACCTCTTCATCTGGAGTTTCGAGAAGTCGAACTCCCAAATTAGCTAGTTGGTGAAGATCCTTAATCATCCCCTGCTTTTCTATAGATGCCATTTTAGACTTACGACTCAGTGCATCCGCTACCACATTCGCTTTCCCTGGATGATACAAGATATCAACATCGTAATCTTTCAATA
This sequence comes from Capsicum pubescens, assembly GCA_030864215.1. Classification (NCBI taxonomy): domain Eukaryota; kingdom Viridiplantae; phylum Streptophyta; class Magnoliopsida; order Solanales; family Solanaceae; genus Capsicum; species Capsicum pubescens. The sequence continues at coordinate 187,619,687 of CM061548.1, forward strand.
ATTCAAGACATCTCCGCTGCCTCAAGTTTAGATCTTTCTGACTGAAGATATATTGCAGGCTCTTATGATCGGTATATATGTCAACATGAACCCCATATAAGTAGTGGCGCCATATCTTCAAAGCAAATACAACTGCAGCTAGCTCAAGATCATGCGTGGGATAATTCCTCTTATGTGGTCGCGACTGTCTAGAGACATAGGCTATTACTCTACCATGTTGCATTAATACGCATCCTAAGCCAATTCTCAAAGCATCACAGTACACTGCATACCCTTCTTTTCCTTCAGGAAGTACCAATACTGGTGTAGAAGTCAACTTGCTCTTCAGATCTTGGAAACTCTTTTCACAGGCATCATTCCATTGAAACTTGGAGGGTGCAGAAATAGAAGAAAAACCTTCAACAAACCTTCTATAATAACCTGCCAACCTGAGGAAACTACGAATCTCCGTAGGCGTCGTGGGTCTTGGCCAATTCTTCACAGCCTCAATCTTCTGAGTGACAACTTTTATGCCTTCACTGGATACAATATGGCCCAAAAATGCCACTGACTTGAGCCAAAACTCACATTTAGAAAACTTCGCATACAGCTTACGATCACGAAGAATCTGCAACGCCTGCCTTAAGTGATTAACATGATCCTCTTCTGATCTAGAGTAGACCAGAATATCATCTATGAAAACTATCATGAACACATCTAGAAACGGCTTAAACAGCCTATTCATCAGATCCATAAAAACTGCGGGTGCATTTGTCAGCCCGAATGACATAACCAGGAATTCATAATCACCATACCGTGTTCGGAAAGCTATCTTGGGTATATCTTTATCCTTGACTCTCACTTGATGATAGCCTGATCTCAAGTCAATCTTGAAAAAACACTGGGCACCCTGCAACTGGTCAAATAAATCATCAATTCGGGGAAAAGGGTATTTATTCTTGATAGTCACCTTATTCAATTGCCGATAGTCAATACACATCCTCAGCGAACCATCTTTCTTACGCACAAACAATACTGGTGCTCCCCAAGGGGACATACTAGGCCTGATGAATCCCTTCTCTAGCAAGTCTTTCAGTTGCTCTTTCAATTCTCGCAACTCTGCTGGTGCCATTCTATAAGGAGGAATTGAGATTGGTTGTGTGTCTGGCAACATATCAATACCAAACTCCACTTCTCGTTCAGGAGGTAAACCTGGTAGTTCTTCAGGAAATTCATTCACAACCGGAACGGTCTGAAAAGTTGGTGGCTCTGCCTCTGTATCCCTTACTCTAACCAAATGGTATATGTACCCCTTGGAAATCATTTTTCTTGCCTTAAAGTAAGAAATAAATCTATCTCTCGGCGCGCCAACATTACCCTTCCATTCAAGGACTGCCTCATTTGGGAAATGGAAATATACCTTCTTAGAACGGCAATCTACTGTAGCATAACAAGACGCTAACCAATCCATGCCCATAATAACATCAAAATCTACCATTTCTAACTCAACAAGATCGGCCATCGTATCACGACCACAAATATTCACAACACAATTTCGATAAACATTCCTAGCTATAAGAGATTCCCCCACTGGCGTTGATACTTCAAATGGCTTGGCTAATAATTCGGGTGTTCTTCCGAACCTTCCCGCAACCAAAGGAGTAGCATACGATAATGTAGAACCAGGATCAATTAAGGCATACACATCAAATGCAAAGATGGACAACGTACCTGTAACCACGTCTGGAGAAGCCTCTAAATTCTGCCGATCTGCTAGGGCATACACACGGTTCTGAACTCCGCTAGAACTAGCTGCTCCTCTATCACCTCTACCGTGACCCATAGGTTGTGCACCCCTACTCAAAGGAGGCACCGATGATGACGCAACAGCTGATCCGGTAGGTCGTGTTATACCACCTGTGGTCCTGCGTGGGCAATCTCTAGCCATATGCCCCGGCTTACCGTACCAAAAGCAATTGTTCGTTCCAAGCCGACATTCACCAAAGTAAAATCTTCTACATATGGGGCACGGGTGTCGTGGAGGTCTCAATTGACTCATACTCCCTTGCCCTTGATACCCCACTGTTCGCGAACTCTGATTTTCACTGCTTCGCCCGAACTGATTACCTCTGAACCTTTGAAATTGCGGTGGAGCACTAATTGCAGGATAAGAAGATAACGGGCTAGGCAATCTATGAGAGAACGAAGGCCTAAAACCTCTCTGAGATGCCATAAACTGCCCTATAGCTCTGGCCCGCTTAGAATATCTTTTTTCTGATTCCTGGGTTCTTCTTCTTTGCCTCTGATCTTCCATTTTCTGAGCGAAAGCTTGTATCCTCGCTATATCCATGTCCTTGTTCAAAGAAGCAATGGTACAATCTCTAACCAAGTATGGTTCCAATCTATCCACATAGTGATGAACTCTGTCATCCATAGTAGCTACCACATTAGAAGCATATCGAGAAAAGGAGTTAAATCGAAGACTATACTCCCTTACACTCATATTACCCTGACGAAGATTTAAGAATTGATCTGCACGGGCCTGACGAGTCTCAAATGGAAGATAATTATCAATAAATGCATCTTTGAACTCTCCCCACGTAGTTGGAGGTGCATCAATACCCCTAGATCGTTTCCAATCCTCGTACCACAATATAGCCTCTCCTTTCAGTCTATATGCTGCTAGCTCAACCATCTCTTTACCGGATATGCGCATAACATCTAGAGCCCTTTGGGTTTGATCGACAAAGTCCTGCGGGTCTTCGTTAATATCTGATCCGGTAAAAGTAGGAGGATCCAGTTTCAGAAAATCCTGTGTCCGAAGGCTAGCTGCTCTATCCGTACCACTAGAACCCGTGGTAGGAATAGCTTGCCCTTGAACTTGACCGGCAACTATACGCGTCAGAAGTTGTACTGCATCCCTCAAATCTCGATCAACAACATTAATAGATGGCCCTTCCAGATGAGAAGAAGCTCTTGATATATGCTCAGCTTGAGACTCACTTTGTTCAGCTTGTGCCGGTGGTGACTTACTAGTACCTTCTCCGGCCACTACATCTACTCGCTTCCACTTATTCTTTCTCCTTGTAACCGGCATCATTACTATAATAAATAAAATAAAAACAATTGGATTAAGCGATCGATTATGACTTTATCTATAATATGGGCTCTATTGCACGATCTAAGAAATGGAGAATGGAAACAATCCCTAAATGTCCAATAGCCTCCTGTTTATAGATGTGGTGCACAACACACCGATAAACGAGATTCTACGTAGACACGACTTTGTAGACTCACTAGGACGAACTTCTCTGATACCACTTCTGTCACGCCCCAAATCCCATTAGAGCGGACTGAAACCCGTAGCCGAGGAGGGCCGGGAGAACCCGTTCATAACCTATACTTTCACATTTACATTACTTATGAAAATTAGAAATTTGGGCAGCACTTCGTTGTAAATAGAAGAAAACAATACCTGTATCAGCCCAGCAGACACGCATATATATATATATAAACAGTAATTGGCCATCAGAGCCATCACGTCTATCAACCAAACACTCCTATGGCTGTACAATATGTCTACAAAAGCCTCTACATAGATACACAACTGAGTTAGGGTCGGGACAAACTCCCGCCCACAAAAGACTTTTATAAAAATACCAAAAATACATATAGAAACAACTTGGGATGCCCCGAAACAACTGGAGCTCACCACTATCAACAGAATGTCCTGGCTCTTACTGCGGAGGTGTACGACCTGGAGTACCTGTTCCTGCAGGCATGAATATAGGTCCCCCGTGAGGGACGTCGGTACGAAAATATGTACTGAGTATGTAAGGCAGTGAGTATCAAGATGAGATACAAAAGATCAACAGAACCCAGATACCAGTGAATAAACAGTATGAGTAGACCACACTTAAAAGAGCTGATGGGATACCTGCACATTACTTTCATATCATTACTTCCCGTATTCCTTATCAATACATAACATATGTCATACAATGGCCAACTGATCAGTGGTACTAATACAATACATCAGGGACCACCCCTGGAATAGCATATATACATAATCTTTATAATACAATGGCCAACTGATCAGTGGTACTAATACAATACATCATATCATCAATTTAAAATAAAGACATTCCATTTCTTAATACAATTAATCTTTGAGATTGGTTACTTTGTGGTCACACCTTATGGAACTTGAAACCATGATACCTCAATAGGAAAAATATGTAAATAGGTAATCAATATCATGAAAATGAAGTAGAGAATCATGGATACCTCATTAAACCATTTCGGAGTCAACAATAGTCTATGGACATTTTTTTGACTAGCCGGACATCTTAAAAGTGAAAACAAGTTCAATTGGTAGTGTCGAAGATCATATGATGTTATTATGTGTCATGTGTCATAGGACAATGTTGGAAGCTTACTTGAGAGTGCCATGGGTCATTATTCATGCCAAATATTAGATAGAGTATGTCTTACATACCTTGATATAACCACTTCAATACAAGTCCAACTTGACTTCCCGTACTCTTCGAACACTTATCTACAATAAGTCATTTGTGGCAAACTAGTATTAGCAACCAAACCTTACCATTTAGGTATTAACTTCACCAAATAATGTCTAGGAAGTAATCCTTTAACTCATCAATAAGAGTGCTACATACATCCTCTTATACTCTTATTACATTCACATATCATGCATTTTCATACAATATCCCTCAACATCACTCTTAGCCTTTATTTCCCCTCTTAATCACTATCCAATACCAACATGATCACTAGGCATACATAACCACTAATATAATGATATATCACCACAATTCATCCTCCATAATCCAATACAACAACTTCCATAATTTACTACTAACAATTTATACAAAACAATTCATAACTATGTTTCTAGTTATCTTCCAACATCAAGACAATACTCATAATCCTTTATCAATACTTATTCATGGATAAGAATCAAGAATAAACAATATTCATACCTTAACAATGAACTCTTTTATTTAGAATCCTCCTTACATAACCATGGGGTGCTTCTCGAAGCTTTCGAGATGGTGAACACAACTACGGAACCAATTCGAATTTTCTACGGTTGAATCACAAAATATTTGAAGTTGAAATTAGGTTAGGGTTTCACCTTCTCTTAATAATTGGATGATATATGATATATATGAGGCTAAGTGTATGTTTATAGAGACCAATTTTCGTCCAAGAGGTAATAGAAAATGACCATTTTGCCCTAAAAATTTAAATAAATCCGAATCTGTCCCCAGTGGACAGTTTTGACAGGCTGAAGTAAATCGATCATAACTCTTTGCTCCGGTATCAGATTTGGGTGAAACCAATTGCATTGGAAATATAATTCAAAGGGATTTCATTTTCATATAAAGTATACCACCCAGTTCTTCCTGTACAAGGAGTTATGGTCGTTTAAAGTTGACCCAAAAATCTGTCCCAAAATTCTGTTTTTTTTTTGATAGGCTGTAGTAAAACGGGTATAGCTCCTTACTCAGACATTGGATTTGGATGAAACCAATTTCATCGGAAAGAAGACTCTCGGAGATTTTCGTCGATATATAGAAGCTCACACAGTTCTTTTTGTTCAAGGAGTTATGATCGTCTAAAGTTGATCCAAAAAAAAAATTGTCTAGCTGCCGTAATTTTCCTGCAGATTTACTGTTCACAGGCTTCCCGGCTACCGTTTTGAAATTTCGAATGTGCTCGCTTATATGAAATACTCCTCTGTTTTGGGCAAAATTTATATCGTTGGAAAGATTATTCCAATACCTACACCTACAACTATTGACGGGATACTTCCGAACACCATAAACTTAATTTAACCCATACGCAAGCCTTTAGGACTCCATATAATCGCGATAAGTGTACGAAAAAATTTACGGGGTGTTACAAAATGGGCAACCATCCTCACATATATACCTCAGTCTTGTTTGTCACTTTTCTTCACTCTAAGTGGTTTCTTATTTGCAAGGGCATAGAGATCCACAACTCTTTTAGCCTCTTTCTTGTCCTTAAAGGTCATTGAAAGATGAAGTTCTTGGTAATAATCAAGTTTGTCATTCACTTTTCTATTCTGTTGCATCTTAATGGCTTCTAACTCCTCAAAGTTATACTCCTTATAATTTGACTCACCATTATCAGTAGAATCAGTTTCTGATTCAGCATCAATACCATATTCACACTCAATAAAGTGTGCTTCAGGATGATAGACTAAAGTTAGAGCAGAAACAGATTCTTCAAAATCATCAACAACAAAAAAATGAATCACTTTGAATTGTTCATTTAGTAGTGACTGGAGTATTTTAATACCATCAGACCCTTCAACCAAGAAAAGTTTCTTACATGAACCTTTCACAAGTAGTTGTTTCACAGCCACAAATCCTAAGTTTTTGATATATTCATCTTCTATCTTATAGTAATCTATCATATCAGAAGAAATATCTCTCCTAGCAACATCATAGTTCACTTCATATACTAGTTGGGGATTTTTAATCCATTTACCCCCATACTGTAACATAAAGTTAACAAACAAATCTTTCATATTTAGTTGTCTGAAAAAAAAAATACCTAAATCATATTAGAGAGTGGCATCATAAAAGTAAAACTTCAGATTTGTTTACCAGTAAACATAAAGGAAGTGTTTACTGGTGAACTTTGAAACTTAAAATACAACAAAACATAGAGGACCACATATTTATTACACTTAAAAAATAGAGAAAAAGAAAGCTCTCAACTAGAAGCAAATAATAAACAATGAAAAAGGAACATTGGGATCACACAAATTACTTGATACAATACATACGTAATCAGATTTAGATAACATAAAACAAACACATATAATCTCAAATCAATAAAGTATGCACTATGGGGAATTTATACTAAAACGAGCAAACATAGAGGGACCACATATTTTTACCCAAAAATAGAGGAATAAGACCCTTCAACTAGCAACACAGTAATAAAAAATGAAAAAAGAGGCATTAGGACCACAAAAATCAAATTTGAATAATATAAAACAACACAAATAAATATTGTAAACCAATGTTGAGTTTTATAAGGTTAGGTGGGTAACAAATGATAGCTTCAAATTTGCGAGAAACTATGTTATTTATCATTTATAGATAAAGAAAATCCTATTTCTAGACGTGATAGATGTCATATAATAAAATAGGACCACAATATACAAGACAAAATTCTCAAAGGAATAGAAAACTCTAACTCATATTCATATCCCAATCACTCTGACCCAAAATTACATAAATACTACTAAATTTAATATGATCAAATAGTACCAAAATATACTAAGACAAATTTTGTTAAAGAATACAAAATCATATTATACCATGCCCGAACCTTTAAGACCAAAATCAAATTGTATGCAAGATTTCAGAAGTTTGCTATTAGCAAAACATGCAAGAATTCGAGATTTCAAACCCTAACTTCAAAAATCTATAACCTAATAGCAAAATTTCAAAAGGAAAAAGAACTCACAAGCAAAGCTCGCAGTTGCCACATAAGATCTACGAATCCAACATGCGATTTATACCATAAGCAGTCGTGGGGAACCATAGAATATGATAATTGATCTTTCCCTTTCGAATGAATTCAAATAGCAGCAGCGGTGAACCCTAGAATGAAAATTTTCTTCCAGGGGAGAAAGAATAAGGCACAGAGAAAGACCCGATTCTTTTACCTTTGTTATTTCACTTTGGTCGGGTTATTTTAATTATCTGGGAATATCCCTGATGGCATTTTCCATTTACCTAGATTACAAATACTTTAACCTAGGGAGTAACTTGTATCTCACAGGGAATTTGCCAAAAACTCAATGGAATAGTAGCAACTATTTAAGGGAATTAGATCTTTCTTTGTCCGGTTTTTCTGGGATTATACCATACTCAATTGGTCATCTTAAATCTTTAAGTTTTTTAGATCTATCAGGCTGCTACTTCTCTGGAAACATTCCTCCAACTATTGGGGATCTCTCAAAGCTCACTACTTTGCGACTCTTTTCGAACAATTTCAGTGGTCCACTGCATTCAACAATCTCAAATCTTGTGCAACTTGTTGAGTTTGAAATCTCATCTAACAACCTTACCGGCAACATTCCAAATATTTTCGGTAACTTTACCAATCTCAAATCTTTATCCCTATCATATAACCTCTTTACAGGGCTTTTTCCATCCTCAGTTACAAACCTGACAAAGCTGGAGAGTTTAGAGATGTCAAATTGTTCTATAACTGGTCCTATTCCTTCTATCGCTACCGGATTTCCCAATCTCATCTTGATCTTCCTAGCAGATAACTCGCTTGGCGGAGAAATACCATCTTGGATATTTGATCTTCCTTCCTTAAAGTACTTAGTTTTGAGAGGCAATCAACTTACTGGTCAACTTAAGGAATTTAAATACAACTTGCTAGAAGTTGTTGATGTGGGTGAGAACAAGCTACATGGACCTATTCCCACAACATTTTCTAAACTAATGAACTTGACAACTCTAGATCTTTCTACGAACAGCCTTTCAGACAGTCTAGATATTGGTATATTTTCAAACTGCAAACAACTTAGACGACTTGGTCTTTCTTTTAACAATCTGTCTGTGTTTTCCAGCCAAAAAGATGTGACCTTGCCAAATTCTATTGGAAGTTTGTATGTATCTTCTTGCAACATCAGGGAATTAAATTTCCTACGAGCTGTGAAAAACATTGGTAATTTAGATCTTTCCAACAATAAGATGTATGGAAAAATTCCTGATTGGGCATGGTCTAATTGGCAAGTGTCAGTGTCTTATTTGAATCTTTCAAGCAACTTTCTAACGGTTATTGACCCGCTTCATCACTTCAAGGAACTTGTTTATCTTGATATTAAATCTAACTTGATTCAAGGAGAACTACCTGCTCCACCTCCCAATATGTTCCTCTTCGTAGTCTCAAACAATAACTTTACTGGGAAGTTACCTTCATCCTTATGCAAAATGAGTTCCCTTGTGATTCTTGATTTGTCTAATAACAGCCTGAGTGGAATAATTCCAAAATGTTTGGTAAACATGAGCACGAGTCTCTCAGTGTTGGACCTGCACAACAATCATTTTAGTGGGACAATTCCAAATAATTTTGGTTAGGGAAGTACTCTGAGAAGTTTCAATTTGCGGAAAAATAAACTAAAAGGAATGTTGCCAAGAAAACTGGCGAACTGCAAAGCGCTGGAAGTAGTTGATTTTGCAGAAAACTTGTTGAATGATACATTTCCCAAATGGTTGGGATCACTTCCTAGGCTGCAAGGTCTTAGTTTGAGATCCAATGGGTTACATGGCCTGATTACCACTTCACGAAACCAAGTCTTATTCTCAAAGCTGAAAATCCTTGATCTCTCTTATAATGACTTCACTGGAAATCTATCAGAAAGGTTTTTCAACAACTTGAAATCCATGATAATAGTAGATCGAAGAGGAACAGGAAATTCTTTAAGGTATATTGGACGAATTCAATATCATGATTCCTTGACATTGGCTATAAAAGGGAAGCAGATTGAACTTGTGAGGATTCTTTCTATCTTCACAACCATTGATTTCTCAAATAACAAATTTAAAGGTGATGTACCAAAATCCATTGGCAATCTTGCTTCACTCCGTGGGCTGAATTTGTCCCATAACAGCCTTATTGGACCTATTCCTCAGTCCTTTGGAAATTTATCTGTTCGTGAGTCGTTAGATCTATCATGGAACCACCTGTCGGGGAACATTCTTCAACAACTTTCTTCTCTGAAATCTCTTGCTGTCCTGAATCTCTCATAGAACCACCTGATTGGACGCATACCCAGAGGTCCACAGCTTGATACATTTGAAAATGATGCATATTCAAGAAATGCTGGATTATGTGGATTTCCTTTGTCTTAAGAAACTGCGGAGATGATGGGATGTCATTTTCTTAACAGGGAGACCAAAATGGTTTTTGAGAATTTTCAACCAGCAAGTGTACATGATCATTATGAAAATTGAGGTGCAGAGGAAACGTCAAAAGAGAAGAGGGGTGAAGAAATAGCACAAGTCCCTTCTGGTTTTTGTATAGATAATTCATGCATTATTTCCTGCAGCATGTAAAATAAGATTACCTGAGTAAACTGATTTCCATTGATAATACCGCTCTGAACTGTATACAAGTTGCACCTCTATTCTATGCCCTATTGTGTATATGTTGGGTTCATAGAAGTGTGAATGAAAAATGGAGAAAAAATGGTGGAGAAGAAGAGACACCAATTTGGAAAGTGTACTCCCAAAATTGGAAAGTTCACTAATTCTCCCACATTGGTGGGAGAAGGGAACTTTGGAGTGTTTATAATGATGAATACTTACTTCATATGATAAGTGAGGCAAGAAATAAAAGATGGCTTGCGCTATCGTCGCTTGGCTCCGTCTCCGACTCCAAAAAAGGATTGATGAGATCTATTCTTTTGGACAAACTTTATTTGACGAAATCTTATCAATACTCCATTTATATGCATGCAGTAACAGTAACAGATGCAATGTTTCGACAGAACTGATGCACTATTTCGACTGAACTGATGCGTTGTTTCTGAATTGATGCGCTTGTTTCTTTTCGACTGAACTGATATACTGTTTCTGTTTCGACTGAACATATGCAATTCTTCAATGAAGTGATGCACTGTTTGGTGAAATGGTATACTGCTTCAGCAAAAATGCTGCAGACATGCATTTTCAGAAACATCACACCATTTAAGTGAACCAATGCCACCTTTTTGAAGAGGCATTTGCTAGGCTATATAAACCTGTTTTCCTTCACAGGTTTTTGATATGAAATTTTCAGAATAAAAACTCTCTTCTTTCTTTTACAAATATTCTGTGTGATCAATCAAAACGGTCTGTGCGTTCGAAGAATCCGCCTATTTGAGGTACCGCTATAGTCGGATTGAAGGTCATTTTATCTTGGGAGGAAGATTCCATAACTTCGGGTACAGTGAGGGGAATTATTCTTTAAGAAAAGTCCGTGAATTCGGACGACTTGGGCTTATTCATTTCTGTTTCATCTATCTTCTGAAAAATAAAATACACCTCTTGGAAAGATCATTTTGATCTTGTGTTGAGGATATTTGATATACTTCATTGTGTTCTTGTTTATATACTTGAACTTTAGTTGAAGTTGTTGTTTCTACTATACAGATTCTGCGTACCCGTAGAAGAAATATAACAGTATATGGCTCTCATATTTTACTATTACCTTGTTGACTTTTTCGTTCAAAATTTATATGTGCCTGGAAGTTAAAAGTGATCTTTCCTTACCAAATTAGGAGTATCAAAAATTGGGTCGAGATATACATGGGGATAATTCACTCTACATATAAATGTAGTGAGTTACACATTTTACAGTGGAGTATCAAAAAATTGGGTCGAGATATATATGGAGATAATTCTCATATAAATGTTGTGAATTACACATTTTACAGCGGAGATTTGGCGTATCAGATGAGCAACCATCATTTTACTATGAAAGGGAGAAAAAGTATATGGCATATCTTCAAGTGAAAAAGCACAACTTGGAAAAATTCACAGAAAACTTAATCAAGGTTGTCAGGGACGATTGAAAGTAAAAAAAAAATATGCTATTGCCGGGTGTGTGTGCGGATATTGGATTTCAAACTTGTGGGTTGTCACTAAAATAAATTAATACATAATAATATAATTAAAAAAAAATAACACCTCAGCATGAATCAATCCCATGGGGGATCATGCGAATAAGCAATTTAAGGATCCATTTCATGTCATCAAGCCAACATTCTTTTTGTTTATGTGTTCTCATCTATAATATTTTACGAAAAAAAAAAATTTGGCCACAAAAAATTGGCCCAAATTTGGCCACAATAATAATAATAAAAAAAATTCTATTTACACTATAAACTAGTTAGTTTTTAGATATTTTTGCCCTTTTCATCCTAAATTTGAGTTTCTAACATTAGTTTATTTAAGGAACTATTTTCCAATACATTGAAAACTACCCCAATACATGGGAATGGACAATTTATGTATTCTATTTTAATTATTTAATTTTTTAATTAGCAATTACATAATTAAATAATTGTCAAATGTAGTAGTATGTAATTAAGAAAACAAATATTAATTAGTACAAATTTACTTATTAATTGTTAGTTTTTTTTCTTTTTTATGTTTGAAGTTATTTAATTTTAGTTCAACTTTTAATTATGTATAGTTTATACTTTGTACATATTTTGAGAAATTTAATTAGGTTTTTTTTTTTTTTTTATCTAGTTCGATTTTATGATTTTTTTTTTAATGAATATAAAAATTAGTGTATGAAAATAGAGTTTTAAAAGTGAATTCCCTAAATAGTTACCCAAGTTTTGAAAAATTTCTTCAAATATCACTTATGTTTCATTTAGGATGACAATATCACTCAACTATCACTTTTTTCCTAAAAAAATACTAAACACCTCAAAAGTCTTCTTATCTCTTAGTTGGCATGTCATGTCATTAAAATCTTTTAAAAAAAATTACTAAACCTATTTAACTCATCAAACTCATTTAATCAAACTATAATTCAATTTTATTTATTTATTTTGAAAAAATGCATTAGTTTATTAAAAAGAAATTTTTATACTTAGAAAAACTTTAACGGTACTAAAACTTGACATATATATTTTCAAAAGTTATTTTTCTGAATGGTCACTCATACTTTTTGAATTCCCTACAAAAATTATTTTTATCTTTTTAGAGATAATAATATGACTCAACTATCATTATTATCCTAAAAAAAAAAAATCTCATACGTCTCTTTCTCTTTTAATTGGAAGGTCATGTTATTAAATTATTTTTGTAATAATAGACTTATTTAAATCATCAAACTTATTTAGTCAAAATTATATTCTTATTATTTTTTTTAAAAGAAATATATTAATTTATTAAGAAGATTTTTTTATGCTTTGAAATCTTTTATCATTACTTAAACTTTCAGTTTTTTCTAAAGTTATTTTCTTGGATTGTTATCAATGTTTTTGGAGTCGCTTATAAAAATCACTCTTTGTGTTTGCTAAGACGATAATGTCACTCAGTTATTAATATTTTTTCTCAAAAAATTAGTAAATACCTCAAAAGTTCCCTCCTCTTCTAATTAGCATGTCATACCAATAAACCATCATTTTAAAATAAATAATAAACATATTAACTCAGCAAACTCATTTAATCAAAATAATAATTTTATCTCATTTAAAAAAATATATTAATTTATTAAGAAGAAATTCTCATACTATTTTCCTAGATGATCATTCAGATTTTTATATATAATTGCCTACAAAGATCAGTTGTTTTCTAAAGAAAATAATATCACTAAAGTAAATAAGTTATCTAAAGATTTTAAGTTTCATGTAAAATAATAAGGTAAAGATTAAGTTTTGGTAAAAAATTCCTAAATAGGAAAATTAAACTAATGCATTTTTTTTTTAAAAAAAGAATAAAGTTATAATTTTGAGTAAAGGAGTTTGATGAATTAAATGACTTATTATTTTAAAAATGTGATTTAATGGCATGGCATGCCAACTAAGAGGGGGCTTTGAGCTAAAAGTGACAAAAGAGTTTGAAAATGAGGTGTAGGTGACACAAGTCTTAATAATTGAGTGGAGGTGACAATTACTTTATTATGGATTGAGAAAGTTGGGTAAGTTTAAGAATAACCCATAAGTTTTTAAATTTATACTTTGATCAAAATATTTACCTAATATAACGAGAAATGGAGGGAAAAAAGTTGCATTTCTCTCTTTTCTCATCCATTGTTGTTTTCTCTCTCTTAGCGATTTTTGTTGTTCATTGTTGCTGCTACTTTATTCATCATCTTCTGCTTCATTATCATCATCTTCTACTTCATTATCATCATCTTCTACTTCATTATCATATTCATCTTCTTCTTGTTGACCATTATTGTTATTGTTGTTACCACTACTGTTGTTATTTGACCAATTTCTTAGGTCAAATTTTATTTCGTACATCACTTTCCACTTTGGCATTACTTTATAGGAGACTTTGGTAAGTCAAATTATGATTTTTAGCTGAATTTATCATCTGGGTAACTGCTATTGTGCTATTTTTTCAACAATAACACGCGAACATGAATGTAACATAAAAGACATCTGTTAAAACAGATCAATCATCTATTGCGCGAGATGAAACATTTGTTTCAACGGAAGACTCATATGTTGGATTTATGTTTATGGTTCTATAGTACCGTAACATGAATCGAACAGATGGGTCATCTATTGTAACATATGACAAATATGTTGTATCAGATTAGTTATCTGGTACAACATGATAAATATCTGTTGCAACAGATTAGTAACCTGTTGCAACAAAACCTGAACTCGATTTTAACAGACGTGTCGTCTGTTGCAACAGGATATATATTTGTTGCAAAAGATTAGTAACCTGTTGAAATAGAACCTGGACTCGATTCTAATAAATGCGACGTTTGTTGCAACAAGTAAGTCCTCTGTCGCAATAGGTTAATTATCTGTTACAATATGTCACTCATCTATTGAAATCAGCTTCAAAGGTGCCTTAGTACTGTAACATCTATCCCAACAGGCGTTTCATCTGTTGCAACAGATATATAGCTTGTTGTAACATATGATTCACTTGTTACAACATATGACTCGTCTGTTAAAATCAACTTCAGGAGCGTAACATGAATCCCAGTAGGTATGTAATCTGTTGCGACTGATCACTTACCTATTGCAACTTATCTTTCACCTGTTGTAACAGATTACTCATCTGTTGGGATTCATGCACGACACTATGAAATCACTATTAACTTTTTTTAATAAATGACTTTATTTAGGTACTACTAATGGAGGGATCAATAACAATAGGGGTGGATTGTCATGGTCAATGAATCGAGAAGAGAAATCGATATGTATGGCGTTGAAAGGAGGGTGAAATGCTAGAGAAGGTAACTATGACAGTCGAAAGTGATGTTTCGTATGATATTTTGTGAACTTAATCATCAGCTATTGTGGACTGAATTATCAACCAGAAGAACTTGTCATCAGCTACATGCACAGCTCCTTTGAAAATCAGAGGGTACTACCTTTCAAGATAACCTATCAGGTTCGGTTGCATTCTTATCTATGTGATTCATCCAGGCCGGTGTTAAGGGTGTACATGGTTGAAAAGACGAGAGAGAATAAAAACCAGAATGTAGAAGAATAACTAAAACAAGACAACTTTGATGATAGGTTGGATGATCTAGACATGAATATTCCAGATGATGGTCAAACACCTACGCCCGTTGATGCGACCAATACGGTGGGCAGTTCTTCTCGATCGACACAGTTTGGTAATCTTCAAGACGACGGGACCGGCTTTTTCAATGGAATGTCATTCAAGGAAAAAAAAGAACTATCTACCACTTTGTTTATTTCTTGCTTGAAAAAAGATTTCAGAATAAATAAGGTGATTAATTCGAGCAGTGTCTTTTGCTACAAACATGCTAATCCAAACTGAAAGTGGTGGTTGAGAGAGGTGAAGTACATAAGTTCTGACAGATTCGTCATTCATAAACATGAAAAGTATCACACATGTGGTTCGGAACACATCTCGGGCCAAAATCCTCACGCCACGTCAAAGGTCCTCGGTGAATATTTCAAGAATAGTTTCCTCGATGGTAAAGGCCCTTCTACAAGGGTTATAGCCAATCAACTCCTTACGAAATTTGGTATCCTGGTCAGTTATTGGAAGATATATACGGCCATGGGGATTGACAAGGACTTGGTTAAGGGGACACACGAGCATGGGTATGCAGTCCTGGATGCCTACCGTTACATGCTTGAGTCCACAAATCCCAAAAGTAAGACAGTGTTGCATTTTGATGAAAATGAAAGGTTCAAGTACTTTTTTGTAACCTATGGTGCTTGGATTCAAGGTTTTCGACATTTGAGAAAAGGCATAGCCGTCGACGGTACCTTCTTGAGGAGCAAGTATAATGGAGTTCTACTAGCGGCGGTGACGCAGGATGCAGAGAATCACATCTTTCCTGTCGTTTTTTGTGCAGCAAAAAAGAAATGTGATGCCTCTTATGGATTTTTTTTGAACAACTGCAAAGATACTTCTAAGATACCGAAGAGTTATTTTTTGTTTCAGATAGGCATTCAAGTATTCCAAAGATGAGTTCAATTTTCTTCACTTCAGCTTACTTTGGTTGTTGCATCAGGCATCTTGGTGAGAACATTCGGACCAACTTTCACAATGAAGGGTCGTAACCCTTTTTTATTGAGCAACTAAAGCATATAATAGAGAGGAGTTTTTAGACCATTTCAATCAAATAGCGGATATGCATCCCCAGGCAGCAGAACATCTCATACGTGTCAGTTTCAAGAGATGGATTCGGGCATTTTGTCTGGCAAATAGGTACGTTCTTATGAATTTAATGTCTCGTTTGAGTTACAAATTTAGTATGATGACGTACTAAGTGATTCTTCTGTATAGGTACAATATTATGACGTCAAACATAGCTGAATCGATGAATTCATTATTTGGCGATGAAAGAGAATTTCCCATCAAGGCTCTATTTGAAAAAATAAACAAGAAGTATGACCAATTTTTTAATGAAAGACGTGTGCAGTTCGAGGACGCGGGAACCCCATTTGTTCTAGAAATGGAAAAAATAATATCAACGAACATCAGTCTAGGAAATAGGTTATTATCTCATCAAATAACAGATCATAAATTTAGTATCACCGGTGATAGTGATGTTGCCACGGTCGATCTTCAAATAAGATCTTGTACGTGCAGAGATTTTAACTTGGACAAATACCCTGTCCACATGCTATGACAGCGCTTTGAGATCAATACGTTTCAAAATATGGACCTAAAATTTATGATCACTCCTATTCATATTATTCGGTGGGAAAATATACAATGGCATATCGTGGACATATTACTCCGGTGCCTCCCGAAGAATCTTGGATTGTTCTTATAGAGCTTTTGGTGAGATTAATACCTCCTCCATATATTAACCCAAGCACTATAAAACCAAGAATAAAGCCATCTAAGAGGAGGCGTGGAGTCGGAGAATCATTTCCATCAAGAAGAAACAAGTGCTCTGTATTTAAGTGTGCTGGCCATAAAAGAATTACATGCCTGAATCGTAATCCACCATGATCGTTGTAATTTCAAAAACTTGTGTTGTTGTTTATTATGTACTTTTAAATATTTAACTCATTGTTGTGAACATAATGTTATCATTAATTACATATAAAATATCTTTTTTAATAACTCGTGCATTAATAAAAAGAGGCAAAACATGAATTAAATATAGCAGACCACAATCATTATCAACAGAATACCCATCTGTTGCAACAGAGGGACATTAGCTGGAAGAACACAATACAGTTCATCATCAAAATGGAATGTTTTCCTCCAACGGATGATAAATCTGTCGCAACAGATGGATAATCTGTTGACAGAAACCCAACCGATGACCAATCTATTCCAACACATGGTCCATTTGCTGAAAAAACTCAAAAGCCTAATTTTCTATTGCCACTGGATTCAAAATTGCTCTTTACCTCCAACCATCGACATGTTAACCTGTATGTTTAGAAGAAGAAATAGACAGAATGAAAATTAAATAAGAATTAAAAAACCAAAGTCAACTAAAAATAAATTTTTCATTAAATAAAAAATAAAACACATTAGGTATAGATCCGATATAGAAAAATTAAAATATACATGCTAAAAGAATAAAACACATTCTAATTATTATTATTATCATCAGCATCATTATTATTGCCAGCCGACCAATCAACTGGCAGTAGAAAGGCCCTCATTAGCCTCTGCATCTCTCTGAACATCCTTTCTCTCATAGCGACCAACTTTCTCTACAGGTCGTTAACCTGCCTCTGAAGTTCCCGCACGGTGTCGCAAAAAATAACAATGTCCCAAATAGGATCAGCCTAACAAAAAATGCAAACACAAAATTAAAGAAAAGAGTCTGAATATAATACAACATAACCAACTGGTAGATTTACACAGAAAAAAAACTTACCTCAACGAGAAAGGAATATGCTCTTTGAATAGAAGTGGTTGAAGATGTAATACGAAAAGAAAAAATGTAATAAATAAATAAAAGTGGAGTAGAATGAAGATTAAACAGGGATCTATATATAGAGGATTGAATCTGAATGTTTTAGGATAAAATGCACGACTGTTCAACTCCATTGTATTAATTACATTCAAACTGCTGGCTTTTTGTTTTCTGTGAAAAGTCGCAACTTTTTCTTTACATTCAAACTTCTCACCTATTAAAAATGGTTTAAGACTTAATAATAGCCATCACTATTGAGCTATTGCAACAGATCGTCCATCTGTCACAACAGATAACCCACTGTCGCAGCAGATTTTCCATCTGTTGCAATAAATGGTCTGTATGTGCAACAGATGAGACAGCTGCTGTAATATATGGATTATTTGTTGTGAAAGATAGACCATATATTGGAGAAGATGTTTTGATTTCTTCTAATAGTTGATTCATCAGTTGCAACAGATGAGGAATTTAATTCACCAACTGTTTTGAATGTGTTAGACAAAAAGTCATAACTATTCACCTCTTTTTTAATAGCCATCATATGAATAAACATTGTCTGACATTGACGGGGTAGGAAAAATAAGGTGCGTGCAAATGAATATATCCACTTTCATGCGTGGGAGTTACGTATTATTGATCAGGCTATCGTGACTGACACACATAAATTACAATGATCTTGTGAATGCAGTTTTTTACTGATTAGACATTGATCCTTCAAACAAGATCCTACATTTTACAGTTTAGTTTGGTAGGTGCGAACTAATAAGGACGAAGGGTTCCAAGACGGTGGTGTCTATAGCCTATTCCAATTTAATAATGATTTTTCTCATGTTTATGTGTCAAGTTTGGAGAAGGGTTCAAGTTTTTGGCGGCAGTATAAATATCTAATAGTGATTGTATCGGTTTTAATGGTACAATGGACTTTTTAAAGGCCTCCCAAGCCTCAAACTGCAGCAAATAAGAATGGAAAAAACAATAGAAATTCCCCTGGTTCAAATTTATATAGATGGGTTGCTCGAGGAGAACATTATACAACAGAAGGTGCTTGGGAGAATACCTGTGCAGGAAGGGGGAGGTGAAGAAGACCATATATCATCTCAGACCTTGTTTAAGAGGAAACACAGGGAAGCAAGTAAGGAACTTCTAGCAAATCTGGCCAATGAAATTGACTTGAGAGATGAAAAAACTGAATGAGCTTCAAATGTGGAAGTGTATCCAAATATTATAATTCGTCAGCCGTTCTTGAAAAAGAAAAATGCTCAAGAGGACTGGAGCTGGACACTTAGCTAGGGACTGAAACTAGTGAGCGTGGCCTCAATGAAGACCCACAAAGTGCAAGACCAGAACTCTAAGGAAGTAGCTTGGCAAGCACAAATGATTGGTAAGATTTTCAGTCAAGAATGAAACCTGAACCAACAACTCCTTAAGTAAAAATAAGAGAAGCCAAGGCGTTAATTTCTAATGTCTAACTTGCATCTCATGCCTTCTGTTTGTGGTTCTGATAAGGTCAATAGCGGTACAAACAAGAAGGTCTAAAGTTGGGTAGAAATCCCATGCCTTGTTGTTTCCACAGCCTTTGACCTGACCAGAGCCATAAACAAAAGGCATGGGATGCAACTTTAACTTCAAAAATCGCCACCTTGGCTTGATCCCTTATTTTTACTTCAGGAGTTTTTGGATCAGGTTTCAATCATGACAGACAATCTTACCACCATCGGTGCTCGCAAAGCTGCAACCTTAGAGTTTTGGTCCTGCATTTTGTAGGTCTTCAATCAGGCCACGCTAGCTAGTTGCAGTCCTCGAACAAAGCGCATAACTCCAGTCCACTTTACCATTTTTATTTTTAAAATGGACTGATGGATTTTCATTTTTGGATACACGTTCACATTTGCAGCTCATTCAATTTTTTCATTTTTCATGTCAATTTCATCTGCCAGTTTTTCTACGCTTTTCTTCCTATCCTGTGTTTCTTCTTAAATAAGGTCTGAGTTAATATATGGTCTTCTCCACCTCCCCCTTCTCGTACAGGTATTCTTCCAACCATCTTCTGCTGTATAATAGTCTCCTCGAGCAACCCATCCATATAAATTTGGACCAGGGAAATTTCTATTGGTTTTCCATTCTTGTTTGTTGTAGTTAGAGGCTTTGGAGGCCTTTTAAAAGTCCATTGAACTCTTAAAATCAGTCCAATCACTATTTGAATGTTTACACAGCCACCAAAAATTTGAACCCTTCTCCAAACTTGACACATAAACATTAGTAAAATCTTCAATAAATCGTAATAAGGTATTGACACCGCCTACTTGGTCCCGTAGCCTTACCAGTTCAAACCTAACAATCTTAGCTGTAAAATGTAATATCTTGTTTGAAAGATTTAACGCCTAATAGGTAAAGAACCTATATTCACAAAATCAGTGTACTGCATGTGTGTTCCAGATAGGTTGATCAATAATACATACCTCCCAAATATGAAGTGGTTCATCTGCAAGCAGCATATTCCTCCAAACCCATCTTTACTTTAGCCTTTAATGCTGGTTGGGTAAAAGTTTATCCTATTTCACTTTCTTTAATCTGCAAATAAGAGAAAAAAATTGATGTCAAACAAGAGAAGAATAAAAAGAACATTATAAAAGGGTAACACAAAATTGAATGAAACAACAAATGACTCATCTGATGCAACAGATTCTCCATCCATTCAACAGATGAGTCATCCGTTGCAACAAGCGACGCATTTGTGGCAACAGATGAATGACATATTGCAACAGATGGGTCATCTATTGGAATAAATCAACACAACCTTGCTACGAGTTTGATTTCTTCAAAAAGTTGCTCCGTCTGTTCCAACCGTTGAGGAAACTGTTGAAACATCAACAACAAAGAAACAACATCATATGTTCCAACACCATCAACAACACAAACACCACATGTTCCAACAATACCAACACCCATTTATCAATAAATAGAAAATGGTAATGGGTAAATCAATAATAACAGCAGATGTAAATATCTAATTTAAATAACATACAAGGAAGAGGATGAGAAGTAAAGAGCAATAGTGAACCATACCTGTTTCAAAAAAGCAAAGAGATCAAAACACTCATTTCAGTCGAGCAAAGATATTAGGGGGATAGGTTGAGATCTGAAAGGGTCCTCAAGAGAAAAAAGAGAGAAAAGAAATGGAAAAGGATGTGGTTGTGATTACCCTAAAGAGAAGAGGGAGAATTCTAAATCTGAATAAAGAAGAGAGATGAGTTGTGTTAATTTATGGCTGAAGGAGAGAGAATTATAGAGATGGGTTTTATATATTCATTAATAACTTTTAAGGGGAACGAGGAGACGGTGACATTGAAAATACAAGATAAGACTACTCAAGGAGGAGATTTTTGAGTTATCCAAGTAATATTTTTTACCGCCTTAGTATTTTATCTTTTTTATCTCGGATAGGAAATTAGGAAATTGCTTTAAAAAAAAAAATCTTAAAACATATAAGTCATACTTTGCAACAGATTACAATTTCTGTTTGAAAATTTCCAACGGCTCAGTCATTTGTAGCAACATATAGTAACGCCTATTTGATAATTTACAACAGATAGTTAATCTGTTGCAACAGATGATTTAATCTATTTGATAAATTCCAACAGATAAGTCATCTGTTGCAATAGGTTGAACATTTGTTTTTATACAATTTTAATTGAGTTTATATGTTCAACTACAATTTCCATTGATTTAGCTAGAACTAGGGGTGAGTTCATGGGGTCAACTACAACTTTAATTGAGTCTTTTAGAAATTGCATGATGTTGGTATTGCGTTCCTCCCGACCTGAGTCATCGATCAATCACTCCAAGTTGAAACGATTCTTATTAACTCATTATCAAGCTAATACCTAAATTGATTAATCTTAAACTAGAGGTGAATTCATAGGGTCAACTACAACTTCAATTGAGTTTTTTGGCGATTGCATGATATTGGTATTGCGTTCCTCCTCAGTCACAGAGTCCTCGATCGATCACTCTGAGTTGAAGCAAATCTTATTACCTTATTGTCAAGCTAATACCTAAATTTCTTTAAAATAATAATAAAAAAAAGATTTTAAAACATATAGGTCATACTTTCCAGGAGATGACAGTTTCTTTTTGGAAATTTCCAACGGCTCGATCATCTGATGCAACAGATGGCAACGCCTATTTGATAATTTACAACAGATGGGTAATCTGTTGCAACAGATGACTTAATCTGTTTGATAAATTCCAACAGATAAGTCATCTATTACAACATATTGAATATTTGTTTTTATACAATTTTAATTAAGTTCATATGTTCAACTAATACCTTAATTGATTAATCTAGGACTAGGGTTGAGTTCTCATAAGCTCAACTACAACTTTAATTGAGTCTTTTGGCAATTGCATGATGAGACGGTATTGTGTTTCTCCCGACCAGAGTCGTCGATCGATCACTCTGAGTTGAAGTGATTCTTATTACCTAATATATTCAACTAATACCTTAATTGATTAATCTAGGAATAAGGGTGAGTTCTTATAGGTTCAACTACAACTTTAATTGAGTCTTTTGGCAATTGCATGATGAGACGATATTACTCTCCTCCCGACCAGAGTCGTCGATCAATCAATTTGAGTTGAAGCGATTCTTATTACCTTATATGTTCAACTAATACCTTAATTTATTAATTTAGGACTAAGGGTGAGTTCTCATAGGGTCAACTACAACTTCAATTGATTCTTTTGGAAATTGCATGATGATTGTGTTCCTCTCGATCAGAGTCATCGATCGATCACTATGAATTGAAGCAATTCTTATTACCTAATATATTCAACTAATACTTTAATTAATTAATCTAAGACTAGGGGTTAGTTTTTATAAGTTCAACTACAAATTCAATTGAGTCTTTTGGTAATTGCATGATGAGACGGTATTGCATTCTTCCCGACCAAAGTCGTCGATTGATCACTCTGAGTTGAAGTGATTCTTATTACCTTATATGTTCAAATAATACCTTAATTGATTAATCTAGGACTAAGGGTAAGTTCTCATAAGGTCAACTACAACTTTAATTGAGTCTTTTGGCAATTGCAAGATGAGACGGTGTTGCGCTTCTCCCGAACAAAGTCGTCGATCGATCACTCTGAGTTGAAGCAATTCTTATTACCTAATATATTCAACTAATACCTTAATTGATTAATCTATGACTAGGGGTGAGTTCTCATAGGTTCAACTACAACTACAATTGAGTCTTTTGGCAATTGCATGATGAGACAGTATTGTGTTCCTCCCGACCAGAGTCGTTAATCGATCACTCTGAGTTGAAGCGATTCTTATTACCTTATATATCCAACTAATACCTTAATTGATTAATCTAGGACTAGGGGTGAGTTCTTATAGGGTCAACTACAACTTCAATTGAGTCTTTTGGCAATTGCATGATGAGACGATATCGCGTTCCCCCCGACCACAGTCGTCGATCGATTACTCTGAGTTGAAGCGATTCTTATTACCTAATATGTTCAACTAATACCTTAATTGCTTTAAAATAAATTAAAAAAAATCTTAAAATTTATAAGTCAGACTTTGCAATAGATGACAATTTCTATTTGAAAAATTCCAATGGCTCAGTCATATGTCTAAGCAGATGGCAACGCCTATTTGATAATTTACAACAAATAGTTAATCTGTTGCTATAGATGTATATATCTGTTTAATAAATTCCAATAGCTAAGTCATCTATTGCAATAGGTTGAACATTTGTTTTTATACAATTTTAATTGAGTTCATATGTTCAACAAATACCTAAATTGATTAATCTAGGACTAGGGGTGAATTCAGAGGGTCAACTACAACTTTAATAGCGTTTTTTCGCAATTGCATGATGAGACAGTTAAAAATTACGCATATCTTTTAAAATTTTAAAAAATAATTAAGATCAATTCGGACCAAATTAACATTTTTAAAACTTGTCATTATTTTCCAAAATACAAATCAACCCATACAAATCATCTATTTGTGAGAAAAATATTTCATCATTTCAAATCTCGAGTTCTCGCTCTTTTCTCTCTCTCAACAATACAGACAACAACTACTCAACAAATTGCTCAACCCTTCAGAACAAATTGATTTTTTTCTCATTTTCGACTACATAGGTGTTATTTTTGACTTCATTCTTGCTTGTATTAGTCATTTTCTCTGTCTTCATAGGTAACAGAGTTCGAGAAGAGTTCTATATTTAATATTTTTTCTAAAAATTAGGGCTTTTAAGTTAATGATGAAAAAGAAGACTTTTAGTTGTATTATCTTCGAGAATGGATTTACAATTTTGAGTTTTGATGGTAAGATCGTAGGAAGAACATTCTCACAAGATAACGATCAATACTGAAGGTTTTGACCAACTCTTCGGTGGCAGGGCTGTTAGCATTTAGATCATCTCTTTTGAAATATTTCTCCTCCCCGTGTTCATTTTATTCTGCTCATGATTAAGATAACGCTTGTAAAGCAAGCTCATAGAGTGGTTGATGTAGCCTAGCTACTTCACTTGTTTCTTTACTTGGACTTTTGGGAGCCATATAATAAAAAAATAACAGGAATATAAAATAGATTATAATTGAATAATGCATTGTTAAAAAAGGATAATAGTATATCTAACATGTATAACAGTAAACTAACAGTTCCAGTAGATCACATATCTGTTGCACCGGGTAGGTTATCTGTTGATACTTATAGCCAACCTATTGCAACGGATGAGTAATCCATTGTAAACAATAAAAAATAGATCACTCATTTGTTGCACCAGGTAGGCTATCTGTTGCAACTTATAACCAAACTGTTGCAGCGGATGAATAAAACATTGGAAAGAATAAAAATAGATCACTCATTTGTTGTACCAGATAGGTTGTCTATTGCAACTTATAACCAACCTGTTGCAGCGGATGAGTAATTTGTTGAAAATAATAAAAACAGATCACTCATCTGTTGTACCAGGTAGTTTATATGTTGCAACATATAACCAACCTGTTGCAGCGGATGAGTAATTCATTAGAAATGATAAAAACAGATCACTCTTCTGTTGAAGCAGATCACCTATCTGTCGTAAAATGAGTTATCTATTAGATCAATATTGTTTAGATTTCTCCCAAATGGAAGAGTCGTATGTCGCAACAGATGAATGATCTATTAGATTCTTCATCTGTTGCGTCACCTGGTTCATCTGTTGCAACACTATTTTTATCAAGTAGAAAACAACAAATCAACCCAGCAACACCAACACAACACATACACCAAATTACCAACAAATCGAATCAATAGTTTGACAATAAGAACTACAATAGCAACAAAAAAATATATTTCACATCGAAAAGAGTAGAGAAGAAATGTCAGAAACTAGAATTTTATTCAGTCCACATTTCAAATTTAAGCAAGAAATATTGAAATTATTAATCAATACTAGAAGAGAGGTTGGCTCAAGTTCCTATGTTTCTTCATAACTAAAAAGACATAATTTTTTTACCTGTAAGAGAAGAAATGGGACAACAAAGAACTCAAAGTTTTTATCATCGGAGAACACTGCTTGTCGCGTCGATTGACAGTTGAAAGTCGAAAAGGAACGCTCCCAGCTATTTGTCACCGTAGCTTGAAGTCTTTGAGAATTGAAGGGAAAATTTTTGCAGAACTGTTGGTTGGGAGAGAGTTGAGAGAGACTGTCGAGAGAGAGGAGAGAGACAGTTGATTTGGAAAGGAAAGGGGTGTGGGTTGATTTGTATTTTTGAAAAGATTAGAAAGTTTTAAAAATATTAATCAAGTTCGCAATTAACTTGATCAAATTTTCTAATTATGTTTGACCCTTTAATTTCGTCAATATCACCAATCCTTCATTCAAGACTTAAAAGACACATTTCCTTCAATTATCTCAACTAAGAGAGAAGAATGCTTTTGAGGTGTTTAGTATTTTTTTAGGAAAAGAGTGATAGTTCAATAATATTGTGGTCCTAAATGCAATGCAAGTGATATTTGAAAGAAATTCTCAAAACTTGAGCGACTATTTAGGGAATTCACTCAGAGTTTTAATAATAACATGTTTTGACATGCTTAAAATTTTGTTATTTTACATTTTTCTATGGATAGATATACTAACAAAATACGTCGTGGTTAAATGTAAAAAATTATTTTGCTAAATAAGATAACCACAATATTTTTTTCGTAACATTTGTAGCAATAAGTGTGGTATTTATTTACAGATTTTATATGGCCCATGACTAAGAATTTGTAATTATTGCTACGAAATTTTATTATGTTGTAGTCTGTAGTTATAAAAAAAATAATATTTTACAAGATATATATGTATTGTAAGTGATTATATCCACAACAAATAATTTGTATCTATCTTCATATAATTAGCGAGAATTTATAAAATTTTGTTAGATTAAGTATATTAATTAATAAAATATTTAGATATAATAATTTATTTATTCAAATTATATTTGAAACTTATAAATAAGATCCTGTAAATTTGAATTGTGTCGAATAACAAACACCTCCAATCAAATGATAATTCTTAAAACACTTGATCATGATGAAGCTTAAGTTCAACATAATAAAATTTTGTTTAAATTCTTTATAATAAGTTAATTGAAGTTAATATAATCATTTATTTTTAAAACAATTATATTTGAAACTTACATGTTATAAAATTGAATCGTATCATTGACAACACTAATTACACTAGACCGATAAAGATATTATTCCTATAAAACAAGTCTAAAGTAAAATTTAGTAAGTTAATTTGTTTAAATTTGTTATAATTAGTTAATAAAAAATAACTAAATTTAATCACTTATTTATTTAGATATAAATTATTGTACAAATACACTTTTGTGATAACTACATCCAATTATTAATCAATTGTTCAAATAATTATAACTACATTTATAATAATTATTAATTAATAATTTAATAGTAGACCATAAAAACATTGTTCAGAAAGATAAGGTTCGAGACTTTGAATAAAATAACAGTTGTCATAACACTTGATCAAGGTAAAACTTGAGTGAGACATGATAAATATTGTTTATATTGCTATAAATAGCAAATTGAAAGTAAATACATTATAATTACTTATTTATTTAATTATATCTCAAATTTGCTAGTAAGACCTGTTAAGCCTGAATCAAATCAAATTATATTTAATCACTTATTTATCTAAACTATATTTCAAATGTACTAGTAAAATTCGGTAAGATCGAATCAAATCAAGTGATTAACACATCTAATTATCTTAGATCGATGGCATTTGATTTTATAATAAAGATTGTTCAGTCACTATATAGACAAGATATAATATCTCGCTCTCAAATGTAACCTTTTTTAATCTAGTGTTGCTACAACAAATTTTCATTCATGATAAAAAATGATTATTAGCTACAAAATTCTGTCACAATTCATTTCGCCATAACAAATAGTTATGGAACTCTAAGCAAAAACTTAACAATTGCCATAATTTTTTAGAATTTGAAACAAAAAGTACTCATTTAGTTACAATATTTTACTTGAGGTAATTTATTGTACCTAAAAATTTAGTATTGTTGCAGTAATTTCATTAGGTCAGAGACATGTGAAGTTGTACTTATGCGAGAGCATCCTTTTACTGACAAAAAGATAAGAGTTGATTCCACTTTTCAGGTAGGTAATGATTCACATATATAATTTTTCTCTACTACTTTTACTCCTCCTATGTCTTTTTCTTAAATTATTATGAAATTAAATCAATATTTTTTATGAGCAATTAATTTTTTTTTCATAATTTTTTTAAAAATAATTGAGGTAGGCAAAGGTTGTGGAACTACACTGAGTATGTTGCAGAAGAAAATTAGAAGAATTGAAAAATTGAATAACTGAAATCAAAGATAGGTCAAATTTATCGACGATCACCTAACATTTAGTCTATCATACAAAAATTAATATTGGTTTCAATTTCTTTAACATAAAAGTCATTTAACTTTAAAAATTGATATATAAAAAATACTTTTTATTTTGTGACATAAAAGTATCCTATCTTTAAAATTTAGTACAAATATTTATTTATTTTTTCAAAAGGTGTTTACAAAATTTACTATACAAATACATATATCAGTGCAGAAAATAGTCAAATTACAATTTCTTCAATATTATTAATATTAGATAAAAATTATTATAAAGAAATCAAACTAAGGAAAGCAAGTATAATATTGTATACCCCCAACAAGTTATGTGTTAAAAAGTAAAATTTAGAGATACTTCTAATATCATCCTGAATGTAATTAATTTATTTTTGACCCCTGTCGTATTTTTTGTATGATATATCAAAATTCAAATGAAGTTTACTTCTTAATTAACTTGATCAAAGTTGAATGACTTTTAAGTGACAAAAAATTTAGAAAAAAAATACTTTTATGTTACAAATTTTTAAATTTGAATGACTTCTACGTAAAATAAATTAAAATAATAATAATAATAATTAAATTATAAATTTTATAAAAGGATGAAGTGTACATAATAATTAAAAAAATTATACTATAAATTTAAAATTAGATAACTAAATCAAAAACATCTTAATGAATTATTCTTTTTTATATTATAAAGTTAGTCTTATAATTTAATAAAAACAGATGAAAACGAAGGAGCTAAAAACAAGAGAAACAAAAATAGTTAGTTGAGGAGAAAGAGAAGAAGGTGAAGTGGAATGATATGGTGGAATCCACTTTATAAAATCAACAGAAAAGGTCAAAAATATTCCCGAACTATCTAAAATGAATCAAAAATACCTTTCGTTAGTTTTTTGGCTCAAAAATATCCCTGGCTAAAAAATGCCCTTTCCTCTAACCGAATTTAACCATGAATGCCACCTAGGTAAAAAAATGCTTATGATCATGCCACATCACCATCCACATCATCTTTAATTTCACAACTCAAATTAAAAATTCGACCCGACCCATAAATAAAATAACCCGATCCAAAGTGAAATAACAAAGGTAAAAGAATCGGGTCTTTCTCTGTGCCTTATTCTTTCTCTCTCCTGAAAGAAAATTTTCATTCTAGGGTTCACCGCTACTGCTATTTGAATTCATTCGAAAGGGAAAGATTGATTGTCATTTTCTAAGGTTCCCCACGACTGCTTATGGTATAAATCGCTTGTTGGATCGATTGTCACATTCACTGTTTGATGCTCTATTGATGCATTAGGGTTCTTCTGAAAAAATCAATATAGGGTTCGTTTTTGGAGTGGTAGTCACCTAAAATTGATGTCTTCACCTACCTTTCAGAAAAGCTATGGGATTCCGACTTATTATAATACGCCCTTGGAGCTGGCTCTCCTTTTGACGTTTCTAAGGATTCCGACGATGTTCATACAGTTCTTGCTGTAAATTCATATGTGATCATATTGTTCTGATGAATTTGGATCTTTCATAATTTCTTTCTCAAGATTCATATGTTGCTTTTGATGAATTTGCATCTTTCAACACTTTTTCCTCAATATCCATATTTTTGTAACTGCTCTTGCAGATGATTATTGTCGTTTCCTTCTTCGAGCCTGTATCTTTTGAGTTCATTCTGTATATGTGGGTCCATAAAGTGAATTATTGTGTCATATCACTGAAAACTAGGGAGAAATCATGTGAAACTTGAAAATCAATGCTTTATTTTGGAGTAACAACAACAACAACAAACCGAGTGTATTCCCACATAGTGAGGTCTGGGGAGGGTAATATGTACGCACTCCATACCTCTACCTCTAAAGAAGTAGAAAGGCTGTTTCCGATAGACCCCCGGCTCGAGACACGGAATACTTCTTACTTCTTATTTTGGAGTAAGAAGTAAAATAAATTAACTTGTTCATGTTATAAGCGTTGGTTGAAATGTTGCCAATCCTGGCGATGCTTTCAGAGGCTGTTCCCAAGAAAATTCTTGAACTGATGAATGTTCCCGGACTAACAAGAGAAAATGTTGCCAGCTACTTTCAGGTACTGAACAATTTTACTTCTTTCATTTTCAAGAATATACAGGAATGTACGGTTTCATGCACAATTTAGTAGTTGATAATATTTCTTTAGTTTCTTAGTGAAGTGCTGCTTATTTTGATGGTAATCATGTACTGCAGAAATATCGGTTATACCTCAGGAGGTTGAGCGGTGTATCACAACATCAGAATGGATTAAATAACTTGTTCATGGGACATCCAGAAGCAACATATGGGACAATGACTTCTTTCAGTGGGCTCGAGCTTCAAGCTTTAGCTGCAACTGGTCAACTTCCCATACAAAGTCTTGCTACCCTCTAGGCAGCTGCACTAGGTAGGTCTGCGACAAAATCTGCCACATCTATGCCTCTAGTAAATCAAGGAAACCTTTTCATCTTTGAAAATCTCAAGTTGAGATTTCCCGAGGGACAGCAACAATATTAACTTACTTTATGGGATCCCAACGACTATGGAACCGAAGCAGCTAGTAGATCTGCACCAGTCCTCGTAGTCCTTTGTGGCGATGAATATGGAAGGGAACACCAGAATGCAACAAAATAATGCTCTACTAATGCATATGTCTCAACAACAACAAAAACAACTGTCAAGGGCTCAAATGCTAAATGAATCCAATAATGGTCAAGTTTCATGGCCTCCATTGTCCGTTTCACAACCTTTGTCCTCAAACGGGATACCTGCTGCAATCTTATCACGAAATAGCATTGTTGACAGCGTACGAGGTACGATATACAATCTAGTCTCCCAAGCATCTTCAATGGTAAATTTCTCGCTAAATCAAACTACAGAGTTGCAAAACAACAGTTTTCCTCTTGTGAGTAGTAACTCCGGGATGTCAACGCCAACATTTAAACGATTGCTTCAAGAAGAGGTTAACTCTGATATTAAAGTATCTAGAGGATTCCCTGGTGGTTATGATATTTTTGAAGAACTGCATCAACAAAAATCGCAGGATTGGGGTTTACAAAATGTCGGATCAGCCTTCGGTGCCTCTGATCATTCAAGTATACCTGGAACTCTGGATGTCTCACCCTCCATGTTAGTTCAACAAGGTATTTCTTCAATGAAGAAGACTGGACAAAATGGGAATTCTCCCATGGGTGAACAACAACTTAATTTATTCTCCGGTGGAAATTTTCTTATTGGAAATTTGCGTCGGACAAGTTGAAACTGAGTTTGGCTTTGATGGATATCCACCACTGGACAATCTTCCTGTGTAATCCGTGGAAAGAGTGTAGTTGTTGTACATTACACTTTTGGAAATATAATTCGGAGTCACTAGTGTACATAGTTATCTTTATAGCTGCAAATTGACTTCTGTGAACAAAAAATGGTGTAGTTTCAGCTCGTCGTTCAGTTCTTGATGTTGGATTCTCGTCTAGCTGCATCTTTTGATCTGATTCGTGATTCTTGTGGAATTTGACAGCAAGTAATTTGTGTATGATACTTCTGCATGGTATCGCAAAGGCGTACATGTAAAGTTTTGACTTCTATTTAGCTAGGTGAACTTCAGAACTTTAAACGTTCGAGTTATTTGCTAACTGCAATAACCTGGTTTTAATTTCTTCTACTTCACTTTCAGAAGTTGATGATCTTGATGTACAGATTAAATTTGGATTGCCATAATGTGCAAGTCTTTGGGATTCTTTTAGTTGCACTTTCATGCTTTCTTCTTTATATGAGTAGTTGATTTGGAAGGCTAATAAAACTAAAAATGTGTTTTGATCTATTTACTACTGTTTTGTGGTATTTCTGTTCCTGTGGTAATTTTGATATTGTTGGAAAAAAAGACAATTGCCATCTATTTACTATGATTTTATATATATTTGAAGGGGGAGTGTTGAAGCAATAGTAAAGTCGACTTTGTGTGATCAATAGGTCACCGGTTCGACCTATGGTAGTAGCCACTAGTGCTTGCATTAGAGTACTTACGCCCCTTGAGGTGCGGCCTTTTTCTGGACTTGCTAATTCAGGATGCTTTGTATATCGAGCCACCTTTTGTATCCATATATTGTCGTGTTTCACCATCAATAAGGGAAAGAAGAAAAGACATCAACATTCCTCTAATTAATGTGTTAGTGTGCTAGTAAATAAAAATAGATACTATACTAACTTTGGTTTGGATGATGTTGTAGTCCAATGCTTTTATGTCCAGAAGCCACTGATTTCTTTGATTTCTTGTCTTCTTTGTCCAACCCCAGAAGGGATCTCCTCTTTTTCCGACTTTTGATCCCACATGCATTGCATAGTGAATGCATTCGTAATGATCATATCGTCAAATTTTGAGTACAAATGGCCAAAATCACTGTACACAAATGAGAACTGTTCGTTCATATATGAAACAATCAATCGGTCGTCCATTTTATATGACATAATTTATTCCTTTATGAAACTTGCATCAATGTTCGATTTGAAATCGTAAATTAGATAACACTTCTTCCGTTTCAGAATAAGTGACTTGTTGGGATATTTATTGGTGTTTCAAAATAAGTGAATCATTGAATTTTTTTTCAAATTTGCCCTTATGATTTGACAACAATTAACTTTTGAAAAGGTATTACAAGGTCAACTTTTTTCTTTTTTTGGGTAAAAATGAAAAGTTGTATTAAATTTAAGTCTTTAATGTTTTTTTTCCTTAATATGTGTGTCAAAATCCAACAATTCATTTATTATGAAACGGAGGAAGTATTACTAACCTTGGGACCAGCAGGTCCATCTCTCCAAAGAGGTGTTTTTGAGGTACCACAATCAACGCAAGTCACTAATAAACATACAGAACAACCAAGAAGGTAGCTAATTCGAAGAATCCCTACTGAATGATTACAACGAGTAAATTTCACAAGCGATTTCACGAGACCCATTAAAGGAAACAGCTAAAAATGCCCAAAACAAGCTGAATCACACTTGATTTTGACCTAAATCAAGTAAAAATATTTACAACTAAACACTCGCAACCAAATCAAGAACAATCCCAAATCACAATGAGTTAATTCCACTAGCAATTACTCGACACCCATTTAACTAAACATTACTCGAAAACCACCAAAGGAAATAGCTACAGACACTCAAAAACATGCTGAATCACACTTCATTTTGTCCTTCGATCAAGTTAAAAACACTCAAAACAAAGCTAGAACACACTCGATCTTCTCATAAAGTACTAAGAAGGGCAGCTAGTAATCACTTCGATCCACCATTTTAGATCACAATGAGTAAACTTCCCCAATAATTAAGCAAACCCCATTTAACAAAAGCTAAAATGAGCTTAATCACACTTAATTTTTGAACTTGATCAAGTAAGAAACTTTAAAGCTATATTATTGATCTTGATAGAGTAAGAAAAACAACAATAAGAAAGCAATTACTGGATACCCATTTAAGAAAATGGCTAAAATAACCCAAAACAAGATAAATCACACACGCATTTTTTACCTTAACCAAGTAAACGAAAAAACAAGAATCAAGATAAGGATAACTAGCTAGTGATTCACACTTACTTTATTATCACTTAGATCCACCATTACGTAATCCCAAACTGAATGTGTTAACTAAACAAGCTAAAATGAGATCAATCACACTCAATTTTTTCAATATCTTGAAAGCTCTACAAGGCCACAAGAAGAAAATTGAGCCAAATGAATGATCACAATGGTCAAATTTCACCAGTAATTACCCAAACAAACTGAATCACACCTGCTACTGTAGCTTGAAAATGGGCTCTGAATCATAGTAAAACCCTTCTTACTGTAGCTTGTCACAAAAGGAGCTTCATTTCAGCTAAAGCAGCAGGTTCTGGTAATAATAAATCAGAAAAACATGGCGACAAAAAGACCGTTCAAATAATAATGTTTCACCATCCAACAACAACAACCACCAGAACACAAATACCAGTCAAACCAAAAGCAGTGGGGACAAAAACTGAGGGAATTTGCTTTCAAAAACAAATCAACTCCAACAGTGCATTACAGGATAAACAAATCCATTAAAGTCTGCTTTCATAATAAGAATGCATTACAGGACTTTGTACTCCTGCTTCACCAGACGTCATAACTTAATACCTACTTCAAGTCGAGCCAAAATAAAAGTATTCATTGTGGGTCATTTCCCAAATTCAGTCAAAATAAACACAGATGCAATTTAATGTTTTGCATCAGCTTTAACCAAAAACAAAATAAAAGCATTCAATGCCTAGAACTAGTCACAACATATTAAATTTGGGTTCTCCCATTAGCCTTTTTAACCTTCAACTTTTCAAGCTTCTTCTCTCTTGTATTTTCCAATTGATTGCTAGTGATAGCTTTTTTCCTTTCCAAGTAAGATTAGAGAGTGAATAAGGCAGAGCTGTAGGCTCACTAACTCCAGCAAGATTACCTCTAAAACCTATCAATCTACTCCCACAAGGGGCTAAAATTCTGGGAGTTTGCCTCACCAACAGCCTCGTGTCTTCAAGAATAATTTGAGGCCTTAAATCTAGATCACTTTCGAGTTCACTAGCAGGACCAAATGGTTCATACCATTGGTCCTCTCCTTCTTGTGTTGGTTGAGGGGCTGAACTATTAATGTCATTCACATCATCTTGAACTTCTTCTTCTTCTTCTTTAGTTCTACTCTTTCTTCTCTTCATTCTTGCCCCTTGTTCATCTTCAACAAACTAAATTAAAATGCATAAAATTAGTTCATGTAAATATTCATAAAATTATTCATTTATATTGATATGCATAAAGGTGATACCTTGCATGTCTTTGCATTATGTGTTACTGAACCGCACTTACTATAAGTCATTCTAGTTCCCTTTCTTGAGTGAGATCATTCTGCTGCTCTTTTAATTGTTGCATCTTTTTCTTTTATTCTTTTGGTTTTTGGTCTTCCAACAGTTTTCACTAAATTTGGTGGATCCACTGCATGTTCTGGCAAAATCTTCCAGAAATTTTCACCTCTTAAAGGCAGCAACTTGGCCTTGTATGTCTTAAAGTAAGCTTTCTTACTATACCACACACTTATCTTTTTTTTCATAAGATCAGGTTTCATTGTGTTGTACTCCATAGCCTTGATGGCATGGAATTTCTACAAGTGCATTTCTTCTCCATCAAGTTCACTATGTGCCTATCTTCACTTTCAGGCACTTCTTAACGAATATCTCCATTGAAGTTAACAGTACAAAATTGAGCAATCTTCTCATGGGCAGTGAACAATTCCATGCACTTAGGACTAGAAATTTTCTTCCATTTGCGTACCTCAATTTTCTTTGCTTTCAGTCTATTCATTATCTCGACTCTTATTTCTTCAAGCATCTTCAAGATTGGCTTTCCCCTTAGTTCCAATATCCAAGAGTTGAAGGACTCAGTGAAATTATTATTCACCATCTGATTTTTGCAAACAGTGTCCATATATGCCCTGCACCATCTCACTGGAAATTTAACAAGTTTTTGACAGCGTCCTCTGATAATGCTCCAAGTGCACTTAACTGGTCCTTGAAATCTTCTTCATAGGTACTCCAAGCAGCACACCAAAGCAGTTTTTTCATCTCTCCTAACCTAAACCTCTTCATCCAGTTGACCTCAACATGCCTAAACACAATACCTATAAAACATAAAAAGTGAATGTTTAGCCAAAAAAATACAAAGAGAAAAATATTGCAGCTTCTTGAAGTACCTTTGGTGGGCTAAAAGACGAATATTTTTCACTGCATCTACCAGTCCCTGATCATGTGAAACAAATAAATATACAGTTACATAAGAAACATAAGTGGACAAATTCAAATAAACTGAAATTTATAAACTAAAATTTACCTTCTGCATGTCGGACATGAAAGTGACACTTTCACCATTTTTCAGTGTCAATGATTTCTCTAGCAATTGTAGAAACCATGTCCAACTCCTTGATGTTTTCTTATCAACTGTAGCCCATGCCAAAGGATAGAAGCAGTTATCAGAATCTTGTCCTATAGCCACAAGTAGTTGTCCCTTGCAATGGCCTTTCAAAAAGGTCCTATCCAGTCCAATAAAAGGTCTCAATCCTTCTTTCCATCCCAACTTTAGTGAATTGAAGAATATGTACATTCTAAGAAACTTTATTTTGCCTTGTTCCAATCCATCCTTTGATAAATTAATCACTACATCACTGTTTGTATTACTCAAATCTAATCTCATTTGCGTAAGCCTCTAACTTGTTGTACTCATCTAAGAAATTGCCTTCTATTTTTTGAAGTATAATCCTCTTATTGATTGGGCAGCTTTCCATAAACCACTAAAAAAGGAATATTTATTATTTGATCCATATCCCGACATAAGAAGTCCAACGGGAGCAATACTTGAAATGGCAATCCATAAAAAAACACCAATACTAAGATCGGCTAGAACAAGGTGATCTAAATTGATCATCCAAGTTTTGTCTCATATCCTTGATTTTGAACTTAGGATTATTCTGCACTTTACCCCGGAAATGTTGAGATAAAGAAGATATTGTGGCTCTAGGATTTGTAAATGCATCATCACAAGTGTGCTTTTCAATTAAGGTTTTAACCTTAAATCCTGGATCCTTACTAGTGAAACTAAAATGACAAATGGGCAACCATCCTCACATATATACCTCAGTCTTGTTTGTCACTTTGCTTCACTCTAAGTGGTTTCTTATTTGCAAGGGCATAGAGATCCACAACTCTTTTAGCCTCTTTCTTCTCCTTAAAGTTCATTGAAAGATGAAGTTCTTTGTAATAATCAAGTTTGTCATTCACTTTTCTATTCTGTTGCATCTTAATGGCTTCTAACTCCTCAAAGTTATACTCCTTATAATTTGACTCACCATTATCAGTAGAATCAGTTTCTTATTCAGCATCAATACCATATTCACACTCAATAAAGTGTGCTTTAGGATGATAGACTAAAGTTAGAGCAGAAACAGATTCTTCAAAATCATCAACAACAAAAAAATGAATCACTTTGAATTGTTCATTTAGTAGTTACTGGAGTATTTTAATACCATCAGACCCTTCAACCAAGAAAAGTTTCTTACATGAACCTTTCACAAGTAGTTGTTTCACAGCCACAAATCCTAAGTTTTTGATATATTCATCTTCTATCTTATAGTAATCTATCATATCAGAAGCAATATCTCTCCTAGCAACATCATAGTTCACTTCATATACTAGTTGGGGATTTTTAATCCATTTACCCCCATACTGTAACATAAAGTCAACAAACAAATCTTTCATATTTAGTTGTCTGAAAAAAATACCTAAATCATATTAGAGAGTGGCATCATAAAAGTAAAACTTCAGATTTGTTTACCAGTAAACATAAAGGAAGTTTTTACTGGTGAACTTTGAAACTTAAAATACAACAAAACATAGAGGACCACATATTTATTACACTTAAAAAATAGAGAAAGAGAAAGCTCTCAACTAGAAGCAAATAATAAACAATGAAAAAGGAACATTGGGATCACACAAATTACTTGATACAATACATACGTAATCAGATTTAGATAACATAAAACAAACACATTTAATCTCAAATCAATAAAGTATGCACTATAGGGAATTTATACTAAGACGAGCAAACATAGAGGGACCACATATTTTTACCCAAAAATAGAGGAATAAGACCCTTCAACTAGCAACACAGTAATAAAAAATGAAAAAAGAGGCATTAGGACCACAAAAATCAAATTTGAATAATATAAAACAACACAAATAAATATTGTAAACTAATGTTGAGTTTTATAAGGTTAGGTGGGTAACAAATGATAGCTTCAAATTTGCGAGAAACTATGTTATTTATCATTTATAGATAAAGAAAATCCTATTTCTAGACGTGATAGATGTCATATAATAAAATAGGACCACAATATACAAGACAAAATTCTCAAAGGAATAGAAAACTCTAACTCATATTCATATCCCAATCACTCTGACCCAAAATTACATAAATATTACTAAATTTAATATGATCAAATAGTACCAAAATATACTACGACAAATTTTGTTAAAGAATACAAAATCATATTATACCATGCCCGAACCTTTAAGACCAAAATCAAATTGTATGCAAGATTTCAGAAGTTTGCTTTTAGCAAAACATGCAAGAATTCGAGATTTCAAACCCTAACTTCAAAAATCTATAACCTAATAGCAAAATTTCAAAAGGAAAAAGAACTCACAAGCAAAGCTCGCAGTTGCCACATAAGATCTACGAATCCAACAAGCGATTTATACCATAAGCAGTCGTGGGGAACCTTAGAATATGATAATCGATCTTTCCCTTTCGAATGAATTCAAATAGCAGCAGCGGTGAACCCTAGAATGAAAATTTTCTTCCAGGGGAGAAAGAATAAGGCACAGAGAAAGACCCGATTCTTTTACCTTTGTGAGTTCACTTTGGTCGGGTTATTTTAATTATCTGGGAATATCCCTGATGGCATTTTCCATTTACCTAGATTACAAATACTTTAACCTAGGGAGTAACTTGTATCTCACAGGGAATTTGCCAAAAACTCAATGGAATAGCAGCAACTATTTAAGGGAATTAGATCTTTCTTTGTCCGGTTTTTCTGGGATTATACCATACTCAATTGGTCATCTTAAATCTTTAAGTTTTTTAGATCTATCAGGCTGCTACTTCTCTGGAAACATTCCTCCAACTATTGGGGATCTCACAAAGCTCACTACTTTGCGACTCTTTTCGAACAATTTCAGTGGTCCACTGCATCCAACAATCTCAAATCTTGTGCAACTTGTTGAGTTTGAAATCTCATCTAACAACCTTACCGGCAACATTCCAAATATTTTCGGTAACTTTACCAATCTCAAATCTTTATCCCTATCATAGAACCTCATTACAGGGCTTTTTCCATCCACAGTTACAAACCTGACAAAGCTGGAGAGTTTAGAGATGTCAAATTGTTCTATAACTGGTCCTATTCCTTCTATCGCTACCGGATTTCCCAATCTCATCTTGCTCTTCCTAGCAGTTAACTCGCTTGGCGGAGAAATACCATCTTGGATATTTGATCTTCCTTCCTTAAAGTACTTAGTTTTGAGAGGCAATCAACTTACTGGTCAACTTAAGGAATTTAAATACAACTTGCTAGAAGTTGTTGATGTGGGTGAGAACAAGCTACATGGACCTATTCCCACAACATTTTCTAAACTAATGAACTTGACAACACTAGATCTTTCTACGAACAGCCTTTCAGGCAGTCTAGATATTGGTATATTTTCAAACTGCAAACAACTTAGACGACTTGGTCTTTCTTTTAACAATCTGTCTGTGTTTTCCAGCCAAAAAGATGTGACCTTGCCAAATTCTATTGGAAGTTTGTATGTATCTTCTTGCAACATCAGGGAATTAAATTTCCTACGAGCTGTGAAAAACATTGGTAATTTAGACCTTTCCAACAATAAGATGTATGGAAAAATTCCTGATTGGGCATGGTCTAATTGGCAAGTGTCAGTGTCTTATTTGAATCTTTCAAGCAACTTTCTAACGGCTATTGACCCGCTTCATCACTTCAAGGAACTTGTTTATCTTGATATTAAATCTCACTTGATTCAAGGAGAACTACCTGCTCCACCTCCCAATATGTTCCTCTTCGTAGTCTCAAACAATAACTTTACTGGGAAGTTACCTTCATCCTTATGCAAAATGAGTTCCCTTGTGATTCTTGATTTGTCTAATAACAGCCTGAGTGGAATAATTCCAAAATGTTTGGTAAACATGAGCACGAGTCTCTCAGTGTTGGACCTGCACAACAATCATTTTAGTGGGACAATTCCAAATAATTTTGGTTAGGGAAGTACTCTGAGAAGTTTCAATTTGCGGAAAAATAAACTAAAAGGAATGTTGCCAAGAAAACTGGCGAACTGCAAAGCGCTGGAAGTAGTTGATCTTGCAGAAAACTTGTTGAATGATACATTTCCCAAATGGTTGGGATCACTTCCTAGGCTGCAAGGTCTTAGTTTGAGATCCAATGGGTTACATGGCCCGATTACCACTTCACGAAACCAAGTCTTATTCTCAAAGCTGAAAATCCTTGATCTCTCTTATAATGACTTCACTGGAAATCTATCAGAAAGGTTTTTCAACAACTTGAAATCCATGATAATAGTAGATCGAAGAGGAACAGGAAATCCTTTAAGGTATATTGGACGAATTCAATATCATGATTCCTTGACATTGGCTATAAAAGGGAAGCAGATTGAACTTGTGAGGATTCTTTCTATCTTCACAACCATTGATTTCTCAAATAACAAATTTAAAGGTGATGTACCAAAATCCATTGGCAATCTTGCTTCACTCCGTGGGCTGAATTTGTCCCATAACAGCCTTATTGGACCTATTCCTTAGTCCTTTGGAAATTTATCTGTTCTTGAGTCGTTAGATCTATCATGGAACCACCTGTCGGGGAACATTCTTCAACAACTTGCTTCTCTGAAATCTCTTGCTGTCCTGAATCTCTCATAGAACCAC
The DNA here is from genome assembly GCA_030864215.1 of Capsicum pubescens. Lineage (NCBI taxonomy): Eukaryota > Viridiplantae > Streptophyta > Magnoliopsida > Solanales > Solanaceae > Capsicum > Capsicum pubescens. Next base: position 187,660,290 of record CM061548.1, read on the forward strand.
CTGATTGGATGCATACCCAGAGGTCCACAGCTTGATACATTTGAAAATGATGCATATTCAAGAAATGCTGGATTATGTGGATTTCCTTTGTCTTAAGAAACTGCGGAGATGATGGGATGTCATTTTCTTAACCGGGAGACCAAAATGGTTTTTGAGAATTTTCAACCAGCAAGTGTACATGATCATTATGAAAATTGAGGTGCAGAGGAAACGTCAAAAGAGAAGAGGGGTGAAGAAATAGCACAAGTCCCTTCTGGTTTTTGTATAGATAATTCATGCATTATTTCCTGCAGCATGTAAAATAAGATTACCTGAGTAAACTGATTTCCATTGATAATACCGCTCTGAACTGTATACAAGTTGCACCTCTATTCTATGCCCTATTGTGTATATGTTGGGTTCATAGAAGTGTGAATGGAAAATGGAGAAAAAATGGTGGAGAAGAAGAGACACCAATTTGGAAAGTGTACTCCCAAAATTGGAAAGTTCACTAATTCTCCCACATTGGTTGGAGAAGGGAACTTTGGAGTGGTTATAATGATGAATACTTACTTCACATGATAAGTGAGGCAAGAAATAAGAGATGGCTTGTGCTATCATTGCTTGGCTCAGGCTCCAAAAAAGAATTGATGAGATCTATTCTTTTGGACAAACTTTATTTGACGAAATCTGATCAATACTCCATTTATATGCATGCAGTAACAGTAACAGATGCAATGTTTCGACAGAACTGATGCACTGTTTCGACTGAACTGATGCGCTGTTTCTGAATTGATGCGCTTGTTTCTTTTCGACTGAACAGATGCAATTCTTCAATGAAGTGATGCACTGTTTGGTGAAATGGTATACTGCTTCAGCAAAAATGCTGCAAACATGCATTTTCAGAAACATCACACCATTTAAGTGAACCAATGCCACCTTTTCGAAGAGGCATCTACTAGGCTATATAAACCTGTTTTCCTTCAAAGGTTTTTGATATGAAATTTTCAGAATAAAAACTCTATTCTTTCCTTTACAAATATTCTGTGTGATCAATCAAAACGTTCTGTGCGTTCGAAGAATCCGCCTATTTGAGGTACCGCTATAGTCGTATTGAAGGTCATTTTATCCTGGGAGAAGGATTCCATAACTTCGGGTACAATGAGGGGAATTATTCCTTAAGAAAAGTCCGTGAATTCGGACGACTTGGGCTTATTAATTTCTGTTTCATCTATCTTCTAAAAAATAAAATACACCTCTTGGAAAGATCATTTTGATCTTGTGTTGAGGATATTTGATATACTTGTGTTCTTGTTTATATATTTGAACTTTAGTTGAAGTTGTTGTTCCTACTATACAGATTCTGCGTACCCGTAGAAGAAATATAACAGTATATGGCTCTTATATTTTACTATTACCTTGTTGACTTTTTCGTTCAAAATTTATATGTGCCTGAAAGTTAAAAGTGATCTTTCCTTACCAAATTAGGAGTACCAAAAATTGTGTCGAGATATACATGGGGATAATTCTCTCTACATATAAATGTAGTGAGTTACACATTTTACAGTGGAGTATCAAAAAATTGGGTCGAGATATATATGGAGATAATTCTCATATAAATGTTGTGAATTACACATTTTACAGCGGAGATTTGGCGTATCAGATGAGCAACCATCATTTTACTAAAGGGAGAAAAAGTATATGGCATATCTTCAAGTGAAAAAGCACAACTTGGAAAAATTCACAGAAAACTTAATCAAGGTTGTCAGGGACGATTGAAAGTAAAAAAAATATGCTATTGCCGGGTGTGTGTGCGGATATTGGATTTCAAACTTGTGGGTTGTCACTAAAATAAATTAATACATAATAATATAATTAAAAAAAATAACACCTCAGCATGAATCAATCCCATGGGGGATCATGCGAATAAGCAATTTAAGGATCCATTTCATGTCATCAAGCCAACATTCTTTTTGTTTATGTGTTCTCATCTATAATATTTTATGAAAAAAAAATTTGGCCACAATAATAATAATAATAAAAAATTCTATTTACACTATAAACTAGTTAGGTTTTAGATATTTTTGCCCTTTTCATCCTAAATTTGAGTTTCTAACATTAGTTTATTTAAGGAACTATTTTCCAATACATTGAAAACTACCCCAATACATGAGAATGGACAATTTATGTATTCTATTTTAACTATTTAATTTTTTAATTAGCAATTACATAATTAAATAATTGTCAAATGTAGTAGTATGTAATTAAGAAAACAAATATTAATTAGTACAAATTTACTTATTAATTGTTAGTTTTTTTTCTTTTTATGTTTGAAGTTATTTAATTTTAGTTCAACTTTTAATTATGTATAGTTTATACTTTGTACATATTTTGAGAAATTTAATTAGGTTATTTTATTTATTTTTTTATCTAGTTCGATTTTATGATTTTTTTTTTTTAATGAATATGAAAATTAGTGTATGAAAATAGAGTTTTAAAAGTGAATTCCCTAAATAGTTACCCAAGTTTTGAAAAATTTCTTCAAATATCACTTATGTTTTATTTAGGATGACAATATCACTCAACTATCACTTTTTTCCTAAAAAAATACTAAACACCTCAAAAGTCTTCTTATCTCTTAGTTGGCATGTCATGTCATTAAAATCTTTTCAAAAAAAATACTAAACCTATTTAACTCATCAAACTCATTTAATCAAACTATAATTCTATTTTATTTATTTATTTTTGAAAAAATGCATTAGTTTATTAAAAAGAAATTTTTATACTTAGAAAAACTTTATCGGTACTAAAACTTGACATATATATTTTCAAAAGTTATTTTTCTGAATGGTCACTCATACTTTTTGAATTCCCTACAAAAATTATTTTTATCTTTTTAGAGATAATAATATGACTCAGCTATCATTATTATCCTAAAAAAAAAAAAATCTCATACGTCTCTTTCTCTTTTAATTGGCAGGTCATGTTATTAAATTATTTTTGTAATAATAGACTTATTTAAATCATCAAACTTATTTAGTCAAAATTATATTCTTATTATTTTTTTAAAAGAAATATATTAATTTATTAAGAAGATTTTTTTATGCTTTGAAATCTTTTATCATTACTTAAACTTTCAGTTTTTTCTAAAGTTATTTTCTTGTATTGTTATCAATGTTTTTGGAGTCGCTTATAAAAATCACTCTTTGTGTTTGCTAAGACAATAATGTCACTCAGCTATTAATATTTTTTCTCAAAAAATTACTAAATACCTCAAAAGTTCCCTCCTCTTCTAATTAGCATGTCATACCAATAAACCATCATTTTAAAAGAAATAATAAACATATTAACTCAGCAAACTCATTTAATCAAAATAATAATTTTATCTCATTTAAAAAAATATATTAATTTATTAAGAAGAAATTCTCATACTATTTTCCTAGATGATCATTCAGATTTTTATATATAATTGCCTACAAAGATCAGTTGTTTTCTAAAGAAAATACTATCACTAAAGTAAATAAGTTATCTAAAGACTTTAAGTTTCATGTAAAATAATAAGGTAAAGATTTAGTTTTGGTAAAAAATTCCTAAATAGGAAAATTAAACTAATGCATTTTTTTTTAAAAAAAAAGAATAAAGTTATAATTTTGAGTAAAGGAGTTTGATGAATTAAATGACTTATTATTTAAAAAAATGTGATTTAATGGCATGGCATGCCAACTAAGAGGGGGCTTTGAGCTAAAAGTGACAAAAGAGTTTGAAAATGAGGTGTAGGTGACACAAGTCTTAATAATTGAGTGGAGGTGACAATTACTTTATTATGAATTGAGAAAGTTTGGTAAGTTTAAGAATAACCCATAAGTTTTTAAATTTATACTTTGATCAAAATATTTACCTAATATAACGAGAAACGAAGGGAAAAAAGGTGCATTTCTCTCTTTTCTCATCCATTGTTGTTTTCTCTCTCTTAGCGATTTTTGTTGTTCATTATTGCTGCTACTTTATCCATCATCTTCTGCTTCATTATCATCATCTTCTACTTCATTATCATATTCATCTTCTTCTTGTTGACCATTATTGTTATTGTTGTTACCGCTACTGTTGTTATTTGACCAATTTCTTAGGTCAAATTTTATTTCGTACATCACTTTCCACTTTGGCATTACTTTATAGGAGACTTTGGTAAATCAAATTATGATTTTTAGCTGAATTTATCATCTGGGTAACTGCTATTGTGCTATTTTTTCAACAATAACACGCGAACATGAATGTAACATAAGAGCCATCTGTTAAAACAGATCAATCATCTATTGCGCGAGATGAAACATCTGTTTCAACGGAAGACTCATATGTTGGATTCATGTTTATGGTTCTATAGTACCGTAACATGAATCGAACAGATGGGTCATCTGTTGTAACATATGACAAATATGTTGTATCAGATTAGTTATCTGGTACAACATGATAAATATCTGTTGCAACAGATTAGTAACCTGTTGCAACAAAACCAAAACTCGATTCTAATAGACGTGTCGTCTGTTGCAACAGGATAAATATTTGTTGCAACAGATTAGTAACCTGTCGCAATAGGTTAATTATCTGTTACAATATGTCACTCATCTATTGAAATCAACTTCAAAGGTGCCTTAGTACTGTAACATCTATCCCTACAGGCGCTTCATCTGTTGCAACAGATATATAGCTTGTTGCAACATATGATTCACTTGTTACAACAGATGACTCATCTGTTAAAATCAACTTCAGGAGCGTAACATGAATCCCAGTAGGTAAGTAATCTGTTGAGACTGATCACTTACCTATTGCAACTTATTTTTCACCTGTTGTAACAGATTACTCATCTGTTGGGATTCATGTACGACACTATGAAATCACTATTAACTTTTTTTAATAAATGACTTTATTTAGGTACTACTAATGGAGGGATCAATAACAATAGGGGTGGATTGTCATGGTCAATGAATCGAGAAGAGAAATTGATATGTATGGCGTTGAAAGGAGGGTGAAATGCTAGAGAAGGTAACTATGACAGTCGAAAGTGATGTTTCGTATGATATTTTGTGAACTTAATCATCAGCTATTGTGGACTGAATTATCAACCAGAAGAACTTGTCATCAGCTACATGCACAGCTCTTTTGAAAATCAAAGGGTACTACCTTTCAAGATAACCTATCAGGTTCGATTGCATGCTTATCTATGTGATTCATTCAGGCCGGTGTTAAGGGTGTACATGGTTGAAAAGATGAGAGAGAATAAAAACCAGAATGTAGAAGAAGAACTACAACAAGACAACTTTGATGATAGGTTGGATAATTTAGACATGAATATTCCAAATGATGGTCAAACACCTACGCCCGTTGATGCGACCAATACGGTGGGCAGTTCTTCTCGATCGACACAGTTTGGTAATCTTCAAGACGATGGGACCGGCCTTTCCAATGGAATGTCATTCAAGGACAAAAAAGAACTATCTACCACTTTGTTTATTTCTTGCTTGAAAAAAGATTTCAGAATAAATAAGGTGATTAATTCGAGCAGTGTCTTTTGCTACAAACATGTTAATCCAAACTGAAAGTGGTGGTTGAGAGAGGTGAAGTACATAAGTTCTGACAGATTCGTCATTCATAAACATGAAAAGTATCACACATATGGTTCAGAACACATCTCGGGCCAAAATCCTCATGCCACGTCAAAGGTCCTCGGTGAATATTTCAAGAATAGTTTCCTCGATGGTAAAGGCCCTTCTACAAGGGTTATAACCAATCAACTCCTTACGAAATTTGGTATCCTAGTCAGTTATTGGAATATATATACGGCCATGGGGATTGACAAGGACTTGGTTAAGGGGACACACGAGCATGGGTATGCAGTCCTGGATGCCTACCGTTACATGCTTGAGTCCACAAATCCCAAAAGTAAGACAGTGTTGTATTTTGATGAAAATAAAAGGTTCAAGTACTTTTTTGTATCCTATGGTGCTTGGATTCAAGGTTTTCGACATTTGAGAAAAGGCATATCCATCGATGGTACCTTCTTGAGGAGCAGGTATAATGGAGTTCTACTAGCGGCGGTGACGTAGGATGCAGAGAATCACATCTTTCCTGTCGTTTTTTGTGCAGCGAAAAAGAAATGTGATGCCTCTTATGGATTTTTTTTGAACAACTGCAAAGATACGTCTAAGATACCGAAGAGTTATGTTTTGTTTCGGATAGGCATTCAAGTATTCCAAAGATGAGTTCAATTTTCTTCACTTCAGCTTACTTTTGTTGTTGCATTAGGCATCTTGGAGAGAACATTCGGACCAACTTTCACAATGAAGGGTCGTGACCCTTTTTTATAGAGCAACTAAAGCATATAGTAGAGAGGAGTTTTTAGACCATTTCAATCAAATAGCGGATATGCATCCCCAGGCAGCAGAACATCTCATATGTGTCAGTTTCAAGAGATGGATCCGGGCATTTTGTCTGGCAAATAGGTACGTTCTTATGAATTTAATGTCTCGTTTGAGTTACAAATTTAGTATGATGTCGTACTAAGTGACTCTTTTGTATAGGTACAATATTATGACGTCAAACATAACTGAATCGATGAATTCATTATTTGGCGATGAAAGAGAATTTCCCATCAAGGCTCTATTTGAAAAAATAAACAAGAAGTATGACCAATTTTATAACGAAAGACGTGTGCAGTTTGAGGATGCGGGAACCCCATTTGTTCTAGAAATGGAAAAAATAATATCAACGAACATCAGTCTAGGGAATAGGTTATTATCTCATCAAATAACAGATCATAAATTTAGTATCACCGGTGATGGTGATGTTGCCACGGTCGATCTTCAAACAAGATCTTGTACGTGCAGAGCTTTTAACTTGGACAAATACCCTGTCCACATGCTATGACAGCGCTTTGAGCTAATACATTTCAAAATATGGACCTAAAATTTATGATCACTCCTATTCATATTATTCGGTGGGAAAATATACAATGTCATATCGTGGACATATTACTCCGGTGCCTCCCGAAGAATCTTGGATCGTTCTTGTAGAGCTTTTGGTGAGATTAATACCTCCTCCATATATTCACCCAAGCACTATAAAACCAAGAATAAAGCCATCTAAGAGGAGGCGTGGAGTCGGAGAATCATTTCCATCAAGAAGAAACAAGTGCTCTGTATGTAAGTGTGCTGGCCACAAAAGAACTACATGCCCGAATCGTAATCCACCATGATCGTTGTAATTGCAAAAACTTGTGTTGTTGTTTATTATGTACTTTTAAATATTTAACTCATTGTTTTGAACATAATGTTATCATTAATTACATATAAAATATCTTTTTTAATAACTCGTGCATTAATAAAAAGAGGCAAAAGATGAACTAAATATAGCAGACCACAATCATTATCAACAGAATACCCATCTGTTGCAACAGAGGGACATTAGCTGGAAGAACACAATACAGTTCATCATCAAACTAGAATGTTTTCCTCCAACGGATGATAAATTTGTCGCAACAGATGGATAATCTGTTGACAGAAACCCAACCGATGACCAATCTATTCCAACACATGGTCCATTTGCTGAAAAAACTCAAAAGCCTAATTTTTTATTGCCACTGGATTCAAAATTGCTCTTTACCTCCAACCGTCGATATGTTAACATATATGTTTAGAAGAAGAAATAGACAGAATGAAAATTAAATAAGAATTAAAAAACCAAAGTCGACTAAAAATAAATTTTTCATTAAATAAAAAATAAAACACATTAGGTATAGATCCGATATAGAAAAATTAAAATACACATGCTAAAAGAATAAAACACATTCTAATTATTATTATTATCATCAGCATCATTATTATTGCCAGCCGACCAATCAACCGGCAATAGAAGGGCCCTCATTAGCCTTTGAATCTCTCTGAACATCCTTGCTCTCATGGCGACCAACTTCCTCTACAGGCCGTTAACCTGCCTCTGAAGTTCCCGCACGGTGTCGCAAAAAATAAAAATGTACCAAACAGGATCAGCCTAACAAAAAATGCAAACACAAAAGTAAAGAAAAGAGTCTGAATATAATACAACATAACCAACTGGCAGATTTACACAGAAAAAAAACTTACCTCAACGAGAAAGGAATATGCTCTTTGAATAGAAGTGGTTGAAGATGTTATACGAAAAGAAAAAATGTAAGAAATAAATAAAAGTGGAGTAGAATGAAGATTAAAGAGGGATCTATATATAGAGGATTGAATCTGAATGTTTTAGGATAAAATGCATGACTGTTCAACTCCATTGTATTAATTACATTCAAACTGCTGGCTTTTTATTTTCTGTGAAAAGTCGCAACTTTTTCTTTACATTCAAACTTCTCACCTTTTCAAAATGGTTTGAGACTTAATAATAGCCGTCACTATTGAGCTATTGCAACAGATCGTCCATCTGTCACAACAGATAACCCACTGTCGCAGCAGATTTTCCATCTGTTGCAATAAATGGTTTGTATGTGCAACAGATGAGACATCTGTTGTAATATATGGATTATTTGTTGTGAAAGATAGACCATATATTGGAGAAGATGTTTTGATTTCTTCTAATAGTTGATTCATCAGTTGCAACAGATGAGAAAATTAATTCACCAAGTGTTTTGAATGTGTTAGACAAAAAGTCATAACTATTCACCTCTTTTTTAATAGCCATCATATGAATAAACATTGTCTGACATTGACGGGGTAGGAAAAATAAGGTGCGTGCAAATGAATAGATCCACTTTCATGTGTGGGAGTTACGTATTATTAATCAGGCTATCGTGACTGACACTCATAAATTACAATGATCTTGTGAATGCAGTTTTTTACCGATTAGACATTGATCCTTCAAACAAGATCCTACATTTTACAGTTTAGTTTGGTAGGTGCGAACTAATAAGACCGAAGGGTTCCAAGACGGTGGTGTCTATAGCCTATTCCAATTTAATAATGATTTTGCTCATGTTTATGTGTCAAGTTTGGAGAAGGGTTCAAGTTTTTAGCGGCAGTGTAAATATCTAATAGTGATTGTATCGGTTTTAATGGTACAATTGACTTTTTAAAGGCCTCCCAAGCCTCAAACTGCAGCAAATAAGAATGAAAAACCAATAGAAATTCCCCTGGTTCAAATTTATATAGATGGGTTGCTCGAGGAGAACATTATACAACAAAAGGTGCTTGGGAGAATACCTGTGCAGGAAAGGAAAGGTGGAGAAGACCATATATCATCTCAGACCTTGTTTAAGAGGAAACACAGGGAAGCAAGTAAGGAACTTCTAGAAAATCTGGCCAATGAAATTGACTTGAGAGATGAAAAAACTGAATGAGCTTCAAATGTGGAAGTGTATCCAAATATTAAAATTCGTCAGCCGTTCTTGAAAAAGAAAAATGCTCAAGAGGACTGGAGCTGGACACTTAGCTAGGGACTGAAACTAGCGAGCGTGGCCTCAATGAAGACCCACAAAGTGCAAGACCAGAACTCTAAGGAAGTAGCTTGGCAAGTACAAATGATTGGTAAGATTTTCAGTCAAGAATGAAACCTGAACCAACAACTCCTTAAGTAAAAATAAGAGAAGCCAAGGCGTTAATTTCTAAAGTCTAACTTGCATCTCATGCCTTCTGTTTGTGGTTCTGATTAGGTCAATAGCGGTAGTAACAAGAAGGTCTAAAGTTGGGTAGAAATCCCATGCCTTGTTGTTTCCACAGCCTTTGACCTGACCAGAGCCATAAACAAAAGGCATGGGATGCAAGTTTAACTTCAAAAATCGCCACCTTGGCTTGATCCCTTATTTTTACTTCAGGAGTTGTTGGATCAGGTTTCAATCATGACAGACAATCTTACCACCATCGGTGCTCGCAAAGCTGCAACCTTAGAGTTTTGGTCCTGCATTTTGTAGGTCTTCAATCAGGCCACGCTAGCTAGTTGCAGACCTCGAACAAAGCGCATAACTCCAGTCCACTTTAGCATTTTTATTTTTAAAATGGACTGATGGATTTTCATTTTTGGATACACGTTCACATTTGCAGCTCATTCAATTTTTTCATTTTTCATGTCAATTTCATCTGCCAGTTTTGCTACGCTTTTCTTCCTATCCTGTGTTTCTTCTTAAATAAGGTCTGAGTTAATATATGGTCTTCTCCACCTCCCCCTTCTCGTACAGGTATTCTTCCAACCATCTTCTGTTGTATAATAGTCTCCTCGAGCAACCCATCCATATAAATTTGGACCAGGGAAATTTCTATTTGTTTTCCATTCTTTTTTGTTGTAGTGCGAGGCTTTGGAGGCCTTTTAAAAGTCCATTGAACCTTTAAAATCAGTCCAATCACTATTTGAATGTTTACACAGCCACCAAAAATTTGAACCCTTCTCCAAACTTGACACATAAACATTAGTAAAATCTTCAATAAATCGTAATAAGGTATTGACACCGCCTACTTGGTCCCACAGCCTTACCAGTTCAAACCTAACAATCTTAGCTGTAAAATGTCATATCTTGTTTGAAAGATTAACGCCTAATAGGTAAAGAACCTATATTCACAAAATCAGTGTACTGCATGTGTGTTCCAGATAGGTTGATCAATAATACATACCTCCCAAATATGAAGTGGTTCCATCTGCAAGCAGCTTATTCCTCCGAACCCATCTTTACTCTAGCCTTTAATGCTGGTTGGGCAAAAGTTTATACTATTTCACTTTCTTTAATCTGCAAATAAGAGAAAAAAATTGATGTCAAACAAGAGAAGAATAAAAGGAACATTATAAAAGGGTAACACAAAATTGAATTAATCAACAGATGACTCATCTGATGCAACAAATTCTCTATCCATTCAACAGATGAGTCATCCGTTGCAACAAGCGACACATTTGTGGCAACAGATGAATGACATGTTGCAACAGATGGGTTATCTGTTGGAATAAATCAACACAACCTTGCTACTAGTTTGATTTCTTCAAAATGTTTCTCCGTCTGTTCCAACAGTTGAGGAAACTGTTGCAACATCAACAACAAAGAAACAACATCATATGTTCCAACACCATCAACAACACAAACACCACATGTTCCAACAACACCAACACCCATTTATCAATAAATAGAAAATGGTAATGGGTAAATCAATAATAACAGCAGATGCAAATATCTAATTTAAATAACATACAAGGAAGAGGATGAGAAGTAAAGAGCAATAGTGAACCATACCTGTTTCAAAAAAGCAAAGAGATCAGAACACTCATTTCAGTCGAGCAAAGATATTAGGGGGATCGGTTGAGATCTGAAAGGGTCCTCAAGAGAAAAAAGAGAGATAAGAAATGGAAAGGGATGTGGTTGTGATTACCCTAAAGAGAAGAGAGAGAATTCTAAATCAGAATAAAAAAGAGAGATGAGTTGTGTTAATTTATGGCTGAAGGAGAGAGAATTATAGAGATGGGTTTTATATATTCATTAATAACTTTTAAGGAGTACGAGGAGACGATGACATTGAAAATACAAGATAAGACTACTCAAGGAGGAGATTTTTGAGTTATCCAAGTAATATTTTTTACCGCCTTAGTATTTTATCTTTTTTTTATCTCGGATAGGAAATTAGGAAATTGCTTTAAAATAAAAAAAAATCTTAAAACATATAAGTCATACTTTGCAACAGATTACAATTTCTGTTTGAAAATTTCCAACGGCTCAGTCATTTGTAGCAACATATAGTAACGCCTATTTGATAATTTACAACAGATAGTTAATAATCTGTTGCAACAGATGATTTAATCTATTTGATAAATTCCAACAGATAAGTTATCTGTTGCAACAGGTTGAACATTTGTTTTTATACAATTTTAATTGAGTTTATATGTTCAACTACAATTTCCATTGATTTAGCTAGAACTAGGGGTGAGTTCATGGGGTCAACTACAACTTTAATTGAGTCTTTTAGAAATTGCATGATGTTGGTATTGCGTTCCTCCCGACCTGAGTCATCGATCGATCACTCCAAGTTGAAACGATTCTTATTACCTCATTATCAAGCTAATACCTAAATTGATTAATCTTAAACTAGAGGTGAATTCATTGGGTCAACTACAACTTCAATTGAGTTTTTTGGCGATTTCATGATATTGGTATTGAAGCGAATCTTATTACCTTATTGTCAAGCTAATACCTAAATTGCTTTAAAATAATAATAAAAAAAAAAATTAAAACATATAGGTCATACTTTCCAGCAGATGACAGTTTCTATTTGGAAATTTCCAACGGCTCGATCATCTGATGCAACAGATGGCAGCGCCTATTTGATAATTTACAAAAGATGGGTAATCTGTTGCAACAGATGACTTAATCTGTTGCAATAGATGACTTAATCTGTTTGATAAATTCCAACATATAAGTCATCTATTACAACATATTGAATATTTGTTTTTATACAATTTTAATTAAGTTCATATGTTCAAATAATACCTTAATTGATTAATCTAGGACTATGGTTGAGTTCTCATAAGCTCAACTACCACTTTAATTGAGTCTTTTGGCAATTGCATGATGAGACGGTATTGTGTTTCTCCCGACCAGAGTCGTCGATCGATCACTCTGAGTTGAAGTGATTCTTATTACCTAATATATTCAACTAATACCTTAATTTATTAATCTAGGACTAAGGGTGAGTTCTTATAGGTTCAACTACAACTTTAATTGAGTCTTTTGGCAATTGCATGATGAGACGGTATTGCGTTCCCCCCGACCAGAGTCGTCGATCGATCACTCTGAGTTGAAGCAATTCTTATTACCTTATATGTTCAACTAATACCTTAATTTATTAATTTAGGACAAAGGGTGAGTTCTCATAGGGTCAACTACAACTTCAATTGATTCTTTTGGAAATTGCATGATGATTGTGTTCCTCTCGATCAGAGTCATCGATCGATCACTATGAGTTGAAGCAATTCTTATTACCTAATATATTCAACTAATACCTTAATTAATTAATCTAAGACTAGGGGTGAGTTTTTATAAGTTCAACTACAACTTTAATTGAGTCTTTTGGTAATTGCATGATGAGACGGTATTGCATTCTTCCCGACCAAAGTTGTCGATTGATCACTCTGAGTTGAAGTGATTCTTATTACCTTATATGTTCAAATAATACCTTAATTGATTAATCTAGGACTAAGGGTGATTTCTCATAAGGTCAACTACAACTTTAATTGAGTCTTTTGGCAATTGCAAGATGAGACGGTGTTGCGCTTCTCCCGAACAGAGTTGTCGATCGATCACTCTGAGCTGAAGCAATTCTTATTACCTAATATATTCAACTAATACCTTAATTTATTAATCTATGACTAGGGGTGAGTTCTCATAGGTTCAACTACAACTTTAATTTAGTCTTTTGGCAATTGCATGATGAGACGGTAATGCGTTCCTCCCGACCAGAGTCGTTAATCGATCACTCTGAGTTGAAGCGATTCTTATTACCTTATATATTCAACTAATACCTTAATTGATTAATCTAGAACTAGGGGTGAGTTCTTATAGGGTCAAATACAACTTCAATTGAGTCTTTTGGCAATTGCATGATGAGACGGTATTGCGTTCCCCCCGACCAGAGTCGTCGATCGATCACTTTGAGTTGAAGCGATTCTTATTACCTAATATGTTCAACTAATCACTTAATTTCTTTAAAATAAATTAAAAAAAATCTTAAAATATATAAGTCAGACTTTGCAATAGATGACAATTGCTATTTGAAAAATTCCAATGGCTCAGTCATATGTCTAAGCAGATGGCAACGCCTATTTGATAATTTACAACAGATAGTTAATTTGTTGCAACAGATGTATATATCTGTTTAATAAATTCCAACAACTAAGTCATCTATTCCAATAGGTTGAACATTTGTTTTTATACAATTTTAATTGAGTTCATATGTTCAACAAATACCTAAATTGATTAATCTAGGACTAGGGGTGAATTCAGAGGGTCAACTACAACTTCAATAGCGTCTTTTCGTAATTGCATGATGAGACAGTTAAAAATTACGCATATCTTTTAAAATTTTAAAAAATAATTAAGATCAATTCGGACCAAATTAACATTTTCAAAACTTGTCATTATTTTCCAAAATACAAATCATCCATTTGCGAGAAAAATATTTCATCATTTCGAATCTCGAGTTCTCGCTCTTTTCTCTCTCTCAACAATACAGACAACAACTACTCAACAAATTGCTCAACCCTTCACAACAAATTGATTTTTTTCTCATTTTCGACTACATAGGTGTTATTTTTGACTTCATTCTTGCTTGTATTAGTCGTTTTCTGTCTTCATAGGTAACAGAGTTCGAGAAGAGTTCTATATTTAATATTTTTTCTAAAAATTAGGGCTTTTAAGTTAATGATGAAAAATAAGACTTTTAGTTGTATTGTCTTCGAGAATGGATTTACAATTTTGAGTTTTGATGGTAAGATCGTAGGAAGAACATTCTCATAGGATAACGATCAATACTGAAGGTTTTGACCAACTCTTCGGTGGCAGGACTGTTAGCATTTAGATCATCTCTTTTGAAATATTTCTCCTCCCCGTGTTCATTTTATTCTGCTCCTGATTAAGATAACGCTTGTAAAGCAAGCTCATAGAGTGGTGGATGTAGCCTAGCTGCTTCACTTGTTTCTTTACTTGGACTTTTGGGAGCCATATAATAAAAAAATAACAGGAATATAAAATAGATTATAATTGAATAATGCATTGTTAAAAAAGGATAATAGTATATCTAACATGTATAACAGTAAACTAACAGTTCCAGTAGATCACATATCTGTTGCACCGGGTAGGTTATCTGTTGATACTTATAGCCAACCTATTGCAACGGATGAGTAATCCATTGTAAACAATAAAATATAGATCACTCATTTGTTGCACCAGGTAGGCTATCTGTTGCAACTTATAACCAAACTGTTGCAGCGGATGAGTAATCCATTGGAAAGAATAAAAATAGATCACTTATTTGTTGTACCAGGTAGATTATCTGTTGCAACTTATAACCAACCTGTTGCAGCGGATGAGTAATTTGTTGAAAATAATAAAAACAGATCACTCATCTGTTGTACCAGGTAGTTTATCTGTTGCAACATATAACCAACTTGTTGCAGCGGATGAGTAATTCATTAGAAATGATAAAAACAGATCACTTTTCTGTTGAAGCAGATCACCTATCTGTTGTAAAATGAGTTATATATTAGATCAATATTGTTTAGATTTCTCCCAAATGGAAGAGTCGTATGTCGCAACAGATGAATGATCTATTAGATTCTTCATCTGTTGCATCAGATGTTTCATCTGTTGCGTCACCTGGTTCATCTGTTGCAACACTATTTTAATCAAGTAGAAAACAACAAATCAACCCAGCAACACCAACGCAACACACACACCAAATTACCAACAAATCGAATCAATAGTTTGAAAACAAGAACTACAATAACAACAAAAAAATATATTTCACATCGAAAAGAGTAGAGAAGAAATGTTAGAAACTAGGATTTTATTCAGTCCGCATTTCAAATTTAAGCAAGAAATATTGAAATTATTAATCAATACTAGAAGAGAGGTTGGCTCAAGTTCCTATGTTTCTTCATAACTAAAAAGACATAATTTTGTTACCTGTAAGAGAAGAAATGGGGCGACAAAGAACTCAAAGTTTTTATCACCGGAGAACATTGCTTGTCGTGTCGATTGACAGTTGAAAGTCGAAAAGGAACGCTCCCATCTATTTGTCACCGGACCTTGAAGTCATCGGGAATTGAACGGAAAAAATTTTCAGAACTGTTGTGTAACACCCCATATTCAAGTACATGTATTGGCGTATTCAAGTACGTGTATTGGTCTTATTTATATGGAATTATTTTTTTTATTTTATTTATACCGGAATTTTCCCGTCGATGGTTCCATGCGAAGGTTATTGAATAAGCTTTCCAATGATATAAAGATTTCCAAAAACGGATAGGTTTCAGATATAATCGAGCACGTTTGAAACTATAAAACGGTGGCCGAGATATTTGGGAATAGTAAATGTGCAGGAAAATTTCCTACACACAAACTACTGAGTCTAGCCAATTTTTTGGGTCAACTTCGAATGATCATAACTCCCTTAATATAATGAACTAGGAGAGCTGCGACCTATGAAAAGAAAGATCTTTGAGTCTTATTTCTAATTCAATTAGTTTCATCCAAATCCAACGTCTGAGTAAGGAGTTATACTCGTTTTACTTCAGCCTATCAGATTTTTAGGGTCAACTTCAAACGACCATAACGCCTTGTACAGGACGAACTGGGTGGCCTACTTTATATGAAATGAAATACCTTTGAGTTATATTTCCAACGATACCAATTTCACCCAAATATGATATCGGAGAAAAGAGTTATCGTCGATCTACTTTAGCTTATCAAAACAGTCCATCAAAGGACAGATTTGACATTATTTAAATTTTAAAGGCATTTTGGTCATTCCCTATTATATTATGGACGGGAATATGTGTATATATACATGTATATGAGTTCAAAAACTCATTTTCATCATCAATCATTGAGAAAGAACAAACCCTAGCCAAATTTGACCTTTAAATAACTTTTGATTCAACCGTAGAAATTCCAAAGTAATCAGATAACAGCGTTTGTCATCTCGAGAGCTTCGAACGGCACCTATTATTTGTGCAAACAGGATTGCATAATCAAGAGGTGAATTCTAAGGTATGAATATTGTTTGTCTTTGTTCTCTTCCATATGTATATGTGTGATAGAGGATTATATGTATTGGTTGTTATTTAAAGGTGATGAAAATAGGGTTATGGACTATTTTGCATGGTTTGGTTGTATTGAATTGTGGAAGGTGGATATATTAATTGAGTTATGGAAGGTGGATATGGTGATATACTATTGAATTGATGATTATTTATGTCTATGGCTCAATTTGGTTTAATGGATTGGTTGGAAGGATAAATGAATCCAAACTTGATATTGGAGGATGTTGTATGAATATGCATGACATGTGAATGTAATTGGAGTATAAGAGGGTTAAAGTGGCACCCTTTATGGTGTAATTAAGGCTTACTACTTAACCACTAGTTTGGTGAATTCAAATAATTGAATTGTGACGTTTGGTCGCTAATACTAGATTGCTATATATGTTCATTGTAGATAAGTAATCCGAAAAGACGAGAAGTCCATTTGGGACTAGTATTGAAGGTTGACAGTCAGGTATGTAAAGCATACTCTATACCATATCTTTGGCATGAAAGTGAACAATTGTTCTATTAAGAAAGTTTCCCAAGTTATTCAGTAACATGTGATGCATAATGGTTTTGTATGATGTCCTACGTTACCAATGAACTTATTTCCACCCTACAAGATGTCAAGACATTCCAATACTTACTTGTTTTCCAAATCTTACATGTTTATTGCACTAATGTATGTCAGAAGGTATCTGGTTACTCAAACAAGATCCATGTGCTATTAATGACTCCAAAACATTTCATTGATATACCAATAAGTTCCTACTTCATTGTTATGGAATTGATGACTCCAAAACACATCATTGATGTGCCAATGAGTTCTTACTTCATTGTTATTGCATTAATGGTCTATTTATATGTCTCTTATTGATGTATCATTGTTTCAAAGTATCAAAAATGCGGTGGCAACCGAAATAACAATCTCAAAGATTAATTAAACTAAGTGATGGAAGTTCTCTCTTATCGGGTGGTATCCCAGGGGCATAATCCTATCATGGGTCGATCCCTATTTATGTGTTTATGGGTGGTATCCCAGGGGCATAAGCCTATCATGGGTCGATCCCAGTTGATATGTACTGGAGGCAGCCTAATGGTCACAGTACAGTACAGTAATGATTACAAAGATGATAATAACGAAGGTAAAGTGATTGAATAAATACAATGTACAGGTTGTCACAAGTTCTAGTAAGTGTGGTCCACTCCTATTACGATTTATTCACTTATTTTTTATTTCTATTGAGCTCCTATATCATATGTGATTATCTATAGCTTTACATACTCAGTACATATTTTGTACTGACGTCCCCCACGGGGGACCTGCATTTCATGCTGCAGGCACAGGTACCTCAGCTCATACACCGCACAAGTAGGAGCCAGGATATCCAGCTGCTTTTGGTGAGCTCCAGTTTGCTTCGGGGCTTTCCATGTCATATCCAGTCACTTTTGGTATTGTTTAGAAGTTATTTATATGGCGGGATATGTCCCGACCTTAGTTAAACTCTGTGTATTGTTTAGAGGCTTTGTAGACCTAATGTACAGTCAAGGTGGTGTTTTGTTAGTAGACGTGATGGCTCCAACGGCCAAGTATTGTATATATATATATATGTGTGCTCGATCTTATACAGGTGATTATTTTCTTTTATATGCGATATGATGCTGTCCGAATTTTGGGTTGTCATAGAGGTATGCATGGGAAGTATAAGGTTATGAGCTGGTTCTCCCGGGCCTCCTCGGTTACGGGTGCCAGTCTTCCCCAATAGGATTTGAGGCGTGACAAAAGTGGTATCAGAGAAGTTCGTCCTAGTGAGTCTACAAAGCCGTGTCTACGTAGAGTCTTGTTTATTGGTGTGTCATGCACCGCATCTATAAACAGGAGGCTATGGACATTTAGGAATTTTTTCTTTTCTTCATGTCTTAGATCGTGCGATAGAGCCTATATTGTATATGAAGTCATAGTTGACCACTGAATCCGTTTATTTCTCTTATTATAGAAATGATGCCGGTTACCAGAATCAAGAATACCGGTAAGTAAGTAGATGTGGCTGCCGGAGAGGGGACTAGTAAGTCACCCACTATACCAGCTAATCAAAGTGAGGCTCCAGCTGAGCATGCATCAGAAACTTCTTCCACTCTGAAAGAAATAAGGGGGAGGAGAACTATATCCCCAGAGCCACCTATTAATGTTGTTGATCAAGATCTTAGAAATGCAGTGCAACTTTTGACTCGTATAGTTGGTGGGCAAGCCATTCCTACCACGGGTCCTAGTGGTACAGATAGGGCGGCTAGCCTTCGAGCACAGGATTTTCTTAAGATGGATCCTCCCACTTTTACTGGATCAGATCTTAACGAGGACCCACAGGACTTTATTGATCAAATTTAAAAGGCCTTAGATGTTATGCATGTAACGGGTAGAGAAACAATGGAGTTAGCGGCATATAGATTTAAAGGGGAGGCTATATATTGGTACGAGGACTAGAAACGATCTAGGGGTATTGATGCACCCCCAGCTACTTGGAAAGAGTTCAAAGAGGCATTTCTTGATCATTATCTTCCATTCGAGATTCATCAGGCCCGTGCAGATCAGTTTTTAAATCTTCGTCAGGGGAATATGAGCGTGAGGAAGTACAGTCTCCGATTTAATTCCTTGTCGAGATATGCTCCTAATGTTGTAGCTACTATGGATGACAGAGTTCATCAATGTGTGGATAGGCTGGATCCATATCTGGTTAGAGATTGTACTATTGCCGCTTTGAACAAAGATTTGGACATAGCGAGGATCCAAGCTTTTGCACAGAAAATGGAAAATCAGAGGCAGAGGAGAAGAACACAGGAATTAGAAAGAGGATATTCCAAGAGGGCCAGATCTATAGGGCAGTTCATGGCATCCCAAGGAGGGTTCAGACCACAGTTTTCTGCTAGACCACCTAGGCCATTATCTTCTTATTCTGCAGCTAGTTCCCCACAAAGTTCCAAGGGTCCAGAAGAAATCAATTTGGGCACAGAAGTGAGAGTCAGAGTTTGCGGAAAGTGGGGAATCAAGGGCAAGGGAATATGAGCCAATCGAGACCTCCTCGAGAGCCATGCAATAAATGTGGAAGGTATCATTTGGGCGCATGTCGACTGGGGACCAATGTTTGCTTTTGGTGCGGTATGTCGGGGCATATGATGAGAGAATGCCCACGAAGGGGCATAGAGGGTATGGAATGACCTACAGGGTCATTTGTTGAATCATCATCATCAATGACTTATTCAGGAAGGGGTGCACAACCAATGGGTCGTGTTAGAGGTGATAGAGGAGCCACGAGTTCAAGCGGGGCTTAAAATCGTATGTATGCTCTAGCGGATCGACAGAATTTAGAGGCTTCCCCAGATGTGGTTACGGGTACGTTGTCTATCTTTTCATTCGATTTATATGCCTTAATTGATCCCGGTTCTACATTATCTTATGTTACTCCATTGGTTGCTGGAAAGTTCGAAAGAATACCCGAACTGTTAGTTAAGCCATTTGAAGTGTCCACACCGGTTGGGGAATCTATTATAGCTAGAAGGGTTTATCGAAACTGTATAGTAACTGTTTGTGTTCGTGATACGATGGCTGATCTTGTGGAGTTAGAAATGGTAGATTTTGATGTTATAATGGGTATGGACTGGTTGGCGTCTTATTATGCCACAATTGATTGTTGCACGAAAAAGGTATATTTCCATTTCCCAAATGAATCAGTCCTTGAATGGAAAGGTGAAATTAGCGCTCCAGAAGCGGAGCCACCAACTCTTCACGCTGTTCCGATGGTAAATGAATTTTCTGATGTATTTCCTGAAGATCTTCCAGGTTTGCCTCCTGAACGAGAAGTAGAGATTGGTATTGATATAATACCAGGCACCCAACCAATCTCCATTCCTCCATATAGAATGGCCCTAGCAGAATTACGAGAATTGAAAGAGCAATTGAAAGATTTGCTAGAGAAGGGATTCATAAGGCCTAGTATGTCCCCCTGGGGAGCACTAGTGTTATTTGTGTGCAAAAAGGATGGCTCGCTGAGGATGTGTATTGATTATCAACAATTGAATAAGGTGACCATTAATAATAAATATCCTCTCCCAAGAATTGATGATTTATTTGATCAGTTACAGGGCGTCAAGCGTTTTTCTAAGATTGATTTGAGGTCAGGTTACCACCAAGTGAGGGTCAAAGAGAAGGATATACCCAAGACAGCTTTCCGAACATGGTATGGTCATTATGAGTTTCTAGTTATGTCATTTGGGCTAACAAATGCACCCGCAGCTTTTATGGATTTGATGAATAGGGTGTTTAAGCCATTCCTGGATGTATTTGTGATAGTTTTTATAGATGATATTCTAGTCTATTCTAGATCAAAAGAGGACCATGTCAATCACTTACGACAGGCATTGCAGACTCTTCGTGATTGTAAGCTTTATGCAAAGTTCTCTAAATGTGAGTTTTGGTTAAAGTCGGTGGTATTTTTGGATCATATTGTATCTAGTGAAGGGATAAAGGTTGATGCTCAAAAGATAGAAGCTGTGAAGAACTGGCCAAGGCCCACAACGCCTACGGAGATTCATAGTTTTCTCGGGTTGGCCGGTTATTATAGAAGGTTTGTTAAAGGATTTTCTTCCATTTCAGCACCCTTAACCAAGCTAACCCATAAAGAATCCAAATTCCAATGGAATGATGCCTGTGAGAAAAGTTTTCAAGGTTTAAAGAACAAGTTGATTTCTACACCCGTGTTGGTACTTCCAGAAGGCACCGAAGGGTATACAGTGTATTGTGATACTTCCAAAATTGGTTTAGGATGTGTATTGATGCATCATGGTAAGGTAATAGCATATGCTTCTAGACAATTGCGGCCACATGAGAAAAATTATCCTACACACGATCTTGAGCTGGCAGCAGTTATTTTTGCTTTAAAGATATGGCGCCACTACTTATATGGGGTTTATGTTGATATATACACTGACCATAAGAGCTTGCAATATATTTTTAATCAGAAGGATCTAAATTTAAGGCAGCGGAGATGGTTTGAACTATTAAAGGACTACGATGTTGATATCTTGTACCATCCAGGGAAAGAAAATGTGGTAGCTGATGCGTTAAGTCGAAAGTCTATGATGGCACCTATAGAAAGGCAAGGGATGATTAAAGATCTTCACCAGTTAGCTAGTTTGGGAGTTCGCCTTCTTGAAACTCCGAATAAAGAGCTTATCGTACATAATGCTGCGGAATCTTCATTAGTAGCTGAAGTGAAAGAGAAGCAATATGCAGATCCTATTTTATTACAGCTTAAGGAGAACGTTCAGAGTGGTGCGACCAAGGCATTTGAGCTTACGCGAGAAGGAGTACTTCAGTGCCAAAACCGATTGTGTGCGTCGGATGTAGACGGGCTAAGAAAGAAGATTATGACAGAGGCATATTTTTCAAGGTATTCCATTCATCCAGGATCAACCAAAATGTATCAAGATTTGAAAGATATGTATTGGTGAAATGACATGAAGAAGAGCATTGCAGAATTTGTAGCTGAATGTCCAAATTGTCAAAGAGTTAAAGTTGAGCACCAAAAACCCGGAGGTTATATGCAATGCATTGATCTTCCAAGCTGGAAGTGGGACATGATCAACATAGATTTCGTTATTGGTTTGCCTCGTACATCCCGGAAGTTTGATTCTATATGGGTGATTGTTGATAGGCTTACCAAATCTGCACATTTCCTACCAGTTAGGACCACTTACACAGTTGAAGAGTATGCGAAGCTGTACATTAAAGAGATAGTCCGATTACATGGAGTGCCAATCTCTATTATATCAGATCGGGGAACCCAATTTACCGCAAACTTTTGGAAGTCTTTTCAGAGGTGTTTGGGAACACAAATGAAGTTGAGTATAGCTTTTCACCCTCAAACAGATGGACAAGCAGAACATACCATCCAAACACTTGAAGATATGCTACGAACTTGTGTAATAGATTTTAAGGGCAACTGGGATGATCATTTACCTCTTATTGAGTTTGCCTACAATAATAGCTATCATTCAAGTATCAAAATGGCACCATATGAAGCTTTATATGGAAGGAAGTGTAGATCACCAATAGGATGGTTCGAAGTGGTTGAAACTCTTTTGTTCGGACCGGATCTTGTTTATCAAGCTATAGAGAAGGTTAAAGTAATTCAGCAACGACTGAAAACAGCCCAAAGTCGACACAAGTCATATGCGGATAGTAGAAGGAGAGGACTAGAGTTTTCTATAGGTGATTGGGTATTTTTGAAGGTATCACCAATAAAAGGGGTAATGAGATTTGGCAAGAAAGGGAAGTTGAGTCCACGTTATATAGGCCCGTATAAGATCACTCGAAGGTTTGGACAAGCTGCATATGAATTAGAGCTACCCCAAGAGCTCTCATCAGTACATCCGGTATTTCATGTGTCAATGCTTCGAAAGTGCATCGGAGATCCATCACATATCACTTCTACTGAGGATGTGCAAGTTGTGGAAGATCTTACCTATGAGGAAGTGCCTATTGCTATTCTAGATCGCCAAGTTAAGAAGATGAGAAATAAAGAGATAGCATCGGTGAAAGTACGTTGGAGAAATCGTCAAAGGGAAGAGATTACATGGGAAGCTGAGAAGCAATGAAATCTAAGTACCCTCATTTGTTCAAAGATGAAGAGGAAGTACAAGAAACGGAGTTAGAACATTAACAAGTAATTTTTTTTTTTATATATGCATAGTATTTATGTGATGATGTGAATGTTAATAATGGACTTGAACTTGTTTCGGTTGAATAACTATGCTAACATTCGAGGACGAATGTCCTAAAAGGAGGAAGGATGTAACATCCCATATTCAAGTACATGTATTGGCGTATTCAAGTACGTGTATTGGTCTTATTTATATGGAATAAATTTTTTTATTTTATTTATACCGGAATTTACCCGTCGATGGTTCCATGCGAAAGTTATTGAATAAGCTTTCCAACGATAAAAAGATTTCGAAAAACGGATAGGTTTCGGATATAATCGAGCACGTTCGAAACTATAAAACGGTGACCGAGATATTTGGGAATAGTAAATGTGCAGGAAAATTTCCTGCACACAAACTACTGAGGCTAGCCAAATTTTTGGGTCAACTTTGAATGATCATAACTCCCTTAATGTAATGAACTAGGAGATATGTGACCTATGAAAAGAAATATCTTTGAGTCTTCTTTCCAATTCAATTGGTTTCATCCAAATCCAACGTCTGAGTAAGGAGTTATACTCGTTTTACTTCAGCCTATCAAAACAGATTTTTAGGGTCAACTTCAAACGACCATAACTCCTTGTACAGGACGAACTGGGTGGCCTACTTTATATGAAATGAAATCCCTTTGAGTTATATTTCCAACGATACCAATTTCACCCAAATCCGATATCAGAAAAAAGAGTTATGGTCGATCTACTTTAGCTTAACAAAACAGTCCACCAAAGGACAGATTTGACATTATTTAAATTTTAAAGGCATTTTGGTCATTCCCTATTATATTATGGACGGGAATATGTGTACATATACATGTATATGAGTTCAAAAACTCATTTTCATCATCAATCATTGAGAAAGAACAAACCCTAGCCAAATTTGACCTTTAAATTACTTTTGATTCAACCGTAGAAATTCCAAAGTAATCCGATAACTGCGTTTGTCATCTCGAGAGCTTCGAACGGCACCTATTATTTGTGCAAAAAGTATTGCATAATCAAGAGGTGAATTCTAAGGTATGAATATTGTTTGTCTTTGTTCTCTTCCATATGTATATATATGATAGAGGATTATATGTATTGGTTGTTATTGAAAGGTGATGAAAATAGGGTTATGGACTATTTTGCATGGTTTGGTTGTATTGAATTGTGGAAGGTGGATATGGTAATTGAGTTATGGAAGGTGGATATGGTGATATACTACTGAATTGATGATTATTTATGTCTATGGCTCAATTTGGTTTAATGGATTGGTTGGAATGATAAATAAATCCAAACTTGATATTGGAGGATGTTGTATGAATATGCATGGCATGTGATGGTAATTGGAGTATAAGAGGGTTAAAGTGACATCCTTTATGGTGTAATTAAGGCTTACTACTTAACCACTAATTTGGTGAATTCAAATAATTGAATTGTGACGTTTGGTCGCTAATACTAGATTGCTATATATGTTCATTGTAGATAAGTAATCCGAAAAGACGAGAAGTCCATTTGGGACTAGTATTGAAGGTTGACAGTCAGGTATGTAAAGCATACTCTATACCATATCTTTGGCATGAAAGTGAACAATTATTCTATTAAGAAAGTTTCCAAAGTTATTCAGTAACATGTGATCCATAATGGTTTTGTATGATGTCCTACGTTACCAATGAACTTATTTCCACCCTAAAAGATGTCAAGACATTCCAATACTTACTTGTTTTCCAAATCTTACATGTTTATTGCACTAATGTATGTCAGAAGGTATCTGGTTACTCAAACAAGATCCATGTGCTATTAATGACTCCAAAACGTTTCATTAATATACCAATAAGTTCCTACTTCATTGTTATGGCATTGATGACTCCAAAACACTTCATTGATGTGCCAATGAGTTCTTACTTCATTGTTAATTCATTGATGGTCTATTTATATGTCTCTTATTGATGTATCATTGTTTCAAAGTATCAAAAATGCGGTGGCAACCGAAATAACAATCTCAAAGATTAATTAAACTAAGTGATGGAAGTTCTCTCTTATCGGGTGGTATCCAGGGTCATAAGCCTATCATGGGTCGATCCCTATTTATGTGTTTATGGGTGGTATCCCAGGGGCATAAGCCTATCATGGGTCGATCCCAGTTGATATGTACTGGAGGCAGCCTAATGGTCACAGTACAGTACAGTAATGATTACAAAGATGATAAGAATGAAGGTAAAGTGATTGAATAAATACAATGTACAGGTTGTCACAAGTTCTAGTAAGTGTGGTCCACTCCTATTACGATTTATTCACTTGTTTCTGATTTTTATTGAGCTTCTATATCATATGTGATTATCTATAGCTTTACATACTCAGTACATATTTCGTACTGACGTCCCCCACGGGGGACCTGCATTTCATGCTGCTGGCACAGGTACCTCAGGTCATACACCGCACAAGTAGGAGACAGGATATCCAACTGCTTTTGGTGAGCTCCAGTTTGCTTCGGGGCTTTTCGTGTCATATCCAGTCACTTTTGGTATTGTATAGAAGTTAGTTATATGGCGGGGTGTGTCCCGACCTTAGTTAAACTCTGTGTATTGTTTAGAGGCTTTGTAGACCTAATGTACAGTCAAGGTGGTGTTTTGTTAGTAGACGTGATGGCTCCAACGGCCAAGTATTGTATATACATATATATGTGTGCTCGAGCTTATACAGGTGATTATTTCCTTTTATATGCGACATGATACTGTCCGAATTTCGGGTTGTCATAGAGGTATGCATGGGAAGTATAAGGTTATGAGCTGGTTCTCCCGGGCCTCCTCGGTTACAGGTGCCAGTCCGTCCCAATAGGATTTGAGGCGTGACATGTTGGTTGGGAGAGAGTTGAGAGAGACTGTCGAGAGAGAGGAGAGAGACAGTTGATTTGGAAAGGAGAGGGGTGTGGGTTGATTTGTATTTTTAAAAAGATTAGAAAGTTTTAAAAATATTAATCAAGTCCGCAATTCACTTAATCAAATTTCCTAATTATGTTTGACCCTTTAATTTCGTCAATATCACCAATCCTTCATTCAAGACTTAAAAGACACATTTCCTTCAATTATCTCAACTAAGAGAGAAGAATGCTTTTGAGGTGTTTAGTATTTTTTTAGGAAAAGAGTGATAGTTCAGTAATATTGTGGTCCTAAATGCAATATAAGTGATATTTGAAAGAAATTCTCAAAACTTGAGCGACTATTTAGGGAATTCACTCAGAGTTTTAATAATAACATGTTTTGACATGCTTAAAATGTTGTTATTTTACATTTTTCTAAGGATAGATATACTAACAAAATACGTCGTGGTTAAATGTAAAAAATTATTTTGCTAAATAAGATAACCACAATATTTTTTTCGTAACATTTGTAGCAATAAGTGTGGTATTTATTTACAGATTTTATATGGCCCATGACTAAGAATTTGTAATTATTACTACGAAATTTTATTATGTTGCAGTCTTTAGTTATAAAAAAATATATATTTTACAAGATATATATGTATTGTGAGTGATTATATCCACAACAAATAATTTGTATCTATCTTCATATAATTAGCGAGAATTTATAAAAATTTTGTTAGATTAAGTATATTAATTAATAAAATATTTAGATATAATAATTTATTTATTCAAATTATATTTGAAACTTATAAATAAGATCCTGTAAATTTGAATTGAGTCGAATAACAAACACCTCCAATCAAATGATAATTCTTAAAACACTTGATCATGATGAAGCTTAAGTTCAACATAATAAAATTTTGTTTAAATTCTTTATAATAAGTTAATATAATCATTTATTTTTAAAACAATTATATTTGAAACTTACAAGTTATAAAATTGAATCGTATCATTGACAACACTAATTACACTAGACCGATAAAGATATTATTCCTATAAAACAAGTCTAAAGTAAAATTTAGTAAGTTAATTTGTTTAAATTTATTATAATTAGTTAATAAAAATAACTAAATTTAATCACTTATTTATTTAGACATAAATTATTGTACAAATACACTTTTGTGATAACTACATCCAATTATTAATCATTTGTTCAAATAATTATAACTACATTTATAATAATAATTAATTAATAATTTAATAGTAGACCATAAAAACATTGTTCAAAAAGATAAGGTTCGAGACATTGAATAAAATAACAGCTGTCATAACACTTGATCAAGGTAAAACTTCAGTGAGACATGCTAAATTTTGTTTATATTGCTATAAATAGCAAATTGAAAGTAAATACATTATAATTACTTATTTATTTAATTATATCTCAAATTTGCTAGTAAGACCTGTTAAGCCTGAATCAAATCAAATTATATTTAATCACTTATTTATCTAAACTATATTTCAAATGTACTAGTAAAATTCGGTAAGATCGAATCAAATCAAGTGATTAACACATCTAATTATCTTAGATCGATGGCGTTTGATTTTATAATAAAGATTGTTCAGTCACTATATAGACAAGATATAATATCTCGCTCTCAAATGTAACCTTTTTTAATCTAGTGTTGCTACAACAATTTTTCATTCATGATAAAAAATGATTATTAGCTACAAAATTCTGTCACAATTCATTTCGCCATAACAAATAGTTATGGAACTGTAAGCTAAAACTTAACAATTGCCATAATTTTTTAGAATTTGAAACAAAAAGTACTCATTTAGTTACAATATTTTGCTTGAGGTAATTTATTGTACCTAAAAATTTAGTATTGTTGCAGTAATTTCATTAGGTCAGAGACATGTGAAGTTGTACTTATGCGAGAGCATCCTTTTACTGACAAAAAGATAAGAGTTGATTCCACTTTTCAGGTAGGTAATGATTCACATATATAATTTTTCTCTACTACTTTTACTCCTCCTATGTCTTTTTCTTAAATTATTATGAAATTAAATCAATATTTTTTATGAGCAATTAAATTTTTTTTCATAATTTTTTTTAAAAATAATTGAGGTATGCAAAGGTTGTGGAACTACACTGAGTATGTTGCAGAAGAAAATTAGAAGAATTGAAAAATTGAATAACTGAAATCAAAGATAGGTCAAATTTATCGACGATCACCTAACATTTAGTCTATCATACAAAAATTAATATTGGTTTCAATTTCTTTAACATAAAAGTCATTTAACTTTAAAAATTGATATATAAAAAATACTTTTTTATTTTGTGACATAAAAGTATCCTATCTTTAAAATTTAGTACAAATATTTATTTATTTTTTCAAAAGGTGTTTACAAAATTTACTATACAAATACATATATCAGTGCAGAAAATAGTCAAATTACAATTTCTTCAATATTATTAATATTAGATAAAAATTATTATAAAGAAATCAAACTAAGGAAAGCAAGTATAATATTGTCTACCCCCAACAAGTTATGTGTTAAAAAGTAAAATTTAGAGATACTTCTAATATCATCCTGAATGTAATTAATTTATTTTTGACCCCTGTCGTATTTTCTGTATGATATATCAAAATTCAAATGAAGTTTACTTCTTAATTAACTTGATCAAAGTTGAATGACTTTTAAGTGACAAAAAATTAAGAAAAAAAATACTTTTATGTTACAATTTTTTAAATTTGAATGACTTCTACGTAAAATAAATTAAAATAATAATAATAATAATAATCAAATTATAAATTTTATAATAGGATGAAGTGTACATAATAATTAAAAAAATTATACTATAAATTTAAAATTAGATAACTAAATCAAAAACATCTTAATGAATTATTCTTTTTTATATTATAAAGTTAGTCTTATAATTTAATAAAAACAGATGAAAACGAAGGAGCTAAAAACAAGAGAAACAAAAATAGTTAGTTGAGGAGAAAGAGAAGAAGGTGAAGTGAAATGATATGGTGGAATCCACTTTATAAAATCAACAGAAAAGGTCAAAAATATTCCCGAACTATCTAAAATGAATCAAAAATACCTCTCGTTAGTTTTTTGGCTCAAAAATATCCCTGGTGAGATAAAAAAAATGCCACCTAGGTAAAAAAATGCTTATGATCATGCCACATCACCATCCACATCATCTTTAATTTCACAACCCAAATTAAAAATTCGACCCGACCCATAAATAAAATAACCCGATCCAAAGTGAAATAACAAAGGTAAAAGAATCGGGTCTTTCTCTGTGCCTTATTCTTTCTCTCTCCTGAAAGAAAATTTTCATTCTAGGGTTCACCGCTACTGCTGTTTGAATTCATTCGAAAGGGAAAGATCGATTGTCATTTTCTAAGGTTCCCCACGACTGCTTATGGTATAAATCGCTTGTTGGATCGATTGTCACATTCACTGTTTGATGCTCAATTGATGCATTAGGGTTCTTCTGAAAAAATCAATATAGGGTTCGTTTTTGGAGTGGTAGTCACCTAAAATTGATGTCTTCACCTACCTTTCAGAAAAGCTATGGGATTCCGACTTATTATAATACGCCCTTGGAGCTGGCTCTCCTTTTGACGTTTCTAAGGATTCCGACGATGTTCATACAGTTCTTGCTGTAAATTCATATGTGATCATATTGATCTGATGAATTTGGATCTTTCATAATTTCTTTCTCAAGATTCATATGTTGCTTTTGATGAATTTGCATCTTTCAACACTTTTTCCTCAATATCCATATTTTTGTAACTGCTCTTGCAGATGATTATTGTCGTTTCCTACTTCGAACCTGTATCTTTTGAGTTCATTCTGTATATGTGGGTCCATAAAGTGAATTATTGTGTCATATCACTGAAAACTAGGGAGAAATCATGTGAAACTTGAAAATCAATGCTTTATTTTGGAGTAACAACAACAACAACAAACCGAGTGTATTCTCACATAGTGAGGTCTGGGGAGGGTAATATGTACGCGTTCCATACCTCTACCTCTAAAGAAGTAGAAAGGCTGTTTCCGATAGACCCCCGGCTCGAGACGCGGAATACTTCTTACTTCTTATTTTGGAGTAAGAAGTAAAATAAATTAACTTGTTCATGTTATAAGCGTTGGTTGAAATGTTGCCAATCCTGGCGATACTTTCAGAGGCTGTTCCCAAGAAAATTCTTGAACTGATGAATGTTCCCGGACTAACAAGAGAAAATGTTGCCAGCTACTTTCAGGTACTGAACAATTTTACTTCTTTCATTTTCAAGAATATACAGGAATGTACGGTTTCATGCACAATTTAGTAGTTGATAATATTTCTTTAGTTTCTTAGTGAAGTGCTGCTTATTTTGATGGTAATCATGTACTGCAGAAATATCGGTTATACCTCAGGAGGTTGAGCGGTGTATCACAGCATCAGAATAGATTAAATAACTCGTTCATGGGACATCCAGAAGCAACATATGGGACAATGACTTCTTTCAGTGGGCTCGAGCTTCAAGCTTTAGCTGCCACTGGTCAACTTCCCATACAAAGTCTTGCTACCCTCTAGGCAGCTGCACTAGGTAGGTCTGCGACAAAATCTGCCACATCTATGCCTCTAGTAAATCAAGGAAACCTTTTCATCTTTGAAAATCCCAAGTTGAGATTTCCCGAGGGACAGCAACAATATTAACTTACTTTATGGGATCCCAACGACTATGGAACCGAAGCAGCTAGTAGATCTGCACCAGTCCTCGCAGTCCTTTGTGGCGATGAATATGGAAGGGAACACCAGAATGCAACAAAATAATGCTCTACTAATGCATATGTCTCAACAACAACAAAAACAACTGTCAAGGGCTCAAATGCTAAATGAATCCAATAATGGTCAAGTTTCATGGCCTCCATTGTCCGTTTCACAACCTTTGTCCTCAAACGGGATAGCTGCTGCAATCTTATCACGAAATAGCATTGTTGACAGCGTACGAGGTACGATATACAATCTAGTCTCCCAAGCATCTTCAATGGTAAATTTCTTGCTAAATCAAACTACAGAGTTGCAAAACAACAGTTTTCCTCTTGTGAGTAGTAACTCCGGGATGTCAACGCCGACATTTAAACGATTGCTTCAAGAAGAGGTTAACTCTGATATTAAAGTATCTAGAGGATTCCCTGGTGGTTATGATATTTTTGAAGAACTGCATCAACAAAAATCGCAGGATTGGGGTTTACAAAATGTCGGATCAGCCATCGGTGCCTCTGATCATTCAAGTATACCTGGAACTCTGGATGTCTCACCCTCCATGTTAGTTCAACAAGGTATTTCTTCAATGAAGAAGACTGGACAAAATGGGAATTCTCCCATGGGTGAACAACAACTTAATTTATTCTCCGGTGGAAATTTTCTTACTGGAAATTTGCGTCGGAAAAGTTGAAACTGAGTTTGGCTTTGATGGATATCCACCACTGGACAATCTTCCTGTGTAATCCGTGGAAAGAGTGTAGTTGTTGTACATTACACTTTTGGACATATAATTCGGAGTCACTAGTGTACATAGTTGTCTTTATAGCTGCAAATTGACTTCTGTGAACAAAAAATGGTGTAGTTTCAGCTCGTCGTTCAGCTCTTGATGTTGGATTCTCGGCTAGCTGCATCTTTTGATCTGATTCGTGATTCTTGTGGAATTTGACAGCAAGTAATTTGTGTATGATACTTCTGCATGGTATCGCAAAGGCGTACATGTAAAGTTTTGACTTCTATTTAGCTAGGTGAACTTCAGAACTTTAAACGTTCGAGTTATTTGCTAACTGCAATAACCTGGTTTTAATTTCTTCTACTTCACTTTCAGAAGTTGATGATCTTGATGTACAGATTAAATTTGGATTGCCATAATGTGGAAGTCTTTGGGATTCTTTTAGTTTCACTTTCATGCTTTCTTCTTTATATGAGTAGTTGATTTGAAAGGCTAATAAAACTAAAAATGTGTTTTGATCTATTTACTACTGTTTTGTTTTATTTCTGTTCCTGTGGTAATTTTGATATTGTTGGAAAAAAAGACAATTGCCATGTAGTGATGATTTTGTGGTTTGTCTTTGATCTATTTACTATGATTTTATATATATTTGAAGGGGGAGTGGTGAAGCAATAGTAAAGTCGACTTTGTGTGATCAATAGGTCACCGGTTCGACCTATGGTAGTAGCCACTAGTGCTTGCATTAGAGTACTTACGCCCCTTGAGGTGCGGCCTTTTTCTGGACTTGCTAATTCAGGATGCTTTGTATATCGAGCCACCTTTTGTATCCATATATTGTGGTGTTTCACCATCAATAAGGGAAAGAAGAAAAGACATCAACATTCCTCTAATTAATGTGTTAGTGTGCTAGTAAATAAAAATAGATACTATACTAACTTTGGTTTGGATGATGTTGTAGTCCAATGCTTTTATGTCCAGAAGCCACTGATTTCTTTGATTTCTTGTCTTCTTTGTCCAACCCCAGAAGGGATCTCCTCTTTTTCCGACTTTTGATCCCACATGCGTTGCATAGTGAATGCATTCGTAATGATCATATCGTCAAATTTTGAGTACAAATGGCCAAATCCACTGTACACAAATGAGAACTGTTCGTTCATATATGAAACAATCAATCGTTTGTCCATTTTATATGACATAATTTATTCTTTTATGAAACTTGCATCAATGTTCGATTTGAAATCGTAAATTAGATAATACTTCCTCCGTTTTAGAATAAGTGACTTGTTGGGATATTTATTGGTGTTCCAAAATAAGTGAATCATTGAATTTTTTTTCAAATTTGCCCTTATGATTTGACAACAATTAACTTTTGAAAAGGTATTACAAGGTCAACTTTTTTCTTTTTTTTGGGTAAAAATGAAAAGTTGTGTTAAATTTAAGTCTTTAATGTTTTTTTCCTTAATATGTGTGTCAAAATCCAACAATTTATTTATTATGAAACGGAGGAAGTATTACTAACCTTGGGACCAGCAGGTCCATCTCTCCAAAGAGGTGTTTTTGAGGTACCACAATCAACGCAAGTCACTAATAAACATACAGAACAACCAAGAAGGTAGCTAATTCGAAGAATCCCTACTGAATGATTACAACGAGTAAATTTCACAAGCGATTTCACGAGACCCATTAAAGGAAACAGCTAAAAATGCCCAAAACAAGCTGAATCACACTTGATTTTGACCTAAATCAAGTAAAAATATTTACAACTAAACACTCGCAACCTAATCAAGAACAATCCCAAATCACAATGAGTTAATTCCACTAGCAATTACTCGACACCCATTTAACTAAACATTACTCGAAAACCACCAAAGGAAATAGCTACAGACACTCAAAAACATGCTGAATCACACTTCATTTTGTCCTTCGATCAAGTTAAAAACACTCAAAACAAAGCTAGAACACACTCGATCTTCTCATAAAGTACTAAGAAGGGCAGCTAGTAATCACTTCGATCCACCATCTTAGATCACAATGAGTAAACTTCCCCAATAATTAAGCAAACCCCATTTAACAAAAGCTAAAATGAGCTTAATCACACTTAATTTTTGAACTTGATCAAGTAAGAAACTTTAAAGCTATATTATTGATCTTGATAGAGTAAGAAAAACAACAATAAGAAAGCAATTACTGGATACCCATTTAAGAAAATGGCTAAAATAACCCAAAACAAGATAAATCACACACGCATTTTTTACCTTAACCAAGTAAACGAAAAAACAAGAATCAAGATAAGGATAACTAGCTAGTGATTCACACTTACTTTATTATCACTTAGATCCACCATTACGTAATCCCAAACTGAATGTCTTAACTAAACAAGCTAAAATGAGATCAATCACACTCAATTTTTTCAATATCTTGAAAGGTCTACAAGGCCACAAGAAGAAAATTGAGCCAAATGAATGATCACAATGGTCAAATTTCACCAGTAATTACCCAAACAAACTGAATCACACTTGATTTTAACATTTACCAAAAAAAAAAACAAGCTTTAAACTCCCCCATCCCACCGCACCCCTTCCACCCCAAAAAAAGCTGGAGAAGAAATCGCAGCATCACCTTATTTTCTCCAAAATGATAGGCACACCGAGAATATCACAAGATAAGGCTGTAAGTTTGTTTTGTTTCAAGTTATTACACTTTTCCTAAAGGGAAATAAATATGGCTTTATCAAATAGTGAAGACTTTACCATTAACACACTGCTGATGCCAGACATTCCCATGTCATAGAACGAAACAAGATAAATGCACTTGCGAGTTGAACTGTGGAGGGAAGACAAATGAATCTTTTAAAAATATGGACGGAAACACTTATTTTCTGAACCAAGGTCTCCATATGAAAAAAAGAAAGTGTACGAGATTATTAAGCTCAACAGTTCAAAATTTATGATAGGAAAAACCTCAAATAAAACAACTATAAGACCTGCTACTGTAGCTTGAAAATGGGCTCTGAATCATAGTAAAACCCTTCTTACTGTAGCTTGTCACAAAAGGAGCTTCATTTCAGCTAAAGCAGCAGGTTCTGGTAATAATAAATCAGAAAAACATGGCGACAAAAAGACCGTTCAAATAATAATGTTTCACCATCCAACAACAACAACCACCAGAACACAAATACCAGTCAAACCAAAAGCAGTGGGGACA
Organism: Capsicum pubescens; assembly: GCA_030864215.1. NCBI lineage: Eukaryota > Viridiplantae > Streptophyta > Magnoliopsida > Solanales > Solanaceae > Capsicum > Capsicum pubescens. Next base: position 187,695,371 of record CM061548.1, read on the forward strand.
AAAACTGAGGGAATTTGCTTTCAAAAACAAATCAACTCCAACAGTGCATTACAGGATAAACAAATCCATTAAAGTCTGCTTTCATAATAAGAATGCATTACAGGACTTTGTACTCCTGCTTCACCAGACTTCATAACTTAATACCTACTTCAAGTCGAGCCAAAATAAAAGTATTCATTGTGGGTCATTTCCCAAATTCAGTCAAAATAAACATAGATGCAATTTAATGTTTTGCATCAGCTTTAACCAAAAACAAAATAAAAGCATTCAATGCCTAGAACTAGTCACAACATATTAAATTTGGGTTCTCCCATTAGCCTTTTTAACCTTCAACTTTTCGAGCTTCTTCTCTCTTGCATTTTTCAATTGATTGCTAGTGATAGCTTTTTTCCTTTCCAAGTAAGCTTAGAGAGTGAATAAGGAAGAGCTATAGGCTCACTAACTCCAGCAAGATTACCTCTAAAACCTATCAATCTACTCCCACAAGGGGCTAAAATTCTGGGAGTTTGCCTCACCAACAACCTCGTGTCTTCAAGAATAATTTTAGGCCTTAAATCTAGATCACTTTCGAGTTCACTAGTAGGACCAAATGGTTCATACCATTGGTCCTCTCCTTCTTGTGTTGGTTGAGGGGCTGAACTATTAATGTCATACACATCATCTTGAACTTCTTCTTCTTCTTCTTTAGTTCTACCCTTTCTTCTCTTCATTCTTGCCCCTTGTTCATCTTCAACAAACTAAATTAAAATGCATAAAATTAGTTCATGTAAATATTCATAAAATTATTCATTTATATAGATATGCATAAAGGTGATACCTTGCATGTCTTTGCATTATGTGTTACTGGACCGCACTTACTATAAGTCATTCTAGTTCCCTTTCTTGAGTGAGATCATTCTGCTGCTCTTTTAATTGCTGCATCTTTTTCTTTTATTCTTTTGGTTTTTGGTCTTCCAACAGTTTTCACTAAATTTGGTGGATCCACTGCATGTTCTGGCAAAATCTTCCAGAAATTTTCACCTCTTAAAGGCAGCAACTTGGCCCTGTATGTCTTAAAGTAAGCTTCCTTACTATACCATACACTTATCTTTTTTTTCATAAGATCAGGTTTCATTGTGTTGTACTCCATAGCCTTGATGGCATGGAATTTCTACAAGTGCATTTCTTCTCCACCAAGTTTACTATGTGCCTATCTTCACTTTCAGGCACTTCTTAACCAATATCTCCATTGAAGTTAACAGTACAAAATTGAGCAATCTTCTCATGGGCAGTGAACAATTCCATGCACTTAGGACTAGAAATTTTCTTCCATTTGCGTACCTCAATTTTCTTCGCTTTCAGTCTATTCATTATCTCGACTCTTATTTCTTCAAGCATCTTCAAGATTGGCTTTCCCCTTAGTTACAATATCCAAGAGTTGAAGGACTCAGTGAAATTATTATTCACCATCTGATTTTTGCAAACACTGTCCATATATGCCCTGCACCATCTCACTGGAAATTTAACAAGTCTTTGACAGCTTCCTCTGATAATGCTCCAAGTGCACTTAACTGGTCCTTGAAATCTTCTTCATAGGTACTCCAAGCAGCACACCAAAGCAGTTTTTTCATCTCTCCTAACCTAAACCTCTTCATCCAGTTGGCCTCAACATGCCTAAACACAATACCTATAAAACATAAAAAGTGAATGTTTAGCCAAAAAATACAAAGAGAAAAATATTGCAGCTTCTTGAAGTACCTGTGGTGGGCTAAAAGACGAATATTTTTCACTGCATCTACCAGTCCCTGGTCATGTGAAACAAATAAATATACAGTTACATAAGAAACATAAGTGGACAAATTCAAATAAACTGAAATTTATAAACTAAAATTTACCTTCTGCATGTCGGACATGAAAGTGACACTTTCACCATTTTTCAGTGTCAATGATTTCTCTAGCAATTGTAGAAACCATGTCCAACTCCTTGATGTTTTCTTATCAACTGTAGCCCATGCCAAAGGATAGAAGCAGTTATCACAATCTTGTCCTATAGCCACAAGTAGTTGTCCCTTGCAATGGCCTTTCAAAAAGGTCTCATCCAGTCCAATAAAAGGTCTCAATCCTTCTTTCCATCCCAACTTTAGTGAATTGAAGCATATGTACATTCTAAGAAACTTTATTTTGCCTTGTTCCAATCCATCCTTTGATAAATTAATCACTACATCACTGTTTGGATTACTCAAATCTAATGTCATTTGCGTAAGCCTCTAACTTGTTGTACTCATCTAAGAAATTGCCTTCTATTTTTTGAAGTATCATCCTCTTATTGATTGGGCAGCTGCCCGTAAACCACCTAAAAAGGAATATTTATTATTTGATCCATATCCCGACATAAGAAGTCCAACGGGAGCAATACTTGAAATGGCAATCCATAAAAAAACACCAATACTAAGATCGGCTAGAACAAGGTGATCTAAATTGATCATCCAAGTTTTCTCTCATATCCTTGATTTTGAACCTAGGATTATTCTGCACTTTACCCTGGAAATATTGAGATAAAGAAGATATTGTGGCTCTAGGATTTGTAAATGCATCATCACAAGTGTGCTTTTCAATTAAGGTTTTAACCTTAAATCCTGGACCATTACTAGTGAAACTAAAATGACAAATGGGAAACCATCCTCACATATATACCTCAGTCTTGTTTGTCACTTTGCTTCACTCTAAGTGGTTTCTTATTTGCAAGGGCATAGAGATCCACAACTCTTTCAGCCTCTTTCTTGTCCTTAAAGGTCATTGAAAGATGAAGTTCTTGGTAATAATCAAGTTTGTCATTCACTTTTCTATTCTGTTGCATCTTAATGGCTTCTAACTCCTCAAAGTTATACTCCTTATAATTTGACTCACCATTATCAATAGAATCAGTTTCTGATTCAGCATCAATACCATATTCACACTCAATAAAGTGTGCTTCAGGATGATAGACTAAAGTTAGAGCAGAAACAGATTCTTCAAAATCATCAACAACAAAAAAATGAATCACTTTGAATCAGGGGTGTCAAACGGGCCGGGCCGGGCCAACCCGGAATCGGCCCTTCCTTTTTAACCGGGTTGAGGGCCGGTTAAGGGCCGGTTTGGACGCTATCCGGGCCGGGTCGGGCCGGGCCAAACAGTAAAAAAATTAAAACCCACCCTAACCCGGTCAAACCCACCAAAACCCGATCAAACCCGGTTAAAAACCGGTCAAACCCGTTTAAAAAATAAATAAAAAATCCAAAATACACTTTATACACTCCAATATACACTATATAAACTCTAATATACAATATATATTTTTTAAAAAATATATAAACAATTACACATATATACGTACCATTCAATATATAATTATATATGACTATACGTACTACTTTAAATAAAACATATGCTATAATAGTATAATATATATATATGCACTACAAAATATATATATATATATATATTTATATACTAATTTATAAAACATATACACATGTATACGTTAAATATATACTACTTTAGAAGATATATACACATATATATGCACCATTCAATATATATGTACTACTTTAAATAAAATATATACTACAATATACATATATATATATACAACAATATGTATATATATATAGTTACATACTAATTTATAAAACATATACACTTGTATACATTAAAGATATACGTCTATAGAAGATATATACACATATATACGCACCATTCAATATATATGTACTACTTTAAATAAAGTATATACTACAATATATATATATATATATATATACTTACATACTAATTTATAAAACATATACACTTGTATACGTTAAATGTATACTACTTTAGAAGATATATACACATATATACGCACCATTCAATATATATGTACTGCTTTAAATAAAATATATACTACAATATACATATATATATACAACAATATATATATATATATATATATATATATATATATATATAGTTACATACTAATTTATAGAACATATACACATGTATACGTTAAAGATATACGTCTATAGAAGATATATACACATATATACACACCATTCAATATATATGTACTATTTTAAATAAAATATATACTACAATATACATATATATATACTACAATATGTATATATATATAGTTATATACTTATTTGTAAAACATATACACTTGGATACATTAAATATATACATCTGTAGAAGATATATACACATTTATACACACCTTTCAAAATATATGTACTACTTCAAATAAAATATATACTACAATATACATATATATATACTACAATATGTGTATATATATAGTTATATACTAATTTGTAAAACAAATACACTTGTATACGTTAAATATATACGTCTAGAGAAGATATATACACATATATACACACAATTCAATATATATATACTACTTTAAATAAAATATAGACTACAATATACATATATATATACTACAATATGTATATATATATAGTTATATACTAATTTGTAAAACATATACACTTGTATATGAAGATATATACACATATATACACACCATTCAATATATATATACTACTTTAAATAAAATATATACTACAATATACATATATATATATACTACAATATGTATATATATATATATAGTTATATACTAATTTGTAAAACATATACACTTGTATATGAAGATATATACACATATATACACACCATTCAATATATATGTACTATTTTAAATAAAATATATACTACAATATACATATATATATACTACAATATGTATATATATATATAGTTATATACTAATTTGTAAAACATATACACTTGTATACATTAAATATATACATCTGTAGAAGATATATACACATATATACACTTCTATAGAAGATATCCAATTTATAAAACATATACACATGTATACGTTAAATATACACTTCTATAGAAGATATATACACGTGTATACGCACCATTCAATGTATATATACTACTACTTATAAAATATACTACATTATATATACATTACAATATATATATAGATATACTTATATACTAATTTATAAAACATATACACATGTATACGTTAAATATACACTTCTATAGAAGATATATACACGTGTATATGCACCATTCAATGTATATATACTGCTACTTATAAAATATACTACATTATATATACATTACAATATATATAGATATACTTATATACTAATTTATAAAACATATACACATGTATACGTTAAATATACACTTCTATAGAAGATACATACACAAATATACAAAATATATGCTACTTAATATAATAAATTAATAATATTTGGTAGTAAATTAATAACATATCAGAAGTAAGTTTTTAATTTAAAGTAGAAAACTAGAAATTCAATTTAAAATTTTAAATCGTTAAATGAAAAAATATAAAAAGCAAGGACTAAGGAGTGAATGAATTTGGGGAATTTTATTGATTGCAAAATGATCCAAAATTTATAATTTACATGAATGAAAAATCTATAAATTATGCATCATTTTTTTCAACTTATTCATGTTAATATTAATGGGAACTTGCATAGGATAGTCGAAGTCAACGGGGGAAAAACCATGCATTGGACTTGATTCTGCTGAGTTCTCCCGTGAAGTCATAATTTCTTCAAGTTTCAGCTCGTCGCTCGGCTCCGGTTCCATTCCTTGGTTTCTTCTTTCCGCTCTAATCCAATCTCTGAGGCAAACTAGAACATTCATTGCATTGCTTCCCAATGAGTGTCGGTTGTCTCCAAGCTGCTGTCGTCCCTGACTAAAGGCGCTCTCTGATGCAACGGTTGACATTGGAACATTCAAGATATCTCTAGCTAATCTTGAAACCACAGGATATTGTGTTTCATTACTCCTCCACCAATCCAACGTGTTGATCCGTCGTCTGCGATCCTCTGGTGCCGTCCGAAGATAATATTTCAACTCTTCTCGATAAGTTGATGTGTAAGTTCTTTCATCAACACTGTTCCAACAATTTAAATCATAAAACGAATCAGAAAAACCACTATGTGCCGGCCTTTTAGAAGATGATGGCTCCTCGGGAGGATGAGGAGCGACAGTTGAAGTGATATTTGTAGGTACGGCTAAATCAAATAAATCAGCATAGTGATTATATAATTTTTCTATGTACTCCTTTGCATCAATCGTAGCCGTCCACAAATCAGGTTGTACTTGTTCAGAATCATGGTTAGTATTTATTTCTAAGTTAGTATAAATAAGAGTACTAAAATGACACATATTATTATATTTCATTCACGGATTTAGCATAGCACCAACCAAGTAAATAGGGGGAATCGGGAAAAAGTATTTTTTAAATTTCGTAAACATGGCGCCAACAGCTTCTTTATAACCTTCTTTATTTTTTTATTTTTTGAGTAAACCAGAAATATCGGCTATATATGCCAAAATATTACAAACAATAGGATAATAAGCACCGGAAAATTCAACCGTAGCTACATAAAATTTTTCTAAAAACTTAACAAGATCATTAATTACAACCCAATCAGAATTATGTAGCATGCAATCAGCAGAATCAGCAAATGAACCGCAATGTTGGTTAAAAGCTAGTGTAATAGGAATTCTATATTTATAACAAGTTTTTAAAAATTCATACGTAGAATTCCATCTAGTATCAATTTCCTCAGGCATCAAAATCGGCGTAAGTCCATTTTCTTGACATTTAACTTTAAATTCTCTAATCTCAATCTACGATTATTTCCTTGAATAAAACCAACAGCAAGGCGAATTTTTTCAATATAAAACTCAAAAAACTCAAGACCATCTTTTACAATTAAATTATATATATGACATGCACACTTAATATGAAAAATTTCAGTCAAGGGCGGAGATAGCGTAGATTTTAATTTTTTTATAGCAGTGCTGTTGTTAGAAGCATTATCAAAAGCAATACATAAAATTTTATTTTCGATACCATAATATCCGGTAATTTTAACAATAGAATCAACAATAAATTGTCCAGTATGTTTACGATCTTCATCATATAAAAAAGCAAGAATACGTTTTTGCATCACGAAATTACTATCCATCCAATGACAAGTAACGGTTAAATAATCATTTTTATTTACAGCACGACCAAGATCAGAAGTTAGGGACAATCTACATTGAATATTTTTTAACAATGTTGATAAATAAAAACAATATTGTGAATGAAGTCTAAAAATATCAGACCGACAAGTAGTTCTAGGAATACCGTTAAACATAGGATTATAAATTGCTTGTATATAACGAATAAAGGCATCAGAAGAAGAAAAATTAAAAGGCAAACAACCCACAGCTACCATTTTAGCTATTTCTTCCCGGTCCCTCAATTTATTATACTTCTTTGCTACGTGACCGGTTGCTGGGTCCATTCTAGTTTGCGTTGGCCCACCAACATCCCCACCACCTTTTGCAATATTTAACTCTCTTTTGTGATCTTCAGCTACATGTCTCATTAACGTACCCGTACCCCCTTGCTTGCCTCCACTTCTATGCTTATATATTTGTTGACAAATATTGCGTTGCACCTCAATATCTGATATACGTTCAAAAAATTGTCATGCAATACTAGTTTTTTTACGAGGTTTTGGGGCACTGGGAGGACGGGAAGGGAGATTAACTGATTCAGATCTAACGTTAGCATCTCCTACTGCGGGTGTCTCAGCAATATTTTCATTATCTTCGTCTAAATTAACCGCATCTACTTCATTTTCTTCTTCTATATCGTAATTTTCCTGAGCTTCTACATAATCCATATCGTGAGCACCTACACCTATTTCTTCCTCAAAAGGTGTACCAAGAGGTACCAGAGGCGAAGGCACACGGGTATATCTACTACTTGAACTACCTCTACCGCTAGTAATTCGCTTTTTACTACCACTACCGCTTCCGGGATAAAAAATTTTAACACCTTTAGTAGCGAGGTTTCTTAATTTATCCATAATATAAATTAAATTAAACTAAAAATATTCAAAATACACAAATATAATAAAATTAAATATTAAACAATTAATACAATAAATAAAAATTAAACGTAAGAGATGGAACGACAATACCAAATTTTGGAAGTATCCGAAGGTTGCGACTTTAGAAACTTTCGCTCGTACTTTGTAAACGAAAAATTAAAAAATTAAAGTGAACACTTTAAGAAATTAAATATATTGAATATTTGAGAATTGAGAATTGAGAATTGAGATTTGAGATTTGAGAGAGAATGAGATTTGAAAGAGTGAAAAATTGTGTGAAAAATGATTTGAAGTTGTAGGGTATTTATAGATTTTTTTTTGGGATTAAAAAATATTTTTTAAAGTTTTTTTTTTTTTTTAATAAATGGGCCCAAACAAAAACGGCTATATAGCCGTTGGGCCAACGGTTAGTTTGGCCCAAAAGCCAAAATCTATTTTTTTTTAAGTTATCTGGGCCGGGCCGGTTAACCGCCGGGCCTGGACCGGGCTTGGTCCGGGCTGGGTTAGCCGGGCCCATTTTAAAAAAATAACCGGCCCGGGACCCGGAACCCTAAAGCCCTAGGGCTTACCGGGTCGGGTCAAACCGGGCCGGGTTAGTTACGCGGGCCGGGTCGGGCCGACCCACTTGACACCCATACTTTGAATTGTTCATTTAGTAGTGACTGGAGTATTTTAATACCATCAGACCCTTCAACCAAGAAAAGTTTCTTACATGAACCTTTCACAAGTAGTTGTTTCACAACCACAAATCCTAAGTTTTTGATATATTCATCTTCTATCTTATAGTAATCTATCATATCAGAAGCAATATCTCTCCTAGCAACATCATAGTTCACTTCATATACTAGTTGGGGATTTTTAATCCATTTACCCCCATACTGTAACATAAAGTCAACAAACAAATCTTTCATATTTAGTTGTCTGGAAAAAAATACCTAAATCATATTAGAGAGTGGCATCATAAAAGTAAAACTTCAGATTTGTTTACCAGTAAACATAAAGGAAGTGTTTACTGGTGAACTTTGAAACTTAAAAAACAACAAAACATAGAGGACCACATATTTATTACACTTAAAAAATAGAGAAAAAGAAAGCCCTCAACTAGAAGCAAATAATAAACAATGAAAAAGGAACATTGGGATCACACAAATTACTTGATACAATACATACGTAATCAGATTTAGATAACATAAAACAAACACATTTAATCTCAAATCAATAAAGTATGCACTATGGGGAATTTATACTAAGACGAGCAAACATAGAGGGACCACATATTTTTACCCAAAAATAGAGGAATAAGACCCTTCAACTAGCAACACAGTAATAAAAAATGAAAAAAGAGGCATTAGGACCACAAAAATCAAATTTGAATAATATAAAACAACACAAATAAATATTGTAAACTAATGTTGAGTTTTATAAGGTTAGGTGGGTAACAAATGATAGCTTCAAATTTGCGAGAAACTATGTTATTTATCATTTATAGATAAAGAAAATCCTATTTCTAGACGTGATAGATGTCATATAATAAAATAGGACCATAATATACAAGACAAAATTCTCAAAGGAATAGAAAACTCTAACTCATATTCATATCCCAATCACTCTGACCCAAAATTACATAAATACTACTAAATTTAATATGATCAAATAGTACCAAAATATACTAAGACAAATTTTGTTAAAGAATACAAAATCATATTATACCATGCCCGAACCTTTAAGACCAAAATCAAATTGTATGCAAGATTTCAGAAGTTTGCTATTAGCAAAACATGCAAGAATTCGAGATTTCAAACCCTAACTTCAAAAATCTATAAGCTAATAGCAAAATTTCAAAAGGAAAAAGAACTCACAAGCAAAGCTCGCAGTTGCCACATAAGATCTACGAATCCAACAAGCGATTTATACCATAAGCAGTCGTGGGGAACCTTAGAAAATGACAATCGATCTTTCCCTTTCGAATGAATTCAAATAGCAGCAGCAGTGAACCCTAGAATGAAAATTTTCTTCCAGGGGAGAAAGAATAAGGCACAGAGAAAGACCCGATTCTTTTACCTTTATTATTTCACTTTGGTCGGGTTATTTTAATTATCTGGGAATATCCCTGATGGCATTTTCCATTTACCTAGATTACAAATACTTTAACCTAGGGAGTAACTTGTATCTCACAGGGAATTTGCCAAAAACTCAATGGAATAGTAGCAACTATTTAAGGGAATTAGATCTTTCTTTGTCCGGTTTTTCTGGGATTATACCATACTCAATTGGTCATCTTAAATCTTTAAGTTTTTTAGATCTATCAGGCTGCTACTTCTCTGGAAACATTCCTCCAACTATTGGGGATCTCACAAAGCTCACTACTTTGCGACTCTTTTCGAACAATTTCAGTGGTCCACTGCATTCAACAATCTCAAATCTTGTGCAACTTGTTGAGTTTGAAATCTCATCTAACAACCTTACCGGCAACATTCCAAATATTTTCGGTAACTTTACCAATCTCAAATCTTTATCCCTATCATATAACCTCTTTACAGGGCTTTTTCCATCCTCAGTTACAAACCTGACAAAGCTGGAGAGTTTAGAGATGTCAAATTGTTCTATAACTGGTCCTATTCCTTCTATTGCTACCGGATTTCCCAATCTCATCTTGATCTTCCTAGCAGATAACTTGCTTGGCGGAGAAATACCATCTTGGATATTTGATCTTCCTTCCTTAAAGTACTTAGTTTTGAGAGGCAATCAACTTACTGGTCAACTTAAGGAATTTAAATACAACTTGCTAGAAGTTGTTGATGTGGGTGAGAACAAGCTACATGGACCTATTCCCACAACATTTTCTAAACTAATGAACTTGACAACTCTAGATCTTTCTACGAAAAGCCTTTCAGACAGTCTAGATATTGGTATATTTTCAAACTGCAAACAACTTAGACGACTTGGTCTTTCTTTTAACAATCTGTCTGTGTTTTCCAGCCAAAAAGATGTGACCTTGCCAAATTCTATTGGAAGTTTGTATGTATCTTCTTGCAACATCAGGGAATTAAATTTCCTACGAGCTGTGAAAAACATTGGTAATTTAGATCTTTCCAACAATAAGATGTATGGAAAAATTCCTGATTGGGCATGGTCTAATTGGCAAGTGTCAGTGTCTTATTTGAATCTTTCAAGCAACTTTCTAACGGTTATTGACCCGCTTCATCACTTCAAGGAACTTGTTTATCTTGATATTAAATCTAACTTGATTCAAGGAGAACTACCTGCTCCACCTCCCAATATGTTCCTCTTCGTAGTCTCAAACAATAACTTTACTGGGAAGTTACCTTCATCCTTATGCAAAATGAGTTCCCTTGTGATTCTTGATTTGTCTAATAACAGCCTGAGTGGAATAATTCCAAAATGTTTGGTAAACATGAGCACGAGTCTCTCAGTGTTGGACCTGCACAACAATCATTTTAGTGGGACAATTCCAAATAATTTTGGTTAGGGAAGTACTCTGAGAAGTTTCAATTTGCGGAAAAATAAACTAAAAGGAATGTTGCCAAGAAAACTGGCGAACTGCAAAGCGCTGGAAGTAGTTGATCTTGCAGAAAACTTGTTGAATGATACATTTCCCAAATGGTTGGGATCACTTCCTAGGCTGCAAGGTCTTAGTTTAAGATCCAATGGGTTACATGGCCCGATTACCACTTCACGAAACCAAGTCTTATTCTCAAAGCTGAAAATCCTTGATCTCTCTTATAATGACTTCACTGGAAATCTATCAGAAAGGTTTTTCAACAACTTGAAATCCATGATAATAGTAGATCGAAGAGGAACAGGAAATCCTTTAAGGTATATTGGACGAATTCAATATCATGATTCCTTGACATTGGCTATAAAAGGGAAGCAGATTGAACTTGTGAGGATTCTTTCTATCTTCACAACCATTGATTTCTAAAATAACAAATTTAAAGGTGATGTACCAAAGTCCATTGGCAATCTTGCTTCACTCCGTGGGCTGAATTTGTCCCATAACAGCCTTATTGGACCTATTCCTCAGTCCTTTGGAAATTTATCTGTTCTTGAGTCGTTAGATCTATCATGGAACCACCTGTCGGGGAACATTCTTCAACAACTTGCTTCTCTGAAATCTCTTGCTGTCCCGAATCTCTCATAGAACCACTTTATTGGACGCATACCCAGAGGTCCACAGCTTGATACATTTGAAAATGATGCATATTCAAGAAATGCTGGATTATGTGGATTTCCTTTGTCTTAAGAAACTGCGGAGATGATGGGATGTCATTTTCTTAACAGGGAGACCAAAATGGTTTTTGAGAATTTTCAACCAGCAAGTGTACATGATCATTATGAAAATTGAGGTACAGAGGAAACGTCAAAAGAGAAGAGGGGTGAAGAAATAGCACAAGTCCCTTCTGGTTTTTGTATAGATAATTCATGCATTATTTCCTGCAGCATGTAAAATAAGATTACCTGAGTAAACTGATTTCCATTGATAATACCGCTCTGAACTGTATACAAGTTGCACCTCTATTCTATGCCCTATTGTGTATATGTTGGGTTCATAGAAGTGAGAATGGAAAATGGAGAAAAAATGGTGGAGAAGAAGAGACACCAATTTGGAAAGTGTACTCCCAAAATTGGAAAGTTCACTAATTCTCCCACATTGGTGGGAGAAGGGAACTTTGGAGTGTTTATAATGATGAATACTTACTTCACATGATAATTAAGGCAAGAAATAAGAGATGGCTCGTGCTATCGTCGCTTGGCTCCAGCTCCGGCTTCAAAAAAGGATTGATAAGATCTATTTTTTTGGACAAACTTTATTTGACGAAATCTGATCAATACTCCATTTATATGCATGCAGTAACAGTAACAAATGCAATGTTTCGACAGAACTGATGCATTGTTTCGACTGAACTGATGCTTTGTTTCTGAATTGATGCGCTTGTTTCTTTTCGACTGAACTGATATACTGTTTCTGTTTTGACTGAACAGATGCAATTCTTCAATGAAGTGATGCACTGTTTGGTGAAATGGTATACTGCTTCAGCAAAAATGCTGCAGACATGCATTTTCAGAAACATCACACCATTTAAGTGAACCAATGCCACCTTTTCGAAGAGGCATCTGCTAGGCTATATAAACCTGTTTTCCTTCACAGGTTTTTGATATGAAATTTTCAGAATAAAAACTCTCTTCTTTCCTTTACAAATATTTTGTGTGATCAATCAAAACGTTCTGTGCGTTCGAAGAATCCGCCTATTTGAGGTACCGCTATAGTCGGATTGAAGGTCATTTTATCCTGGGAGGAAGATTCCATAACTTCGGGTACAGTGAGGAGAATTATTCCTTAAGAAAAGTCCGTGAATTCGGACGACTTGGGCTTATTCATTTCTGTTTCATCTATATTCTGAAAAATAAAATACACCTCTTGGAAAGATCATTTTGATCTTGTGTTGAGGATATTTGATATACTTCATTGTGTTCTTGTTTATATACTTGAACTTTAGTTGAAGTTGTTGTTTCTACTATACAGATTCTGCGTACCCGTAGAACAAATATAACAGTATATGGCTCTCATATTTAACTATTACCTTGTTGACTTTTTCGTTCAAAATTTATATGTGCCTGAAAGTTAAAAGTGATCTTTCCTTACCAAATTAGGAGTATCAAAAATTGGGTCGAGATATACATGGGGATAATTCTCTCTACATATAAATGTAGTGAGTTACACATTTTACAGCGGAGTATCAAAAAATTGGGTCGAGATATATATGGAGATAATTCTCATATAAATGTTGTGAATTACACATTTTACAGTGGAGATTTGGCGTATCAGATGAGCAACCATCATTTTACTAAGAAAGGGAGAAAAAGTATATGGCATATCTTCAAGTGAAAAAGCACAACTTGGAAAAATTCACAGAAAACTTAATCAAGGTTGTCAGGGACGATTGAAAGGAAAAAAAAATGCTATTGCCGGGTGTGTGTGCGGATATTGGATTTCAAACTTGTGGGTTGTCACTAAAATAAATTAATACATAATAATATAATTAAAAAAAATAACACCTCAGCATGAATCAATCCCATGGGGATCATGCGAATAAGCAATTTAAGGATCCATTTCATGTCATCAAGCCAACATTCTTTTTGTTTATGTGTTCTCATCTATAATATTTTATGAAAAAAAAAATATGGCCACAAAAAATTGGCCCAAATTTGGCCACAATAATAATAAAAAAAATAATTCTATTTACACTATAAACTAGTTAGTTTTTAGATATTTTTGCCCTTTTCATCCTAAATTTGAGTTTCTAACATTAGTTTATTTAAGGAACTATTTTCCAATACATTGAAAACTACCCCAATACATGGGAATGGACAATTTATGTATTCTATTTTAATTATTTAATTTTTTAATTAGCAATTACATAATTAAATAATTGTCAAATGTAGTAGTATGTAATTAAGAAAACAAATATTAATTAGTACAAATTTACTTATTAATTGTTAGTTTTTTTTCCTTTTTATGTTTGAAGTTATTTAATTTTAGTTCAACTTTTAATTATGTATAGTTTATACTTTGTACATATTTTGAGAAATTTAATTAGGTTATTTTATTTATTTTTTTATCTAGTTCGATTTTATGATTTTTTTTTTTTAATGAATATAAAAATTAGTGTATGAAAATAGAGTTTTAAAAGTGAATTCCCTAAATAGTTACCGAAGTTTTGAAAAATTTCTTCAAATATCACTTATGTTTCATTTAGGATGACAATATCACTCAACTATCACTTTTTTCCTAAAAAAATACTAAACACCTCAAAAGTCTTCTTATCTCTTAGTTGGTCACTCATACTTTTTGAATGGTCACTCATACTTTTTGAATTCCCTACAAAAATTATTTTTATCTTTTTAGAGATAATAATATGACTCAACTATCATTATTATCCTAAAAAAATAAAAAATCTCATACGTCTCTTTCTCTTTTAATTGGCAGGTCATGTTATTAAATTATTTTTGTAATAATAGACTTATTTAAATCATCAAACTTATTTATTCAAAATTATATTCTTATTATTTTTTTTAAAAGAAATATATTAATTTATTAAGAAGATTTTTTTATGCTTTGAAATCTTTTATCATTACTTAAACTTTTAGTTTTTTCTAAAGTTATTTTCTTGGATTGTTATCAATGTTTTTGGAGTCGCTTATAAAAATCACTCTTTGTGTTTGCTAAGACAATAATGTCACTCAGTTATTAATATTTTTTCTCAAAAAATTACTAAATACCTCAAAAGTTCCCTCCTCTTCTAATTAGCATGTCATACCAATAAACCATCATTTTAAAATAAATAATAAACATATTAACTCAGCAAACTCATTTAATCAAAATAATAATTTTATCTCATTTTAAAAAATATATTAATTTATTAAGAAGAAATTCTCATACTATTTTCCTAGATGATCATTCAGATTTTTATATATAATTGCCTACAAAGATCAGTTGTTTTCTAAAGAAAATATTATCACTAAAGTAAATAAGTTATCTAAAGATTTTAAGTTTCATGTAAAATAATAAGGTAAAGATTAAGTTTTGGTAAAAAATTCCTTAATAGGAAAATTAAACTAATGTATTTTTTTTTTTAAAAAAGAATAAAGTTATAATTTTGAGTAAAGGAGTTTGATGAATTAATGGCATGGCATGCCAACTAAGAGGGGGCTTTGAGCTAAAAGTGACAAAAGAGTTTGAAAATGAGGTGTAGGTGACACAAGTCTTAATAATTGAGTGGAGGTGACAATTACTTTATTATGGATTGAGAAAGTTGGGTAAGTTTAAGAATAACCCATAAGTTTTTAAATTTATACTTTGATCAAAATATTTACCTAATATAACGAGAAACGGAGGGAAAAAGGGTGCATTTCTCTCTTTTCTCATCCATTGTTGTTTTCTCTCTCTTAGCGATTTTTGTTGTTCATTGTTGCTGCTACTTTATTCATCATCTTCTGCTTCATTATCATCATCTTCTACTTCATTATCATATTCATCTTCTTCTTGTTGACTATTATTGTTATTGTTGTTACCGCTACTGTTGTTATTTGACCAATTTCTTAGGTCAAATTTTATTTCGTACATCACTTTCCACTTTGGCATTACTTTATAGGAGACTTTGGTAAGTCAAATTATGATTTTTAGCTGAATTTATCATCTGGGTAACTGCTATTGTGCTATTTTTTCAACAATAACACGCGAACATGAATGTAACATAAGAGCCATCTGTTAAAACAGATCAATCATCTATTGCGCGAGATGAAACATCTGTTTCAACGGAAGACTCATATGTTGGATTCATGTTTATGGTTCTATAGTACCATAACATGAATTGAACAAATGGGTCATCTGTTGTAACATATGACAAATATGTTGTATCAGATTAGTTATCTGGTACAACATGATAAATATCTGTTGCAACAGATTAGTAACCTGTTGCAACAAAACCTGAACTCGATTCTAACAGACGTGTCGTCTGTTGCAACAGGATAAATATTTGTTGCAACAGATTAGTAACCTGTTGCAATAGAACCTGAACTCGATTCTAATAAACGCGACGTTTGTTGCAACAAGTAAGTCCTTTGTCGCAATAGGTTAATTATCTGTTACAATATGTCACTCATCTATTGAAATCAGCTTCAAAGGTGCCTTAGTACTGTAACATCTATCCCAACAGACGCTTCATCTGTTGCAACAGATATATAGCTTGTTGCAACATATGATTCACTTGTTACAACGGATGACTCGTCTGTTAAAATCAACTTCAGGAACGTAACATGAATCCCAGTAGGTAAGTAATCTGTTGCGACTGATCACTTACCTATTGCAACTTATTTTTCACCTGTTGTAACAGATTACTAATCTGTTGGGATTCATGTACGACACTATGAAATCACTATTAACATTTTTTAATAAATGACTTTATTTAGGTACTACTAATGGAGGGATCAATAACAATAGGGGTGGATTGTCATGGTCAATGAATTGAGAAGAGAAATCGATATGTATGGCATTGAAAGGAAGGTGAAATGCTAGAGAAGGTAACTATGACAGTCGAAAGTGATGTTTTGTATGATATTTTTTGAACTTAATCATCAGCTATTGTGGACTGAATTATCAACCAGAAGAACTTGTCATCAGCTACATGCACAGCTCCTTTGAAAATCAGAGGGTACTACCTTTCAAGATAACCTATCAGGTTCGGTTGCATGCTTATCTATGTGATTCATCCAGGCCGGTGTTAAAGGTTTACATGGTTGAAAAAATGAGAGAGAATAAGAACCAAAATGTAGAAGAAGAACTACAACAAGACAACTTTGATGATAGGTTGGATGATCTAGACATGAATATTCCAGATGATGGTCAAACACCTACGCCGGTTGATGCGACCAATACGGTGGACAGTTCTTCTCGATCGACACAGTTTGGTAATCTTCAAGACGACGGGACCAAATTTTTCAATGGAATGTCATTCAAGGACAAAAAAGAACTATCTACCACTTTGTTTATTTCTTGCTTGAAAAAAGATTTCAGAATAAATAAGGTGATTAATTCGAGCAGTATCTTTTGCTACAAACATGCTAATCCAAACTGAAAGTGGTGGTTGAGAGAGGTGAAGTACATAAGTTCTGACAGATTCGTCATTCATAAACATGAAAAGTATCACACATGTGGTTCGGAACACATCTCGGGCCAAAATCCTCACGCCACGTCAAAGGTCCTCGGTGAATATTTCAAGAATAGTTTCCTCGATGGTAAAGGCCCTTCTACAAGGGTTATAGCCAATCAACTCCTTACTAAATTTGGTATCCTGGTCAGTTATTGGAAGATATATACGGCCATGGGGATTGACAAGGACTTGGTTAAGGGGACACACGAGCATGGGTATGCAGTCCTGGATGCCTACCGTTACATGCTTGAGTCCACAAATCCCAAAAGTAAGACAGTGTTGCATTTTGATGAAAATGAAAGGTTCAAGTACTTTTTTGTATCCTATGGTGCTTGGATTCAAGGTTTTCGACATTTGAGAAAAGGCATAGCCGTCGACGGTACCTTCTTGAGGAGCAATTATAATGGAGTTCTACTAGCGGCGGTGACGCAGGATGCAGAGAATCATATCTTTCCTATCATTTTTTGTGCAGCAAAAAAGAAATGTGATGCCTCTTATGGATTTTTTTGAACAACTGCAAAGATACGTCTAAGATACCGAAGAGTTATGTTTTGTTTCGGATAGGCATTCAAGTATTCCAAAGATGAGTTCAATTTTCTTCACTTCAGCTTACTTTGGTTGTTGCATCAGGCATCTTGGAGAGAACATTCGGACCAACTTTCACAATGAAGGGTCGTGACCCTTTTTTATAGAGCAACTAAAGCATATAGTAGAGAGGAGTTTTTAGACCATTTCAATCAAATAGTGGATATGCATCCCCAGGCAGCAGAACATCTCATACGTGTCAGTTTCAAGAGATGGATCCGGGCATTTTGTCTGGCAAATAGGTACGTTCTTATGAATTTAATGTCTCGTTTGAGTTACAAATTTAGTATGATGTCGTATGAAGTGATTCTTTTTTATAGGTACAATATTATGACGTCAAACATAGCTGAATCAATGAATTCATTATTTGGCGATGAAAGAGAATTTCCCATCAAGGCTCTATTTGAAAAAATAAACAAGAAGTATGACCAATTTTTTAACGAAAGACGTGTGCAGTTCGAGGACGCGGGAACCCCATTTGTTCTAGAAATGGAAAAAATAATATCAACGAACATCAGTCTAGGGAATAGGTTATTATCTCATCAAATAACAGATCATAAATTTAGTATCACCGGTGATGGTGATGTTGCCACGGTCGATCATCAAACAAGATCTTGTACATGCAGAGCTTTTAACTTGGACAAATACCCTGTCCACATGCTATGACAGCGCTTTGAGCTCAATATGTTTCAAAATATGGACCTAAAATTTATGATCACTCCTATTCATATTATTCGGTGGGAAAATATACAATGGCATATCGTGGACATATTACTCCGGTGCCTCCCGAAGAATCTTGGATTATTCTTGTAGAGCTTTTGGTGAGATTAATACCTCCTCCATATATTAACCCAAGCACTATAAAACCAAGAATAAAGCCATCTAAGAGGAGGCGTGGAGTCGGAGAATCATTTCCATCAAGAAGAAACAAGTGCTCTGTATGTAAGTGTGCTGGCCACAAAAGAACTACATGCCCGAATCGTAATCCACCATGATCGTTGTAATTGCAAAAACTTGTGTTGTTGTTTATTATGTACTTTTAAATATTTAACTCATTGTTGTGAACATAATGTTATCATTAATTACATATAAAATATCATTTTTAATAACTCGTGCATTAATAAAAAAAGGCAAAACATGAACTAAATATAGCAGACCACAATCAT
This sequence comes from Capsicum pubescens, assembly GCA_030864215.1. Lineage (NCBI taxonomy): Eukaryota > Viridiplantae > Streptophyta > Magnoliopsida > Solanales > Solanaceae > Capsicum > Capsicum pubescens. The sequence goes on from CM061548.1 coordinate 187,714,811, forward strand.
TATCAACAGAATACCCATCTGTTGCAACAGAGGGACATTAGCTGGACGAACACAATACAGTTCATCATCAAACTGGAATGTTTTCCTCCAACGGATGATAAATTTGTCGCAACAGATGGATAATCTGTTGACAGAAACCCAACCGATGACCAATCTATTCCAACACATGGTCCATTTGTTGAAAAAACTCAAAAGCCTAATTTTCTATTGCCACTGGATTCAAAATTGCTCTTTACCTCCAACCGTCGACATGTTAACATGTATGTTTAGAAGAAGAAATAGACAGAATGAAAATTAAATAAGAATTAAAAAACCAAAGTCGACTAAAAATAAATTTTTCATTAAATAAAAAATAAAACACATTAGGTATAGATCCGATATAGAAAAATTAAAATACACATGCTAAAAGAATAAAACACATTCTAGTTATTATTATTATCATCAACATCATTATTATTACCAGCCGACCAATCAACCAACAGTAGAAGTGCCCTCATTAGCCTCTGCATCTCTCTGAACATCCTTGCTCTCATAGCGACCAACTTCCTCTACAGGTCGTTAACCTGCCTCTGAAGTTCCCGCACGGTGTCGCAAAAAATAACAATGTCCCAAACAGGATCAGTCTAACAAAAAATGCAAACACAAAAGTAAAGAAAAGAGTCTGAATATAATACAACATAACCAACTGGTAGATTTACACAGAAAAAAAACTTACCTCAACGAGAAAGGAATATGCTCTTTGAATAAAAGTGGTTGAAGATGTAATACGAAAAGAAAAAATGTAAGTAATAAATAAAAGTGGAGTAGAATGAAGATTAAAAAGGGATATATATATAGAGGATTGAATCTGAATGTTTTAGGATAAAATGCACGACTGTTCAACTCCATTGTATTAATTACATTCAAACTGCTGGCTTTTTGTCTTCTGTGAAAAGTCACAACTTTTTCTTTACATTCAAACTTCTCACCTTTTCAAAATGTTTAAGACTTAATAATAGCCGTCACTATTGAGCTATTGCAACAGATCGTCCATCTGTCACAACAGATAACCCACTGTCGCAGCAGATTTTCCATCTGTTGCAATAAATGGTTTGTATGTGCAACAGATGAGACATCTGCTGTAATATATGGATTATTTGTTGTGAAAGATAGACCATATATTGGAGAAAATGTTTTGATTTCTTCTAATAGTTGATTCATCAGTTGCAACAGGTGAGGAATTTAATTCACCAACTGTTTTGAATGTGTTAGACAAAAAGTCATAACTATTCACCTCTTTTTTAATAGCCATCATATGAATAGATCCACTTTCATGCGTGGGAGTTACGTATTATTGATCAGGCTATCGTGACTGACACACATAAATTACAATGATCTTGTGAATGCAGTTTTTTACCGATTAGACATTGATCCTTCAAACAAGATCCTACATTTTACAGTTTAGTTTGGTAGGTGCGAACTAATAAGGCCGAAGGGTTCCAAGACGGTGGTGTCTATAGCCTATTCCAATTTAATAATGATTTTGCTCATGTTTATGTGTCAAGTTTGGAGAAGGGTTCAAGATTTTGGCGGCAGTGTAAATATCTAATAGTGATTGTATCGGTTTTAATGGTACAATGGACTTTTTAAAGGCCTCCCAAGCCTCAAACTGCAGCAAATAAGAATGGAAAACCAATAGAAATTCCCCTGGTTCAAATTTATATAGATGGGTTGCTTGAGGAGAACATTATACAACAGAAGGTGCTTGGGAGAATACCTGTGCAGGAAGGGGGAGGTGGAGAAGACCATATATCATCTCAGACCTTGTTTAAGAGGAAACACCGGGAAGCAAGTAAGGAACTTCTAGCAAATTTGGCCAATGAAATTGACTTGAGAGATGAAAAAACTGAATGAGCTTCAAATGTGGAAGTGTATCCAAATATTAAAATTCGTCAGCCGTTCTTGAAAAAGAAAAATGCTCAAGAGGACTGGAGCTGGACACTTAGCTAGGGACTGAAACTAGCGAGTGTGGACTCAATAAAGACCCACAAAGTGCAAGACCAGATCTCTAAGGAAGTAGCTTGGCAAGCACAAATGATTGGTAAGATTTTCAGTCAAGAATGAAACCTGAACCAACAACTACTTAAGTAAAAATAAGATAAGCCAAGGCGTTAATTTCTGAAGTCTAACTTGCATCTCATGCCTTCTGTTTGTGGTTCTGATAAGGTCAATAGCGGTAGAAACAAGAAGGTCTAAAGTTGGGTAGAAATCCCATGCCTTGTTGTTTCCACAGCCTTTGACCTGACCAGAGCCATAAACAAAAGGCATGGGATGCAAGTTTAACTTCAGAAATCTCCACCTTGGCTTGATCCCTTATTTTTACTTCAGGAGTTGTTGGATTAGGTTTCAATCATGACAGACAATCTTACCACCATCGGTGTTCGCAAAGCTGCAACCTTAGAGTTTTGGTCCTGCATTTTGTAGGTCTTCAATCAAGCCACGCTAGCTAGTTGCAGTCCTCGAACAAACCGCATAACTCCAGTCCACTTTAGCATTTTTATTTTTAAAATGGACTGATGGATTTTCATTTTTGGATACACGTTCACATTTGCAGCTCATTCAATTTTTTCATTTTTCATGTCAATTTCATCTGCCAGTTTTGCTACGCTTTTCTTCCTATCCTGTGTTTCTTCTTAAATAAGGTCTGAGTTAATATATGGTCTTCTCCACCTCCCCCTTCTCGTATAGGTATTCTTCCAACCATCTTCTGCTGTATAATAGTCTCCTCGAGCAACCCATCCATATAAATTTGGACCAGGGAAATTTCTATTGGTTTTCCATTCTTGTTTGTTGTAGTGCGAGGCTTTGGAGGCCTTTTAAAAGTCCATTGAACCCTTAAAATCAGTCCAATCACTATTTGAATGTTTACACAACCACCAAAAATTTGAACCCTTCTCCAAACTTGACACATAAACATTAGTAAAATCTTCAATAAATCGTAACAGGGTATTGACACCGCCTACTTGGTCCCGCATCCTTACCAGTTCAAACCTAACAATCTTAGCTGTAAAATGTCATATCTTGTTTGAAAGATTTAACGCCTAATAGGTAAAGAACCTATATTCACAAAATCAGTGTACTGCATATGTGTTCCAGATAGGTTGATCAATAATAAATACCTCCCAAATATGAAGTGGTTCCATCTGCAAGCAGCTTATTCCTCCCGACCTGAGTCATCGATCGATCACTCCAAGTTGAAACGATTCTTATTAACTCATTATCAAGCTAATACCTAAATTGATTAATCTTAAACTAGAGGTGAATTCATAGGGTCAACTACAACTTCAATTGAGTTTTTTGGCGATTGCATGATATTGGTATTGCGTTCCTCCTCAGTCACAGAGTCCTCGATCGATCACTCCGAGTTGAAGCAAATCTTATTACCTTATTGTCAAGCTAATACCTAAATTTCTTTAAAATAATAATAAAAAAAATATTTTAAAACATATAGGTCATACTTTCCAGCAGATGACAGTTTCTGTTTGGAAATTTCCAACGGCTCGATCATCTGATGCAACAGATGGCAGCGCCTATTTGATAATTTACAACAGATGGGTAATCTGTAGCAATAGATGACTTAATCTGTTTGATAAATTCCAATAGATAAGTCATCCATTACAACATATTGAATATTTGTTTTTATACAATTTTAATTAAGTTCATATGTTCAACTAATACCTTAATTGATTAATCTAGGACTAGGGTTGAGTTCTCATAAGCTCAACTACAACTTTAATTGAGTCTTTTGGCAATTGCATGATGAGACGGTATTGTGTTTCTCCCTACCAGAGTCGTCGATCGATCACTCTGAGTTGAAGTGATTCTTATTACCTAATATATTCAACTAATACCTTAATTGATTAATCTAGGACTAAGGGTGAGTTCTTATAGGTTCAACTACAACTTTAATTGAGCCTTTTGGCAATTGCATGATGAGATGGTATTGCTCTCCTCCCGACCAGAGTCGTCGATCAATCAATCTGAGTTGAAGCGATTCTTATTACCTTATATGTTCAACTAATACCTTAATTTATTAATTTAGGACTAAGGCTGAGTTCTCATAGGGTCAACTACAACTTCAATTGATTCTTTTGGAAATTGCATGATGATTGCGTTCCTCTCGATCAGAGTCGTCGATCGATCACTATGAGTTGAAGCAATTCTTATTACCTAATATATTCAACTAATACCTTAATTAATTAATCTAAGACTAGGGGTGAGTTTTTATAAGTTCAACTACAACTTCAATTGAGTCTTTTGGTAATTGCATGATGAGACGGTATTGCATTCTTCCCGACCAAAGTCGTCGATTGATCACTCTGAGTTGAAGTGATTCTTATTACCTTATATGTTCAAATAATACCTTAATTGATTAATCTTGGACTAAGGGTGAGTTCTCATAAGGTCAACTACAACTTTAATTAAGTCTTTTGGCAATTGCAAGATGAGACGGTGTTGCGCTTCTCCCGAATAAAGTCGCCGATCGATCACTCTGAGTTGAAGCAATTCTTATTACCTAATATATTCAACTAATACCTTAATTGATTAATCTATGACTAGGGGTGAGTTCTCATAGTTCAACTACAACTTCAATTGAGTTTTTGGCAATTGCATGATGAGACGGTATTGCGTTCCTCCCGACCAGAGTCGTTAATCGATCACTCTGAGTTGAAGCGATTCTTATTACCTTATATATTAAACTAATACCTTAATTGATTAATCTAGGACTAGGGGTGAGTTCTTATAGAGTCAACTACAACTTCAATTGAGTCTTTTGGCAATTGCATAATGAGACGGTATTGTGTTCCCCCCGACCAGAGTCGTCGATCGATCACTCTGAGTTGAAGAGATTTTTATTACCTAATATGTTCAACTAATACCTTAATTGCTTTAAAATAAATTAAAAAAAATCTTAAAATATATAAGTCAGACTTTGCAATAGATGACAATTTCTATTTGAAAAATTCCAATGGCTCAGTCATATGTCTAAGCAGATGGCAACGCCTATTTGATAATTTACAACAGATAGTTAATCTGTTGCAACAGATGTATATATCTGTTTAATAAATTCCAACAGCTAAGTCATCTATTGCAATAGGTTGAACATTTGTTTTTATACAATTTTAATTGAGTTCGTATGTTCAACAAATACCTAAATTGATTAATCTAGGACTGGGGGTGAATTCAGAGGGTCAACTACAACTTCAATAGCGTCTTTTCGCAATTGCATGATGAGAAAGTTAAAAATTACGCATATCTTTTAAAATTTTAAAAAATAATTAAGATCAATTCGGACCAAATTAACATTTTCAAAACTTGTCATTATTTTCCAAAATACAAATCAACCCATACAAATCATCCATCTGCGAGAAAAATATTTCATCATTTCAAATCTCGAGTTCTCGCTCTTTTCTCTCTCTCAACAATACAAACAACAACTACTCAACAAATTGCTCAACCCTTCACAACAGATTGATTTTTTTCTCATTTTCGACTACATAGGTGTTATTTTTGACTTCATTCTTGCTTGTATTAGTCGTTTTCTCTGTCTTCATAGGTAACAGAGTTCGAGAAGAGTTCTATATTTAATATTTTTTCTAAAAATTAGGGCTTTTAAGTTAATGATGAAAAAGAAGACTTTTAGTTGTATTGTCTTCGAGAATGGATTTACAATTTTGAGTTTTGATGGTAAGATCGTAGGAAGAACATTCTCACAGGATAACGATCAATACTAAAGGTTTTGACCAACTCTTCGGTGGCAGGGATGTTAGCATTTAGATCATCTCTTTTGAAATATTTCTCCTCCCCGTGTTCATTTTATTCTGCTCCTGATTAAGATAACGCTTGTAAAGCAAGCTCATAGAGTGGTGGATGTAGCCTAACTGCTTCACTTGTTTCTTTACTTGGACTTTTGGGAGCCATATAATAAAAAAATAACAGGAATATAAAATAGATTATAATTGAATAATGCATTGTTAAAAAAGGATAATAGTATATCTAACATGTATAACTGTAAACTAACAGTTTCAGTAGATCAGATATCTGTTGCACCGGGTAGGTTATTTGTTGATACTTATAGCCAACCTATTGCAACGGATGAGTAATCCATTGTAAACAATAAAAAATAGATCACTCATTTGTTGCACCAGGTAGGCTATCTGTTGCAACTTATAACCAAACTGTTGCAGCGGATGAGTAATCCATTGGAAAGAATAAAAATAGATCACTCATTTGTTGTACCAGGTAGGTTATCTGTTGCAACTTATAACCAACCTGTTGCAGCGGATGAGTAATTTGTTGAAAATAATAAAAACAGATCACTCATCTGTTGTACCAGGTAGTTTATCTGTTGCAACATATAACCAACCTGTTGCAGCGGATGAGTAATTCATTAGAAATGATAAAAACAGATCACTCTTCTGTTGAAGCAGATCACCTATCTGTTCATCTGTTGCATCAGATGTTTCATTTGTTGCGTCACCTGGTTCATCTGTTGCAACACTATTTTTATCAAGTAGAAAACAACAAATCAACCCAGCAACACCAACACAACACACACACCAAATTACCAACAAATCGAATCAATAGTTTGACAACAAGAACTACAATAACAACAAAAAAATATATTTCACATCGAAAAGAGTGGAGAAGAAATGTCAGAAACTAGGATTTTATTCAGTCCACATTTCAAATTTAAGCAAGAAATATTGAAATTATTAATCAATACTAGAAGAGAGGTTGGCTCAAGTTCCTATGTTTCTTCATAACTAAAAAGACATAATTTTTTTACCTGTAAGAGAAGAAATGGGACGGCAAAGAACTCAAAGTTTTTATCACCGGAAAACACTGCTTGTCACGTCGATTGACAGTTGAAAGTCGAAAAGGAACGCTCCCAGCTATTTGTCACCGGAGCTTGAAGTCATCGGGAATTGAAGGGAAAAATTTGGCAGAACTGTTGTGTAACACCCCATATTCAAGTACATGTATTGGTGTATTCAAGTACGTGTATTGGTCTTATTTATATGGAATTCATTTTTTTATTTTACTTATACCAGAATTTTCTCGTCGATGGTTCCATGCAAAGGTTATTGAATAATCTTTCCAACGATATAAATATTTCTAAAAATGGATAGGTTTAGGATATAATCGAGCATGTTCGAAACTATAAAATGGTGGCCGGGATATTTGGGAATAGTAAATGTGCAGGAAAATTTCCTGCACACAAACTACTGAGGCTAGCCAAATTTTTGGGTCAACTTCGAATGATCATAACTCCCTTAATATAATGAACTGGGAGATCTACGACCATGAAAAGAAATATCTTTGAGTCTTCTTTCCAATGCAATTGGTTTCATCCAAATCCAACGTCTGAGTAAGGAGTTATACTCGTTTTACTTCAGCTTATCAGATTTTTAGGGTCAACTTCAAACGACCATAACTCCTTGTACAGGACGAACTGGGTGGACTACTTTACATGAAATGAAATCCCTTTGAGTTATCTTTCCAACGATACCAATTTCACCCAAATCCGATATCGGAGAAAAGATTTATGGTCATTCCCTATTATATTATGGACGGGAATATGTGTATATATACATGTATATGAGTTCAAAAACTCATTTTCATCATCAATCATTGAGAAAGAACAAACCCTAGCCAAATTTGACCATTAAATTACTTTTGATTCAACCGTAGAAATTCCAAAGTAATCCGATAACTGTGTTTGTCATCTCGAGAGCTTCAAACGGAACCTATTATTTGTGCAAACAGGATTTCATAATCAAGAGGTTAATTCTAAAGTATGAATATTGTTTGCCTTTGTTCTCTTCCATATGTATATGTGTGATAGAGGATTATATGTATTGGTTGTTATTGAAAGGTGATGAAAATAGGGTTATGGACTATTTTGCATGGTTTGGTTGTATTGAATTGTGGAAGGTGGATATGGTAATTGAGTTATGGAAGGTGGATATGGTGATATACTATTGAATTGATGATTATTTATGTCTATGGCTCAATTTGGTTTAATGGATTGGTTGGAAGGATAAATGAATCCAAACTTTATATTGGAGGATGTTGTATGAATATGCATGGCATGTGAATGTAATTGGAGTATAAGAGGGTTAAAGTGACACCCTTTATGGTGTAATTAAGGCTTACTACTTAACCACTAGTTTGGTGAATTCAAATAATTGAATTGTGACGTTTGGTCGCTAATACTAGATTGCTATATATGTTCATTGTAGATAAGTAATCCGAAAAGACGAGAAGTCCATTTGGGACTAGTATTGAAGGTTGACAGTCAGGTATGTAAAGCATACTCTATACCATATCTTTGGCATGAAAGTGAACAATTGTTCTATTAAGAAAGTTTCCAAAGTTATTCAGTAACATGTGATCCATAATGGTTTTGTATGATGTCCTACGTTACCAATGAACTTATTTCCACCCTACAAGATGTCAAGACATTCCAATACTTACTTGTTTTCCAAATCTTACATGTTTATTGCACTAATGTATTTCATAAGGTATCCGGTTACTCAAACAAGATCCATGTGCTATAAATGACTCCAAAACGTTTCATTGATATACCAATAAGATACTACTTCATTGTTATGGCATTGATGACTCCAAAACACTTCATTGATGTGCCAATGAGTTCTTACTTCATTGTTATTACATTGATGGTCTATTTATATGTCTCTTATTGATGTATCATTGTTTCAAAGTATCAAAAATACGGTGGCAACCGAAATAACAATCTCAAAGATTAATTGAACTAAGTGATGGAAGTTCTCTCTTATCGGGTGGTATCCCAGGGGCATAAGCCTATCATGGGTCGATCCCAGTTGATATGTACTGGAGGCAGCCTAATGGTCACAGTACAGTACAGTAATGATTACAAAGATGATAAGAACGAAGGTAAAGTGATTGAATATATACAATGTACAGGTTGTCACAAGTTCTAGTAAGTGTGGTCCACTCCTATTACGATTTATTCACTTGTTTCTGATTTCTATTGAGCTTCTATATCATATGTGATTATCTACAGCTTTACATACTCAGTACATATTTCGTACTGACGTCCCCTACGGGGGACCTGCATTTCATGCTGCAGGCACAGGTACCTCAGCTCATACACCGCACAAGTAGGAGCCAGGATATCCAGCTGCTTTTGGTGAGCTCCAGTTTGCTTCGGGGATTTCTGTTTCATATCCAGTCACTTTTGGTATTGTATAGAAGTTAGTTATATGGCGGGGTGTGTCCCGACCTTAGTTAAGCTCTGTGTATTGTTTAGAGTCTTTGTAGACCTAATGTATAGTCAAGGTGGTGTTTTGTTAATAGACGTGATGGCTCCAACGACAAAGTATTATATATACATATATATGTGTGCTCGAGCTTATACAGGTGATTATTTTCTTTTATATACGACATGATGTTGTCCGAATTTTGGGTTGTCATAGAGGTATGCATGGGAAGTATAAGGTTATGAGCCGGTTCTCCCGGGCCTCCTCGGTTACGGGTGTCAGTCCGCCCCAATAGGATTTGAGGCGTGACAAAAGTGGTATCAGAGAAGTTCGAACTAGTGAGTCTACAAAGTCGTGTCTACGTAGAGTCTTGTTTATCGGTGTGTCGTGCACCGCATCCATAAATAGGAGGCTATGGACATTTAGGAATTGTTTCTTTTCTTCATGTCTTAGATCGTGCGATAGAGCCTATATTGTATATGAAGTCATAGTTGACCACTGAATTCGTTTGTTTCTCTTATTATAGAAATGATGCCGGTTACCAGAAGCAAGAATACCGGTAAGAAAGTAGATGTGGCTGCCGGAGAGGGGACTAGTAAGTCACCCACTATACCAGCTAATCAAAGTGAGGCTCCAGCTGAGCATGCATCAGAAACTTCTTCCACTCTGGAAGAAATAAGGGGGAGGAGAACTATATCCCCAGAGCCACCTATTAATGTTGTTGATCAAGATCTTATAAATACAGTGCAACTTTTGACTCGTATAGTTGTTGGGCAAGCCATTCCTACCACAGGTCCTAGTGGTACAGATAGGGCGGCTAGCCTTCGAACACAGGATTTTCTTAAGATGGATCCTCCCACTTTTACTGGATCAGATCTTAACGAGAACCCACAGGACTTTATTGATCAAATTCAAAGGGCCTTAGATATTATGCATGTAACGGGTAGAGAGCTAGTGGAGTTAGCGGTGTATAGATTTAAAGGGGAGGCTATATATTGGTACGAGGACTAGAAATGATCTAGGGGTATTGATGCACCCCCAGGTACTTGGAAAGAGTTCAAAGAGGCATTTCTTGATCATTATCTTCCATTTGAGATTCGTCAGGCCCGTGCAGATCAGTTTTTAAATCTTCGTCAGGGGAATATGAGCGTGAAGGAGTACAGTCTCCGATTTAATTCCTTGTCGAGATATGCTCCTAATGTTGTAGCTACTATGGATGATAGAGTTCATCAATATGTGGATAGGCTGGATCCATATCTGGTTAGAGATTGTACTATTGCCGCTTTGAACAAAGATATGGACATAGCGAGGATCCAAGCTTTTGCACAGAAAATGGAAGATCAGAGGCAGAGGAGAAGAACACAGGAATTAGAAAGAGGATATTCCAAGAGGGCCAGATCTACAGGGCAGTTCATGGCATCCCAAGGAGGGTTCAGACCACAGTTTTCTGCTAGACTACCTAGGCCATTATCTTCTTATTCTGCAGCTAGTGCCCCACCACAGTTCCAAGGGTCCATAGAAAATCAATTTAGGCACAGAAGTGAGAGTCAGAGTTCGCGGACAGTGGGGTATCAAGGGCAAGGGAATATGAGCCAATCGAGACCTCCTCGAGAGCTATGCAATAAATGTGGAAGGTATTATTTGGGCGCATGTCGACTGGGGACCAATGTTTGCTTTTGGTGCGGTATGTCGGGGCATATGATGAGAGAATACCCACGTAGGGGCATAGGGGGTATGGCACGACCTACGGGGTCATTTGTTGCATCATCATCATCAATGACTTATTCAGGAAGGGGTGCACAACCAATGGGTCGTGTTAGAGGTGATAGAGGAGCCACGAGTTCTAGCGGGGCTTAAAATCGTACGTATGCTCTAGCGGATCGACAGAATTTAGAGGCTTCCCCAGATGTGGTTACGGGTATGTTGTCTATCTTTTCATTCGATTTATATTCCTTAATTGATCCCGGTTCTACATTATCTTATGTTACTCCATTGGTTGCTAGAAAGTTTGAAAGAATACCCGAACTGTTAGTTAAGCCATTTGAAGTGTCCACACCGGTTGGGGAATCTATTATAGCTAGAAGGGTTTATCGAAATTGCATAGTAACTGTTTGTGTTCGTGATACGATGGCTGACTTGTGGAGTTAGAAATGGTAGATTTTGATGTTATAATGGGTATGGACTGGTTGGCGTCTTGTTATGCCACAATTGATTGCTGCACGAAAAAGGTATATTTCCATTTTCCAAATGAATCAGTCCTTGAATGGAAAGGTGAAATTAGCGCGCCAAGAGGTAGATTTATTTCTTATTTTAAGGCGAGAAGAATGATTTCCAAGGGATACATATATCATTTAGTTAGAGTAAGGGATACAGAAGCGGAGCCACCAACTCTTCACGCTGTTCCGGTTGTAAATGAATTTTCTGATGTATTTCCTGAAGATCTTCCAGGTTTGCCTCCTGAACGAGAAGTAGAGATTGGTATTGATGTAATACCAGGCACCCAACCAATCTCCATTCCTCCGTATAGAATGGCCCCAGCAGAATTACGAGAATTGAAAGAGCAATTGAAAGATTTGCTAGAGAAGGGATTCATAAGGCCTAGTATGTCCCCCTAGGGAGCACCAACGTTATTTGTGCGCAAAAAGGATGGCTCGCTGAGGATGTGTATTGATTATCGACAATTGAATAAGGTGACTATTAAGAATAAATATCCTCTCCCAAGAATTGATGATTTATTTGATCAGTTACAGGGCGCCAAGCGCTTTTCTAAGATTGATTTGAGGTCAGGTTACCACCAAGTGAGGGTCAAAGAGAAGGATATACCCAAGACAGCTTTCCGAACAAGTTATGGTCATTATGAGTTTCTAGTTATGTCATTTGGGCTAACAAATGCACCCGCAGCTTTTATGGATTTGATGAATAGGGTGTTTAAGCCATTCCTGGATGTATTTGTGATAGTTTTTATAGATGATATTCTAGTCTATTCTAGATCAAAAGAGGACCATGCCAATCACTTACGACAGGCATTGCAGACTCTTCGTGATTGTAAGCTTTATGCAAAGTTCTCTAAATGTGAGTTTTGGTTAAAGTCGGTGGCATTTTTGGGTCATATTGTATCTAGTGAAGGGATAAAAGTTGATGCTCTAAAGATAGAAGCTGTGAAGAATTGGCCAAGGCCCACAACGCCTACAGAGATTCGTAGTTTTCTCGGGTTGGCCGGTTATTATAGAAGGTTTGTTAAAGGATTTTCTTCCATTTCAGCACCCTTAACCAAGCTAACCCATAAAGCATCCAAATTCCAATGGAATGATGCCTGTGAGAAAAGTTTTCAAGGTTTAAATAACAAGTTGATTTCTACACCCTTGTTGGTACTTCCAGAAGGCACCGAAGGGTATACAGTGTATTGTGATGCTTCCAGAATTGGTTTAGGATATGTATTGATGCATCATGGTAAGGTAATAGCATATGCTTCTAGACAATTGCGGCCACATGAGAAAATTATCCTACACACGATCTTGAGCTGGCAGCAGTTATTTTTGCTTTAAAGATATAGCGCCACTACTTATATGGGGTTCATTTTGATATATACACTGACCATAAGAGCTTGCAATATATTTTTAATCAGAAGGATCTAAATTTAAGGCAGCGGAGATGGCTTGAACTATTAAAGGACTACGATGTTGATATCTTGTACCATCCAGGGAAAGCAAATGTGGTAGCTGATGCGTTAAGTCGAAAGTCTATGATGGCGTCTATAGAAAGGCAAGGGATGATTAAAGATCTTCACCAGTTAGCTAGTTTGGGAATTCGCCTTCTTGAAACTCCGAATAAAGAGCTTATCGTACATAATGCTGCGGAATCTTCATTAGTAGCTGAAGTGAAAGAGAAGCAATATGCAGATCCTATTTTATTACAGCTTAAGGAGAACGTTCAGAGTGGTGCGACCAAGGCATTTGAGCTTACGCGAGAAGGAGTACTTCAGTGCCAAAACCGATTGTGTGTGCCGGATGTAGACGGGCTAAGAAAGAAGATTATGACAGAGGCACATTTTTCAAGGTATTCCATTCATCCAGGATCAACCAAAATGTATCAAGATTTGAAAGATATGTATTGGTGAAATGACATGAAGAAGAGCATTGCAGAATTTGTAGCTGAATGTCCAAATTGTCAAAGAGTTAAAGTTGAGCACCAAAAACCCGGAGGTTATATGCAATGCATTGATCTTCCAAGCTGGAAGTGGGACATGAATAACATGGATTTTGTTATTGGTTTGCCTCGTACATCCCGGAAGTTTGATTCAATATGGGTGATTGTTGATAGGTTTACCAAATCTGCACATTTCCTACCAGTTAGGACCACTTACACAGTTGAAGAGTATGTGAAGCTGTACATTAAAGAGATAGTCCGATTACATGGAGTGCCAATCTCTATTATATCAGATCAGGGAACCCAATTTACCGCAAACTTTTGGAAGTCTTTTCAGAGGTGTTTGGGAACACAAATGAAGTTGAGTACAACTTTTCACCCTCAAACAGATGGACAAGCAGAACGTACCATCCAAACACTTGAAGATATGCTACGAGCTTGTGTAATAGATTTTAAGGGCAACTGGGATGATCAGGTTGAATAAATACAATGTACAGGTTGTCACAAGTTCTAGTAAGTGTGGTCCACTCCTATTACGATTTATTCACTTGTTTTTGATTTCTATTGAGCTCCTATACCATATGTGATTATCTACAGCTTTACATACTCAGTACATATTTCGTACTGACGTCCCCCATGGGGGACCTGTATTTCATGCTGCAGGCACAGGTACCTCAGCTCATACACCGCCCAAGTAGGAGCCAGGATATCCAGCTGATTTTGGTGAGCTCCAGTTTGCTTCGGGGCTTTCCGTGTCATATCCAGTCACTTTTGGTATTGTATAAAAGTTAGTTATATGGCGGGGTGTGTCCCGACCTTAGTTAAACTCTGTGTATTGTTTAGAGGCTTTGTAGACCTAATGTACAGTCAAGGTGGTGTTTTGTTAGTAGACGTGATGGCTCCAACGGCCAAGTATTGTATATACATATATATGTGTGCTCGAGCTTATACAGGTGATTATTTTCTTTTATATGCGACATGATGTTGTTCGAATTTTGGGTTGTCATAGAGATATGCATGGGAAGTATAAGGTTATGAGCTGGTTCTCCTGGGCCTCCTCGGTTACGGGTGTCAGTCCGCCCCAATAGGATTAGAGGCGTGACATGTTGGTTGGGAGAGAGTTGAGAGAGACTGTCGAGAGAGAGGAGAGAGACAATTGATTTAGAAAGGAGAGGGGTGTGGGTTGATTTGTATTTTTGAAAAGATTAGAAAGTTTTAAAAATATTAATCAAGTCCGCAATTAACTTAATCAAATTTCCTAATCAAGTTCAGTAATATTGTGGTCCTAAATGCAATATAAGTGATATTTGAAAGAAATTCTCAAAACTTGAGCGACTATTTAGGGAATTCACTCAGAGTTTTAATAATAACATGTTTTGACATGCTTAAAATTTTTTTATTTTACATTTTTCTATGGATAGATATACTAACAAAATACGTCGTGGTTAAATGTAAAAAATTATTTTGCTAAATAAGATAACCACAATATTTTTTTCGTAACATTTGTAGCAATAAGTGTGGTATTTATTTACAGATTTTATATGGCCCATGACTAAGAATTTGTAATTATTGCTACGAAATTTTATTATGTTGCAGTCTGTAGTTATAAAAAAAAAAAATTTTACAAGATATATATGTATTGTGAGTGATTATATCCACAACAAATAATTTGTATCTATCTTCATATAATTAGCGAGAATTTATAAAATTTTTGTTAGATTAAGTATATTAATTAATAAAATATTTAGATATAATAATTTATTTATTCAAATTATATTTGAAACTTATAAATAAGATCCTGTAAATTTGAATTGAGTCGAATAACAAACACCTCCAATCAAATGATAATTCTTAAAACACTTGATCATGATGAAGCTTAAGTTCAACATAATAAAATTTTGTTTAAATTCTTTATAATAAGTTAATTGAAGTTAATATAATCATTTATTTTTAAAACAATTATATTTGAAACTTACAAGTTATAAAATTGAATCGTATCATTGACAACACTAATTACACTAGACCGGTAAAGATATTATTCCTATAAAACAAGTCTAAAGTAAAATTTAGTAAGTTAATTTGTTTAAATTTGTTATAATTAGTTAATAAAAAATAACTAAATTTAATCACTTATTTATTTAGATATAAATTATTGTACAAATACACTTTTGTGATAACTACATCCAATTATTAATCATTTGTTCAAATAATTATAACTACATTTATAATAATTATTAATTAATAATTTAATAGTAGACCATAAAAACATTGTTCAAAAAGATAAGGTTCGAGACTTTGAATAAAATAACAGCTGTCATAACACTTGATCAAGGTAAAACTTGAGTGAGACATGATAAATTTTGTTTATATTGCTATAAATAGCAAATTGAAAGTAAATACATTATAATTACTTATTTATTTAATTATATCTCAAATTTGCTAGTAAGACCTGTTAAGCCTGAATCAAATCAAATTATATTTAATCACTTATTTATCTAAACTATATTTCAAATGTACTAGTAAAATTCGGTAAGATCGAATCAAATCAAGTGATTAACACATCTAATTATCTTAGATCGATGGCGTTTGATTTTATAATAACGATTGTTCAGTCACTATATAGACAAGATATAATATCTCGCTCTCAAATGTAACCTTTTTTAATCTAGTGTTGCTACAACAAATTTTCATTCATGATAAAAAATGATTATTAGCTACAAAATTCTGTCACAATTCATTTCGCCATAACAAATAGTTATGGAACTTTAAGCAAAAACTTAACAATTGCCAAAAAAATTTAGAATTTGAAACAAAAAGTACTCATTTAGTTACAATATCAAAATTCAAATGAAGTTTACTTCTTAATTATCTTGATCAAAGTTGAATGACTTTTAAGTGACAAAAAATTAAGAAAAAAAATACTTTTATGTTACAAATTTTTAAATTTGAATGACTTCTACGTAAAATTAATAATAATAATAATAATAATAATAATAATAATAATTAAATTATAAATTTTATAATAGGATGAAGTGTACATAATAATTAAAAAAATTATACTATAAATTTAAAATTAGATAACTAAATCAAAAACATCTTAATGAATTATTCTTTTTTATATTATAAAGTTAGTCTTATAATTTAATAAAAACAGATGAAAACGAAGGAGCTAAAAACAAGAGAAACAAAAATAGTTAGTTGAGGAGAAAGAGAAGAAGGTGAAGTGGAATGATATGGTGGAATCCACTTTATAAAATCAACAGAAAAGGTCAAAATTATTCCCGAACTATCTAAAATGAATCAAAAATACCTCTCGTTAGTTTTTTGGCTCAAAAATATCCCTGGCTAAAAAATGCCCTTTCCTCTAACCGAATTTAACCAAGAATGCCACCTAGGTAAAAAAATGCTTATGATCATGCCACATCACCATCCACATCATCTTTAATTTCACAACTCAAATTAAAAATTTGACCCGACCCATAAATAAAATAACCCGATCCAAAGTGAAATAACAAAGGTAAAAGAATCGGGTCTTTCTCTGTGCCTTATTCTTTCTCTCTCCTGAAAGAAACATTTCATTCTAGGGTTCACCGCTACTGCTGTTTGAATTCATTCGAAAGGGAAAGATCGATTGTCATTTTCTAAGGTTCCCCACGACTGCTTATGGTATAAATCGCTTGTTGGATCGATTGTCACATTCACTGTTTGATGCTCAATTGATGCATTAGGGTTCTTCTGAAAAAATCAATATAGGGTTCGTTTTTGGAGTGGTAGTCACCTAAAATTGATGTCTTCACCTACCTTTCAGAAAAGCTATGGGATTCCGACTTATTATAATACGCCCTTGGAGCTGGCTCTCCTTTTGACGTTTCTAAGGATTCCGACGATGTTCATACAGTTCTTGCTGTAAATTCATATGTGATCATATTGTTCTGATGAATTTGGATCTTTCATAATTTCTTTCTCAAGATTCATATGTTGCTTTTGATGAATTTGCATCTTTCAACACTTTTTCCTCAATATCCATATTTTTGTAACTGCTCTTGCAGATGATTATTGTCGTTTCCTACTTCGAACCTGTATCTTTTGAGTTCATTCTGTATATGTGGGTCCATAAAGTGAATTATTGTGTCATATCACTGAAAACTAGGGAGAAATCATGTGAAACTTGAAAATCAATGCTTTATTTTGGAGTAACAACAACAACAACAAACCGAGTGTATTCCCACATAGTGAGGTCTGGGGAGGGTAATATGTACGCATTCCATACCTCTACCTCTAAAGAAGTAGAAAGGTTGTTTCCGATAGACCCCGGCTCGAGACACGGAATACTTCTTACTTCTTATTTTGGAGTAAGAAGTAAAATAAATTAACTTGTTCATGTTATAAGCGTTGGTTGAAATGTTGCCAATCCTGGCGATGCTTTCAGAGGCTGTTCCCAAGAAAATTCTTGAACTGATGAATGTTCCCGGACTAACAAGAGAAAATGTTGCCAGCTACTTTCAGGTACTGAACAATTTTACTTCTTTCATTTTCAAGAATATACAGGAATGTACGGTTTCATGCACAATTTAGTAGTTGATAATATTTCTTTAGTTTCTTAGTGAAGTGCTGCTTATTTTGATGGTAATCATGTACTGCAGAAATATCGGTTATACCTCAGGAGGTTGAGCGGTGTATCACAACATCAGAATGGATTAAATAACTCGTTCATGGGACATCCAGAAGCAACATATGGGACAATGACTTCTTTCAGTGGGCTCGAGCTTCAAGCTTTAGCTGCCACTGGTCAACTTTCCATACAAAGACTTGCTACCCTCTAGGCAGCTGCACTAGGTAGGTCTGCGACAAAATCTGCCACATCTATGCCTCTAGTAAATCAAGGAAACCTTTTCATCTTTGAAAATCCCAAGTTGAGATTTCCCGAGGGACAGCAACAATATTAACTTACTTTATGGGATCCCAACGACTATGGAACCGAAGCAGCTAGTAGATCTGCACCAGTCCTCGCAGTCCTTTGTGGCGATGAATATGGAAGGGAACACCAGAATGCAACAAAATAATGCTCTACTAATGCATGTCTCAACAACAACAAAAACAACTGTCAAGGGCTCAAATGCTAAATGAATCCAATAATGGTCAAGTTTCATGGCCTCCATTGTCCGTTTCACAACCTTTGTCCTCAAATGGGATACCTGCTGCAATCTTATCACGAAATAGCATTGTTGACAGCGTACGAGGTACGATATACAATCCAGTCTCCCAAGCATCTTCAATGGTAAATTTCTCGCTAAATCAAACTACAGAGTTGCAAAACAACAGTTTTCCTCTTGTGAGTAGTAACTCCGGGATGTCAACGCCAACATTTAAACGATTGCTTCAAGAAGAGGTTAACTCTGATATTAAAGTATCTAGAGGATTCCCTGCTGGTTATGATATTTTTGAAGAACTGCATCAACAAAAATCGCAGGATTGGGGTTTACAAAATGTCGGATCAGCCTTCGGTGCCTCTGATCATTCAAGTATACCTGGAACTCTGGATGTCTCACCCTCCATGTTAGTTAAACAAGGTATTTCTTCAATGAAGAAGACTGGACAAAATGGGAATTCTCCCATGGGTGAACAACAACTTAATTTATTCTCCGGTGGAAATTTGCGTCGGACAAGTTGAAACTGAGTTTGGCTTTGATGGATATCCACCACTGGACAATCTTCCTGTGTAATCCGTGGAAAGAGTGTAGTTGTTGTACATTACACTTTTGGACATATAATTCGGAGTCACTAGTGTACATAGTTGTCTTTATAGCTGCAAATTGACTTCTGTGAACAAAAAATGGTGTAGTTTCAGCTCGTCGTTCAGTTCTTGATGTTGGATTCTCGTCTAGCTGCATCTTTTGATCTGATTCGTGATTCTTGTGGAATTTGACAGCAAGTAATTTGTGTATGATACTTCTGCATGGTATCGCAAAGGCGTACATGTAAAGTTTTGACTTCTATTTAGCTAGGTGAACTTCAGAACTTTAAACGTTCGAGTTATTTGCTAACTGCAATAACCTGGTTTTAATTTCTTCTACTTCACTTTCAGAAGTTGATGATCTTGATGTACAGATTAAATTTGGATTGCCATAATGTGCAAGTCTTTGGGATTCTTTTAGTTGCACTTTCATGCTTTCTTCTTTATATGAGTAGTTGATTTGAAAGGCTAATAAAACTAAAAATGTGTTTTGATCTATTTACTACTGTTTTGTGGTATTTCTGTTCCTGTGGTAATTTTGATATTGTTGGAAAAAAAGACAATTGCCATCTATTTACTATGATTTTATATATATTTGAAGGGGGAGTGTTGAAGCAATAGTAAAGTCGACTTTGTGTGATCAATAGGTCACCGGTTCGACCTATGGTAGTAGCCACTAGTGCTTGCATTAGAGTACTTACGCCCCTTGAGGTGCGGCCTTTTTCTGGACTTGCTAATTCAGGATGCTTTGTATATCGAGCCACCTTTTGTATCCATATATTGTGGTGTTTCACCATCAAGAAGGGAAAGAAGAAAAGACATCAACATTCCTCTAATTAATGTGTTAGTGTGCTAGTAAATAAAAATAGATACTATACTAACTTTGGTTTGGATGATGTTGTAGTCCAATGCTTTTATGTCCAGAAGCCACTGATTTCTTTGATTTCTTGTCTTCTTTGTCCAACCCCAGAAGGGATCTCCTCTTTTTCCGACTTTTGATCCCACATGCGTTGCATAGTGAATGCATTCGTAATGATCATATCGTCAAATTTTGAGTACAAATGGCCAAAATCACTGTACACAAATGAGAACTGTTCGTTCATATATGAAACAATCAATCGGTCGTCCATTTTATGACATAATTTATTCCTTTATGAAACTTGCATCAATGTTCGATTTGAAATCGTAAATTAGATAATACTTCCTCCGTTTCAGAATAAGTGACTTGTTGGGATATTTATTGGTGTTTCAAAATAAGTGAATCATTGAATTTTTTTTCAAATTTGCCTTTATGATTTGACAACAATTAACTTTTGAAAAGATATTACAAGGTCAATTTTTTTCTTTTTTTGGGTAAAAATGAAAAGTTGTATTAAATTTAAGTCTTTAATATTTTTTTCCTTGATATGTGTGTCAAAATCCAACAATTCATTTATTATGAAACGGAGGAAGTATTACTAACCTTGGGACCAGCAGGTCCATCTCTCCAAAGAGGTGTTTTTGAGGTACCACAATCAACGCAAGTCACTAATAAACATACAGAACAACCAAGAAGGTAGCTAATTCGAAGAATCCCTACTGAATGATTACAACGAGTAAATTTCACAAGCGATTTCACGAGACCCATTAAAGGAAACAACTAAAAATGCCCAAAACAAGCTGAATCACACTTGATTTTGACCTAAATCAAGTAAAAAAATTTACAACTAAACACTCGCAACCAAATCAAGAACAATCCCAAATCACAATGAGTTAATTCCACTAGCAATTACTCGACACCCATTTAACTAAACATTACTCGAAAACCACCAAAGGAAATAGCTACAGACACTCAAAAACATGCTGAATCACACTTCATTTTGTCCTTCGATCAAGTTAAAAACACTCAAAACAAAGCTAGAACACACTCGATCTTCTCATAAAGTACTAAGAAGGGCAGCTAGTAATCACTTCGATCCACCATCTTAGATCACAATGAGTAAACTTCCCCAATAATTAAGCAAACCCCATTTAACAAAAGCTAAAATGAGCTTAATCACACTTAATTTTTGAACTTGATCAAGTAAGAAACTTTAAAGCTATATTATTGATCTTGATAGAGTAAGAAAAACAACAATAAGAAAGCAATTACTGGATACCCATTTAAGAAAATGGCTAAAATAACCCAAAACAAGATAAATCACACACGCATTTTTTACCTTAACCAAGTAAACGAAAAAACAAGAATCAAGATAAGGATAACTAGCTAGTGATTCACACTTACTTTATTATCACTTAGATCCACCATTACGTAATCCCAAACTGAATGTGTTAACTAAACAAGCTAAAATGAGATCAATCACACTCAATTTTTTCAATATCTTGAAAGCTCTACAAGGCCACAAGAAGAAAATTGAGCCAAATGAATGATCACAATGGTCAAATTTCACCAGTAATTACCCAAACAAACTGAATCACACTTGATTTTAACATTTGCAAAAAAAAAAAAACAAGCTTTAAACTCCCCCACCCCACCGCACCCCTTCCACCCCAAAAAAGCTGGAGAAGAAATCGCAGCATCACCTTAATTTCTCCAAAATGATAGGCACACCGAGAATATCACAAGATAAGGCTGTAAGTTTGTTTTGTTTCAAGTTATTACACTTTTCCTAAAAGGAAATAAATATGGCTTTATCAAATAGTGAAGACTTTACCATTAACACACTGTTGATGCCAGACATTCCCATGTCATAGAACGAAACAAGATAAATGCACTTGCGAGTTGAACTGTGGAAGGAAGACAAATGAATCTTTTAAAAATATGGACGGAAACACTTATTTTCTGAACCAAGGTCTCCATATGAAAAAAAGAAAGTGTACGAGATTATTAAGCTCAACAGTTCAAAATTTATGATAGGAAAAACCTCAAATAAAACAACTATAAGACCTGCTACTGTAGCTTGAAAATGGGCTCTGAATTATAGTAAAACCCTTCTTACTGTAGCTTGTCACAAAAGGAGCTTCATTTCAGCTAAAGCAGCAGGTTCTGGTAATAATAAATCAGAAAAACATGGCGACAAAAAGTCCGTTCAAATAATAATGTTTCACCATCCAACAACAACAACCACCAGAACACAAATACCAGTCAAACCAAAAACAGTGGGGACAAAATCTGAGGGAATTTGCTTTCAAAAACAAATCAACTCCAACAGTGCATTACAGGATAAACAAATCCATTAAAGTCTGCTTTCATAATAAGAATGCATTACAGGACTTTGTACTCCTGCTTCACCAGACGTCATAACTTAATACCTACTTCAAGTCGAGCCAAAATAAAAGTATTCATTGTGGGTCATTTCCCAAATTCAGTCAAAATAAACACAGATGCAATTTAATGTTTTGCATCAGCTTTAACCAAAAACAAAATAAAAGCATTCAATGCCTAGAACTAGTCACAACATATTAAATTTGGGTTCTCCCATTAGCCTTTTTAACCTTCAACTTTTCGAGCTTCTTCTCTCTTGTATTTTCCAATTGATTGCTAGTGATAGCTTTTTTCCTTTCCAAGTAAGATTAGAGAGTGAATAAGGCAGAGCTGTAGGCTCACTAACTCCAGCAAGATTACCTCTAAAACCTATCAATCTACTCCCACAAGGGGCTAAAATTCTGGGAGTTTGCCTCACCAACAGCCTCGTGTCTTCAAGAATAATTTGAGGCCTTAAATCTAGATCACTTTCAAGTTCACTAGCAGGACCAAATGGTTCATACCATTGGTCCTCTCCTTCTTGTGTTGGTTGAGGGGCTGAACTATTAATGTCATACACATCATCTTGAACTTCTTCTTCTTCTTCTTTAGTTCTACTCTTTCTTCTCTTCATTCTTGCCCCTTGTTCATCTTCAACAAACTAAATTAAAATGCATAAAATTAGTTCATGTAAATATTCATAAAATTATTCATTTATATAGATATGCATAAAGGTGATACCTTGCATGTCTTTGCATTATGTGTTACTGAACCGCACTTACTATAAGTCATTCTAGTTCCCTTTCTTGAGTGAGATCATTCTGCTGCTCTTTTAATTGCTGCATCTTTTTCTTTTATTCTTTTGGTTTTTGGTCTTCCAACAGTTTTCACTAAATTTGGTGGATCCACTGCATGTTCTGGCAAAATCTTCCAGAAATTTTCACCTCTTAAAGGCAGCAACTTGGCCCTGTATGTCTTAAAGTAAGCTTCCTTACTATACCACACACTTATCTTTTTTTTCATAAGATCAGGTTTCATTGTGTTGTACTCCATAGCCTTGATGGCATGGAATTTCTACAAGTGCATTTCTTCTCCATCAAGTTCACAATATGCCTATCTTCACTTCCAGGCACTTCTTAACGAATATCTCCATTGAAGTTAACAGTACAAAATTGAGCAATCTTCTCATGGGCAGTGAACAATTCCATGCACTTAGGACTAGAAATTTTCTTCCATTTGCGTACCTCAATTTTCTTCGCTTTCAGTCTATTCATTATCTCGACTCTTATTTCTTCAAGCATCTTCAAGATTGGCTTTCCCCTTAGTTCCAATATCCAAGAGTTGAAGGACTCAGTGAAATTCTTATTCACCATCTGATTTTTGCAAACAGTGTCCATATATGCCCTGCACCATCTCATTGGAAATTTAACAAGTTTTTGACAGCTTCCTCTGATAATGCTCCAAGTGCACTTAACTGGTCCTTGAAATCTTCTTCATAGGTACTCCAAGCAGCACACCAAAGCAGTTTTTTCATCTCTCCTAACCTAAACCTCTTCATCCAGTTGGCCTCAACATGCTTAAACACAATACCTATAAAACATAAAAAGTGAATGTTTAGCCAAAAAAATACAAAGAGAAAAATATTGCAGCTTCTTGAAGTACCTGTGGTGGGCTAAAAGACGAATATTTTTCACTGCATCTACCAGTCCCTGATCATGTGAAACAAATAAATATATAGTTACATAAGAAACATAAGTGGACAAATTCAAATAAACTGAAATTTATAAACTAAAATTTACCTTCTGCATGTCGGACATGAAAGTGACACTTTCACCATTTTTCAGTGTCAATGATTTCTCTAGCAATTGTAGAAACCATGTCCAACTCCTTGATGTTTTCTTATCAACTGTAGCCCATGCCAAAGGATAGAAGCAGTTATCAGAATCTTGTCCTATAGCCACAAGTAGTTGTCCCTTGCAATGGCCTTTCAAAAAGGTCCTATCCAGTCCAATAAAAGGTCTCAATCCTTCTTTCCATCCCAACTTTAGTGAATTGAAGAATATGTACATTCTAAGAAACTTTATTTTGCCTTGTTCCAATCCATCCTTTGATAAATTAATCACTACATCACTGTTTGTATTACTCAAATCTAATCTCATTTGTGTAAGCCTCTAACTTGTTGTACTCATCTAAGAAATTGCCTTCTATTTTTTGAAGTATAATCCTCTTATTGATTGGGCAGCTTTTCGTAAACCACTCAAAAAGGAATATTTATTATTTGATCCATATCCCGACATAAGAAGTCCAACGGGAGCAATACTTGAAATGGCAATCCATAAAAAAACACCAATACTAAGATCGGCTAGAACAAGGTGATCTAAATTGATCATCCAAGTTTTGTCTCATATCCTTGATTTTGAACTTAGGATTATTCTGCACTTTACCCTGGAAATGTTGAGATAAAGAAGATATTGTGGCTCTAGGATTTGTAAATGCATCATCACAAGTGTGCTTTTCAATTAAGGTTTTAACCTTAAATCCTGGACCCTTACTAGTGAAACTAAAATGACAAATGGGCAACCATCCTCACATATATACCTCAGTCTTGTTTGTCACTTTGCTTCACTCTAAGTGGTTTCTTATTTGCAAGGGCATAGAGATCCACAACTCTTTTAGCCTCTTTCTTCTCCTTAAAGTTCATTGAAAGATGAAGTTCTTTGTAATAATCAAGTTTGTCATTCACTTTTCTATTCTAATGCATCTTAATGGCTTCTAACTCCTCAAAGTTATATTCCTTATAATTTGACTCACCATTATCAGTAGAATCAGTTTTTGATTCAGCATCAATACCATATTCACACTCAATAAAGTGTGCTTTAGGATGATAGACTAAAGTTAGAGCAGAAACTGATTCTTCAAAATCATCAACAACAAAAAAATGAATCACTTTGAATTGTTCATTTAGTAGTTACTGGAGTATTTTAATACCATCAGACCCTTCAACCAAGAAAAGTTTCTTACATGAACCTTTCACAAGTAGTTGTTTCACAGCCACAAATCCTAAGTTTTTGATATATTCATCTTCTATCTTATAGTAATCTATCATATCAGAAGCAATATCTCTCCTAGAAACATCATAGTTCACTTCATATACTAGTTGGGGATTTTTAATCCATTTACCCCCATACTGTAACATAAAGTCAACAAACAAATCTTTCATATTTAGTTGTCTGAAAAAAAAAATACCTAAATCATATTAGAGAGTGGCATCATAAAAGTAAAACTTCAGATTTGTTTACCCGTAAACATAAAGGAAGTGTTTACTGGTGAACTTTGAAACTTAAAATACAACAAAACATAGAGGACCACATATTTATTACACTTAAAAAATAGAGAAAAAGAAAGCTCTCAACTAGAAGCAAATAATAAACAATGAAAAAGGAACATTGGGATCACACAAATTACTTGATACAATACATACGTAATCAGATTTAGATAACATAAAACAAACACATTTAATCTCAAATCAATAAAGTATGCACTATAGGGAATTTATACTAAGACGAGCAAACATAGAGGGACCACATATTTTTACCCAAAAATAGAGGAATAAGACCCTTCAACTAGCAACACAGTAATAAAAAATGAAAAAAGAGGCATTAGGACCACAAAAATCAAATTTGAATAATATAAAACAACACAAATAAATATTGTAAACTAATGTTGAGTTTTATAAGGTTAGGTGGGTAACAAATGATAGCTTCAAATTTGCGAGAAACTATGTTATTTATCATTTATAGATAAAGAAAATCCTATTTCTAGACGTGATAGATGTCATATAATAAAATAGGACCACAATATACAAGACAAAATTCTCAAAGGAACAGAAAACTCTAACTCATATTCATATCCCAATCACTCTGACCCAAAATTACATAAATATTACTAAATTTAATATGATCAAATAGTACCAAAATATACTAAGACAAATTTTGTTAAAGAATACAAAATCATATTATACCATGCCCGAACCTTTAAGACCAAAATCAAATTGTATGCAAGATTTCAGAAGTTTGCTATTAGCAAAACATGCAAGAATTCGAGATTTCAAACCCTAACTTCAAAAATCTATAACCTAATAGCAAAATTTCAAAAGGAAAAAGAACTCACAAGCAAAGCTCGCAGTTTCCACATAAGATCTACGAATCCAACAAGCGATTTATACCATAAGCAGTCGTGGGGAACCTTAGAATATGATAATCGATCTTTCCCTTTCGAATGAATTCAAATAGCAGCAGCGGTGAACCCTAGAATGAAAATTTTCTTCCAGGGGTGAAAGAATAAGGCACAGAGAAAGACCCGATTCTTTTACCTTTGTGAGTTCACTTTGGTCGGGTTATTTTAATTATCTGGGAATATCCCTAATGGCATTTTCCATTTACCTAGATTACAAATACTTTAACCTAGGGAGTAACTTGTATCTCACAGGGAATTTGCCAAAAACTCAATGGAATAGTAGCAACTATTTAAGGGAATTAGATCTTTCTTTGTCTGGTTTTTCTGGGATTATACCATACTCAATTGGTCATCTTAAATCTTTAAGTTTTTTAGATCTATCAGGCTGCTACTTCTCTGGAAACATTCCTCCAACTATTGGGGATCTCACAAAGCTCACTACTTTGCGACTCTTTTCGAACAATTTCAGTGGTCCACTGCATCCAACAATCTCAAATCTTGTGCAACTTGTTGAGTTTGAAATCTCATCTAACAACCTTACCGGCAACATTCCAAATATTTTCGGTAACTTTACCAATCTCAAATCTTTATCCCTATCATAGAACCTCATTACAGGGCTTTTTCCATCCTCAGTTACAAACCTGACAAAGCTGGAGAGTTTAGAGATGTCAAATTGTTCTATAACTGGTCCTATTCCTTCTATCGCTACCGGATTTCCCAATCTCATCTTACTCTTCCTAGCAGTTAACTCGCTTGGCGGAGAAATACCATCTTGGATATTTGATCTTCCTTCCTTAAAGTACTTAGTTTTGAGAGGCAATCAACTTACTGGTCAACTTAAGGAATTTAAATACAACTTGCTAGAAGTTGTTGATGTGGGTGAGAACAAGCTACATGGACCTATTCCCACAACATTTTCTAAACTAATGAACTTGACAACACTAGATCTTTCTACGAACAGCCTTTCAGGCAGTCTAGATATTGGTATATTTTCAAACTGCAAACAACTTAGACGACTTGGTCTTTCTTTTAACAATCTGTCTGTGTTTTCCAGCCAAAAAGATGTGACCTTGCCAAATTCTATTGGAAGTTTGTATGTATCTTCTTGCAACATCAGGGAATTAAATTTCCTACGAACTGTGAAAAACATTGGTAATTTAGATCTTTCCAACAATAAGATGTATGGAAAAATTCCTGATTGGGCATGGTCTAATTGGCAAGTGTCAGTGTCTTATTTGAATCTTTCAAGCAACTTTCTAACGGTTATTGACCCGCTTCATCACTTCAAGGAACTTGTTTATCTTGATATTAAATCTAACTTGATTCAAGGAGAACTACCTGCTCCACCTCCCAATATGTTCCTCTTCGTAGTCTCAAACAATAACTTTACTGGGAAGTTACCTTCATCCTTATGCAAAATGAGTTCCCTTGTGATTCTTGATTTGTCTAATAACAGCCTGAGTGGAATAATTCCAAAATGTTTGGTAAACATGAGCACGAGTCTCTCAGTGTTGGACCTGCACAACAATCATTTTAGTGGGACAATTCCAAATAATTTTGGTTAGGGAAGTACTCTGAGAAGTTTCAATTTGCGGAAAAATAAACTAAAAGGAATGTTGCCAAGAAAACTGGCGAACTGCAAAGCGCTGGAAGTAGTTGATCTTGCAGAAAACTTGTTGAATGATACATTTACCAAATGGTTGGGATCACTTCCTAGGCTGCAAGGTCTTAGTTTGAGATCCAATGGGTTACATGGCCCGATTACCACTTCACGAAACCAAGTCTTATTCTCAAAGCTGAAAATCCTTGATCTCTCTTATAATGACTTCACTGGAAATCTATCAGAAAGGTTTTTCAACAACTTGAAATACATGATAATAGTAGATCGAAGAGGAACAGGAAATCCTTTAAGGTATATTGGACGAATTCAATATCATGATTCCTTGACATTGGCTATAAAAGGGAAGCAGATTGAACTTGTGAGGATTCTTTCTATCTTCACAACCATTGATTTCTCAAATAACAAATTTAAAGGTGATGTACCAAAATCCATTGGCAATCTTGCTTCACTCCGTGGGCTGAATTTGTCCCATAACAGCCTTATTGGACCTATTCCTCAGTCCTTTGGAAATTTATCTGTTCTTGAGTCGTTAGATCTATCATGGAACCACCTGTCGGGGAACATTCTTCAACAACTTGCTTCTCTGAAATCTCTTGCTGTCCTGAATCTCTCATAGAACCACCTGATTGGACGCATACCCAGAGGTCCACAGCTTGATACATTTGAAAATGATGCATATTCAAGAAATGCTGGATTATGTGGATTTCCTTTGTCTTAAGAAACTGCGGAGATGATGGGATGTCATTTTCTTAACAGGGAGACCAAAATGGTTTTTGAGAATTTTCAACCAGCAAGTGTACATGATCATTATGAAAATTGAGGTACAGAGGAAACGTCAAAAGAGAAGAGGGGTGAAGAAATAGCACAAGTCCCTTCTGGTTTTTGTATAGATAATTCATGCATTATTTCCTGCAGCATGTAAAATAAGATTACCTGAGTAAACTGATTTCCATTGATAATACCGCTCTGAACTGTATACAAGTTGCACCTCTATTCTATGCCCTATTGTGTATATGTTGGGTTCATAGAAGTGTGAATGGAAAATGGAGAAAAAATGGTGGAGAAGAAGAGACGCCAATTTGGAAAGTGTACTCCCAAAATTGGAAAGTTCACTAATTCTCCCACATTGGTGGGAGAAGGGAACTTTGGAGTGGTTATAATGATGAATACTTACTTCACATGATAAGTGAGGCAAGAAATAAGAGATGGCTTGTGCTATTGTTGCTTGGCTCTGGCTCCAAAAAAGAATTGATGAGATCTATTCTTTTGGACAAACTTTATTTGACGAAATCTGATCAATACTCCATTTATATGCATGCAGTAACAGCAACAGATGCAATGTTTCGACAGAACTGATGCGCTGTTTCTGAATTGATGCGCTTGTTTCTTTTCGACTGAACTGATATACTGTTTCTGTTTCGACTGAACAGATGCAATTCTTCAATGAAGTGATGCACTGTTTGGTGAAATGGTATACTGCTTCAGCAAAAATGCTGCAAACATGCATTTTCAGAAACATCACACCATTTAAGTGAACCAATGCCACCTTTTCGAAGAGGCATCTACTAGGCTATATAAACCTGTTTTCCTTCACAGGTTTTTGATATGAAATTTTCAGAATAAAAACTCTCTTCTTTCCTTTACAAATATTTTGTGTGATCAATCAAAACGTTCTGTGCGTTCGAAGAATCCGCCTATTTGAGGTACCGCTATAGTCGTATTGAAGGTCATTTTATCCTGGGAGGAGGATTCCATAACTTCGGGTACAATGAGGGGAATTATTCCTTAAGAAAAGTCCGTGAATTCGAACGACTTGGGCTTATTCATTTCTGTTTCATCTATCTTTTAAAAAATAAAATACACCTCTTGGAAAGATCATTTTGATCTTGTGTTGAGGATATTTGATATACTTCATTGTGTTCTTGTTTATATATTTGAACTTTAGTTGAAGTTGTTGTTTCTACTATACAGATTCTGCGTACCCGTAGAAGAAATATAACAGTATATGACTCTCATATTTTACTATTACCTTGTTGACTTTTCCGTTCAAAATTTATATGTGCCTGAAAGTTAAAAGTGATCTTTCCTTACCAAATTAGGAGTATCAAAAATTGGGTCGAGATATACATGGGGATAATTCTCTCTACATATAAATGTAGTGAGTTACACATTTTACAGTGGAGTATCAAAAAATTGGGTCGAGATATATATGGAGATAATTCTCATATAAATGTTGTGAATTACACATTTTACAGCGGAGATTTGGCGTATCAGATGAGCAACCATCATTTTACTAAAGGGAGAAAAAGTATATGGCATATCTTCAAGTGAAAAAGCACAACTTGGAAAAATTCACAGAAAACTTAATCAAGGTTGTCAGGGACGATTGAAAGTAAAAAAAAATATGCTATTGCCGGGTGTGTGTGCGGATATTGGATTTCAAACTTGTGGGTTGTCACTAAAATAAATTAATACATAATAATATAATTAAAAAAAATAACACCTCAGCATGAATCAATCCCATGGGGGATCATGCGAATAAGCAATTTAAGGATCCATTTCATGTCATCAAGCCAACATTCTTTTTGTTTATGTGTTCTCATCTATAATATTTTATGAAAAAAAAATTTGGCCACAAAAAATTGGCCCAAATTTGGCCACAATAATAATAATAATAAAAAAATTCTATTTACACTATAAACTAGTTAGTTTTTAGATATTTTTGCCCTTTTCATCCTAAATTTGAGTTTCTAACATTAGTTTATTTAAGGAACTATTTTCCAATACATTGAAAACTACCCCAATACATGGGAATGGACAATTTATGTATTCTATTTTAACTATTTAATTTTTTAATTAGCAATTACATAATTAAATAATTGTCAAATGTAGTAGTATGTAATTAAGAAAACAAATATTAATTAGTACAAATTTACTTATTAATTGTTAGTTTTTTTTCTTTTTATGTTTGAAGTTATTTAATTTTAGTTCAACTTTTAATTATGTATAGTTTATACTTTGTACATATTTTGAGAAATTTAATTAGGTTATTTTATTTATTTTTTTATCTAGTTCGATTTTATGATTTTTTTTTTTTAATGAATATGAAAATTAGTGTATGAAAATAGAGTTTTAAAAGTGAATTCCCTAAATAGTTACCCAAGTTTTGAAAAATTTCTTCAAATATCACTTATGTTTCATTTAGGATGACAATATCAGTCAACTATCACTTTTTTATTAAAAAAATACTAAACACCTCAAAAGTCTTCTTATCTCTTAGTTGGCATGTCATGTCATTAAAATCTTTTAAAAAAAAAATACTAAACCTATTTAACTCATCAAGCTCATTTAATCAAACTATAATTCTATTTTATTTATTTATTTTTGAAAAAATGCATTAGTTTATTAAAAAGAAATTTTTATACTTAGAAAAACTTTATCGGTACTAAAACTTGACATATATATTTTCAAAAGTTATTTTTCTGAATGGTCACTCATACTTTTTGAATTCCCTACAAAAATTATTTTTATCTTTTTAGAGATAATAATATGACTCAACTATCATTATTATCCTAAAAAAAAAAAAAAAAATCGCATACGTCTCTTTCTCTTTTAATTGGCAGGTCATGTTATTAAATTATTTTTGTAATAATAGACTTATTTAAATCATCAAACTTATTTAGTCAAAATTATATTCTTATTATTTTTTTTAAAAGAAATATATTAATTTATTAAGAAGATTTTTTTATGCTTTGAAATCTTTTATCATTACTTAAACTTTCAGTTTTTGCTAAAGTTATTTTCTTGTATTGTTATCAATGTTTTTGGAGTCGCTTATAAAAATCACTCTTTGTGTTTGCTAAGACAATAATGTCACTCAGCTATTAATATTTTTTCTCAAAAAATTACTAAATACCTCAAAAGTTCCCTCCTCTTCTAATTAGCATGTCATACCAATAAACCATCATTTTAAAAGAAATAATAAACATATTAACTCAGCAAACTCATTTAATCAAAATAATAATTTTATCTCATTTAAAAAAATATATTAATTTATTAAGAAGAAATTCTCATACTATTTTCCTAGATGATCATTCAGATTTTTATATATAATTGCCTACAAAGATCAGTTATTTTCTAAAGAAAATACTATCACTAAAGTAAATAAGTTATCTAAAGACTTTAAGTTTCATGTAAAATAATAAGGTAAAGATTAAGTTTTGGTAAAAAATTCCTAAATAGGAAAATTAAACTAATGCATTTTTTTTTTTTAAAAAAAAGAATAAAGTTATAATTTTGAGTAAAGGAGTTTGATGAATTAAATGACTTATTATTTAAAAAATGTGATTTAATGGCATGGCATGCCAACTAAGAGGGGGCTTTGAGCTAAAAGTGACAAAAAAGTTTGAAAATGAGGTGTAGGTGACACAAGTCTTAATAATTGAGTGAGGTGACAATTACTTTATTATGGATTGAGAAAGTTTGGTAAGTTTAAGAATAACCCATAAGTTTTTAAATTTATACTTTGATCAAAATATTTACCTAAATAACGAGAAACGGAGGGAAAAAAGGTGCATTTCTCTCTTTTCTCATCCATTGTTGTTTTCTCTCTCTTAGCGATTTTTGTTGTTCATTGTTGCTACTACTTTATTCATCATCTTCTGCTTCATTATCATCATCTTCTACTTCATTATCATATTCATCTTCTTCTTGTTGACCATTATTGTTATTGTTGTTACCGCTACTGTTGTTATTTGACCAATTTCTTAGGTCAAATTTTATTTCGTACATCACTTTCCACTTTGGCATTACTTTATAGGAGACTTTGGTAAATCAAATTATGATTTTTAGCTGAATTTATCATCTGGGTAACTTCTATTGTGCTATTTTTTCAACAATAACACGCGAACATAAATGTAACATAAGAGCCATCTGTTAAAACAGATCAATCATCTATTGCGCGAGATGAAACATCTGTTTCAACGGAAGACTCATATGTTGGATTCATGTTTATGGTTCTATAGTACCGTAACATGAATCGAACAGATGGGTCATCTGTTGTAACATATGACAAATATGTTGTATCAGATTAGTTATCTGGTACAACATGATAAATATCTGTTGCAACAAAACCTAAACTCGATTCTAATAGATGTGTCGTCTGTTGCAACAGGATAAATATTTGTTGCAACAGATTAGTAACCTGTCGCAATAGGTTAATTATCTGTTACAATATGTCACTCATCTATTGAAATCAGCTTCAAAGGTTCCTTAGTACTGTAACATCTATCCCTACAGGTGCTTCATCTGTTGCAACAGATATATAGCTTGTTGCAACATATGATTCACTTGTTACAACAGATGACTCTTCTGTTAAAATCAACTTCAGGAGCGTAACATGAATCCCAGTAGGTAAGTAATCTGTTGCGACTGATCACTTACCTATTGCAACTTATTTTTCACCTGTTGTAACAGATTACTCATCTGTTGGGATTCATGTACGACACTATGAAATCACTATTAACTTTTTTTAATAAATGACTTTATTTAGGTACTACTAATGGAGGGATCAATAACAATAGGGGTGGATTGTCATGTTCAATGAATCGAGAAGAGAAATCGATATGTATGGCGTTGAAAGGAGGGTGAAATGCTAGAGAAGGTAACTATGACAGTCGAAAGTGATGTTTCGTATGATATTTTGTGAACTTAATCATCAGCTATTGTGGACTGAATTATCAACCAGAAGAACTTGTCATCAGCTACATGCACAGCTCCTTTGAAAATCAAAGGGTACTACCTTTCAAGATAACCTATCAGGTTCGATTGCATGCTTATCTATGTGATTCATTCAGGCCGGTATTAAGGGTGTACATGGTTGAAAAGACGAGAGAGAATAAAAACCAGAATGTAGAAGAAGAACTACAACAAGACAACTTTGATGATAGGTTGGATAATTTAGACATGAATATTCCAGATGATGGTCAAACACCTACGCCCGTTGATGCGACCAATACGGTGGGCAGTTCTTCTCGATCGACACAGTTTGGTAATCTTCAAGACGATGGGACCGGCTTTTCCAATGGAATGTCTTTCAAGGACAAAAAAGAACTATCTACCACTTTGTTTATTTCTTGCTTGAAAAAAGATTTCAGAATAAATAAGGTGATTAATTCGAGCAGTGTCTTTTGCTACAAACATGCTAATCCAAACTGAAAGTGGTGGTTGAGAGAGGTGAAGTACATAAGTTCTGACAGATTCGTCATTCATAAACATGAAAAGTATCACACATATGGTTCAGAACACATCTCGGGCCAAAATCCTCATGCCACGTCAAAGGTCCTCGGTGAATATTTCAAGAATAGTTTCCTCGACTGTAAAGGCCCTTCTACAAGGGTTATAGCCAATCAACTCCTTACGAAATATGGTATCCTAGACAGTTATTGGAAGATATATACGGCCATGGGGATTGAAAAGGACTTGGTTAAGGGGACACACGAGCATGGGTATGCAGTCCTGGATGCCTACCGTTACATGCTTGAGTCCACAAATCCCAAAAGTAAGACAGTGTTGTATTTTGATGAAAATAAAAGGTTCAAGTACTTTTTTGTATCCTATGGTGCTTGGATTCAAGGTTTTCGACATTTGAGAAAAGGCATAGCCATCGATGGTACCTTCTTGAGGAGCAGGTATAATGGAGTTCTACTAGCGGTGGTGACGCAGGATGCAGAGAATCACATCTTTCCTGTCATTTTTTGTGCAACGAAAAAGAAATGTGATGCCTCTTATGGATTTTTTTTTGAACAACTGCAAAGATACGTCTAAGATACCGAAGAGTTATGTTTTGTTTCGGATAGGCATTCAAGTATTCCAAAGATGAGTTCAATTTTCTTCACTTCAACTTACTTTGGTTGTTGCATCAGGCATCTTGGAGAGAACATTCGGACCAACTTTCACAATGAAGGGTCGTGACCCTTTTTTATAGAGCAACTAAAGCATATAGTAGAGAGGAGTTTTTAGACCATTTCAATCAAATAGCGGATATGCATCCCCAGGCAGCAGAACATCTCATACGTGTCAGTTTCAAGAGATGGATCCGGGAATTTTGTCTGGCAAATAAGTACGTTCTTATGAATTTAATGTCTCGTTTGAGTTACAAATTTAGTATGATGTCGTACTAAGTGACTCTTTTGTATAGGTACAATATTATGACGTCAAACATAGCTGAATCGATGAATTCATTATTTGGTGATGAAAGAGAATTTCCCATCAAGGCTCTATTTGAAAAAATAAATAAGAAGTATGACCAATTTTATAACGAAAGACGTGTGCAGTTTGAGGATGCGGGAACCCCATTTGTTCTAGAAATGGAAAAAATAATATCAACGAACATCAGTCTAGGGAATAGGTTATTATCTCATCAAATAACAGATCATAAATTTAGTATCACCGGTGATGGTGATGTTTCCACGGTCGATCTTCAAACAAGATCTTGTACGTGCAGAGCTTTTAACTTGGACAAATACCCTGTCCACATGCTATGACAGCGCTTTGAGCTAATACATTTAAAAATATGGACCTAAAATTTATGATCACTCCTATTCATATTATTCGGTGGGAAAATATACAATGGCATATCGTGGACATATTACTCCGGTGCCTCCCGAAGAATCTTGGATCGTTCTTGTAGAGCTTTTGGTGAGATTAATACCTCCTCCATATATTCACCCAAGCACTATAAAACCAAGAATAAAGCCATCTAAGAGGAGGCGTGGAGTCGGAGAATCATTTCCATCAAGAAGAAACAAGTGCTCTGTATGTAAGTGTGCTGGCCACAAAAGAACTACATGCCCGAATCGTAATCCACCATGATCGTTGTAATTGCAAAAACTTGTGTTGTTGTTTATTATGTACTTTTAAATATTTAACTCATTGTTGTGAACATAATGTTATCATTAATTACATATAAAATATCTTTTTTAATAACTCGTGCATTAATAAAAAGAGGCAAAACATAAACTAAATATAGCAGACCACAATCATTATCAAAGAATACCCATCTGTTGCAACAGAGGGACATTAGCTGGAAGAACACAATACAGTTCATCATCAAACTAGAATGTTTTCCTCCAACGGATGATAAATTTGTCGCAACAGATGGATAATCTGTTGACAGAAACCCAACCGATGACCAATCTATTCCAACACATGGTCCATTTGCTGAAAAAACTCAAAAGCCTAATTTTCTATTTCCACTGGATTCAAAATTGCTATTTACCTCCAACCGTCGATATGTTAACATGTATGTTTAGAAGAAGAAATAGACAGAATGAAAATTAAATAAGAATTAAAAAACCAAAGTCGACTAAAAATAAATTTTTCATTAAATAAAAAATAAAACACATTAGGTATAGATTCGATATAGAAAAATTAAAATACACATGCTAAAAGAATAAAACACATTCTAATTATTATTATTATCATCAGCATCATTATTATTGCCAGCCGACCAATCAACCGGCAATAGAAGGGCCCTCATTAGCCTTTGAATCTCTCTGAACATCCTTGCTCTCATGGCGACCAACTTCCTCTACAGGCCGTTAACCTGCCTCTGAAGTTCCCGAACGGTGTCGCAAAAAATAAAAATGTCCCAAACAGGATCAGCCTAACAGAAAATGCAAACACAAAAGTAAAGAAAAGAGTCTGAATATAATACAACATAACCAACTGGCAGATTAACACAGAAAAAAACTTACCTCAACGAGAAAGGAATATGCTCTTTGAATAGAAGTGGTTGAAGATGTAATACGAAAAGAAAAAATGTAAGAAATAAATAAAAGTGGAGTAGAATGAAGATTAAAGAGGGATCTATATATAGAGGATTGAATCTGAATGTTTTAGGATAAAATGCATGACTGTTCAACTCCATTGTATTAATTACATTCAAACTGCTGGCTTTTTGTTTTCTGTGAAAAGTCGCAACTTTTTCTTTACATTCAAACTTCTCACCTTTTCAAAATGGTTTGAGACTTAATAATAGCCGTCACTATTGAGCTATTGCAATAGATCGTCCATCTGTCACAACAGATAACCCACTGTCGCAGCAGATTTTCCATCTGTTGCAATAAATGGTTTGTATGTGCAACAGATGAGACATCTGTTGTAATATATGGATTATTTGTTGTGAAAGATAGACCATATATTGGAGAAGATGTTTTGATTTCTTCTAATAGTTGATTCATCAGTTGCAACAGATGAGGAAATTAATTCACCAACTGTTTTGAATGTGTTAGACAAAAAGTCATAACTATTCACCTCTTTTTTAATAGCCATCATATGAATAAACATTGTCTGACATTGACGGGGTAGGAAAAATAAGGTGCGTGCAAATGAATAGATCCACTTTCATGTGTGGGAGTTACGTATTATTAATCAGGCTATCATGACTGACACACATAAATTACAATGATCTTGTGAATGCAGTTTTTTATCGATTAGACATTGATCCTTCAAACAAGATCCTACATTTTACAGTTTAGTTTGGTAGGTGTGAACTAATAAGACCGAAGGGTTCCAAGACGGTGGTGTCTATAGCCTATTCCAATTTAATAATGGTTTTGCTCATGTTTATGTGTCAAGTTTGGAGAAGGGTTCAAGTTTTTAGCGGCAGTGTAAATATCTAATAGTGATTGTATCGGTTTTAATGGTACAATGGACTTTTTAAAGGCCTCCCAAGCCTCAAACTGCAGCAAATAAGAATGGAAAACCAATAGAAATTCCCCTGGTTCAAATTTATATAGATGGGTTGCTCGAGGAGAATATTATACAACAGAAGGTGCTTGGGAGAATACCTGTGCAGGAAGGGAAAGGTGGAGAAGACCATATATCATCTCAGACCTTGTTTAAGAGGAAACACAGGGAAGCAAGTAAGGAACTTCTAGCAAATCTGGCCAATGAAATTGACTTGAGAGATGAAAAAACTGAATGAGCTTCAAATGTGGAAGTGTATCCAAATATTAAAATTCGTCAGCCGTTCTTGAAAAAGAAAAATGCTCAAGAGGACTGGAGCTGGACACTTAGCTAGGGACTGAAACTAACGAGTGTGGCCTCAATGAAGACCCACAAAGTGAAAGATCAGAACTCTAAGGAAGTAGCTTGGCAAGCACAAATGATTGGTTAGATTTTCAGTCAAGAATGAAACCTGAACCAACAACTCCTTAAGTAAAAATAAGAGAAGCCAAGGCGTTAATTTCTAAAGTCTAACTTGCATCTCATTCCTTCTGTTTGTGGTTCTGATCAAGTCAATAGCGGTAGTAACAAGAAGGTCTAAAGTTGGGTAGAAATCTCATGCCTTGTTGTTTCCACAACCTTTGACCTGACCAGAGCCATAAATAAAAGGCATGGGATGCAAGTTTTACTTCAGAAATCGCCACCTTGGCTTGATCCCTTATTTTTACTTCAGGAGTTGTTGGATCAGGTTTCAATCATGACAGACAATCTTACCACCATCGGTGCTCGAAAAGCTACAACCTTAGAGTTTTGGTTCTGCATTTTGTAGGTCTTCAATCAGGCCACGCTAGCTAGTTGCAGTCCTCGAACAAAGCGCATAACTCCAGTCCACTTTAGCATTTTTATTTTTAAAATGGACTGATGGATTTTCATTTTTGGATACACGTTCACATTTGCAGCTCATTCAATTTTTTCATTTTTCATGTCAATTTCATCTGCCAGTTTTGCTACGCTTTTCTTCCTATCCTGTGTTTCTTCTTAAATAAGGTCTGAGTTAATATATGGTCTTCTCCACCTCCCCCTTCTCGTACAGGTATTCTTCCAACCATCTTCTGTTGTATAATAGTCTCCTCGAGCAACCCATCCATATAAATTTGGACCAGGGAAATTTCTATTAGTTTTCCATTCTTTTTTGTTGTAGTGCGAGGCTTTGGAGGCCTTTTAAAAGTCCATTGAACCCTTAAAATCAGTCCAATCACTATTTGAATGTTTACACAGCCACCAAAAATTTGAACCCTTCTCCAAACTTGACACATAAACATTAGTAAAATCTTCAATAAATCGTAATAGGGTATTAACACCGCCTACTTGGTCCCACAGCCTTACCAGTTCAAACCTAACAATCTTAGCTGTAAAATGTCATATCTTGTTTGAAAGATTAACGCCTAATAGGTAAAGAACCTATATTCACAAAATCAGTGTACTGCATGTGTGTTCCAGATAGGTTTATCAATAATACATACCTCCCAAATATGAAGTGGTTCCATCTGCAAGCAGCTTATTCCTCCGAACCCATCTTTACTCTAGCCTTTAATGCTGGTTGGGCAAAAGTTTATCCTATTTCACTTTCTTTAATCTGCAAATAAGAGAAAAAAATTGATGTCAAACAAGAGAAGAATAAAAAGAACATTATAAAATGGTAACACAAAATTGAATGAATCAACAGATGACTCATCTGATGCAACAAATTCTCCATCCATTCAACAGATGAGTCATCCGTTGCAACAAGCGATACATTTGTGGCAACAGATGAATGACATGTTGCAACAGATGGGTCATCTGTTGGAATAAATCAACACAACCTTGCTACTAGTTTGATTTCTTCAAAAAGTTTCTCCGTCTGTTCCAACAGTTGAGGAAACTGTTGCAACATCAACAACAAAGAAACAACATCATATGTTCCAACACCATCAACAACACAAACACCACATGTTCCAACAACACCAATACCCATTTATCAATAAATAGAAAATGGTAATGGGTAAATCAATAATAACAGCAGATGTAAATATCTAATTTAAACAACATACAAGGAAGAGGATGAGAAGTAAAGAGCAATAGTGAACCATACCTGTTTCAAAAAAGCAAAGAGATCAGAACACTCATTTCAGTCGAGCAAAGATATTAGGGAGATCAGTTGAGATCTGAAAGGGTCCTCAAGAGAAAAAAGAGAGAAAAGAAATGGAAAAGGATGTGGTTGTGATTACCCTAAAGAGAAGAGAGAGAATTCTAAATCAGAATAAAAAAGAGAGATGAGTTGTGTTAATTTATGGCTGAAGGAGAGAGAATTATAGAGATGGGTTTTATATATTCATTAATAACTTTTAAGGGGTACGAGGAGACGGTGACATTGAAAATACAAGATAAGACTACTCAAGGAGGAGATTTTTGAGTTATCCAAGTAATATTTTTTACCGCCTTAGTATTTTATCTTTTTTTTTTATCTCGGATAGGAAATTAGGAAATTGCTTTAAAATAAAAAAAAATCTTAAAACATATAAGTCATACTTTGCAACAAATTACAATTTCTGTTTGAAAATTTCCAACGGCTCAGTCA
The DNA here is from genome assembly GCA_030864215.1 of Capsicum pubescens. Lineage (NCBI taxonomy): Eukaryota > Viridiplantae > Streptophyta > Magnoliopsida > Solanales > Solanaceae > Capsicum > Capsicum pubescens. Next base: position 187,755,404 of record CM061548.1, read on the forward strand.
TTTGTAGCAACATATGGTAACGCCTATTTGATAATTTACAACAGATAGTTAATCTGTTGCAACAGATGATTTAATCTATTTGATAAATTCCAGCAGATAAGTCATCTGTTGCAACAGGTTGAACATTTGTTTTTATACAATTTTAATTGAGTTTATATGTTCAACTACAATTTCCATTGATTTATCTAGAACTAGGGGTGAGTTCATGGGGTCAACTACAACTTTAATTGAGTCTTTTAGAAATTGCATGATGTTGGTATTGCGTTCCTCCCGACCTGAGTCATCGATCGATCACTCCAAGTTGAAACGATTCTTATTAACTCATTATCAAGCTAATACCTAAATTGATTAATCTTAAACTAGAGGTGAATTCATTGGGTCAACTACAACTTCAATTGAGTTTTTTGGCGATTGCATGATATTGGTATTGCGTTCCTCCTCAGTCACAGAGTCCTCGATCGATCACTCTGAGTTGAAGCGAATCTTATTACCTTATTGTCAAGCTAATACCTAAATTGCTTTAAAATAATAATAAAAAAAGATTTTAAAACATATAGGTCATACTTTCCAACAGATGACAGTTTCTATTTGGAAATTTCCAACGGCTCGATCATCTGATGCAACAGATGGCAGCGCCTATTTGATAATTTACAATAGATGGGTAATCTGTTGCAACAGATGACTTAATCTGTTGCAACAAATGGCTTAATCTGTTTGATAAATTCCAACAGATAAGTCATCTATTACAACATATTGAATATTTGTTTTTATACAATTTTAATTAAGTTCATATGTTCAAATAATACCTTAATTGATTAATCTAGGACTAGGGTTGAGTTCTCATAAGCTCAACTACAACTTTAATTGAGTCTTTTGGCAATTGCATGATGAGACGGTATTGTGTTTCTCCCGACCAGAGTCATCGATCGATCACTCTGAGTTGAAGTGATTCTTATTACCTAATATATTCAACTAATACCTTAATTGATTAATTTAGGACTAAGGGTGTGTTCTTATAGGTTCAACTACAACTTTAATTGAGTCTTTTGGCAATTGCATGATGAGACGGTATTGCTCTCCTCCCGACTAGAGTTGTCGATCAATCAATATGAGTTGAAGCGATTCTTATTACCTTATATGTTCAACTAATACCTTAATTTATTAATTTAGGACAAAGGGTGAGTTCTCATAGGGTCAACTACAACTTCAATTGATTCTTTTGGAAATTGCATGATGATTGTGTTCCTCTCGATCAGAGTCATCGATCGATCACTATGAGTTGAAGCAATTCTTATTACCTAATATATTTAACTAATACCTTAATTAATTATTCTAAGACTAGGGGTGAGTTTTTATAAGTTCAACTACAACTTTAATTGAGTCTTTTGGTAATTGCATGATGAGATGGTATTGCATTCTTCCCGACCAAAGTTGTCGATTGATCACTCTGAGTTGAAGTGATTTTTATTACCTTATATGTTCAAATAATACCATAATTGATTAATCTAGGACTAAGGGTGATTTCTCATAAGGTCAACTACAACTTTAATTGAGTCTTTTGACAATTGCAAGATGAGACGGTGTTGCGCTTCTCCCGAACAGAGTTGCCGATCGATCACTCTGAGCTGAAGCAATTCTTATTACCTAATATATTCAACTAATACCTTAATTGATTAATCTATGATTAGGGGTGAGTTCTCATAGGTTCAACTACAACTTTAATTAAGTCTTTTGGCAATTGCATGATGAGACGGTATTGTGTTCCTCCCGACCAGAGTCGTTAATCGATCACTCTGAGTTGAAGCGATTCTTATTACCTTATATATTCAACTAATACCTTAATTGATTAATCTAGAACTAGGGGTGAGTTCTTATAGGGTCAAATACAACTTCAATTTTGCACTGACGTCCCCCACGGGGGACCTGCATTTCATGTTGCAGGCACAGGTACCTCAGCTCATACACCGCACAAGTAGGAGCCAGGATATCCAGCTGCTTTTGGTGAGCTCCAGTTTGCTTCGGGGCTTTTCGTGTCATATCCAGTCACTTTTGGTATTGTTTAGAAGTTAGTTATATGGTGGGATATGTCCCGACCTTAGTTAAACTCTGTGTATTGTTTAGAGGCTTTGTAGACCTAATGTACAGTCAAGGTGGTGTTTTGTTAGTAGACGTGATGGCTCCAACGGCCAAGTATTGTATATACATATATATGTGTGCTCGATCTTATATAGGTGATTATTTTCTTTTATATGCGACATGATGCTGTCCAAATTTTGGGTTGTCATAGAGGTATGCATAGGAAGTATAAGGTTATGAGCTGGTTCTCCCGGGCCTCCTCGGTTACGGGTGCCAGTCTGCCCCAATAGGATTTGAGGCGTGACAAAAGTGGTATCAGAGAAGTTCGTCCTAGTGAGTCTACAAAGCCGTGTCTACGTAGAGTCTTGTTTATCGGTGTGTCGTGCACCGCATCTATAAACAGGAGGCTATGGACATTTAGGAATTTTTTCTTTTTTTCATGTCTTAGATCGTGCGATAGAGCCTATATTGTATATGAAGTCATAGTTGACCACTGAATCCGTTTGTTTCTCTTATTATAGAAATGATGTCGGTTACCAGAAGCAAGAATACCGGTAAGCAAGTAGATGTGGCTGCCGGAGAGGGGACTAGTAAGTCACCCACTATACCAGCTAATCAAAGTGAGGCTCCAGCTGAGCATGCATCAGAAACTTCTTCCACTCTGAAAGAAATAAGGGGGAGAAGAACTATATCCCCAGAGCCACTTATTAATGTTGTTGATCATGATCTTAGAAATGCAGTGCAACTTTTGACTCGTATAGTTGTTGGGCAAGCCATTCCTACCACGGGTCCTAGTGGTACAGATAGGGCGGCTAGCCTTCGAGCACAAGATTTTCTTAAGATGGATCCTCCCACTTTTACTGGATCAGATCTTAACGAGGACCCACAGGACTTTATTGATCAAATTCAAAAGGCCTTAGATGTTATGCATGTAACGGGTAGAGAGACAATGGAGTTAGCGGCATATAGATTTAAAGGGGAGGCTATATATTGGTACAAGGACTAGAAACGTTCTAGGGGTATTGATGCACCCCCAGCTACTTGGAAAGAGTTCAAAGAGGCATTTCTTGATCATTATCTTCCATTCGAGATTCATCAGGCCCGTGCAGATCAGTTTTTAAATCTTCGTAGGGGAATATGAGCGTGAGGAAGTACAGTCTCCGATTTAATTCCTTGTCGAGATATGCTCCTAATGTTGTAGCTACTATGGATGACAGAGTTCATCAATATGTGGATAGGCTGGATCCATATCTGGTTAGAGATTGTACTATTGCCGCTTTGAACAAAGATATGGACATAGCGAGGATCCAAGCTTTTGCACAGAAAATGGAAAATCAGAGGCAGAGGAGAAGAACACAGGAATTAGAAAGAGGATATTCCAAGAGGGCCAGATCTATAGGGCAGTTCATGGCATCCCAAGGAGGGTTCAGACCACAGTTTTCTGCTAGACCACCTAGGACATTATCTTCTTATTCTGCATCTAGTGCCCCACAAAGTTCCAAGGGTCCAGAAGAAATCAATTTGGGCACAGAAGTGAGAGTCAGAGTTCGCGGACAGTGGGGTATCAAGGGCAAGGGAATATGAGCCAATCGAGACCTCCTCGAGAGCCATGTAATAAATGTGGAAGGTATCATTTGGGCGCATGTCGATTGGGGACCAATGTTTGCTTTTGGTGCGGTATGTCGGGGCATATGATGAGAGAATGCCCACGAAGGGGCATAGGGGGTATGGCACGACCTACGGGGTCATTTGTTGCATCATCATCATCAATGACTTATTCAGGAAGGGGTGCATAACCAATGGGTCGTGTTAGAGGTGATAGAGGAGCCACGAGTTCAAGCGGGGCTCAAAATTGTACGTATGCTCTAGCGGATCGACAGAATTTAGAGGCTTCCCCAGATGTGGTTACGGGTACGTTGTCTATCTTTTCATTCAATTTATATGCCTTAATTGATCCCGGTTCTACATTATCTTATGTTACTCCATTGGTTGCTGGAAAGTTCGAAAGAATACCCGAACTGTTAGTTAAGCCATTTGAAGTGTCCACACCGGTTGGGGAATCTATTATAGCTAGAAGGGTTTATCGAAACTGCATAGTAATTGTTTGTGTTCGTGAAACGATGGCTGATCTTGTGGAGTTAGAAATGGTAGATTTTGATGTTATAATGGGTATGGACTAGTTGGCGTCTTGTTATGCCACAATTGATTGCTGCACGAAAAAGGTATATTTCCATTTCCCAAATGAATCAGTCCTTGAATGGAAAGGTGAAATTAGCGCTCCAAGAGGTAGATTTATTTCTTATTTTAAGGCGAGAAGAATGATTTCCAAGGGATACATAGATCATTTAGTTAGAGTAAGGGATACAGAAGCGGAGCCACCAACTCTTCACGCTGTTCCGATGGTAAATGAATTTTCTGATGTATTTCCTGAAGATCTTCCAGGTTTGCCTCCTGAACGAGAAGTAGAGATTGGTATTGATGTAATACCAGGCACCCAACCAATCTCCATTCCTCCATATAGAATGGCCCTAGCAGAATTACGAGAATTGAAAGAGCAATTGAAAGATTTGCTAGAGAAGGGATTCATAAGGCCTAGTATGTCCCCCTGGGGAGCACCAGTGTTATTTGTGCGCAAAAAGGATGGCTCGCTGAGGATGTGTATTGATTATCGACAATTGAATAAGGTGACTATTAAGAATAAATATCCTCTCCCAAGAATTGATGATTTATTTGATCAGTTACAGGGCGTCAAGCGCTTTTCTAAGATTGATTTGAGGTCAGGTTACCACCAAGTGAGGGTCAAAGAGAAGGATATACCCAAGACAGCTTTCCAAACACGGTATGGTCATTATGAGTTTCTAGTTATGTCATTTGGGCTAACAAATGCACCCGCAGCTTTTATGGATTTGATGAATAGGGTGTTTAAGCCATTCCTGGATGTATTTGTGATAGTTTTTATAGATGATATTCTAGTCTATTCTAGATCAAAAGAGGACCATGCCAATCACTTACGATAGGCATTGCAGACTCTTCGTGATTGTAAGCTTTATGCAAAGTTCTCTAAATGTGAGTTTTGGTTAAAGTCGGTGGTATTTTTGGGTCATATTGTATCTAGTGAAGGGATAAAGGTTGATGCTCAAAAGATAGAAGCTGTGAAGAACTGGCCAAGGCCCATAACGCCTACGGAGATTCGTAGTTTTCTCGGGTTGGCCGATTATTATAGAAGGTTTGTTAAAGGCTTTTCTTCCATTTCAGCACCCTTAACCAAGCTAACCCATAAAGAATCCAAATTCCAATGGAATGATGCCTGTGAGAAAAGTTTTCAAGGTTTAAAGAACAAGTTGATTTCTACACCCGTGTTGGTACTTCCAGAAGGCACCGAAGGGTATACAGTGTATTGTGATACTTCCAAAATTGGTTTAGGATTTGTATTGATGCATCATGGTAAGGTAATAGCATATGCTTCTAGACAATTGCGGCCACATGAGAAAAATTATCCTACACACGATCTTGAGCTGGCAGTAGTTATTTTTGCTTTAAAGATATGGCGCCACTACTTATATGGGGTTCATGTTGATATATACATTGACCATAAGAGCTTGCAATATATTTTTAATCAGAAGGATCTAAATTTAAGGCAGCAGAGATGGCTTGAACTATTAAAGGACTACGATGTTGATATCTTGTACCATCCAGGGAAAGCAAATGTGGTAGCTGATGCGTTAAGTCGAAAGTCTATGATGGCACCTATAGAAAGGCATGGGATGATTAAAGATCTTCACCAGTTAGCTAGTTTGGGAGTTCGCCTTCTTGAAACTTCGAATAAAGAGCTTATCGTACATAATGCTGCGGAATCTTCATTAGTAGCTGAAGTGAAAGAGAAGCAATATGCAGATCCTATTTTATTACAGCTTAAGGAGAACGTTCAGAGTGGTGCGACCAAGGCATTTGAGCTTACGCGAGAAGGAGTACTTCAGTGCCAAAACCGATTGTGTGTGCCGGATGTAAACGGGCTAAGAAAGAAGATTATGACAGAGGCACATTTTTCAAGGTATTCCATTCATCCAGGATCAACCAAAATGTATCGAGATTTGAAAGATATGTATTGGTGAAATGACATGAAGAAGAGCATTGCAGAATTTGTAGCTGAATGTCCAAATTGTCAAAGAGTTAAAGTTGAGCACCAAAAACCCGGAGGTTATATGCAATGCATTGATCTTCCAAGCTGGAAGTGGGACATGATCAACATAGATTTCGATATTGGTTTGCCTCGTACATCCCGGAAGTTTGATTCTATATGGGTGATTGTTGATAGGCTTACCAAATCTGCACATTTCCTACCAGTTAGGACCACTTACACAGTTGAAGAGTATGCGAAGCTGTACATTAAAGAGATAGTCCGATTACATGGAGTGCCAATCTCTATTATATCAGATCGGGGAACCCAATTTACCGCAAACTTTTGGAAGTCTTTTCAGAGGTGTTTGGGAACACAAATGAAGTTGAGTACAACTTTTCACCCTCAAACAGATGGACAAGCAAAACGTACCATCCAAACACTTGAAGATATGCTACGAGCTTGTGTAATAGATTTTAAGGGCAACTGGGATGATCATTTACCTCTTATTGAGTTTGCCTACAATAATAGCTATCATTCAAGTATCAAAATGGCACCATATGAAGCTTTATATGGAAGGAAGTGTAGATCACCAATAGGATTGTTCGAAGCGGTTGAAACTCTTTTGTTCGGACCGGATCTTATTTATCAAGCCATAGAGAAGGTTAAAGTAATTCAGCAACGACTAAAAACAGCCCAAAGTCGACACAAGTCATATGCGGATAGTAGAAGGAGAGGACTAGAGTTTTCTATAGGTGATTGGGTATTTTTGAAGGTATCACCAATAAAAGGGGTAATGAGATTTGGCAAGAAAGGGAAGTTGAGTCCACGTTATATAGGCCCGTATAAGATCACTCGAAGGTTTGGACAAGCTGCATATGAATTAGAGCTACCCCAAGAGCTCTCATCAGTACATCCGGTATTTCATGTGTCAATGCTTCGAAAGTGCATCGGAGATCCATCACATATCACTTCTACTGAGGATGTTCAAGTTGTGGAAGATCTTACCTATGAGGAAGTGCCTATTGCTATTCTAGATCGCCAAGTTAAGAAGATGAGAAATAAAGAGATAGCATCGGTGAAAGTACGTTGGAGAAATCGTCAAAGGGAAGAGATTACATGGGAAGTTGAGAAGCAATGAAATCTAAGTACCCTCATTTGTTCAAAGATGAAGAGGAAGTACAAGAAACGGAGTTAGAACATTAACAAGTAAGTTTTTTTTTTATATATGCATAGTATTTATGTGATGATGTGAATGTTAATAATGGACTTGAACTTGTTTCGGTTGAATAACTATGCTAATATTCGAGGACGAATGTCCTAAAAGGGGGAAGGATGTAACACCCCATATTCAAGTACATGTATTGGCGTATTCAAGTACGTGTATTGGTCTTATTTATATGGAATAAATTTTTTTATTTTATTTATACCGGAATTTACCCGTCGATGGTTCCATGCGAAAGTTATTGAATAATCTTTCCAATGATATAAAGATTTCCAAAAACGGATAGGTTTCGGATATAATCGAGTACGTTCGAAACTATAAAACGGTGACCGAGATATTTGGGAATAGTAAATGTGCAGGAAAATTTCCTGCACACAAACTACTGAGGCTAGCCAAATTTTTGGGTCAACTTTGAATGATCATAACTCCCTTAATATAATGAACTGGGAGATATGCGACCTATGAAAAGAAATATCTTTGAGTCTTCTTTCCAATGCAATTGGTTTCATCCAAATCCAACATCTGAGTAAGGAGTTATACTCGTTTTACTTCAGCCTATCAAAACAGATTTTTAGGGTCAACTTCAAACGACCATAACTCCTTGTACAGGACGAACTGGGTGGCCTACTTTATATGAAATGAAATTCCTTTGAGTTATATTTCCAACGATACCAATTTCACCCAAATCCAATATCAGAAAAAAGAGTTATGGTCGATCTACTTTAGCTTATCAAAACAGTCCACCAAAGGACAGATTTGACATTATTTAAATTTTAAAGGCATTTTGGTCATTCCCTATTATATTATGGACGGGAATATGTGTACATATACATGTATATGAGTTCAAAAACTCATTTTCATCATCAATCATTGAGAAAGAACAAACCCTAGCCAAATTTGACCTTTAAATTACTTTTGATTCAACCGTAGAAATTCCAAAGTAATCCGATAACTGCGTTTGTCATCTCGAGAGCTTCGAACGACACCTATTATTTGTGCAAAAAGTATTGCATAATAAAGAGGTGAATTCTAAGGTATGAATATTGTTTGTCTTTGTTCTCTTCCATATGTATATATGTGATAGAGGATTATATGTATTGGTTGTTATTGAAAGGTGATGAAAATAGGGTTATGGACTATTTTGCATGGTTTGGTTGTATTGAATTGTGGAAGGTGGATATGGTAATTGAGTTATGGAAGGTGGATATGGTGATATACTACTGAATTGATGATTATTTATGTCTATGGCTCAATTTGGTTTAATGGATTGGTTGGAATGATAAATGAATCCAAACTTGATATTGGAGGATGTTGTATGAATATGCATGGCATGTGAATATAATTGGAGTATAAGAGGGTTAAAGTGACATCCTTTATGGTGTAATTAAGGCTTACTACTTAACCACTAATTTGGTGAATTCAAATAATTGAATTGTGACGTTTGGTCGCTAATACTAGATTGCTATATATGTTCATTGTAGATAAGTAATCCGAAAAGACGAGAAGTCCATTTGGGACTAGTATTGAAGGTTGACAGTCAGGTATGTAAAGCATACTCTATACCATATCTTTGGCATGAAAGTGAACAATTGTTCTATTAAGAAAGTTTCCAAAGTTATTCAGTAACATGTGATCCATAATGGTTTTGTATGATGTCCTACGTTACCAATGAACTTATTTCCACCCTAAAAGATGTCAAGACATTCCAATACTTACTTGTTTTCCAAATCTTACATGTTTATTGCACTAATGTATGTCAGAAGGTATCTGGTTACTCAAACAAGATCCATGTGCTATTAATGACTCCAAAACGTTTCATTAATATACCAATAAGTTCCTACTTCATTGTTATGGCATTGATGACTCCAAAATACTTCATTGATGTGCCAATGAGTTCTTACTTCATTGTTATTGCATTGATGGTCTATTTATATGTCTCTTATTGATGTATCATTGTTTCAAAGTATCAAAAATGCGGTGGCAACCGAAATAACAATCTCAAAGATTAATTAAACTAAGTGATGGAAGTTCTCTCTTATCGGGTGGTATCCCAGGGTCATAAGCCTATCATGGGTCGATCCCTATTTATGTGTTTATGGGTGGTATCCCAGGGGCATAAGCCTATCATGGGTCGATCCCAGTTGATATGTACTGGAGGCAGCCTAATGGTCACAGTACAGTACAGTAATGATTACAAAGATGATAAGAATGAAGGTAAAGTGATTGAATAAATACAATGTACAGGTTGTCACAAGTTCTAGTAAGTGTGGTCCACTCCTATTACGATTTATTCACTTGTTTCTGATTTTTATTGAGCTCCTATATCATATGTGATTATCTATAGCTTTACATACTCAGTACATATTTCGTACTGACGTCCCCCACGGGGGACCTGCATTTCATGTTGCTGGCACAGGTACCTCAGGTCATACACCGCACAAGTAGGAGCCAGGATATCCAGCTGCTTTTGGTGAGCTCCAGTTTGCTTCGGGGCTTTTCGTGTCATATTCAGTCACTTTTGGTATTGTATAGAAGTTAGTTATATGGTGGGGTGTGTCCCGACCTTAGTTAAACTCTGTGTATTGTTTAGAGGCTTTGTAGACCTAATGTACAGTCAAGGTGGTGTTTTGTTAGTAGACGTGATGGCTCCAACGGCCAAGTATTGTATATACATATATATGTGTGCTCGAGCTTATACAGGTGATTATTTCCTTTTATATGCGACATGATATTGTCCGAATTTCGGGTTGTCATAGAGGTATGCATGGGAAGTATAAGGTTATGAGCTGGTTCTCCCGGGCCTCCTCAGTTACAGGTGCCAGTCCGCCCCAATAGGATTTGAGGCATGACATGTTGGTTGGGAGAGAGTTGAGAGAGACTGTCGAGAGAGAGGAGATAGACAGTTGATTTGGAAAGGAGAGGGGTGTGGGTTGATTTGTATTTTTGAAAAGATTAGAAAGTTTTAAAAATATTAATCAAGTCCGCAATTCACTTAATCAAATTTCCTAATTATGTTTGACCCTTTAATTTCGTCAATATCACCAATCTTTCATTCAAGACTTAAAAGACACATTTCCTTCAATTATCTCAACTAAGAGAGAAGAAAGTTTTTGAGGTGTTTAGTATTTTTTTAGGAAAAGAGTGATAGTTCAGTAATATTGTGGTCCTAAATGCAATATAAGTGATATTTGAAAGAAATTCTCAAAACTTGAGCGACTATTTAGGGAATTCACTCAGAGTTTTAATAATAACATGTTTTGACATGCTTAAAATGTTGTTATTTTACATTTTTCTATGGATAGATATACTAACAAAATACGTCGTGGTTAAATGTAAAAAATTATTTTGCTAAATAAGATAACCACAATATTTTTTTCGTAACATTTGTAGCAATAAGTGTGGTATTTATTTACAGATTTTATATGGCCCATGACTAAGAATTTGTAATTATTACTACGAAATTTTATTATGTTGCAGTCTTTAGTTATAAAAAAAAAAATATTTTACAAGATATATATGTATTGTGAGTGATTATATCCACAACAAATAATTTGTATCTATCTTCATATAATTAGCGAGAATTTATAAAAATTTTGTTAGATTAAGTATACTAATTAATAAAATATTTAGATATAATAATTTATTTATTCAAATTATATTTGAAACTTATAAATAAGATCCTGTAAATTTGAATTGAGTCGAATAACAAACACCTCCAATCAAATGATAATTCTTAAAACACTTGATCATGATGAAGCTTAAGTTCAACATAATAAAATTTTGTTTAAATTCTTTATAATAAGTTAATATAATCATTTATTTTTAAAACAATTATATTTGAAACTTACAAGTTATAAAATTGAATCGTATCATTGACAACACTAATTACACTAGACCGATAAAGATATTATTCCTATAAAACAAGTCTAAAGTAAAATTTAGTAAGTTAATTTGTTTAAATTTGTTATAATTAGTTAATAAAAATAACTAAATTTAATCACTTATTTATTTAGACATAAATTATTGTACAAATACACTTTTGTGATAACTACATCCAATTATTAATCATTTGTTCAAATAATTATAACTACATTTATAATAATAATTAATTAATAATTTAATAGTAGACCATAAAAACATTGTTCAAAAAGATAAGGTTCGAGACATTGAATAAAATAACAGCTGTCATAACACTTGATCAAGGTAAAACTTCAGTGAGACATGATAAATTTTGTTTATATTGCTATAAATAGCAAATTGAAAGTAAATACATTATAATTACTTATTTATTTAATTATATCTCAAATTTGCTAGTAAGACCTGTTAAGCCTGAATCAAATCAAATTATATTTAATCACTTATTTATCTAAACTATATTTCAAATGTACTAGTAAAATTCGGTAAGATCGAATCAAATCAAGTGATTAACACATCTAATTATCTTAGATCGATGGCGTTTGATTTTATAATAAAGATTGTTCAGTCACTATATAAACAAGATATAATATCTCGCTCTCAAATGTAACCTTTTTTAATCTAGTGTTGCTACAACAAATTTTCATTCATGATAAAAAATGATTATTAGCTACAAAATTCTGTCACAATTCATTTCGCCATAACAAATAGTTATGAAACTTTAAGCTAAAACTTAACAATTGCCATAATTTTTTAGAATTTGAAACAAAAAGTACTCATTTAGTTACAATATTTTGCTTGAGGTAATTTATTGTACCTAAAAATTTAGTATTGTTGCAGTAATTTCATTAGGTCAGAGACATGTGAAGTTGTACTTATGCGAGAGCATTCTTTTACTGACAAAAAGATAAGAGTTGATTCCACTTTTCAGGTAGGTAATGATTCACATACATAATTTTTCTCTACTACTTTTACTCCTACTATGTCTTTTTCTTAAATTATTATGAAATTAAATCAATATTTTTTATGAGCAATTAATTTTTTTTTCATAATTTTTTAAAAAAATAATTGACGTATGCAAAGGTTGTTGAACTACACTGAGTATGTTGCAGAAGAAAATTAGAAGAATTGAAAAATTGAATAACTGAAAACAAAGATAGGTCAAATTTATCGACGATCACCTAACATTTAGTCTATCATACAAAAATTAATATTGGTTTCAATTTCTTTAACATAAAAGTCATTTAACTTTAAAAATTGATATATAAAAAATACTTTTTTATTTTGTGACATAAAAGTATCCTATCTTTAAAATTTAGTACAAATATTTATTTATTTTTTCAAAAGGTGTTTACAAAATTTACTATACAAATACATATATCAGTGCAGAAAATAGTCAAATTACAATTTCTTCAATATTATTAATATTAGATAAAAATTATTATAAAGAAATCAAACTAAGGAAAGCAAGTATAATATTGTCTACCCCCAACAAGTTATGTGTTAAAAAGTAAAATTTAGAGATACTTCTAATATCATCTTGAATGTAATTAATTTATTTTTGACCCCTGTCGTATTTTCTGTATGATATATCAAAATTCAAATGAAGTTTACTTCTTAATTAACTTGATCAAAGTTGAATGACTTTTAAGTGACAAAAAATTAAGAAAAAAAATACTTTTATGTTACAATTTTTTAAATTTGAATGACTTCTACGTAAAATAAATTAAAATAATAATAATAATAATAATAATCAAATTATAAATTTTATAATAGGATGAAGTGTACATAATAATTAAAAAAATTATACTATAAATTTAAAATTAGATAACTAAATCAAAAACATCTTAATGAATTATTCTTTTTTATATTATAAAGTTAGTCTTATAATTTAATAAAAACAGATGAAAACGAAGGAGCTAAAAACAAGAGAAACAAAAATAGTTAGTTGAGGAGAAAGAGAAGAAGGTGAAGTGGAATGATATGGTGGAATCCACTTTATAAAATCAACAGAAAAGGTCAAAAATATTCCCGAACTATCTAAAATGAATCAAAAATATCTCTCGTTAGTTTTTTGGCTCAAAAATATCCCTGTCTAAAAAATGCCCTTTCCTCTAACCGAATTTAACCAAGAATGCCACCTAGGTAAAAAAAAGCTTATGATCATGCCACATCACCATCCACATCATCTTTAATTTCACAACCCAAATTAAAAATTCGACCCGACCCATAAATAAAATAACCCGATCCAAAGTGAAATAACAAAGGTAAAAGAATCGGGTCTTTCTCTGTGCCTTATTCTTTCTCTCTCCTGAAAGAAAATTTTCATTCTAGGGTTCACCGCTACTGCTGTTTGAATTCATTCGAAAGGGAAAGATCGATTGTCATTTTCTAAGGTTCCCAACGACTGCTTATGGTATAAATCGCTTGTTGGATCGATTGTCACATTCACTGTTTGATGCTCAATTGATGCATTAGGGTTCTTCTGAAAAAATCAATATAGGGTTCGTTTTTGGAGTGGTAGTCACCTAAAATTGATGTCTTCACCTACCTTTCAGAAAAGCTATGGGATTCCGACTTATTATAATACGCCCTTGGAGCTGGCTCTCCTTTTGACGTTTCTAAGGATTCCGACGATGTTCATACAGTTCTTGCTGTAAATTCATATGTGATCATATTGTTCTGATGAATTTGGATCTTTCATAATTTCTTTCTCAAGATTCATATGTTGCTTTTGATGAATTTGCATCTTTCAACACTTTTTCCTCAATATCCATATTTTTGTAACTGCTCTTGCAGATGATTATTGTCGTTTCCTACTTCGAACCTGTATCTTTTGAGTTCATTCTGTATATGTGGGTCCATAAAGTGAATTATTGTGTCATATCACTGAAAACTAGGGAGAAATCATGTGAAACTTGAAAATCAATGCTTTATTTTGGAGTAACAACAACAACAACAAACCGAGTGTATTCCCACATAGTGAGGTCTGGGGAGGGTAATATGTACGCACTCCATACCTCTACCTCTAAAGAAGTAGAAAGGTTGTTTCCGATAGACCCCGGCTCGAGACACGGAATACTTCTTACTTCTTATTTTGGAGTAAGAAGTAAAATAAATTAACTTGTTCATGTTATAAGCGTTGGTTGAAATGTTGCCAATCCTGGCGATGCTTTCAGAGGCTGTTCCCAAGAAAATTCTTGAACTGATGAATGTTCCCGGACTAACAAGAGAAAATGTTGCCAGCTACTTTCAGGTACTGAACAATTTTACTTCTTTCATTTTCAAGAATATACAGGAATGTACGGTTTCATGCACAATTTAGTAGTTGATAATATTTCTTTAGTTTCTTAGTGAAGTGCTGCTTATTTTGATGGTAATCATGTACTGCAGAAATATCGGTTATACCTCAGGAGGTTGAGCGGTGTATCACAGCATCAGAATATATTAAATAACTCGTTCATGGGACATCCAGAAGCAACATATGGGACAATGACTTCTTTCAGTGGGCTCGAGCTTCAAGCTTTAGCTGCCACTGGTCAACTTCCCATACAAAGTCTTGCTACCCTCTAGGCAGCTGCACTAGGTAGGTCTGCGACAAAATCTGCCACATCTATGCCTCTAGTAAATCAAGGAAACCTTTTCATCTTTGAAAATCCCAAGTTGAGATTTCCCGAGGGACAGCAACAATATTAACTTACTTTATGGGATCCCAACGACTATGGAACCGAAGCAGCTAGTAGATCTGCACCAGTCCTCGCAGTCCTTTGTGGCGATGAATATGGAAGGGAACACCAGAATGCAACAAAATAATGCTCTACTAATGCATATGTCTCAACAACAACAAAAACAACTGTCAAGGGCTCAAATGCTAAATGAATCCAATAATGGTCAAGTTTCATGGCCTCCATTGTCCGTTTCACAACCTTTGTCCTCAAACGGGATAGCTGCTGCAATCTTATCACGAAATAGCATTGTTGACAGCGTACGAGGTACGATATACAATCTAGTCTCCCAAGCATCTTCAATGGTAAATTTCTCGCTAAATCAAACTACAGAGTTGCAAAACAACAGTTTTCCTCTTGTGAGTAGTAACTCCGGGATGTCAACGCCGACATTTAAACGATTGCTTCAAGAAGAGGTTAACTCTGATATTAAAGTATCTAGAGGATTCCCTGGTGGTTATGATATTTTTGAAGAACTGCATCAACAAAAATCGCAGGATTGGGGTTTACAAAATGTCGGATCAGCCATCGGTGCCTCTGATCATTCAAGTATACCTGGAACTCTGGATGTCTCACCCTCCATGTTAGTTCAACAAGGTATTTCTTCAATGAAGAAGACTGGACAAAATGGGAATTCTCCCATGGGTGAACAACAACTTAATTTATTCTCCGGTGGAAATTTTCTTACTGGAAATTTGCGTCGGACAAGTTGAAACTGAGTTTGGCTTTGATGGATATCCACCACTGGACAATCTTCCTGTGTAATCCGTGGAAAGAGTGTAGTTGTTGTACATTACACTTTTGGACATATAATTCGGAGTCACTAGTGTACATAGTTGTCTTTATAGCTGCAAATTGACTTCTGTGAACAAAAAATGGTGTAGTTTCAGCTCGTCGTTCAGTTCTTGATGTTGGATTCTCGTCTAGCTGCATCTTTTGATCTGATTCGTGATTCTTGTGGAATTTGACAGCAAGTAATTTGTTTATGATACTTCTGCATGGTATCGCAAAGGCGTACATGTAAAGTTTTGACTTCTATTTAGCTAGGTGAACTTCAGAACTTTAAACGTTCGAGTTATTTGCTAACTGCAATAACCTGGTTTTAATTTCTTCTACTTCACTTTCAGAAGTTGATGATCTTGATGTACAGATTAAATTTGGATTGCCATAATGTGGAAGTCTTTGGGATTCTTTTAGTTTCACTTTCATGCTTTCTTCTTTATATGAGTAGTTGATTTGAAAGGCTAATAAAACTAAAAATGTGTTTTGATCTATTTACTACTGTTTTGTTTTATTTCTGTTCCTGTGGTAATTTTGATATTGTTGGAAAAAAAGACAATTGCCATGTAGTGATGATTTTGTGGTTTGTCTTTGATCTATTTACTATGATTTTATATATATTTGAAGGGGGAGTGGTGAAGCAATAGTAAAGTCGACTTTGTGTGATCAATAGGTCACCGGTTCGACCTATGGTAGTAGCCACTAGTGCTTGCATTAGAGTACTTACGCCCCTTGAGGTGCGGCCTTTTTCTGGACTTGCTAATTCAGGATGCTTTGTATATCGAGCCACCTTTTGTATCCATATATTGTGGTGTTTCACCATCAATAAGGGAAAGAAGAAAAGACATCAACATTCCTCTAATTAATGTGGTTAGTGTGCTAGTAAATAAAAATAGATACTATACTAACTTTGGTTTGGATGATGTTGTAGTCCAATGCTTTTATGTCCAGAAGCCACTGATTTCTTTGATTTCTTGTCTTCTTTGTCCAACCCCAGAAGGGATCTCCTCTTTTTCCGACTTTTGATCCCACATGCGTTGCATAGTGAATGCATTCGTAATGATCATATCGTCAAATTTTGAGTACAAATGGCCAAAATCACTGTACACAAATGAGAACTATTCGTTCATATATGAAACAATCAATCGTTCGTCCATTTTATATGACATAATTTATTCTTTTATGAAACTTGCATCAATGTTCGATTTGAAATCGTAAATTAGATAATACTTCCTCCGTTTTAGAATAAGTGACTTGTTGGGATATTTATTAGTGTTTCAAAATAAGTGAATCATTGAATTTTTTTTCAAATTTGCCCTTATGATTTGACAACAATTAACTTTTGAAAAGGTATTACAAGGTCAACTTTTTTCTTTTTTTGGGTAAAAATGAAAAGTTGTGTTAAATTTAAGTCTTTAATATTTTTTTCCTTAATATGTGTGTCAAAATCCAACAATTTATTTATTATGAAACGGAGGAAGTATTACTAACCTTGGGACCAGCAGGTCCATCTCTCCAAAGAGGTGTTTTTGGGGTACCACAATCAACGCAAGTCACTAATAAACATACAGAACAACCAAGAAGGTAGCTAATTCGAAGAATCCCTACTGAATGATTACAACGAGTAAATTTCACAAGCGATTTCACGAGATGCTCCAAGTGCACTTAACTGGTCCTTGAAATCTTCTTCATAGGTACTCCAAGCAGCACACCAAAGCAGTTTTTTCATCTCTCCTAACCTAAACCTCTTCATCCAGTTGGCCTCAACATGCCTAAACACAATACCTATAAAACATAAAAAGTGAATGTTTAGCCAAAAAATACAAAGAGAAAAATATTGCAGCTTTTTGAAGTACCTGTGGTGGGCTAAAAGACGAATATTTTTCACTGCATCTACCAGTCCCTGGTCATGTGAAACAAATAAATATACAGTTACATAAGAAACATAAGTGGACAAATTCAAATAAACTGAAATTTATAAACTAAAATTTACCTTCTGCATGTCGGACATGAAAGTGACACTTTCACCATTTTTCAGTGTCAATGATTTCTCTAGCAATTGTAGAAACCATGTCCAACTCCTTGATGTTTTCTTATCAACTGTAGCCCATGCCAAAGGATAGAAGCAGTTATCACAATCTTGTCCTATAGCCACAAGTAGTTGTCCCTTGCAATGGCCTTTCAAAAAGGTCTCATCCAGTCCAATAAAAGGTCTCAATCCTTCTTTCCATCCCAACTTTAGTGAATTGAAGCATATGTACATTCTAAGAAACTTTATTTTGCCTTGTTC
Source organism: Capsicum pubescens (assembly GCA_030864215.1). Lineage (NCBI taxonomy): Eukaryota > Viridiplantae > Streptophyta > Magnoliopsida > Solanales > Solanaceae > Capsicum > Capsicum pubescens. The sequence goes on from CM061548.1 coordinate 187,773,532, forward strand.
CAATCCATCCTTTGATAAATTAATCACTACATCACTGTTTGGATTACTCAAATCTAATCTCATTTGCGTAAGCCTCTAACTTGTTGTACTCATCTAAGAAATTGCCTTCTATTTTTTGAAGTATCATCCTCTTATTGATTGGGCAGCTGCCCGTAAACCACCTAAAAAGAAATATTTATTATTTGATCCATATCCCGACATAAGAAGTCCAACGGGAGCAAAACTTGAAATGGCAATCCATAAAAAAACACCAATACTAAGATCGGCTAGAACAAGGTGATCTAAATTGATCATCCAAGTTTTGTCTCATATCCTTGATTTTGAACCTAGGATTATTCTGCACTTTACCCTGGAAATATTGAGATAAAGAAGATATTGTGGCTCTAGGATTTGTAAATGCATCATCACAAGTGTGCTTTTCAATTAAGGTTTTAACCTTAAATCCTGGACCCTTACTAGTGAAACTAAAATGACAAATGGGCAACCATCCTCACATATATACCTCAGTCTTGTTTGTCACTTTGCTTCACTCTAAGTGGTTTCTTATTTGCAAGGGCATAGAGATCCACAACTCTTTCAGCCTCTTTCTTGTCCTTAAAGGTCATTGAAAGATAAGTTCTTTGTAATAATCAAGTTTGTCATTCCCTTTTCTATTCTGTTGCATCTTAATGGCTTCTAACTCCTCAAAGTTATACTCCTTATAATTTGACTCACCATTATCAGTAGAATCAGTTTCTGATTCAGCATCAATACCATATTCACACTCAATAAAGTGTGCTTCAGGATGATAGACTAAAGTTAGAGCAGAAACAGATTCTTCAAAATCATCAACAACAAAAAAATGAATCACTTTGAATCAGGGGTGTCAAACGGGCCGGGCCGGGCCAACCCGGAATCGGCCCTTCCTTTTTAACCGGGTTGAGGGCCGGTTAAGGGCCGGTTTGGACGCTATCCGGGCCGGGTCTGGCCGGGCCAAACAGTAAAAAAATTAAAACCCACCCTAACCCGGCCCACTTAACCCAACCCGGTCAAACCCACCAAAACCCAGTCAAACCCGGTTAAAAACCGGTCAAACCCGTTTAAAAAATAAATAAAAAATCCAAAATACACTATATACACTCCAATATACACTATATACACTCCAATATACAATATATATTTTTAAAAAAATATATAAACAATTACACATATATACGTACCATTCAATATATAATTATATATGACTATACGTACTACTTTAAATAAAACATATGCTATAATAGTATAATATATATATATACACCACAAAATATATATATATATATATATATATATATATATATATATATTTATATACTAATTTATAAAACATATACACATGTATACGTTAAATATATACTACTTTAGAAAATATATACACATATATATGCACCATTCAATATATATGTACTACTTTAAATAAAATATATACTACAATATACATATATATATATACAACAATATGTATATATATATAGTTACATACTAATTTATAAAACATATACACTTGTATACATTAAAGATATACGTCTATAGAAGATATATACACATATATACGCACCATTCAATATATATGTACTACTTTAAATAAAGTATATACTACAATATATATATATATATATATATATATATATATACTTACATACTAATTTATAAAACATATACACTTGTATACGTTAAATGTATACTACTTTAGAAGATATATACACATATATACGCACCATTCAATATATATGTACTGCTTTAAATAAAATATATACTACAATATACATATATATATACAACAATATATATATATATATATATATATATATAGTTACATACTAATTTATAGAACATATACACATGTATACGTTAAAGATATACGTCTATAGAAGATATATACACATATATACACACCATTCAATATATATGTACTATTTTAAATAAAATATATACTACAATATACATATATATATACTACAATATGTATATATATATAGTTATATACTTATTTGTAAAACATATACACTTGGATACATTAAATATATACATCTGTAGAAGATATATACACATTTATACACACCTTTCAAAATATATGTACTACTTCAAATAAAATATATACTACAATATACATATATATATACTACAATATGTATATATATATAGTTATATACTAATTTGTAAAACATATACACTAGTATACGTTAAATATATACGTCTAGAGAAGATATATACACATATATACACACCATTCAATATATATGTACTACTTTAAATAAAATATATACTACAATATACCTATATATATACTACAATATGTATATATATATAGTTATATACTAATTTGTAAAACATATACACTTGTATATGAAGATATATACACATATATACACACCATTCAATATATATATACTACTTTAAATAAAATATATACTACAATATACATATATATATACTACAATATGTATATATATATATATAGTTATATACTAATTTGTAAAACATATACACTTGTATATGAAGATATATACACATATATACACACCATTCAATATATATGTACTGTTTTAAATAAAATATATACTACAATATACATATATATATACTACAATATGTATATATATATATATATATATATATATTTATATACTAATTTGTAAAACATATACACTTGTATACATTAAATATATACATCTGTAGAAGATATATACACATATATACACTTCTATAGAAGATATCCAATTTATAAAACATATACACATGTATACGTTAAATATACACTTCTATAGAAGATATATACACGTGTATACGCACCATTCAATGTATATATACTACTTATAAAATATACTACATTATATATACATTACAATATATATAGATATACTTATATACTAATTTATAAAACATATACACATGTATACGTTAAATATACACTTCTATAGAAGATATATACACGTGTATACGCACCATTCAATGTATATATACTGCTACTTATAAAATATACTACATTATATATACATTACAATATATATAGATATACTTATATACTAATTTATAAAACATATACACATGTATACGTTAAATATACACTTCTATAGAAGATACATACACAAATATACAAAATATATGCTACTTAATATAATAAATTAATAATATTTGGTAGTAAATTAATAACATATCAGAAGTAAGTTTTTAATTTAAAGTAGAAAACTAGAAATTCAATTTAAAATTTTAAATCGTTAAATGAAAAAATATAAAAAGCAAGGACTAAGGAGTGAATGAATTTGGGGAATTTTATTGATTGCAAAATGATCCAAAATTTATAATTTACAAGAATGAAAAATCTATAAATTATGCATCATTTTTTCCAACTTATTCATGTTAATATTAATGGGAACTTGCATAGGATAGTCGAAGTCAACGGGGGCAAAACCATGCATTGGACTTGATTCTGCTGAGTTCTCCCGTGAAGTCATAATTTCTTCACGTTTCAGCTCGTCGCTCGGCTCCGGTTCCATTCCTTGGTTTCTTCTTTCCGCTCTAATCCAATCTTTGAGGCAAACTAGAACATTCATTGCATTGCTTCCCAATGAGTGTCAGTTGTCTCCAAGTTGCTGTCGTCCCTGACTAAAGGCGCTCTCTGATGCAACGGTTGACATTGGAACATTCAAGATATCTCTAGCTAATCTTGAAAGCACAGGATATTGTGTTTCATTACTCCTCCACCAATCCAACGTGTTGATCCGTCGTCTGCGATCCTCTGGTGCCGTCCGAAAATAATATTTCAGCTCTTCCCGATAAGTTGATGTGTAAGTTCTTTCATCAACACTGTTCCAACAATTTAAATCATAAAACGAATCAGAAAAACCACTATGTGCCGGCCTTTTAGAAGATGATGGCTCCTCGGGAGGATGAGGAGCGACAGTTGAAGTGATATTTGTAGGTACGGCTAAATCAAATAAATCAGCATAGTGATTATATAATTTTTCTATGTACTCCTTTGCATCAGTCGTAGCCGTCCACAAATCAGGTTGTACTTGTTCAGAATCATGGTTAGTATTTATTTCTAAGTTAGTATAAATAAGAGTACTAAAATGACACATATTATTATATTTCATTCACGGATTTAGCATAGCACCAACCAAGTAAATAGGGGGAATCGGGAAAAAATATTTTTTAAATTTCGTAAACATGGCGCCAACAGCTTCTTTATAACCTTCTTTATTTTTTTATTTTTTGAGTAAACCAGAAATATCGGCTATATATGCCAAAATATTACAAACAGTAGGATAATAAGCACCGGAAAATTCAACCGTAGCTACATAAAAATTTTCTAAAAACTTAACAAGATCATTAATTACAACCCAATCAGAATTATGTAGCATGCAATCAGCAGAATCAGCAAATGAACCGCAATGTTGGTTAAAAGCTAGTGTAATAGGAATTCTATATTTATAACAAGTTTTTAAAAATTCATACGTAGAATTCCATCTAGTATCAATTTCCTCAGACATCAAAATCGGCGTAAGTCCATTTTCTTGACATTTAACTTTAAATTCTCTAATTCTCAATCTACGATTATTTCCTTGAATAAAACTAACAGCAAGGCGAATTTTTTCAATATAAAACTCAAAAAACTCAAGACCATCTTTTACAATTAAATTATATATATGACATGCACACTTAATATGAAAAATTTCAGTCAAGGGCGGAGATAACATAGATTTTAATTTTTTTATAGCAGTGTTGTTGTTAGAAGCATTATCAAAAGCAATACATAAAATTTTATTTTCGATACCATAATATCCGGTAATTTTAACAATAGAATCAGCAATAAATTGTCCAGTATGTTTACGATTTTCATCATATAAAAAAGCAAGAATACGTTTTTGCATCACGAAATTACTATCCATCCAATGAAAAGTAACGGTTAAATAATTATTTTTATTTACAGCACGACCAAGATCAGAAGTTAGGGACAATCTACATTGAATATTTTTTAACAATGTTGATAAATAAAAACAATATTGTGAATGAAGTCTAAAAATATCAGACCGACAAGTAGTTCTAGGAATACCGTTAAACATAGGATTATAAATTGCTTGTATATAACGAATAAAGGCATCAGAAGAAGGAAAATTAAAAGGCAAACAACCCACAGCTACCATTTTAGCTATTTCTTCCCGGTCCCTCAATTTATTATACTTCTTTGCTACGTGACCGGTTGCTGGGTCCATTCTAGTTTGCGTTGGCCCACCAACATCCCACCACCTTTTGCAATATTTAACTCTCTTTTGTGATCTTCAGCTACATGTCTCATTAACGTACCCGTACCCCCTTGCTTGCCTCCACTTCTATGCTTATATATTTGTTGACAAATATTGCGTTGCACCTCAATATCTGATATACGTTCGAAAAATTGTCATGCAATACTAGTTTTTTTACGAGGTTTTGGGGCACTGGGAGGACGGGAAGGGAGATTAACTGATTCAGATCTAACGTTAGCATCTCCTACTGCGGGTGTCTCAGCAATATTTTCATTATCTTCGTCTAAATTAACCGCATCTACTTCATTTTCTTCTTCTATACCGTAATTTTCCTGAGCTTCTACATAATCCATATCGTGAGCACCTACACCTATTTCTTCCTCAAAAGGTGTACCAAGAGGTACCGGAGGCGAAGGCACACGGGTATATTTACTACTTGAACTACCTCTACCGCTAGTAATTCGCTTTTTACTACCACTACCGCTTCCGGGATAAAAAATTTTAACACCTTTAGTAGCGAGGTTTCTTAATTTTTCCATAATATAAATTAAATTAAACTAAAAATATTCAAAATACACAAATATAATAAAATTAAATATTAAACAATTAATACAATAAATAAAAATTAAACGTAAGAGATGGAACGATAATACCAAATTTTGGAAGTATCCGAAGGTTGCGACTTTAGAAACTTTCGCTCGTACTTTGTAAACGAAAAATTAAAAAATTAAAGTGAACACTTTAAGAAATTAAATATATTGAATATTTGAGAATTGAGAATTGAGATTTGAGAGAGAATGAGATTTGAGAGAGTGAAAAATTGTGTGAAAAATGATTTGAAGTTGTAGGGTATTTATAGATTTTTTTTTGGGATTAAAAAATATTTTTTAAAGTTTTTTTTTTTTTTTAATAAATGGGCCCAAACTAGCCGTTTGGACCCAAAAACGGCTATATAGCCGTTGGGCCAACGGCTAGTTTGGCCCAAAAGCCAAAATCTATTTTTTTTTTTAAGTTATCCGGGCCGGGCCGGTTAACCGCCGGGCCTGGATCGGGCTTGGTCCGGGCCGGGTTAGCCGGGCCCATTTTAAAAAAATAACCGGCCCGGGACCCGGAACCCTAAAGCCCTAGGGCTTACCGGGTCGGGTCAAACCGGGCCGGGTTAGTTACGCGGGCCGGGTCGGGCCGACCCACTTGACACCCATACTTTGAATTGTTCATTTAGTAGTGACTGGAGTATTTTAATACCATCAGACCCTTCAACCAAGAAAAGTTTCTTACATGAACCTTTCACAAGTAGTTGTTTCACAACCACAAATCCTAAGTTTTTGATATATTCATCTTCTATCTTATAGTAATCTATCATATCAGAAGCAATATCTCTCCTAGCAACATCATAGTTCACTTCATATACTAGTTGGGGATTTTTAATCCATTTACCCCCATACTGTAACATAAAGTCAACAAACAAATCTTTCATATTTAGTTGTCTGGAAAAAAAATACCTAAATCATATTAGAGAGTGGCATCATAAAAGTAAAACTTCAGATTTGTTTACCAGTAAACATAAAGGAAGTGTTTACTGGTGAACTTTGAAACTTAAAAAACAACAAAACATAGAGGACCACATATTTATTACACTTAAAAAATAGAGAAAAAGAAAGCCCTCAACTAGAAGCAAATAATAAACAATGAAAAAGGAACATTGGGATCACACAAATTACTTGATACAATACGTACGTAATCAGATTTAGATAACATAAAACAAACACATTTAATCTCAAATCAATAAAGTATGCACTATGGGGAATTTATACTAAGACAAGCAAACATAGAGGGACCACATATTTTTACCCAAAAATAGAGGAATAAGACCCTTCAACTAGCAACACAGTAATAAAAAATGAAAAAAGAGGCATTAGGACCACAAAAATCAAATTTGAATAATATAAAACAACACAAATAAATATTGTAAACTAATGTTGAGTTTTATAAGGTTAGGTGGGTAACAAATGATAGCTTCAAATTTGCGAGAAACTATGTTATTTATCATTTATAGATAAAGAAAATCCTATTTCTAGACGTGATAGATGTCATATAATAAAATAGGACCATAATATACAAGAAAAAATTCTCAAAGGAATAGAAAACTCTAACTCATATTCATATCCCAATCACTCTGACCCAAAATTACATAAATACTACTAAATTTAATATGATCAAATAGTACCAAAATATACTAAGACAAATTTTGTTAAAGAATACAAAATCATATTATACCATGCCCGAACCTTTAAGACCAAAATCAAATTGTATGCAAGATTTCAGAAGTTTGCTATTAGCAAAACATGCAAGAATTCGAGATTTCAAACCCTAACTTCAAAAATCTATAAGCTAATAGCAAAATTTCAAAAGGAAAAAGAACTCACAAGCAAAGCTCGCAGTTGCCACATAAGATCTACGAATCCAACAAGCGATTTATACCATAAGCAGTCGTGGGGAACCTTAGAAAATGACAATCGATCTTTCCCTTTCGAATGAATTCAAATAGCAGCAGCGGTGAACCCTAGAATGAAAATTTTCTTCCAGGGGAGAAAGAATAAGGCACAGAGAAAGACCCGATTCTTTTACCTTTGTTATTTCACTTTGGTCGGGTTATTTTAATTATCTGGGAATATCCCTGATGGCATTTTCCATTTACCTAGATTACAAATACTTTAACCTAGGGAGTAACTTGTATCTCACAGGGAATTTGCCAAAAACACAATGGAATAGTAGCAACTATTTAAGGGAATTAGATCTTTCTTTGTCCGGTTTTTCTGGGATTATACCATACTCAATTGGTCATCTTAAATCTTTAAGTTTTTTAGATCTATCAGGCTGCTACTTCTCTGGAAACATTCCGCCAACTATTGGGGATCTCACAAAGCTCACTACTTTGCGACTCTTTTCGAACAATTTCAGTGGTCCACTGCATTCAACAATCTCAAATCTTGTGCAACTTGTTGAGTTTGAAATCTCATCTAACAACCTTACCGGCAACATTCCAAATATTTTCGGTAACTTTACCAATCTCAAATCTTTATCCCTATCATATAACCTCTTTACTGGGCTTTTTCCATCCTCAGTTACAAACCTGACAAAGCTGGAGAGTTTAGAGATGTCAAATTGTTCTATAACTGGTCCTATTCCTTCTATCGCTACCGGATTTCCCAATCTCATCTTGATCTTCCTAGCAGATAACTCGCTTGGCGGAGAAATACCATCTTGGATATTTGATCTTCCTTCCTTAAAGTACTTAGTTTTGAGAGGCAATCAACTTACTGGTCAACTTAAGGAATTTAAATACAACTTGCTAGAAGTTGTTGATGTGGGTGAGAACAAGCTACATGGACCTATTCCCACAACATTTTCTAAACTAATGAACTTGACAACTCTAGATCTTTCTACGAACAGCCTTTCAGACAGTCTAGATATTGGTATATTTTCAAACTGCAAACAACTTAGACGACTTGGTCTTTCTTTTAACAATCTGTCTGTGTTTTCCAGCCAAAAAGATGTGACCTTGCCAAATTCTATTGGAAGTTTGTATGTATCTTCTTGCAACATCAGGGAATTAAATTTCCTACGAGCTGTGAAAAACATTGGTAATTTAGATCTTTCCAACAATAAGATGTATGGAAAAATTCCTGATTGGGCATGGTCTAATTGGCAAGTGTCAGTGTCTTATTTGAATCTTTCAAGCAACTTTCTAACGGTTATTGACCCGCTTCATCACTTCAAGGAACTTGTTTATCTTGATATTAAATCTAACTTGATTCAAGGAGAACTACCTGCTCCACCTCCCAATATGTTCCTCTTCGTAGTCTCAAACAATAACTTTACTGGGAAGTTACCTTCATCCTTATGCAAAATGAGTTCCCTTGTGATTCTTGATTTGTCTAATAACAGCCTGAGTGGAATAATTCCAAAATGTTTGGTAAACATGAGCACGAGTCTCTCAGTGTTGGACCTGCACAACAATCATTTTAGTGGGACAATTCCAAATAATTTTGGTTAGGGAAGTACTCTGAGAAGTTTCAATTTGCGGAAAAATAAACTAAAAGGAATGTTGCCAAGAAAACTGGCGAACTGCAAAGCGCTGGAAGTAGTTGATCTTGCAGAAAACTTGTTGAATGATACATTTCCCAAATGGTTGGGATCACTTCCTAGGCTGCAAGGTCTTAGTTTGAGATCCAATGGGTTACATGGCCCGATTACCACTTCACGAAACCAAGTCTTATTCTCAAAGCTGAAAATCCTTGATCTCTCTTATAATGACTTCACTGGAAATCTATCAGAAAGGTTTTTCAACAACTTGAAATACATGATAATAGTAGATCGAAGAGGAACAGGAAATCCTTTAAGGTATATTGGACGAATTCAATATCATGATTCCTTGACATTGGCTATAAAAGGGAAGCAGATTGAACTTGTGAGGATTCTTTCTATCTTCACAACCATTGATTTCTCAAATAACAAATTTAAAGGTGATGTACCAAAATCCATTGGCAATCTTGCTTCACTCCGTGGGCTGAATTTGTCCCATAACAGCCTTATTGGACCTATTCCTCAGTCCTTTGGAAATTTATCTGTTCGTGAGTCGTTAGATCTATCATGGAACCACCTGTCGGGGAACATTCTTCAACAACTTTCTTCTCTGAAATCTCTTGCTGTCCTGAATCTCTCATAGAACCACCTGATTGGACGCATACCCAGAGGTCCACAGCTTGATACATTTGAAAATGATGCATATTCAAGAAATGCTGGATTATGTGGATTTCCTTTGTCTTAAGAAACTGCGGAGATGATGGGATGTCATTTTCTTAACAGGGAGACCAAAATGGTTTTTGAGAATTTTCAACCAGCAAGTGTACATGATCATTATGAAAATTGAGGTACAGAGGAAACGTCAAAAGAGAAGAGGGGTGAAGAAATAGCACAAGTCCCTTCTGGTTTTTGTATAGATAATTCATGCATTATTTCCTGCAGCATGTAAAATAAGATTACCTGAGTAAACTTATTTCCATTGATAATACCGCTCTGAACTGTATACAAGTTGCACCTCTATTCTATGCCCTATTGTGTATATGTTGGGTTCATAGAAGTGTGAATGGAAAATGGAGAAAAAATGGTGGAGAAGAAGAGACACCAATTTGGAAAGTGTACTCCCAAAATTGGAAAGTTCACTAATTCTCCCACATTGGTGGGAGAAGGGAACTTTGGAGTGTTTATAATGATGAATACTTACTTCACATAATAATTGAGGCAGGAAATAAGGGATGGCTCCCGCTATCGTTGCTTGGCTCCAGCTTCGGCTCCAAAAAAGGATTGATGAGATCTATTCTTTTGGACAAACTTTATTTGACGAAATCTGATCAATACTCCATTTATATGCATGCAGTAACAATAACAGATGCAATGTTTCGACAGAACTGATCCATTGTTTCGACTGAACTGATGCTTTGTTTCTGAATTGATGCGCTTGTTTCTTTTCAACTGAACTGATATACTGTTTCTGTTTTGACTGAACAGATGCAATTCTTCAATGAAGTGATGCACTGTTTGGTGAAATGGTATACTGCTTCAGCAAAAATGCTGCAGACATGCATTTTCAGAAACATCACACCATTTAAGTGAACCAATGCCACCTTTTCGAAGAGGCATCTGCTAGGCTATATAAACCTGTTTTCCTTCACAGGTTTTTGATATGAAATTTTCAGAATAAAAACTCTCTTCTTTCCTTTACAAATATTTTGTGTGATCAATCAAAACGTTCTGTGCGTTCGAAGAATCCGCCTATTTGAGGTACCGCTATAGTCGGATTGAAGGTCATTTTATCCTGGGAGGAAGATTCCATAACTTCGGGTACAGTGAGGAGAATTATTCCTTAAGAAAAGTCCGTGAATTCGGACGACTTGGGCTTATTCATTTCTGTTTCATCTATATTCTGAAAAATAAAATACACCTCTTGGAAAGATCATTTTGATCTTGTGTTGAGGATATTTGATATACTTCATTGTGTTCTTGTTTATATACTTGAACTTTAGTTGAAGTTGTTGTTTCTACTATACAGATTCTGCGTACCCGTAGAACAAATATAACAGTATATGGCTCTCATATTTAACTATTACCTTGTTGACTTTTTCGTTCAAAATTTATATGTGCCTGAAAGTTAAAAGTGATCTTTCCTTACCAAATTAGGAGTATCAAAAATTGGGTCGAGATATACATGGGGATAATTCTCTCTACATATAAATGTAGTGAGTTACACATTTTACAGCGGAGTATCAAAAAATTGGGTCGAGATATATATGGAGATAATTCTCATATAAATGTTGTGAATTACACATTTTACAGTGGAGATTTGGCGTATCAGATGAGCAACCATCATTTTACTAAGAAAGGGAGAAAAAGTATATGGCATATCTTCAAGTGAAAAAGCACAACTTGGAAAAATTCACAGAAAACTTAATCAAGGTTGTCAGGGAAGATTGAAAGGAAAAAAAAATGCTATTGCCGGGTGTGTGTGCGGATATTGGATTTCAAACTTGTGGGTTGTCACTAAAATAAATTAATACATAATAATATAATTAAAAAAATAACACCTCAGCATGAATCAATCCCATGGGGGATCATGCGAATAAGCAATTTAAGGATCCATTTCATGTCATCAAGCCAACATTCTTTTTGTTTATGTGTTCTCATCTATAATATTTTATGAAAAAAAAAATATGGCCACAAAAAATTGGCCCAAATTTGGCCACAATAATAATAAAAAAAATAATTCTATTTACACTATAAACTAGTTAGTTTTTAGATATTTTTGCCCTTTTCATCCTAAATTTGAGTTTCTAACATTAGTTTATTTAAGGAACTATTTTCCAATACATTGAAAACTACCCCAATACATGGGAATGGACAATTTATGTATTCTATTTTAATTATTTAATTTTTTAATTAGCAATTACATAATTAAATAATTGTCAAATGTAGTAGTATGTAATTAAGAAAACAAATATTAATTAGTACAAATTTACTTATTAATTGTTAGTTTTTTTTCCTTTTTATGTTTGAAGTTATTTAATTTTAGTTCAACTTTTAATTATGTATAGTTTATACTTTGTACATATTTTGAGAAATTTAATTAGGTTATTTTATTTATTTTTTTATCTAGTTCGATTTTATGATTTTTTTTTTTAATGAATATAAAAATTAGTGTATGAAAATAGAGTTTTAAAAGTGAATTCCCTAAATAGTTACCGAAGTTTTGAAAAATTTCTTCAAATATCACTTATGTTTCATTTAGGATGACAATATCACTCAACTATCACTTTTTTCCTAAAAAAATACTAAACACCTCAAAAGTCTTCTTATCTCTTAGTTGGCATGTCATGTCATTAAAATCTTTTTTTAAAAAAATACTAAACCTATTTAACTCATCAAACTCATTTAATCAAACTATAATTCTATTTTATTTTTTATTTTTGAAAAAATGCATTAGTTTATTAAAAAGAAATTTTTATACTTAGAAAAACTTTATCGGTACTAAAACTTGACATATATATTTTCAAAAGTTATTTTTCTGAATGGTCACTCATACTTTTTGAATTCCCTACAAAAATTATTTTTATCTTTTTAGAGATAATAATATGACTCAACTATCATTATTATCCTAAAAAAAAAAAAAAATCTCATACGTCTCTTTCTCTTTTAATTGGCAGGTCATGTTATTAAATTATTTTTGTAATAATAGACTTATTTAAATCATCAAACTTATTTATTCAATTTTATATTCTTATTATTTTTTTTAAAAGAAATATATTAATTTATTAAGAAGATTTTTTTATGCTTTGAAATCTTTTATCATTACTTAAACTTTTAGTTTTTTCTAAAGTTATTTTCTTGGATTGTTATCAATGTTTTTGGAGTCGCTTATAAAAATCACTCTTTGTGTTTTCTAAGACAATAATGTCACTCAGTTATTAATATTTTTTCTCAAAAAATTACTAAATACCTCAAAAGTTCCCTCCTCTTCTAATTAGCATGTCATACCAATAAACCATCATTTTAAAATAAATAATAAACATATTAACTCAGCAAACTCATTTAATCAAAATAATAATTTTATCTCATTTTAAAAAATATATTAATTTATTAAGAAGAAATTCTCATACTATTTTCCTAGATGATCATTCAGATTTTTATATATAATTGCCTACAAAGATCAGTTGTTTTCTAAAGAAAATATTATCACTAAAGTAAATAAGTTATCTAAAGATTTTAAGTTTCATGTAAAATAATAAGGTAAAGATTAAGTTTTGGTAAAAAATTCCTTAATAGGAAAATTAAACTAATGTATTTTTTTTTTTAAAAAAGAATAAAGTTATAATTTTGAGTAAAGGAGTTTGATGAATTAATGGCATGGCATGCCAACTAAGAGGGGGCTTTGAGCTAAAAGTGACAAAAGAGTTTGAAAATGAGGTGTAGGTGACACAAGTCTTAATAATTGAGTGGAGGTGACAATTACTTTATTATGGATTGAGAAAGTTGGGTAAGTTTAAGAATAACCCATAAGTTTTTAAATTTATACTTTGATCAAAATATTTACCTAATATAACGAGAAACGGAGGGAAAAAGGGTGCATTTCTCTCTTTTCTCATCCATTGTTGTTTTCTCTCTCTTAGCAATTTTTGTTGTTCATTGTTGCTGCTACTTTATTCATCATCTTCTGCTTCATTATCATCATCTTCTACTTCATTATCATATTCATCTTCTTCTTGTTGACTATTATTGTTATTGTTGTTACCGCTACTGTTGTTATTTGACCAATTTCTTAGGTCAAATTTTATTTCGTACATCACTTTCCACTTTGGCATTACTTTATAGGAGACTTTGGTAAGTCAAATTATGATTTTTAGCTGAATTTATCATCTGGGTAACTGCTATTGTGCTATTTTTTCAACAATAACACGCGAACATGAATGTAACATAAGAGCCATCTGTTAAAACAGATCAATCATCTATTGCGCGAGATGAAACATCTGTTTCAACGGAAGACTCATATGTTGGATTCATGTTTATGGTTCTATAGTACCATAACATGAATTGAACAAATGGGTCATCTGTTGTAACATATGACAAATATGTTGTATCAGATTAGTTATCTGGTACAACATGATAAATATCTGTTGCAACAGATTAGTAACCTGTTGCAACAAAACCTGAACTCGATTCTAACAGACGTGTCGTCTGTTGCAACAGGATAAATATTTGTTGCAACAGATTAGTAACCTGTTGCAATAGAACCTGAACTCGATTCTAATAAACGCGACGTTTGTTGCAACAAGTAAGTCCTTTGTCGCAATAGGTTAATTATCTGTTACAATATGTCACTCATCTATTGAAATCAGCTTCAAAGGTGCCTTAGTACTGTAACATCTATCCCAACAGACGCTTCATCTGTTGCAACAGATATATAGCTTGTTGCAACATATGATTCACTTGTTACAACGGATGACTCGTCTGTTAAAATCAACTTCAGGAACGTAACATGAATCCCAGTAGGTAAGTAATCTGTTGCGACTGATCACTTACCTATTGCAACTTATTTTTCACCTGTTGTAACAGATTACTAATCTGTTGGGATTCATGTACGACACTATGAAATCACTATTAACATTTTTTAATAAATGACTTTATTTAGGTACTACTAATGGAGGGATCAATAACAATAGGGGTGGATTGTCATGGTCAATGAATTGAGAAGAGAAATCGATATGTATGGCGTTGAAAGGAAGGTGAAATGCTAGAGAAGGTAACTATGACAGTCGAAAGTGATGTTTTGTATGATATTTTTTGAACTTAATCATCAGCTATTGTGGACTGAATTATCAACCAGAAGAACTTGTCATCAGCTACATGCACAGCTCCTTTGAAAATCAGAGGGTACTACCTTTCAAGATAACCTATCAGGTTCGGTTGCATGCTTATCTATGTGATTCATCCAGGCCGGTGTTAAAGGTTTACATGGTTGAAAAAATGAGAGAGAATAAGAACCAAAATGTAGAAGAAGAACTACAACAAGACAACTTTGATGATAGGTTGGATGATCTAGACATGAATATTCCAGATGATGGTCAAACACCTACGCCGGTTGATGCGACCAATACGGTGGACAGTTCTTCTCGATCGACACAGTTTGGTAATCTTCAAGACGACGGGACCAAATTTTTCAATGGAATGTCATTCAAGGACAAAAAAGAACTATCTACCACTTTGTTTATTTCTTGCTTGAAAAAAGATTTCAGAATAAATAAGGTGATTAATTCGAGCAGTATCTTTTGCTACAAACATGCTAATCCAAACTGAAAGTGGTGGTTGAGAGAGGTGAAGTACATAAGTTCTGACAGATTCGTCATTCATAAACATGAAAAGTATCACACATGTGGTTCGGAACACATCTCGGGCCAAAATCCTCACGCCACGTCAAAGGTCCTCGGTGAATATTTCAAGAATAGTTTCCTCGATGGTAAAGGCCCTTCTACAAGGGTTATAGCCAATCAACTCCTTACTAAATTTGGTATCCTGGTCAGTTATTGGAAGATATATACGGCCATGGGGATTGACAAGGACTTGGTTAAGGGGACACACGAGCATGGGTATGCAGTCCTGGATGCCTACCGTTACATGCTTGAGTCCACAAATCCCAAAAGTAAGACAGTGTTGCATTTTGATGAAAATGAAAGGTTCAAGTACTTTTTTGTATCCTATGGTGCTTGGATTCAAGGTTTTCGACATTTGAGAAAAGGCATAGCCGTCGACGGTACCTTCTTGAGGAGCAAGTATAATGGAGTTCTACTAGCGGCGGTGACGCAGGATGCAGAGAATCATATCTTTCCTATCATTTTTTGTGCAGCAAAAAAGAAATGTGATGCCTCTTATGGATTTTTTTGAACAACTGCAAAGATACGTCTAAGATACCAAAGAGTTATGTTTTGTTTCGGATAGGCATTCAAGTATTCCAAAGATGAGTTCAATTTTCTTCACTTCAGCTTACTTTGGTTGTTGCATCAGGCATCTTGGTGAGAACATTCGGACCAACTTTCACAATGAAGGGTCGTGACCCTTTTTTATAGAGCAACTAAAGCATATAGTAGAGAGGAGTTTTTAGACCATTTCAATCAAATAGCGGATATGCATCCCCAGGCAGCAGAACATCTCATACGTGTCAGTTTCAAGAGATGGATCCGGGAATTTTGTCTGGCAAATAAGTACGTTCTTATGAATTTAATGTCTCGTTTGAGTTACAAATTTAGTATGATGTCGTACTAAGTGACTCTTTTGTATAGGTACAATATTATGACGTCAAACATAGCTGAATCGATGAATTCATTATTTGGTGATGAAAGAGAATTTCCCATCATGCCTTCTGTTTGTGGTTCTGATAAGGTCAATAGCGGTAGAAACAAGAAGGTCTAAAGTTGGGTAGAAATCCCATGCCTTGTTGTTTCCACAGCCTTTGACCTGACCAGAGCCATAAACAAAAGGCATGGGATGCAAGTTTAACTTCAGAAATCTCCACCTTGGCTTGATCCCTTATTTTTACTTCAGGAGTTGTTGGATTAGGTTTCAATCATGACAGACAATCTTACCACCATCGGTGTTCGCAAAGCTGCAACCTTAGAGTTTTGGTCCTGCATTTTGTAGGTCTTCAATCAAGCCACGCTAGCTAGTTGCAGTCCTCGAACAAAGCGCATAACTCCAGTCCACTTTAGCATTTTTATTTTTAAAATGGACTGATGGATTTTCATTTTTGGATACACGTTCACATTTGCAGCTCATTCAATTTTTTCATTTTTCATGTCAATTTCATCTGCCAGTTTTGCTACGCTTTTCTTCCTATCCTGTGTTTCTTCTTAAATAAGGTCTGAGTTAATATATGGTCTTCTCCACCTCCCCCTTCTCGTATAGGTATTCTTCCAACCATCTTCTGCTGTATAATAGTCTCCTCGAGCAACCCATCCATATAAATTTGGACCAGGGAAATTTCTATTGGTTTTCCATTCTTGTTTGTTGTAGTGCGAGGCTTTGGAGGCCTTTTAAAAGTCCATTGAACCCTTAAAATCAGTCCAATCACTATTTGAATGTTTACACAACCACCAAAAATTTGAACCCTTCTCCAAACTTGACACATAAACATTAGTAAAATCTTCAATAAATCGTAACAGGGTATTGACACCGCCTACTTGGTCCCGCATCCTTACCAGTTCAAACCTAACAATCTTAGCTGTAAAATGTCATATCTTGTTTGAAAGATTTAACGCCTAATAGGTAAAGAACCTATATTCACAAAATCAGTGTACTGCATATGTGTTCCAGATAGGTTGATCAATAATAAATACCTCCCAAATATGAAGTGGTTCCATCTGCAAGCAGCTTATTCCTCCCGACCTGAGTCATCGATCGATCACTCCAAGTTGAAACGATTCTTATTAACTCATTATCAAGCTAATACCTAAATTGATTAATCTTAAACTAGAGGTGAATTCATAGGGTCAACTACAACTTCAATTGAGTTTTTTGGCGATTGCATGATATTGGTATTGCGTTCCTCCTCAGTCACAGAGTCCTCGATCGATCACTCCGAGTTGAAGCAAATCTTATTACCTTATTGTCAAGATAATACCTAAATTTCTTTAAAATAATAATAAAAAAAATATTTTAAAACATATAGGTCATACTTTCCAGCAGATGACAGTTTTTGTTTGGAAATTTCCAACGGCTCGATCATCTGATGCAACAGATGGCAGTGCCTATTTGATAATTTACAACAGATGGGTAATCTGTAGCAACAGATGACTTAATCTGTTTGATAAATTTCAATAGATAAGTCATCTATTACAACATATTGAATATTTGTTTTTATACAATTTTAATTAAGTTCATATGTTCAACTAATACCTTAATTGATTAATCTAGGACTAGGGTTGAGTTCTCATAAGCTCAACTACAACTTTAATTGAGTCTTTTGGCAATTGCATGATGAGACGGTATTGTGTTTCTCCCTACCAGAGTCGTCGATCGATCACTCTGAGTTAAAGTGATTCTTATTACCTAATATATTCAACTAATACCTTAATTGATTAATCTAGGACTAAGGGTGAGTTCTTATAGGTTCAACTACAACTTTAATTGAGTCTTTTGGCAATTGCATGATGAGATGGGATTGCTCTCCTCCCGACCAGAGTCGTTGATCAATCAATCTGAGTTGAAGCGATTCTTATTACCTTATATGTTCAACTAATACCTTAATTTATTAATTTAGGACTAAGGGTGAGTTCTCATAGGGTCAACTACAACTTCAATTGATTCTTTTGGAAATTGCATGATGATGGCGTTCCTCTCGATCAGAGTCGTCGATCGATCACTATGAGTTGAAGCAATTCTTATTACCTAATATATTCAACTAATACCTTAATTAATTAATCTAAGACTAGGGGTGAGTTTTTATAAGTTCAACTACAACTTCAATTGAGTCTTTTGGTAATTGCATGATGAGACGGTATTGCATTCTTCTCGACCATAGTCGTCGATTGATCACTCTGAGTTGAAGTGATTCTTATTACCTTATATGTTCAAATAATACCTTAATTGATTAATCTAGGACTAAGGGTGAGTTCTCATAAGGTCAACTACAACTTTAATTAAGTTTTTTGGCAATTGCAAGATGAGACGGTGTTGCGCTTCTCCCGAACAGAGTCGCCGATCGATCACTCTGAGTTGAAGCAATTCTTATTACCTAATATATTCAACTAATACCTTAATTGATTAATCTATGACTAGGGGTGAGTTCTCATAGTTCAACTACAACTTCAATTGAGTTTTTTGGCAATTGCATGATGAGACGGTATTGCGTTCCTCCCGACCAGAGTCGTTAATCGATCACTCTGAGTTGAAGCGATTCTTATTAGCTTATATATTAAACTAATACCTTAATTGATTAATCTAGGACTAGGGGTGAGTTCTTATAGAGTCAACTACAACTTCAATTGAGTCTTTTGGCAATTGCATGATGAGACGGTATTGCGTTCCCCCCGACCAGAGTCGTCGATCGATCACTCTGAGTTGAAGAGATTTTTATTACCTAATATGTTCAACTAATACCTTAATTGCTTTAAAATAAATTAAAAAAAATCTTAAAATATATAAGTCAGACTTTGCAATAGATGACAATTTCTATTTGAAAAATTCCAATGGCTCAGTCATATGTCTAAGCAGATGGCAACGCCTATTTGATAATTTACAACATATAGTTAATCTGTTGCAACAGATGTATATATCTGTTTAATAAATTCCAACAGCTAAGTCATCTATTGCAATAGGTTGAACATTTGTTTTTATACAATTTTAATTGAGTTCGTATGTTCAACAAATACCTAAATTGATTAATCTAGGACTGGGGGTGAATTCAGAGGGTCAACTACAACTTCAATAGCGTCTTTTTGCAATTGCATGATGAGACAGTTAAAAATTACGCATATCTTTTAAAATTTTAGAAAATAATTAAGATCAATTCGGACCAAATTAACATTTTCAAAACTTGTCATTATTTTCCAAAATACAAATCAACCCATACAAATCATCCATCTGCGAGAAAAATATTTCACCATTTCAAATCTCGAGTTCTCGCTCTTTTCTCTCTCTCAACAATACAAACACCAACTACTCAACAAATTGCTCAACCCTTCACAACAGATTGATTTTTTTCTCATTTTCGACTACATAGGTGTTATTTTTGACTTTATTCTTGCTTGTATTAGTCGTTTTCTCTGTCTTCATAGGTAACAGAGTTCGAGAAGAGTTCTATATTTCATATTTTTTCTAAAAATTAGGGCTTTTAAGTTAATGATGAAAAAAAGACTTTTAGTTGTATTGTCTTCGAGAATGGATTTACAATTTTGAGTTTTGATGGTAAGATCGTAGGAAGAACATTCTCACAGGATAACGATCAATACTAAAGGTTTTGACCAACTCTTCGGTGGCAGGGCTGTTAGCATTTAGATCATCTCTTTTGAAATATTTCTCCTCCTCGTGTTCATTTTATTCTGCTCCTGATTAAGATAACGCTTGTAAAGCAAGCTCATAGAGTGGTGGATGTAGCCTAACTGCTTCACTTGTTTCTTTACTTGAACTTTTGGGAGCCATATAATAAAAAAATAACATGAATATAAAATAGATTATAATTGAATAATGCATTGTTAAAAAAGGATAATAGTATATCTAACATGTATAACTGTAAACTAACAGTTTCAGTAGATCACATATATGTTGCACCGGGTAGGTTATTTGTTGATACTTATAGCCAACCTATTGCAACGGATGAGTAATCCATTGTAAACAATAAAAAATAGATCACTGATTTGTTGCACCAGGTAGGTT
This sequence comes from Capsicum pubescens, assembly GCA_030864215.1. Lineage (NCBI taxonomy): Eukaryota > Viridiplantae > Streptophyta > Magnoliopsida > Solanales > Solanaceae > Capsicum > Capsicum pubescens. Next base: position 187,794,276 of record CM061548.1, read on the forward strand.
ATCTGTTGTAACTTATAATCAAACTGTTGCAGCGGATGAGTAATCCATTGGAAAGAATAAAAATAGATCACTCATTTGTTGTACCAGGTAGGTTATCTGTTGCAACTTATAACCAACCTGTTGCAGCGGATGAGTAATTTGTTGAAAATAATAAAAACAGATCACTCATCTGTTGTACCAGGTAGTTTATCTGTTGCAACATATAACCAACCTGTTGCAGCGGATGAGTAATTCATTAGAAATGATAAAAACAGATCACTCTTCTGTTGAAGCAGATCACCTATCTGTTGTAAAATGAGTTATCTATTAGATCAATATTGTTTAGATTTCTCCCAAATGGAAGAGTCGTATGTCGCAACAGATGAATGATTTATTAGATTCTTCATCTGTTGCATCAGATGTTTCATTTGTTGCGTCACCTGGTTCATCTGTTGCAACACTATTTTTATCAAGTAGAAAACAACAAATCAACCCAGCAACACCAACACAACACACACACCAAATTACCAACAAATCGAATCAATAGTTTGACAACAAGAACTACAATAACAACAAAAAAATATATTTCACATCGAAAAGAGTGGAGAAGAAATGTCAGAAACTAGGATTTTATTCAGTCCACATTTCAAATTTAAGCAAGAAATATTGAAATTATTAATCAATACTAGAAGAGAGGTTGGATCAAGTTCCTATGTTTCTTCATAACTAAAAAGACATAATTTTTTTACCTGTAAGAGAAGAAATGGGACGACAAAGAACTCAAAGTTTTTATCACCGGAAAACACTGCTTGTCACATCGATTGACAGTTGAAAGTCGAAAAGGAACGCTCCCAGCTATTTGTCACCGGAGCTTGAAGTCATCGGGAATTGAAGGGAAAAATTTGGCAGAACTATTGTGTAACACCCCATATTCAAGTATATGTATTGGCGTATTCAAGTACGTGTATTGGTCTTATTTATATGGAATTCATTTTTTTATTTTATTTATACCGGAATTTGCTCATCGATGGTTCCATGCGAAGGTTATTGAATAATCTTTCCAACGATATAAGGATTTCTAAAAACGGATAGGTTTCGGATATAATCGAGCATGTTCGAAACTATAAAACGGTGGCCGGGATATTTGGGAATAGTAAATGTGCAGGAAAATTTCCTGCACACAAACTACTGAGGCTAGCCAAATTTTTGGGTCAACTTCGAATGATCATAACTCCCTTAATATAATGAACTGGGAGATCTAAGACCATGAAAAGAAATATCTTTGAGTCTTCTTTCCAATGCAATTGGTTTCATCCAAATCCAACGTCTGAGTAAGGAGTTATACTCGTTTTACTTCAGCCTATCAGATTTTTAGGGTCAACTTCAAACGACCATAACTCCTTGTACAGGATGAACTGGGTGGACTACTTTACATGAAATGAAATCCCTTTGAGTTATCTTTCCAACGATACCAATTTCACCCAAATACGATATCGGAGAAAAGATTTATGGTTGATCTACTTTAGCTTACCAAAACAGTCCACCAAAGGACAGATTTGACATTATTTAAATTTTAAAGGCATTTTGGTCATTCCCTATTATATTATGGACGGGAATATGTGTATATATACATGTATATGAGTTCAAAAACTCATTTTCATCATCAATCATTGAGAAAGAACAAACCCTAGCCAAATTTGACCTTTAAATTACTTTTGATTCAACCGTAGAAATTCCAAAGTAATCCGATAACTGCGTTTGTCATCTCGAGAGCTTCGAACGAAACCTATTATTTGTGCAAATAGGATTTCATAATCAAGAGGTTAATTCTAAAGTATGAATATTGTTTGCCTTTGTTCTCTTCCATATGTATATGTGTGATAGAGGATTATATGTATTGGTTGTTATTGAAAGGTGATGAAAATAGGGTTATGGACTATTTTGCATGGTTTGGTTGTATTGAATTGTGGAAGGTGGATATGGTAATTGAGTTATGGAAGGTGGATATGGTGATATACTATTGAATTGATGATTATTTATGTCTATGGCTCAATTTGGTTTAATGGATTGGTTGGAATGATAAATGAATCCAAACTTCATATTGGAGGATGTTGTATGAATATGCATGGCATGTGAATGTAATTGAAGTATAAGAGGGTTAAAGTGACACCCTTTATGGTGTAATTAAGGCTTACTACTTAACCACTAGTTTGGTGAATTCAAATAATTGAATTGTGACGTTTGGTCGCTAATACTAGATTGCTATATATGTTCATTGTAGATAAGTAATCCGAAAAGACGAGAAGTCCATTTGGGACTAGTATTGAAGGTTGACAGTCAGGTATGTAAAGCATACTCTATACCATATCTTTGGCATGAAAGTGAACAATTGTTCTATTAAGAAAGTTTCCAAAGTTATTCAGTAACATGTGATCCATAATGATTTTGTATGATGTCCTACGTTACCAATGAACTTATTTCCACCCTACAAGATGTCAAGACATTCCAATACTTACTTGTTTTCCAAATCTTACATTTTTATTGCACTAATGTATGTCACAAGGTATCCGGTTACTCAAACAAGATCCATGTGCTATTAATGACTCCAAAACGTTTCATTGATATACCAATAAGATACTACTCCATTGTTATGGCATTGATGACTCCAAAACACTTCATTGATGTGCCAATGAGTTCTTACTTCATTGTTATTGCATTGATGGTCTATTTATATGTCTCTTATTGATGTATCATTGTTTCAAAGTATCAAAAATACGGTGGCAACCGAAATAACAATCTCAAAGATTAATTGAACTAAGTGATGGAAGTTCTCTCTTATCGGGTGGTATCCCAGGGGCATAAGCCTATCATGGGTCGATCCCAGTTGATATGTACTGGAGGCAGCCTAATGGTCACAGTACAGTACAGTAATGATTACAAAGATGATAAGAACGAAGGTAAAGTGATTGAATATATACAATGTACAGGTTGTCACAAGTTCTAGTAAGTGTGGTCCACTCCTATTACGATTTATTCCCTTGTTTCTGATTTCTATTGAGCTCCTATATCATATGTGATTATCTACAGCTTTACATACTCAGTACATATTTCGTACTTACGTCCCCCACGGGGGACCTGCATTTCATGCTGCAGGCACAGGTACCTCAGCTCATACACCGCACAAGTAGGAGCCAGGATATCCAGCTGCTTTTGGTGAGCTCCAGTTTGCTTCGGGGATTTCTGTGTCATATCCAGTCACTTTTGGTATTGTATAGAAGTTAGTTATATGGCGGGGTGTGTCCCGACCTTAGTTAAACTCTGTGTATTGTTTAGAGTCTTTGTAGACCTAATGTACAGTCAAGGTGGTGTTTTGTTAATAGACGTGATGGCTCTAACGGCAAAGTATTGTATATACATATATATGTGTGCTCGAGCTTATACAGGTGATTATTTTCTTTTATATACGACATGATGTTGTCCGAATTTTGGGTTGTCATAGAGGTATGCATGGGAAGTATAAGGTTATGAGCCGGTTCTCCCGGGCCTTCTCGGTTACGGGTGTCATTCCGCTCCAATAGGATTTGAGGTGTGACAAAAGTGGTATCAGAGAAGTTCGAACTAGTGAGTTTACAAAGTCGTGTCTACGTAGAGTCTTGTTTATTGGTGTGTCGTGCACCGCATCTATAAATAAGAGGCTATGGACATTTAGGAATTGTTTCTTTTCTTCATGTCTTAGATCATGCGATAGAGCCTATATTGTATATGAAGTCATAGTTGACCACTGAATCCGTTTGTTTCTCTTATTATAGAAATGATGCCGGTTACCAGAAGCAAGAATACCGGTAAGAAAGTAGATGTGGCTGCCGGAGAGGGGACTAGTAAGTCACCCACTATACCAGCTAATCAAAGTGAGGCTCCAGCTGAGCATGCATCAGAAACTTCTTCCACTCCGGAAGAAATAAGGGGGAGGAGAACTATATCCCCAGAGCCACCTATTAATGTTGTTGATCAAGATCTTAGAAATACAGTGCAACTTTTGACTCGTATAGTTGTTGGGCAAGCCATTCCAACCACGGGTCCTAGTGGTACAGATAGGGCGGCTAGCCTTCGAACACAGGATTTTCTTAAGATGGATCCTCCCACTTTTACTGGATCAGATCTTAACGAGGACCCACAGGACTTTATTGATCAAATTCAAAGGACCTTAGATGTTATGCATGTAACGGGTAGAGAGATAGTGGAGTTAGCGGTGTATAGATTTAAAGGGGAGGCTATATATTGGTACGAGGACTAGAAATAATCTAGGGGTATTGATGCACCCCCAGCTACTTGGAAAGAGTTCAAAGAGGCATTTCTTGATCATTATCTTCCATTCGAGATTCGTCAGGCCCGTGCAGATCAGTTTTTAAATCTTCGTCAGGGGAATATGAGCGTGAAGGAGTACAGTCTCCGATTTAATTCCTTGTTGAGATATGCTCCTAATGTTGTAGCTACTATGGATGACAGAGTTCATCAATATGTGGATAGGCTGGATCCATATCTGGTTAGAGATTATACTATTGCCGCTTTGAACAAAGATATGGACATAGCGAGGATCCAAGCTTTTGCACAGAAAATGGAAGATCAGAGGCAGAGGAGAAGAACACAGGAATTAGAAAGAGGATATTCCAAGAGGTCCAGATCTACAGGGCAGTTCATGGCATCCCAAGGAGGGTTCAGACCATAGTTTTCTGCTAGACTACCTAGGCCATTATCTTCTTATTCTGCAGCTAGTGCCCCACCACAGTTCCAAGGGTCCAGAGGAAATCAATTTGGGCACAGAAGTGAGAGTCAGAGTTCGCGGACAGTGGGGTATCAAGGGCAAGGGAATATGAGCCAATCGATACCTCCTCGAGAGCTATGCAATAAATGTGGAAGGTATCATTTGGGCGCATGTCGACTGGGGACCAATGTTTGCTTTTGGTGCGGTATGTCGGGGCATATGATGAGAGAATGCCCACGTAGGGGCATAGGGGGTATGGCACGACCTACGAGGTTATTTGTTGCATCATCATCATCAATGACTTATTCAGGAAGGGGTGCACAACCAATGGGTCGTGTTAGAGGTGATAGAGGAGCCACGAGTTCTAGCGGGGCTTAAAATCGTACGTATGCTCTAGCGGATCGACAGAATTTAGAGGTTTCCCCAGATGTGGTTACGGGTACGTTGTCTATCTTTTCATTCGATTTATATTCCTTAATTGATCCTGGTTCTACATTATCTTATGTTACTCCATTGGTTTCTAGAAAGTTTGAAAGAATACCCGAACTGTTAGTTAAGCCATTTGAAGTGTCCACACCGGTTGGGGAATCTATTATAGCTAGAAGGGTTTATCGAAATTGCATAGTAACTGATTGTGTTCGTGATACGATGGCTGATCTTGTGGAGTTAGAAATGGTAGATTTTGATGTTATAATGGGTATGGACTGGTTGGCGTCTTGTTATGCCACAATTGATTGCTGCACGAAAAAGGTATATTTCCATTTTCCAAATGAATCAGTCCTTGAATGGTAAGGTGAAATTAGCGCGCCAAGAGGTAGATTTATTTCTTATTTTAAGGAGAGAAGAATGATTTCCAAGGGATACATATATCATTTAGTTAGAGTAAGGGATACAGAAGCGGAGCCACCAACTCTTCATGCTGTTTCGGTGGTAAATGAATTTTCTGATGTATTTCCTGAAGATCTTCCAGGTTTGCCTCCTGAACGAGAAGTAGAGATTGGTATTGATGTAATACCAGGCACCCAACCAATCTCCATTCCTCCGTATAGAATGGCCCCAGCAGAATTACGAGAATTGAAAGAGCAATTGAAAGATTTGCTAGAGAAGGGATTCATAAGGCCTAGTATGTCCCCCTGGGGAGCACCAACGTTATTTGTGCGCAAAAAGGATGGCTCGCTGAGGATGTGTATTGATTATCGACAATTGAATAAGGTGACTATTAAGAATAAATATCCTCTCCCAAGATTTGATGATTTATTTGATCAGTTACAGGGCGCCAAACGCTTTTCTAAGATTGATTTGAGGTCAGGTTACCACCAAGTGAGGGTCAAAGAGAAGGATATACCTAAGACAACTTTCCGAACAAGTTATGGTCATTATGAGTTTCTAGTTATGTCATTTAGGCTAACAAATGCACCCGCAGCTTTTATGGATTTGATGAATAGGGTGTTTAAGCCATTCCTGGATGTATTTGTGATAGTTTTTATAGATGATATTCTAGTCTATTCTAGATCAAAAGAGGACCATGCCAATCACTTACGACAGGCATTGCAGACTCTTCGTGATTGTAAGCTTTATGCAAAGTTCTCTAAATGTGAGTTTTGGTTAAAGTCGGTGGCATTTTTGGGTCATATTGTATCTAGTAAAGGGATAAAAGTTGATGCTCTAAAGATAGAAGCTGTGAAGAACTGGCCAAGGCCCACAACGCCTACAGAGATTCATAGTTTTCTCGGGTTGGCCGGTTATTATAGAAGGTTTGTTAAAGGATTTTCTTCTATTTCAGCACCCTTAACCAAGCTAACCCATAAAGCATCCAAATTCCAATGGAATGATGCCTGTGAGAAAAGTTTTCAAGGTTTAAAGAACAAGTTGATTTCTACACCCTTGTTGGTACTTTCAGAAGGCACCGAAGGGTATACAGTGTATTGTGATGCTTCCAGAATTGGTTTAGGATATGTATTGATGCATCATGGTAAGGTAATAGCATATGCTTCTAGACAATTGCGGCCATATGAGAAAAATTATCCTATACACGATCTTGAGCTGGCAGCAGTTATTTTTTCTTTAAAGATATGGCGCCACTACTTATATTGGGTTCATTTTGATATATACACTGACCATAAGAGCTTGCAATATATTTTTAATCAGAAGGATCTAAATTTAAGGCAGCGGAGATGGCTTGAACTATTAAAGGACTACGATGTTGATATCTTGTACCATCCAGGGAAAGCAAATGTGGTAGCTGATGCGTTAAGTCGAAAGTCTATGATGGCGTCTATAGAAAGGCAAGGGATGATTAAAGATCTTCACCAGTTAGCTAGTTTGGGAATTCGCCTTCTTGAAACTCCGAATAAAGAGCTTATCGTACATAATGCTGCGGAATCTTCATTAGTAGCTGAAGTGAAAGAGAAGCAATATGCAGATCCTATTTTATTACAGCTTAAGGAGAACGTTCAGAGTGGTGCGACCAAGGCATTTGAGCTTACGCGAGAAGGAGTACTTCAGTGCCAAAACCGATTGTGTGTGCCGGATGTAGACGGGCTAAGAAAGAAGATTATGACAGAGGCACATTTTTCAAGGTATTCCATTCATCCAGGATCAACCAAAATGTATCAAGATTTGAAAGATATGTATTGGTGAAATGACATGAAGAAGAGCATTGCAGAATTTGTAGCTGAATGTCCAAATTGTCAAAGAGTTAAAGTTGAGCACCAAAAACCCGGAGGTTATATGCAATGCATTGATCTTCCAAGCTGGAAGTGGGACATGATCAACATGGATTTTGTTATTGGTTTGCCTCGTACATCCCGGAAGTTTGATTCTATATGGGTGATTGTTGATAGGCTTACCAAATCTGCACATTTCCTACCAGTTAGAACCACTTACACAGTTGAAGAGTATGCGAAGCTGTACATTAAAGAGATAGTCCGATTACATGGAGTGCCAATCTCTATTATATCAGATCGGGGAACCCAATTTACCGCAAACTTTTGGAAGTCTTTTCAGAGGTGTTTGGGAACACAAATGAAGTTGAGTACAACTTTTCACCCTCAAACAGATGGACAAGCAGAACGTACCATCCAAACACTTGAAGATATGCTACGAGCTTGTGTAATAGATTTTAAGGGCAACTGGGTTGATCAGGTTGAATAAATACAATGTACAGGTTGTCACAAGTTCTAGTAAGTGTGGTCCACTCCTATTACGATTTATTCACTTGTTTCTGATTTCTATTGAGCTCCTATACCATATGTGATTATCTACAGCTTTACATACTCAGTACATATTTCGTACTGACGTCCCCCATGGGGGACCTGCATTTCATGCTGCAGGCACAGGTACCTCAGCTCATACACCGCCCAAGTAAGAGCCAGGATATCCAGCTGCTTTTGGTGAGCTCCAGTTTGCTTCGGGGCTTTCCATGTCATATCCAGTCACTTTTGGTATTGTATAGAAGTTAGTTATATGGCGGGGTGTGTCCCGACCTTAGTTAAACTCTGTGTATTGTTTAGAGGCTTTGTAGACCTAATGTACAGTCAAGGTGGTGTTTTATTAGTAGACGTGATGGCTCCAACGGCCAAGTACTGTATATACATATATATGTGTGCTCGAGCTTATACAGGTGATTATTTTCTTTTATATGCGACATGATGTTGTTCGAATTTTGGGTTGTCATAGAGATATGCATGGGAAGTATAAGGTTATGAGTTGGTTCTCCCGGGCCTCCTCGGTTACGGGTGTCAGTCCGCCCCAATAGGATTTGAGCCGTGCCATGTTGGTTGGGAGAGAGTTGAGAGAGACTGTCGAGAGAGAGGAGAGAGACAGTTGATTTAGAAAGGAGAGGGGTGTGGGTTGATTTGTATTTTTGAAAAGATTAGAAAGTTTTAAAAATATTAATCAAGTCCGCAATTAACTTAATCAAATTTCCTAATTATGTTTGACTCTTTAATTTCGTCAATATCACCAATCCTTCATTCAAGACTTAAAAGACACATTTCCTTCAATTATCTCAACTAAGAGAGAAGAATGCTTTTGAGGTGTTTAGTATTTTTTTAGGAAAAGAGTGATAGTTCAGTAATATTGTGGTCCTAAATGCAATATAAGTGATATTTGAAAGAAATTCTCAAAACTTGAGCGACTATTTAGGGAATTCACTCAGAGTTTTAATAATAACATGTTTTGACATGCTTAAAATTTTGTTATTTTACATTTTTCTATGGATAGATATACTAACAAAATACGTCGTGGTTAAATGTAAAAAATTATTTTGCTAAATAAGATAACCACAATATTTTTTTCGTAACATTTGTAGCAATAAGTGTGGTATTTATTTACAGATTTTATATGGCCCATGACTAAGAATTTGTAATTATTGCTACGAAATTTTATTATGTTGCAGTCTGTAGTTATAAAAAAAAATAAAATTACAAGATATATATGTATTGTGAGTGATTATATCCACAACAAATAATTTGTATCTATCTTCATATAATTAGCGAGAATTTATAAAATTTTTGTTAGATTAAGTATATTAATTAATAAAATATTTAGATATAATAATTTATTTATTCAAATTATATTTGAAACTTATAAATAAGATCCTGTAAATTTGAATTGAGTCGAATAACAAACACCTCCAATCAAATGATAATTCTTAAAACACTTGATCATGATGAAGCTTAAGTTCAACATAATAAAATTTTGTTTAAATTCTTTATAATAAGTTAATTGAAGTTAATATAATCATTTATTTTAAAAACAATTATATTTGAAACTTACAAGTTATAAAATTGAATCGTATCATTGACAACACTAATTACACTAGACCGGTAAAGATATTATTCCTATAAAACAAGTCTAAAGTAAAATTTAGTAAGTTAATTTGTTTAAATTTGTTATAATTAGTTAATAAAAAATAACTAAATTTAATCACTTATTTATTTAGATATAAATTATTGTACAAATACACTTTTGTGATAACTACATCCAATTATTAATCATTTGTTCAAATAATTATAACTACATTTATAATAATTATTAATTAATAATTTAATAGTAGACCATAAAAACATTGTTCAAAAAGATAAAGTTCGAGACTTTGAATAAAATAACAGCTGTCATAACACTTGATCAAGGTAAAACTTGAGTGAGACATGATAAATTTTGTTTATATTGCTATAAATAGCAAATTGAAAGTAAATACATTATAATTACTTATTTATTTAATTATATCTCAAATTTGCTAGTAAGACCTGTTAAGCCTGAATCAAATCAAATTATATTTAATCACTTATTTATCTAAACTATATTTCAAATGTACTAGTAAAATTCGGTAAGATCGAATCAAATCAAGTGATTAACACATCTAATTATCTTAGATCGTTGGCGTTTGATTTTATAATAAAGATTGTTCAGTCACTATATAGACAAGATATAATATCTCGCTCTCAAATGTAACCTTTTTTAATCTAGTGTTGCTACAACAAATTTTCATTCATGATAAAAAATGATTATTAGCTACAAAATTCTGTCACAATTCATTTCGCCATAACAAATAGTTATGGAACTTTAAGCAAAAACTTAACAATTGCCAAAAAAATTTAGAATTTGAAACAAAAAGTACTCATTTAGTTACAATATCAAAATTCAAATGAAGTTTACTTCTTAATTATCTTGATCAAAGTTGAATGACTTTTAAGTGACAAAAAATTAAGAAAAAAAATACTTTTATGTTACAAATTTTTAAATTTGAATGACTTCTACGTAAAATTAATAATAATAATAATAATAATAATAATTAAATTATAAATTTTATAATAGGATGAAGTGTACATAATAATTAAAAAAATTATACTATAAATTTAAAATTAGATAATTAAATCAAAAACATCTTAATGAATTATTCTTTTTTATATTATAAAGTTAGTCTTATAATTTAATAAAAACAGATGAAATCGAAGGAGCTAAAAACAAGAGAAACAAAAATAGTTAGTTGAGGAGAAAGAGAAGAAGGTGAAGTGGAATGATATGGTGGAATCCACTTTATAAAATCAACAGAAAAGGTCAAAAATATTCCCGAACTATCTAAAATGAATCAAAAATACCTCTCGTTAGTTTTTTAGCTCAAAAATATCCCTGGCTAAAAAATGTCCTTTCCTCTAACCGAATTTAACCAAGCATGCCACCTAGGTAAAAAAATGCTTATGATCATGCCACATCACCATCCACATCATCTTTAATTTCACAACCCAAATTAAAAATTCGACCCGACCCATAAATAAAATAACCCGATCCAAAGTGAAATAACAAAGGTAAAAGAATCGGGTCTTTCTCTGTGCCTTATTCTTTCTCTCTCCTGAAAGAAAATTTTCATTCTAGGGCTCACCGCTACTGCTGTTTGAATTCATTCGAAAGGGAAAGATCGATTGTCATTTTCTAAGGTTCCCCACGACTGCTTATGGTATAAATCGCTTGTTGGATAGATTGTCACATTCACTGTTTGATGCTCAATTGATTCATTAGGGTTCTTCTGAAAAAATCAATATAGGGTGCGTTTCTGGAGTGGTAGTCACCTAAAATTGATGTCTTCACCTACCTTTCAGAAAAGCTATGGGATTCCGACTTATTATAATACGCCCTTGGAGCTGGCTCTCCTTTTGACGTTTCTATGTGATCATATTGTTCTGATGAATTTGGATCTTTCATAATTTCTTTCTCAAGATTCATATGTTGCTTTTGATGAATTTGCATCTTTCAACACTTTTTCCTCAATATCCATATTTTTGTAACTGCTCTTGCAGATGATTATTGTCGTTTCCTACTTCGAGCCTGTATCTTTTGAGTTCATTCTGTATATGTGGGTCCATAAAGTGAATTATTGTGTCATATCACTGAAAACTAGGGAGAAATCATGTGAAACTTGAAAATCAATGCTTTATTTTGGAGTAACAACAACAACAACAAACCGAGTGTATTCCCACATAGTGAGGTCTGGGGAGGGTAATATGTACGCACTCCATACCTCTACCTCTAAAGAAGTAGAAAGGCTGTTTCCGATAGACCCCCGGCTCGAGACACGGAATACTTCTTACTTCTTATTTTGGAGTAAGAAGTAAAATAAATTAACTTGTTCATGTTATAAGCGTTGGTTGAAATGTTGCCAATCCTGGCGATACTTTCAGAGGCTGTTCCCAAAAAAATTCTTGAACTGATGAATGTTCCCGGACTAACAAGAGAAAATGTTGCCAGCTACTTTCAGGTACTGAACAATTTTACTTCTTTCATTTTCAAGAATATACAGGAATGTACGGTTTCATGCACAATTTAGTAGTTGATAATATTTCTTTAGTTTCTTAGTGAAGTGCTGCTTATTTTGATGGTAATCATGTACTGCAGAAATATCGGTTATACCTCAGGAGGTTGAGCGGTGTATCACAGCATCAGAATGGATTAAATAACTCGTTCAGGGGACATCCAGAAGCAACATATGGGACAATGACTTCTTTCAGTGGGCTCGAGCTTCAAGCTTTAGCTGCCACTGGTCAACTTCCCATACAAAGTCTTGCTACCCTCTAGGCAGCTGCACTAGGTAGGTCTGCGACAAAATCTGCCACATCTATGCCTCTAGTAAATCAAGGAAACCTTTTCATCTTTGAAAATCCCAAGTTGAGATTTCCCAAGGGACAGTAACAATATTAACTTACTTTATGGGATCCCAACGACTATGGAACCGAAGCAGCTAGTAGATCTGCACCAGTCCTCGCAGTCCTTTGTGGCGATGAATATGGAAGGGAACACCAGAATGAAACAAAATAATGCTCTACTAATGCATATGTCTCAACAACAACAAAAACAACTGTCAAGGGCTCAAATGCTAAATGAATCCAATAATGGTCAAGTTTCATGGCCTCCATTGTCCGTTTCACAACCTTTGTCCTCAAACGGGATACCTGCTGCAATCTTATCACGAAATAGCATTGTTGACAGCGTACGAGGTACGATATACAATCTAGTCTCCCAAGCATCTTCAATGGTAAATTTCTCGCTAAATCAAACTACAGAGTTGCAAAACAACAGTTTTCCTCTTGTGAGTAGTAACTCCGGGATGTCAACGCCGACATTTAAACGATTGCTTCAAGAAGAGGTTAACTCTGATATTAAAGTATCTAGAGGATTCCCTGCTGGTTATGATATTTTTGAAGAACTGCATCAACAAAAATCGCAGGATTGGGGTTTACAAAATGTCGGATCAGCCTTCGGTGCGTCTGATCATTCAAGTATACCTGGAACTCTGGATGTCTCACCCTCCATGTTAGTTCAACAAGGTATTTCTTCAATGAAGAAGACTGGACAAAATGGGAATTCTCCGATGGGTGAACAACAACTTAATTTATTCTCCGGTGGAAATTTTCTTACTGGAAATTTGCGTCGGACAAGTTGAAACTGAGTTTGGCTTTGATGGATATCCACCACTGGACAATCTTCCTGTGTAATCCGTGGAAAGAGTGTAGTTGTTGTACATTACACTTTTGGACATATAATTCGGAGTCACTAGTGTACATAGTTGTCTTTATAGCTGCAAATTGACTTCTGTGAACAAAAAATGGTGTAGTTTCAGCTCGTCGTTCAGTTCTTGATGTTGGATTCTCGTCTAGCTGCATCTTTTGATCTGATTCGTGATTCTTGTGGAATTTGACAGCAAGTAATTTGTGTATGATACTTCTGCATGGTATCGCAAAGGCGTACATGTAAAGTTTTGACTTCTATTTAGCTAGGTGAACTTCAGAATTTTAAACGTTCGAGTTATTTGCTAACTGCAATAACCTGGTTTTAATTTCTTCTACTTCACTTTCAGAAGTTGATGATCTTGATGTACAGATTAAATTTGGATTGGCATAATGTGCAAGTCTTTGGGATTCTTTTAGTTGCACTTTCATGCTTTCTTCTTTATATGAGTAGTTGATTTGAAAGGCTAATAAAACTAAAAATGTGTTTTGATCTATTTACTACTGTTTTGTTTTATTTCTGTTCCTGTGGTAATTTTGATATTGTTGGAAAAAAAGACAATTGCCATGTAGTGATGATTTTGTGGTTTGTCTTTGATCTATTTACTATGATTTTATATATATTTGAAGGGGGAGTGTTGAAGCAATAGTAAAGTCGACTTTGTGTGATCAATAGGTCACCGGTTCGACCTATGGTAGTAGCCACTAGTGCTTGCATTAGAGTACTTACGCCCCTTGAGGTGCGGCCTTTTTCTGGACTTGCTAATTCAGGATGCTTGGTATATTGAGCCACCTTTTGTATCCATATATTGTGGTGTTTCACCATCAATAAGGGAAAGAAGAAAAGACATCAACATTCCTCTAATTAATGTGTTAGTGTGCTAGTAAATAAAAATAGATACTATACTAACTTTGGTTTGGATGATGTTGTAGTCCAATGCTTTTATGTCCAGAAGCCACTGATTTCTTTGATTTCTTGTCTTCTTTGTCCAACCCCAGAAGGGATCTCCTCTTTTTCCGACTTTTGATCCCACATGCGTTGCATAGTGAATGCATTCGTAATGATCATATCGTCAAATTTTGAGTACAAATGGCCAAAATCACTGTACACAAATGAGAACTGTTCATTCATATATGAAACAATCAATCGTTCGTCCATTTTATATGACATAATTTATTCTTTTATGAAACTTGCATCAATGTTCGATTTGAAATCGTAAATTAGATAATACTTCCTCCGTTTCAGAATAAGTGAATTGTAGGGATATTTATTGGTGTTTCAAAATAAGTGAATCATTGAATTTTTTTTCAAATTTGCCCTTATGATTTGACAACAATTAACTTTTGAAAAGGTATTACAAGGTCAACTTTTTTCTTTTTTTGGGTAAAAATGAAAAGTTGTGTTAAATTTAAGTCTTTAATGTTTTTTTCCTTAATATGTGTGTCAAAATTCAACAATTCATTTATTATGAAACGGAGGAAGTATTACTAACCTTGGGACCAGCAGGTCCATCTCTCCAAAGAGGTGTTTTTGAGGTACCACAATCAACGCAAGTCACTAATAAACATACAGAACAACCAAGAAGGTAGCTAATTCGAAGAATCCCTACTGAATGATTACAACGAGTAAATTTCACAAGCGATTTCACGAGACCCATTAAAGGAAACAGCTAAAAATGCCCAAAACAAGCTGAATCACACTTGATTTTGACCTAAATCAAGTAAAAATATTTACAACTAAACACTCGCAACCAAATCAAGAACAATCCCAAATCACAATGAGTTAATTCCACTAGCAATTACTCGACACCCATTTAACTAAACATTACTCGAAAACCACCAAAGGAAATAGCTACAGACACTCAAAAACATGCTGAATCACACTTCATTTTGTCCTTCGATCAAGTTAAATACACTCAAAACAAAGCTAGAACACACTCGATCTTCTCATAAAGTACTAAGAAGGGCAGCTAGTAATCACTTCGATCCACCATCTTAGATCACAATGAGTAAACTTCCCCAATAATTAAGCAAACCCCATTTAACAAAAGCTAAAATGAGCTTAATCACACTTAATTTTTGAACTTGATCAAGTAAGAAACTTTAAAGCTATATTATTGATCTTGATAGAGTAAGAAAAACAACAATAAGAAAGCAATTACTGGATACCCATTTAAGAAAATGGCTAAAATAACCCAAAACAAGATAAATCACACACGCATTTTTTACCTTAACCAAGTAAACGAAAAAACAAGAATCAAGATAAGGATAACTAGCTAGTGATTCACACTTACTTTATTATCACTTAGATCCACCATTACGTAATCCCAAACTGAATGTGTTAACTAAACAAGCTAAAATGAGATCAATCACACTCAATTTTTTCAATATCTTGAAAGGTCTACAAGGCCACAAGAAGAAAATTGAGCCAAATGAATGATCACAATGGTCAAATTTCACCAGTAATTACCCAAACAAACTGAATCACACTTGATTTTAACATTTGCAAAAAAAAAACAAGCTTTAAACTCCCCCATCCCACCGCACCCCTTCCACCCCAAAAAAAGCTAGAGAAGAAATCGCAGCATCACCTTATTTTCTCTGAAATGATAGGCACACCGAGAATATCACAAGATAAGGCTGTAAGTTTGTTTTGTTTCAAGTTATTACACTTTTCCTAAAAGGAAATAAATATGGCTTTATCAAATAGTGAAGACTTTACCATTAACACACTGCTGATGCCAGACATTCCCATGTCATAGAACGAAACAAGATAAATGCACTTGCGAGTTGAACTGTGGAGGGAAGACAAATGAATCTTTTAAAAATATGGACGGAAACACTTATTTTCTGAACCAAGGTCTCCATATGAAAAAAAGAAAGTGTACGAGATTATTAAGATCAACAGTTCAAAATTTATGATAGGAAAAACCTCAAATAAAACAACTATAAGACCTGCTACTGTAGCTTGAAAATGGGCTCTGAATCATAGTAAAACCCTTCTTACTGTAGCTTGTCACAAAAGGAGCTTCATTTCAGCTAAAGCAGCAGGTTCTGGTAATAATAAATCAGAAAAACATGGCGACAAAAAGACCGTTCAAATAATAATGTTTCACCATCCAACAACAACAACCACCAGAACACAAATACCAGTCAAACCAAAAGCAGTGGGGACAAAAACTGAGGGAATTTGCTTTCAAAAACAAATCAACTCCAACAGTGCATTACAGGATAAACAAATCCATTAAAGTCTGCTTTCATAATAAGAATGCATTACAGGACTTTGTACTCCTGCTTCACCAGACTTCATAACTTAATACCTACTTCAAGTCGAGCCAAAATAAAAGTATTCATTGTGGGTCATTTCCCAAATTCAGTCAAAATAAACACAGATGCAATTTAATGTTTTGCATCAGCTTTAACCAAAAAAAAAATAAAAGCATTCAATGCCTAGAACTAGTCACAACATATTAAATTTGGGTTCTCCCATTAGCCTTTTTAACCTTCAACTTTTCGAGCTTCTTCTCTCTTGTATTTTCCAATTGATTGCTAGTGATAGCTTTTTTCCTTTATAGTAAGCTTAGAGAGTGAATAAGGCAGAGTTGTAGGCTCACTAACTCCAGCAAGATTACCTCTAAAACCTATCAATCTACTCCCACAAGGGGCTAAAATTCTGGGAGTTTGCCTC
Organism: Capsicum pubescens; assembly: GCA_030864215.1. Taxonomy (NCBI): domain Eukaryota; kingdom Viridiplantae; phylum Streptophyta; class Magnoliopsida; order Solanales; family Solanaceae; genus Capsicum; species Capsicum pubescens. The sequence continues at coordinate 187,811,209 of CM061548.1, forward strand.
ACCAACAACCTCGTGTCTTCAAGAATAATTTTAGGACTTAAATCTAGATCACTTTCGAGTTCACTAGCAGGACCAAATGGTTCATACCATTGGTCCTCTCCTTCTTGTGTTGGTTGAGGGGCTGAACTATTAATGTCATACACATCATCTTGAACTTCTTCTTCTTCTTCTTTAGTTCTACCCTTTCTACTCTTCATTCTTGCCCCTTGTTTATCTTCAACAAACTAAATTAAAATGCATAAAATTAGTTCATGTAAATATTCATAAAATTATTCATTTATATAGATATGCATAAAGGTGATACCTTGCATGTCTTCGCATTATGTGTTACTGAACCACACTTACTATAAGTCATTCTCGTTCCCTTTCTTGAGTGAGATCATTCTGCTGCTCTTTTAATTGCTGCATCTTTTTCTTTTATTCTTTTGGTTTTTGGTCTTCCAACAGTTTTCACTAAATTTGGTGGATCCACTGCATGTTCTGGCAAAATCTTCCAGAAATTTTCACCTCTTAAAGGCAGCAACTTGGCCCTGTATGTCTTAAAGTAAGCTTCCTTACTATACCACACACTTATCTTTTTTTTCATAAGATCAGGTTTCATTGTGTTGTACTCTATAGCCTTGATGGCATGGAATTTCTACAAGTGCATTTCTTCTCCACCAAGTTCACTATGTGCCTATCTTCACTTTCAGGCACTTCTTAACCAATATCTCCATTGAAGTTAACAGTACAAAATTGAGCAATCTTCTCATGGGCAGTGAACAATTCCATGCACTTAGGACTAGAAATTTTCTTCCATTTGCGTACCTCAATTTTCTTCGCTTTCAGTCTATTCATTATCTCGACTCTTATTTCTTCAAGCATCTTCAAGATTGGCTTTCCCCTTAGTTCCAATATCCAAGAGTTGAAGGACTCAGTGAAATTATTATTCACCATATGATTTTTGCAAACAGTGTCCATATATGCCCTGCACCATCTCACTGGAAATTTAACAAGTCTTTGACAGCTTCCTCTGATAATGCTCCAAGTGCACTTAACTGGTCCTTGAAATCTTCTTCATAGGTACTTCAAGCAGCACACCAAAGCAGTTTTTTCATCTCTCCTAACCTAAACCTCTTCATCCAGTTGGCCTCAACATGCCTAAACACAATACCTATAAAACATAAAAAGTGAATGTTTAGCCAAAAAATACAAAGAGAAAAATATTGCAGCTTCTTGAAGTACCTGTGGTGGGCTAAAAGACGAATATTTTTCACTGCATCTACCAGTCCCTGATCATGTGAAACAAATAAATATACAGTTACATAAGAAACATAAGTGGACAAATTCAAATAAACTAAAATTTATAAACTAAAATTTACCTTCTGCATGTCGGACATGAAAGTGACACTTTCACCATTTTTCAGTGTCAATGATTTCTCTAGCAATTGTAGAAACCATGTCCAGCTCCTTGATGTTTTCTTATCAACTGTAGCCCATGCCAAAGGATAGAAGCAGTTATCATAATCTTGTCCTATAGCCACAAGTAGTTGTCCCTTGCAATAGCCTTTCAAAAAGGTCACATCCAGTCCAATAAAAGGTCTCAATCCTTCTTTCCATCCCAACTTTAGTGAATTGAAGCATATGTACATTCTAAGAAACTTTATTTTGCCTTGTTCCAATCCATCCTTTGATAAATTAATCACTACATCACTGTTTGGATTACTCAAATCTAATCTCATTTGCGTAAGCCTCTAACTTATTGTACTCATCTAAGAAATTGCCTTCTATTTTTTGAAGTATCATCCTCTTATTGATTGGGCAGCTGCCCGTAAACCACCTAAAAAGGAATATTTATTATTTGATCCATATCCCGACATAAGAAGTCCAACGGGAGCAATACTTGAAATGGCAATCCATAAAAAAACACCAATGCTAAGATCGGCTAGAACAAGGTGATCTAAATTGATCATCCAAGTTTTGTCTCATATCCTTGATTTTGAACCTAGGATTATTCTGCACTTTACCCTGGAAATATTGAGATAAAGAAGATATTGTGGCTTTAGGATTTGTAAATGCATCATCACAAGTGTGCTTTTCAATTAAGGTTTTAACCTTAAATCCTGGACCCTTACTAGTGAAACTAAAATGACAAATGGGCAACCATCCTCACATATATACCTCAGTCTTGTTTGTCACTTTGCTTCACTCTAAGTGGTTTCTTATTTGCAAGGGCATAGAGATCCACAACTCTTTTAGCCTCTTTCTTTTCCTTAAAGGTCATTGAAAGATGAAGTTCTTTGTAATAATCAAGTTTGTCATTCACTTTTCTATTCTGTTGCATCTTAATGGCTTCTAACTCCTCAAAGTTATACTCCTTATAATTTGACTCACCATTATCAGTAGAATCAGTTTCTGATTCAGCATCAATACCATATTCACACTCAATAAAGTGTGCTTCAGGATGATAGACTAAAGTTAGAGCAGAAACAGATTCTTCAAAATCATCAACAACAAAAAAATGAATCACTTTGAATTGTTCTTTTAGTAGTGACTGGAGTATTTTAATACCATCAGACCCTTCAACCAAGAAAAGTTTCTTACATGAACCTTTCACAAGTAGTTGTTTCACAGCCACAAATCCTAAGTTTTTGATATATTCATCTTCTATCTTATAGTAATTTATCATATCAGAAGCAATATCTCTCCTAGCAACATCATAGTTCACTTCATATACTAGTTGGGGATTTTTAATCCATTTACCCCCATACTGTAACATAAAGTCAACAAATAAATCTTTCATATTTAGTTGTCTGAAAAAAAATACCTAAATCATATTAGAGAGTGGCATCATAAAAGTAAAACTTCAGATTTGTTTACCAGTAAACATAAAGGAAGTGTTTACTGGTGAACTTTGAAACTTAAAAAACAACAAAACATAGAGGACCACATATTTATTACACTTAAAAAATAGAGAAAAAGAAAGCTCTCAACTAGAAGCAAATAATAAACAATGAAAAAGGAACATTGGGATCACACAAATTACTTGATACAATACATACGAAATCAGATTTAGATAACATAAAACAAACACATATAATCTGAAATCAATAAAGTATGCACTATGGGGAATTTAAACTAAGACGAGCAAACATAGAGGGACCACATATTTTTACCCAAAAATAGAGGAATAAGACCCTTCAACTAGCAACACAGTAATAAAAAATGAAAAAAAGAGGCATTAGGACCACAAAAATCAAATTTGAATAATATAAAACAACACAAATAAATATTGTAAACTAATGTTGAGTTTTATAAGGTTAGGTGGGTAACAAATGATAGCTTCAAATTTGCGAGAAACTATGTTATTTATCATTTATAGATAAAGAAAATTCTATTTCTAGACGTGATAGATGTCATATAATAAAATAGGACCATAATATACAAGACAAAATTCTCAAAGGAATAGAAAACTCTAACTCATATTCATATCCCAATCACTCTGACCCAAAATTACATAAATACTACTAAATTTAATATGATCAAATAGTACCAAAATATACTAAGACAAATTTTGTTAAAGAATACAAAATCATATTATACCATGCCCGAACCTTTAAGACCAAAATCAAATTGTATGCAAGATTTCAGAAGTTTGCTATTAGCAAAACATGCAAGAATTCGAGATTTCAAACCGTAACTTCAAAAATCTATAAGCTAATAGCAAAATTTCAAAAGGAAAAAGAACTCACAAGCAAAGCTCGCAGTTGCCACATAAGATCTATGAATCCAACAAGCAATTTATACCATAAGCAGTCGTGGGGAACCTTAGAATATGACAATCGATCTTTCCCTTTCGAATGAATTCAAATAGCAGCAGCGGTGAACCCTAGAATGAAAATTTTCTTCCAGGGGAGAAAGAATAAGGCACAGAGAAAGACCCGATTCTTTTACCTTTGTTATTTCACTTTGGTCGGGTTATTTTAATTATCTGGGAATATCCCTGATGGCATTTTCCATTTACCTAGATTACAAATACTTTAACCTAGGGAGTAACTTGTATCTCACAGGGAATTTGCCAAAAACTCAATGGAATAGTAGCAACTATTTAAGGGAATTAGATCTTTCTTTGTCCGGTTTTTCTGGGATTATACCATACTCAATTGGTCATCTTAAATCTTTAAGTTTTTTAGATCTATCAGGCTGCTACTTCTCTGGAAACATTCCTCCAACTATTGGGGATCTCACAAAGCTCACTACTTTGCGACTCTTTTCGAACAATTTCAGTGGTCCACTGCATTCAACAATCTCAAATCTTGTGCAACTTGTTGAGTTTGAAATCTCATCTAACAACCTTACCGGCAACATTCCAAATATTTTCGGTAACTTTACCAATCTCAAATCTTTATCCCTATCATATAACCTCTTTACAGGGCTTTTTCCATCCTCAGTTACAAACCTGACAAAGCTGGAGAGTTTAGAGATGTCAAATTGTTCTATAACTGGTCCTATTCCTTCTATCGCTACCGGATTTCCCAATCTCATCTTGATCTTCCTAGCAGATAACTCGCTTGGCGGAGAAATACCATCTTGGATATTTGATCTTCCTTCCTTAAAGTACTTAGTTTTGAGAGGCAATCAACTTACTGGTCAACTTAAGGAATTTAAATACAACTTGCTAGAAGTTGTTGATGTGGGTGAGAACAAGCTACATGGACCTATTCCCACAACATTTTCTAAACTAATGAACTTGACAACTCTAGATCTTTCTACGAACAGCCTTTCAGACAGTCTAGATATTGGTATATTTTCAAACTGCAAACAACTTAGACGACTTGGTCTTTCTTTTAACAATCTGTCTGTGTTTTCCAGCCAAAAAGATGTGACCTTGCCAAATTCTATTGGAAGTTTGTATGTATCTTCTTGCAACATCAGGGAATTAAATTTCCTACGAGCTGTGAAAAACATTGGTAATTTAGATCTTTCCAACAATAAGATGTATGGAAAAATTCCTGATTGGGCATGGTCTAATTGGCAAGTGTCAGTGTCTTATTTGAATCTTTCAAGCAACTTTCTAACGGTTATTGACCCGCTTCATCACTTCAAGGAACTTGTTTATCTTGATATTAAATCTAACTTGATTCAAGGAGAACTACCTGCTCCACCTCCCAATATGTTCCTCTTCGTAGTCTCAAACAATAACTTTACTGGGAAGTTACCTTCATCCTTATGCAAAATGAGTTCCCTTGTGATTCTTGATTTGTCTAATAACAGCCTGAGTGGAATAATTCCAAAATGTTTGGTAAACATGAGCACGAGTCTCTCAGTGTTGGACCTGCACAACAATCATTTTAGTGGGACAATTCCAAATAATTTTGGTTAGGGAAGTACTCTGAGAAGTTTCAATTTGCGGAAAAATAAACTAAAAGGAATGTTGCCAAGAAAACTGGCGAACTGCAAAGCGCTGGAAGTAGTTGATCTTGCAGAAAACTTGTTGAATGATACATTTCCCAAATGGTTGGGATCACTTCCTAGGCTGCAAGGTCTTAGTTTGAGATCCAATGGGTTACATGGCCCGATTACCACTTCACGAAACCAAGTCTTATTCTCAAAGCTGAAAATCCTTGATCTCTCTTATAATGACTTCACTGGAAATCTATCAGAAAGGTTTTTCAACAACTTGAAATCCATGATAATAGTAGATCGAAGAGGAACAGGAAATCCTTTAAGGTATATTGGACGAATTCAATATCATGATTCCTTGACATTGGCTATAAAAGGGAAGCAGATTGAACTTGTGAGGATTCTTTCTATCTTCACAACCATTGATTTCTCAAATAACAAATTTAAAGGTGATGTACCAAAATCCATTGGCAATCTTGCTTCACTCCGTGGGCTGAATTTGTCCCATAACAGCCTTATTGGACCTATTCCTCAGTCCTTTGGAAATTTATCTGTTCTTGAGTCGTTAGATCTATCATGGAACCACCTGTCGGGGAACATTCTTCAACAACTTGCTTCTCTGAAATCTCTTGCTGTCCTGAATCTCTCATAGAACCACCTGATTGGACGCATACCCAGAGGTCCACAGCTTGATACATTTGAAAATGATGCATATTCAAGAAATGCTGGATTATGTGGATTTCCTTTGTCTTAAGAAACTGTGGAGATGATGGGATGTCATTTTCTTAACAGGGAGACCAAAATGGTTTTTGAGAATTTTCAACCAGCAAGTGTACATGATCATTATGAAAATTGAGGTACAGAGGAAACGTCAAAAGAGAAGAGGGGTGAAGAAATAGCACAAGTCCCTTCTGGTTTTTGTATAGATAATTCATGCATTATTTCCTGCAGCATGTAAAATAAGATTACCTGAGTAAACTGATTTCCATTGATAATACCGCTCTGAACTGTATACAAGTTGCACCTCTATTCTATGCCCTATTGTGTATATGTTGGGTTCATAGAAGTGTGAATGGAAAATGGAGAAAAAATGATGGAGAAGAAGAGACACCAATTTGGAAAGTGTACTCCCAAAATGGGAAAGTTCACTAATTCTCCCACATTGGTGGGAGAAGGGAACTTTGGAGTGTTTATAATGATGAATACTTACTTCACATGATAAGTGAGGCAAGAAATAAGAAATGGCTCGCGCCATCGTTGCTTGGCTCCGGCTCCGACTCTAAAAAAGGATTGATGAGATCTATTTTTTTGGACAAACTTTATTTGATGAAATCTAATCAATACTCCATTTATATGCATGCAGTAACAGTAACAGATGCAATGTTTCGACAGAACTGATGCACTGTTTCGACTGAACTGATGCGCTGTTTCTGAATTGATGCGCTTGTTTCTTTTCGACTGAACTGATATATTGTTTCTGTTTCGACTGAACAGATGCAATTCTTCAATGAAGTGATGCACTGTTTGGTGAAATGGTATACTGCTTCAGCAAAAATGCTGCAGACATGCATTTTCAGAAACATCACACCATTTAAGTGAACCAATGCCACCTTTTCGAAGAGGCATCTGCTAGGCTATATAAACCTGTTTTCCTTCACAGATTTTTGATATGAAATTTTTAGAATAAAAACTCTCTTCTTTCCTTTTCAAATATTCTGTGTGATCAATCAAAACGTTCTGTGCGTTTGAAGAATCCGCCTATTTGAGGTACCGCTATAGTCAGATTGAAGGTCATTTTATCCTGGGAGGAAGATTCCATAACTTCGGGTACAGTGAGGGGAATTATTCCTTAAGAAAAGTCCGTGAATTCGGACGACTTGGGCTTATTCATTTCTGTTTCATCTATCTTCTGAAAAATAAAATACACCTCTTGGAAAGATCATTTTGATCTTGTGTTGAGGATATTTGATATACTTCATTGTGTTCTTGTTTATATACTTGAACTTTAGTTGAAGTTGTTGTTTCTACTATACAGATTCTGCGTACCCGTAGAAGAAATATAACAGTATATGGCTCTCATATTTTACTATTACCTTGTTGACTTTTTCGTTCAAAATTTATATGTGCCTGAAAGTTAAAAGTGATCTTTCCTTACCAAATTAGGAGTATCAAAAATTGGGTCAAGATATACATGGGGATAATTCTCTCTACATATAAATGTAGTGAGTTACACATTTTACAGCGGAGTATCAAAAAATTGGGTCGAGATATATATGGAGATAATTCTCATATAAATGTTGTGAATTACACATTTTACAGCGGAGATTTGGCGTATCAGATGAGCAACCATCATTTTACTAAGAAAGGGAGAAAAAGTATATGGCATATCTTCAAGTGAAAAAGCACAACTTGGAAAAATTCACAGAAAACTTAATCAAGGTTGTCAGGGACGATTGAAAGTAAAAAAAAAAATGCTATTGCCGGGTGTGTGTGCGGATATTGGATTTCAAACTTGTGGGTTGTCACTAAAATAAATTAATACATAATAATATATTTAAAAAAAATAACACCTCAGCATGAATCAATCCCATGGGGGATCATGCGAATAAGCAATTTAAGGATCCATTTCATGTCATCAAGCCAACATTCTTTTTGTTTATGTGTTCTCATCTATAATATTTTATGGAAAAAAAATTTGGCCACAAAAAATTGGCCCAAATTTGGCCACAATAATAAAAAAAATAAAATTCTATTTACACTATAAACTAGTTAGTTTTTAGATATTTTTGCCCTTTTCATCCTAAATTTGAGTTTCTAACATTAGTTTATTTAAGGAACTATTTTCCAATACATTGAAAACTACCCCAATACATGGGAATGGACAATTTATGTATTCTATTTTAATTTTTTAATTAGAAATTACATAATAAAATAATTGTCAAATGTAGTAGTATTTAATTAAGAAAACAAATATTAATTAGTACAAATTTACTTATTAATTGTTAGTTTTTTTTCTTTTTTATGTTTGAAGTTATTTAATTTTAGTTCAATTTTTAATTATGTATAGTTTATACTTTGTACATATTTTGAGAAATTTAATTAGGTTATTTTATTTATTTTTTTATCTAGTTCGATTTTATGATTATTTTTTTTTAATGAATATGAAAATTAGTGTATGAAAATTGAGTTTTAAAAGTGAATTCCCTAAATAGTTACCCAAGTTTTGAAAAATTTCTTCAAATATCACTTATGTTTCATTTAGGATGACAATATCACTCAACTATCACTTTTTTCCTAAAAAAATACTAAACACCTCAAAAGTCTTCTTATCTCTTAGTTGGCATGTCATGTCATTAAAATCTTTTAAAAAAAAAATACTAAACCTATTTAACTCATCAAACTCATTTAATCAAACTATAATTCTATTTTATTTATTTATTTTGAAAAAATGCATTAGTTTATTAAAAAGAAATTTTTATACTTAGAAAAACTTTATCGGTACTAAAACTTGACATATATATTTTCAAAAGTTATTTTTCTGAATGGTCACTCATACTTTTTGAATTCCCTACAAAAATTATTTTTATCTTTTTAGAGATAATAATATGACTCAACTATCATTATTATCCTAAAAAAAAAAAAAATCTCATACGTCTCTTTCTCTTTTAATTGGCAGGTCATGTTATTAAATTGTTTTTGTAATAATAGACTTATTTAAATCATCAAACTTATTTAGTCAAAATTATATTCTTATTTTTTTAAAAAAAGAAATATATTAATTTATTAAGAAGATTTTTTTATGCTTTGAAATCTTTTATCATTACTTAAACTTTCAGTTTTTTCTAAAGTTATTTTCTTGGATTGTTATCAATGTTTTTGGAGTCGCTTATAAAAATCACTCTTTGTGTTTGCTAAGACAATAATGTCACTCAGTTATTAATATTTTTTCTCAAAAAATTACTAAATACCTCAAAAGTTCCCTCCTCTTCTAATTAGCATGTCATACCAATAAACCATCATTTTAAAAGAAATAATAAACATATTAACTCAGCAAACTTATTTAATCAAAATAATAATTTTATCTCATTTAAAAAAATATATTAATTTATTAAGAAGAAATTCTCATACTATTTTCCTAGATGATCATTCAGATTTTTATATATAATTGCCTACAAAGATCAGTTGTTTTCTAAAGAAAATAATATCACTAAAGTAAATAAGTTATCTAAAGATTTTAAGTTTCATGTAAAATAATAAGGTAAAGATTAAGTTTTGGTAAAAAATTCCTAACTAGGAAAATTAAACTAATGCATTTTTTTTTTTTAAAAAAGAATAAAGTTATAATTTTGAGTAAAGGAGTTTGATGAATTAAATGACTTATTATTTTAAAAATGTGATTTAATGGCATGGTAAGCCAACTAAGAGGGGGCTTTGAGCTAAAAGTGACAAAAGAGTTTGAAAATGAGGTGTAGGTGACACAAGTCTTAATAATTGAGTGGAGGTGATAATTACTTTATTATGGATTGAGAAAGTTGGGTAAATTTATGAATAACTCATAAGTTTTTAAATTTATACTTTGATAAAAATATTTACCTAATATAACGAGAAACGGAGGGAAAAAAGATGCATTTCTCTCTTTTCTCATCCATTGTTGTTTTCTCTCTCTTAGCGATTTTTGTTGTTCATTGTTGCTGCTACTTTATTCATCATCTTCTGCTTCATTATCATCATCTTCTACTTCATTATCATATTCATCTTCTTCTTGTTGACTATTATTGTTATTGTTGTTACCGCTACTGTTGTTATTTGACCAATTTCTTAGGTCAAATTTTATTTCGTACATCACTTTCCACTTTGGCATTACTTTATAGGAGACTTTGGTAAGTCAAATTATGATTTTTAGCTGAATTTATCATCTGGGTAACTGCTATTGTGCTATTTTTTCAACAATAACACGCGAACATGAATGTAACATAAGAGCCATCTGTTAAAACAGATCAATCATCTATTGCGCGAGATGAAACATTTGTTTCAACGGAAGACTCATATGTTGGATTCATGTTTATGGTTCTATAGTACCGTAACATGAATCGAACAGATAGGTCATCTGTTGTAACATATGACAAATATGTTGTATCAGATTAGTTATCTGGTACAACATGATAAATATCTGTTGCAACAGATTAGTAACCTGTTGCAACAAAACCTGAACTCGATTCTAACAGACGTGTAGTCTGTTGCAACAGGATAAATATTTGTTGCAACAAATTAGTAACCTGTTGCAATAGAACCTGAACGCGACGTTTGTTGCAACAAGTAAGTCCTCTGTCGCAATAGGTTAATTATCTGTTACAATATGTGACTCATCTATTGAAATCAGTTTCAAAGGTGCCTTAGTACTGTAATATCTATCCCAACATGCGCTTCATCTGTTGCAACAGATATATAGCTTGTTGCAACATATGATTCACTTGTTGTAACAGATTACTCATCTGTTGGGATTCATGTACGACACTATGAAATCACTATTAACTTTTTTTAATAAATGACTTTATTTAGGTACTACTAATCGAGAGATCAATAACAATAGGGGTAGATTGTCATGGTCCATGAATCAAGAAGAGAAATCGATATGTATGGCGTTGAAAGGAGGGTGAAATGCTAGAGAAGGTAACTATGACAGTCGAAAGTGATGTTTCGTATGATATTTTTTGAACTTAATCATCAGCTATTGTGGACTGAATTATCAACCAGAAGAACTTGTCATCAGCTACATGCACAGCTCCTTTGAAAATCAGAGGGTACTACCTTTCAAGATAACCTATCAGGTTCGGTTGCATGCTTATCTATGTGATTCATTCAGGTCGGTGTTAAGGGTGTACATGGTTGAAAAGACGAGAGATAATAAAAACCAGAATGTAGAAGAAGAACTACAACAAGACAACTTTGATGATAGGTTGGATGATCTAGACATGAATATTCCAGATGATGGTCAAACACCTACGCCCGTTGATGCGACCAATACGGTGGGCAGTTCTTCTCAATCGACACAGTTTGGTAATCTTCAAGACGACGGGACCGGCTTTTTCAATGGAATGTCATTCAAGGACAAAAAAGAACTATCTACCACTTTGTTTATTTCTTGCTTGAAAAAAGATTTCAGAATAAATAAGGTGATTAATTCGAACAGTGTCTTTTGCTACAAACATGCTAATCCAAACTTAAAGTGGTGGTTGAGAGAGGTGAAGTACATAATTTCTGACAGATTCGTCATTCATAAACATGAAAAGTATCACACATGTGGTTCAGAACACATCTCGGGCCAAAATCCTCACGCCACGTCAAAGGTCCTCGGTGAATATTTCGAGAATAGTTTCCTCGATGGTAAAGGCCCTTCTACAAGGGTTATAGCCAATCAACTCCTTACGAAATTTGGTATCCTGGTCAGTTATTAGAAGATATATACGGCCATGGGGATTGACAAAGACTTGGTTAAGGGGACACACGAGCATGGGTATGCAGTCCTGGATGCCTACCGTTACATGCTTGAGTTCACAAATCCCAAAAGTAAGACAGTGTTGCATTTTGATGAAAATGAAAGGTTCAAGTACTTTTTTGTATCCTATGGTGCTTGGATTCAAGGTTTTCGACATTTGAGAAAAGGCATAGCCGTCGACGGTACCTTCTTGAGAAGCAGGTATAATGGAGTTCTACTAGCGGCGGTGACGCAGGATGCAGAGAATCACATCTTTCCTGTCGTTTTTTGTGCAGCGAAAAAGAAATGTGATGCCTCTTATGGATTTTTTTTGAACAACCGCAAAGATACGTCTAAGATACCGAAGAGTTATGTTTTGTTTCGGATAGGCATTCAAGTATTCCAAAGATGAGTTTAATTTTCTTCACTTCAGCTTACTTTGGTTGTTGCATCAGGCATCTTGGAGAGAACATTCGGACCAACTTTCACAATGAAGGGCCGTGACCCTTTTTTATAGAGCAACTAAAGCATATAGTAGAGAGGAGTTTTTAGACCATTTCAATCAAATAGAGGATATGCATCCCCAGGCAGCAGAACATCTCATACGTGTCAGTTTCAAGAGATGGATCCGGGCATTTTGTCTGGCAAATAGGTACGTTCTTATGAACTTAATGTCTCGTTTAAGTTACAAATTTAGTATGATGTCGTACTAAGTGACTCTTTTGTATAGGTACATTATTATGACGTCAAACATAGCTGAATCGATGAATTCATTATTTGGCAATGAAAGAGAATTTCCCATCAAGGCTCTATTTGAAAAAATAAACAAGAAGTATGACCAATTTTTTAACGAAAGACGTGTGCAGTTCAAGGATGCGGGAACCCCATTTATTCTAGAAATGGAAAAAATAATATCAACGAACATCAGTCTAGGGAATAGGTTATTATCTCATCAAATAACAGTTAGTAAATTTAGTATCACCGGTGATGGTGATGTTGCCACGATCGATCTTCAAACAAGATCTTGTACGTGCAGAGCTTTTAACTTGGACAAATACCCTGTCCACATGCTATGACAGCGCTTTGAGCTCAATACATTTCAAATAAGAATTAAAAAACCAAAGTTGACTAAAAATAAATTTTTCATTAAATAAAAAATAAAACACATTAGGTATAGATCCGATATAGAAAAATTAAAATACACAAGCTAAAAGAATAAAACACATTCTAATTATTATTATTATCATCAGCATCATTATTATTGCCAGCCGACCAATCAACCGGCAGTAGAAGGGCCCTCATTAGCCTCTGCATCTCTCTGAACATCTTTGCTCTCATGGCAACCAACTTCCTCTACAGGTCGTTAACCTGCCTCTGAAGTTCCCGCACGGTGTCGCAAAAAATAACAATGTCCCAAACAGGATCAGCCTAATAAAAAACGCAAACACAAAAGAAGAGTCTGAATATAATACAACATAACCAACTGGTAGATTTACACAGAAAAAAAACTTACCTCAACGAGAAAGGAATATGCTCTTTGAATAGAAGTGGTTGAAGATGTAATACGAAAAGAAAAAATGTAAGAAATAAATAAAAGTGGAGTAGAATGAAGATTAAAGAGGGATCTATATATAGAGGATTGAATCTGAATGTTTTAGGATAAAATGCACGACTGTTCAACTCCATTGTATTAATTACATTCAAACTGCTGGCTTTTTGTTTTCTGTGAAAAGTCGCAACTTTTTCTTTACATTCAAACTTCTCACCTTTTCAAAATGGTTTAAGACTTAATAATAGCCGTCACTATTGAGCTATTGCAACAGATCGTCCATCTGTCACAACAGATAACCCACTGTCGCAGCAGATTTTCCATCTGTTGCAATAAATGGTTTGTATGTGCAACAGATGAGACATCTGCTGTAATATATGGATTATTTGTTGTGAAAGATAGACCATATATTGGAGAAGATGTTTTGATTTTTTCTAATAGTTGATTCATCAGTTGCAACAGATGAGAAATTTAATTCACCAACTGTTTTGAATGTGTTAGACAAAAAGTCATAACTATTCACCTCTTTTTTAATAGCCATCATATGAATAAACATTGTCTGACATTGATGAGGTAGGAAAAATAAGGTGCGTGCAAATGAATAGATCCACTTTCATGCGTGGGAGTTACGTATTATTGATCAGGCTATCGTGACTGACACACATAAATTACAATGATCTTGTGAATGTAGTTTTTTACCGATTAGACATTGATCCTTCAAACAAGATCCTACATTTTATAGTTTAGTTTGGTAGGTGCGAACTAATAAGGTCGAAGGGTTCCAAGACGGTGGTGCCTATAGCCTATTCCAATTTAATAATGATTTTGCTCATGTTTATGTGTCAAGTTTGGAGAAGGGTTCAAGTTTTTGGCGGCAGTGTAAATATCTAATAGTGATTGTATCGGTTTTAATGGTACAATGGACTTTTTAAAGGTCTCCCAATCCTCAAACTGCAGCAAATAAGAATGGAAAACCAATAGAAATTCCCCTGGTTCAAATTTATATAGATGGGTTGCTCGAGGAGAACATTATATAATAGAAGGTGCTTGGGAGAATACCTGTGCAGGAAGGGGGAGGTGGAGAAGACCATATATCATCTCAGACCTTGTTTAAGAGGAAACACAGGGAAGCAAGTAAGGAACTTCTAGCAAATCTGGCCAATGAAATTGACTTGAGAGATGAAAAAACTGAATGAGCTTCAAATGTGGAAGTGTATCCGAATATTAAAATTCGTCAGTCGTTCTTGAAAAAGAAAAATGCTCAAGAGGACTGGAGCTGGACACTTAGCTAGGGACTGAAACTAGCGAGCGTGGCCTCAATGAAGACCCACAAAGTGCAAGACCAGAACTCTAAGGAAGTAGCTTGGCAAGCACAAATGATTGGTAAGATTTTCAGTCAAGAATGAAACCTGAACCAACAACTCCTTAAGTAAAAATAAGATAAGCCAAGGCGTTAATTTCTGAAGTCTAACTTGCATCTCATGCCTTCTATTTGTGGTTCTGATCAGGTCAATAGTGGTAGAAACAAGAAGGTCTAAAGTTGGGTAGAAATCCCATGCCTTGTTGTTTCCACAGCCTTTGACCTGACCAGAGCCATAAACAAAAGGCATGGGATGCAAGTTTAACTTCAGAAATCGCCTCCTTGGCTTGATCCCTTATTTTTACTTCAGGAGTTGTTGGATCAGGTTTCAATCATGACAGACAATCTTACCACCATCGGTGCTCGCAAAGCTGCAACCTTAGAGTTTTGGTCCTGCACTTTGTAGGTCTTCAATCAGGCCACGCTAACTAGTTGCAGTCCTCGAACAAAGCGCATAACTCCAATCCACTTTAGCATTTTAATTTTTAAAATGGACTGATGGATTTTCATTTTTGGATACACGTTCACATTTGCAGCTCATTCAATTTTTTCATTTTTCATGTCAATTTCATCTGCCAGTTTTGCTACGCTTTTCTTCCTATCCTGTGTTTCTTCTTAAATAAGTTCTGAGTTAATATATGGTCTTCTCCACCTCCCCCTTCTCGTACAGGTATTCTTCCAACCATCTTCTATTGTATAATAGTCTCCTCGAGCAACCCATCCATATAAATTTGGACCAGGGAAATTTTTATTGGTTTTCCATTTTTGTTTGTTGTAGTGCGAGGCTTTGGAGGCCTTTCAAAAGTCCATTGAACCCATAAAATCAGTCCAATCACTATTTGAATGTTTACACAGCCACCAAAAATTTGAACCCTTCTCCAAACTTGACACATAAATATTAGTAAAATCTTCAATAAATCGTAACAGTTTATTGACACCGCCTACTTGGTCCCGCAGCCTTACCAGTTCAAACCTAACAATCTTAGCTGTAAAATGTCATATCTTGTTTGAAAGATTAACGCCTAATAGGTAAAGAACCTATATTCACAAAATCAGTGTACTTCCTGTGTGTTCCAGATAGGTTGATCAATAATACATACTTCTCACATATGAAGTGGTTCCATCTGCAAGCAGCTTATTCCTCCGAACCCATCTTTACTCTAGCCTTTAATGCTGGTTGGGCAAAAGTTTATCCTATTTCACTTTCTTTAATCTACAAATAAGAGAAAAAAATTGATGTCAAACAAGAGAAGAATAAAAAGAACATTATAAAACGGTAACACAAAATTGAATGAATCAACAGATGACTCATCTGATGCAACAAATTCCCCATCCATTCAACAGATGAGTCATCCATTGCAACAGGCGACACATTTGTGGCAACAGATGAATGACATGTTGCAACAGATGGGTCATCTGTTGGAATAAATCAACACAACCTTGCTACTAGTTTGATTTCTTCAAAAAGTTGCGCCGTCTGTTCCAACAGTTGAGGAAACTGTTGCAACATCAACAACAAAGAAACAACATCATATGTTCCAACACCATCAACAACACAAACACCACATGTTCCAACAACACCAACACCCATTTATCAATAAATAGAAAATGGTAATGGGTAAATCAATAATAACAGTAGATGTAAATATCTAATTTAAATAACATACAAGGAAGAGGATGAGAAGTAAAGAACAATAGTGAACCATACCTATTTCAAAAAAGCAAAGAGATCAGAACACTCATTTCAGTCGAGCAAAGATATTAGGGGGATCGGTTGAGATCTGAAAGGGTCCTCAAGAGAAAAAAGAGAGAAAAGAAATGGAAAAGGATATGGTTGTGATTACCCTAAAGAGAAGAGAGAGAATTCTGAATCTGAATAAAAAAGAGAGATGAGTTATGTTAATTTATGGCTGAAGGAGAGAGAATTATAGAGATGGGTTTTATATATTCATTAATAACTTTTAAGGGGTACGAGGAGACGGTGACATTGAAAATACAAGATAAGACTACTCAAGGAGGAGATTTTTGAGTTATCCAAGTAATATTTTTTACCGCCTTAGTATTTTATCTTTTTTATCTCGGATAGGAAATTAGGAAATTGCTTTAAAATAAAAAAAAATCTTAAAACATATAAGTCATACGTTGCAACAGATTACAATTTCTGTTTGAAAATTTCCAACGGCTCAGTCATTTGTAGCAACATATGGTAACGCCTATTTGATAATTTACAACAGATAGTTAATCTGTTGCAACAGATGATTTAATCTATTTGATAAATTCCAACAGATAAGTCATCTGTTGCAACAGGTTGAACATTTGTTTTTAGACAATTTTAATTGAGTTTATATGTTCAACTACAATTTCCATTGATTTAGCTAGAACTAGGGGTGAGTTCATGGGGTCAACTACAACTTTAATTGAGTCTTTTAGAAATTGCATGATGTTGGTATTGCGTTTCTCCCTACCTGAGTCATCGATCGATCACTCCAAGTTGAAACGATTCTTATTAACTCATTATCAAGCTAATACCTAAATTGATTAATCTTAAACTAGAGGTGAATTCATAGGGTCAACTACAACTTCAATTGAGTTTTTTGGCGATTGCATGATATTGGTATTGCGTTCCTCCTCAGTCACAGAGTCCTCGATCGATCACTCTGAGTTGAAGCAAATCTTATTACCTTATTGTCAAGCTAATACCTAAATTGCTTTAAAATAATAATAAAAAAAAGATTTTAAAACATATAGGTCATACTTTCCAGCAGATGACATTTTCTGTTTGGAAATTTCCAACGGCTCGATGATCTGATGCAACAGATGACAACGCCTATTTGATAATTTACAACAGATGGGTAATCTGTTGCAACAGATGACTTAATCTGTTTGATAAATTCCAACAGATAAGTCATCTATTACAACATATTGAATATTTGTTTTTATACAATTTTAATTAAGTTCATATGTTCAACTAATACCTTAATTAATTAATCTAAGACTAGGGTTGAGTTCTCATAAGCTCAACTACAACTTTAATTGAGTCTTTTGGCAATTGCATGATGAGACGGTATTGTGTTTCACCTGACCAGAGTCGTCGATCGATCACTCTGAGTTGAAGTAATTCTTATTACCTAATATATTCAACTAATACCTTAATTGATTAATCTAGGACTAAGGGTGAGTTCTTATAGGTTCAACTACAACTTTAATTGAGTCTTTTGGAAATTGCATGATGAGACGGTATTGCTCTCCTCCCGACCAGAGTCATCGATCAATCAATCTGAGTTGAAGCGATTCTTATTACCTTATATGTTCAACTAATACCTTAATTTACTAATTTAGGACTAAGGGTGAGTTCTCATAGGGTCAACTACAACTTCAATTGATTGTTTTGGAAATTGCATGATGATTGCGTTCCTCTCAATCAGAGTCGTCGATCGATCACTATGAGTTGAAGCAATTCTTATTACCTAATATATTCAACTAATACCTTAATTAATTAATCTAAGACTAGGGGTGAGTTTTTATAAGTTCAACTACAACTTCAATTGGGTCTTTTGGTAATTGCATGATGAGACGGTATTGCATTCTTCCCGACCAAAGTCGTCGATTGATCACTCTGAGTTAAAGCGATTCTTATTACCTTATATGTTTAAATAATACCTTAATTGATTAATCTAGGACTAAGGGTGAGTTCCCATAAGGTTAACTACAACTTTAATAGAGTCTTTTGGCAATTGCAAGATGAGACGGTGTTGCGCTTCTCCCGAACAGAGTCGTCGATCGATCACTCTGAGTTGAAGAAATTCTTATTACCTAATATATTCAACTAATACCTTAATTGATTAATCTATGACTAGGGGTGAGTTCTCATAGGTTCAACTACAACTTCAACTAAGTCTTTTGGCAATTGCATGATGAGACGGTATTGCGTTCCTCCCGACCAGAGTCATTAATCGATCACTCTGAGTTGAAGTGATTCTTATTACCTTATATATTCAACTAATACCTTAATTGATTAATCTAGGACTAGGGTGAGTTCTTATAGGGTCAACTATAACTTCAATTGAGTCTTTTGGCAATTGCATGATGAGACGGTATTGCGTTCCCCCCGACCAGAGTCGTCGATCGATCACTCTGAGTTGAAGCGATTCTTATTACCTAATATGTTCAACTAATACCTTAATTGCTTTAAAATAAATTAAAAAAATATCTTAAAATATATAAGTCAGACTTTGCAATAGATGACAATTTCTATTTGAAAAATTCCAATGGCTCAGTCATATGTCTAAGCAGATGGCAACGCCTATTTGATAATTTACAACAGATAGTTAATCTGTTGCAACAGATGTATATATCTGTTTCATAAATTCCAACAGCTAAGTCATCTATTGCAATAGGTTGAACATTTGTTTTTATACAATTTTAATTGAGTTCATATGTTCAACAAATACCTAAATTGATTAATCTAGGACTAGGGGTGAATTCAGAGGGTCAACTACAACTTCAATAGCGTCTTTTCGCAATTGCATGATGAGACAGTTAAAAATTACGCATATCTTTTAAAATTTTAAAAAATAATTAAGATCAATTCGGACCAAATTAACATTTTCAAAACTTGTCATTATTTTCCAAAATACAAATCAACCCATACAAATCATCCATTTGCGAGAAAAATATTTCATCATTTCAAATCTCGAGTTCTCGCTCTTTTCTCTCTCTTAACAATACAGACAACAACTACTCAACAAATTGCTCAACCCTTCACAACAGATTGATTTTTTTCTCATTTTCGACTACATAGGTGTTATTTTTGACTTCATTCTTGCTTGTATTAGTCGTTTTCTCTGTCTTCATAGGTAACAGAGTTCGAGAAGAGTTCTATATTTAATATTGTTTCTAAAAATTAGGGCATTTAAGTTAATGATGAAAAAGAAGACTTTTAGTTGTATTGTCTTCGAGAATAGATTTACAATTTTGAGTTTTGATGGTAAGATCGTAGGAAGAACATTCTCACAGGATAACGATCAATACTGAAGGTTTTGACCAACTCTTCGGTGGCAGGGCTGTTAGCATTTAGATCATCTCTTTTGAAATATTTCTCCTCCCCGTGTTTATTTTATTCTGCTCCTGATTAAGATAACGCTTGTAAAGTAAGCTCATAGAGTGGTGGATGTAGCCTAGCTGCTTCACTTGTTTCTTTACTTGGACTTTTGGGAGCCATATAATAAAAAAATAACAGGAATATAAAATAGATTATAATTGAATAATGCATTGTTAAAAAAGGATAATAGTATATCTAACATGTATAACAGCAAACTAACAGTTCCAGTAGATCACATATCTGTTGTACCGGGTAGGTTATCTGTTGATACTTATAGCCAACCTATTGCAACGGATGAGTAATCCATTGTAAACAATAAAAAATAGATCACTCATTTGTTGCACCAG
This sequence comes from Capsicum pubescens, assembly GCA_030864215.1. Lineage (NCBI taxonomy): Eukaryota > Viridiplantae > Streptophyta > Magnoliopsida > Solanales > Solanaceae > Capsicum > Capsicum pubescens. The sequence continues at coordinate 187,831,423 of CM061548.1, forward strand.
GTAGGCTATCTGTTGCAACTTATAACCAAACTGTTGCAGCGGATGAGTAATCCATTGGAAAGAATAAAAATAGATCACTCATTTATTGTACCAGGTAGGTTATCTGTTTCAACTTATAACCAACCTGTTGCAGCGGATGAGTAATTTGTTGAAAATAATAAAAACAGATCACTCATCTGTTGTACCAGGTAGTTTTTCTGTTGCAACATATAACCAACCTATTGCAGCGGATGAGTAATTCATTAGAAATGATAAAAACAGATCACTCTTCAGTTGAAGCAGATCACCTATCTGTCGTAAAATGAGTTATCTATTAAATCAATATTGTTTAGATTTCTCCCAAATGGAAGAGTCGTATGTCGCAACAGATGAATGATCTATTAGATTCTTCATCTGTTGCATCAGATGTTTCATCTGTTGCGTCACCTGGTTCATCTGTTGCAACACTATTTTTATCAAGTAGAAAACAACAAATCAACCCAGCAACACCAACACAACACACACACCAAATTACCAACAAATCGAATCAATAGTTTGACAACAAGAACTACAATAACAACAAAAAAATATATTTCACATCGAAAAGAGTGGAGAAGAAATGTCAGAAACTAGGATTTTATTCAGTCCACATTTCAAATTTAAGCAAAAAATATTGAAATTATTAATCAATACTAGAAGAGAGGTTGGCTCAAGTTACTATGTTTCTTCATAACTAAAAAGACATAATTTTTTTACCTGTTAGAGAAGAAATGAGACGACAAAGAACTCAAAGTTTTTATCACCGGAGAACACTGCTTGTCACGTCGATTGACAGTTGAAAGTCGAAAAGGAACGCTCCCAGCTATTTGTCACCGGAGCATGAAGTCATCGGGAATTGAAGGGAAAAAATCTGCAGAACTGTTGGTTGGGAGAGAGTTGAGAGAGACTGTTGAGAGAGAGGAGAGAGACAATTGATTTGGAAAGGAGAGGGGTGTGGGTTGATTTGTATTTTTGAAAAGATTAGAAAGTTTTAAAAATATTAGTAAAGTCCGCAATTAACTTAATCAAATTTTCTAATTATGGTTGACCCTTTAATTTCGTCAATATCACCAATCCTTCATTCAAGACTTAAAAGACACATTTCCTTCAATTATCTCAACTAAGAGAGAAGAATGCTTTTGAGGTGTTTAGTATTTTTTTTAGGAAAAGAGTGATAGTTCAGTAATATTGTGGTCCTAAATGCAATATAAGTGATATTTGAAAGAAATTCTCAAAACTTGAGCGACTATTTAGGGAATTCACTCAGAGTTTTAATAATAACATGTTTTGACATGCTTAAAATTTTGTTATTTTACATTTTTCTATGGATAGATATACTAACAAAATACGTCGTGGTTAAATGTAAAAAATTATTTTGCTAAATAAGATAACCACAATATTTTTTTCATAACATTTGTAGCAATAAGTGTGGTATTTATTTACAGATTTTATGTGGCCCATGACTAAGAATTTGTAATTATTGCTACGAAATTTTATTATGTTGCAGTCTGTAGTTATAAAAAAAAAATATTTTACAAGATATATATGTATTGTAAGTGATTATATCCACAACAAATAATTTGTATCTATCTTCATATAATTAGTGAGAATTTATAAAAATTTTGTTAGATTAAGTATATTAATTAATAAAATATTTAGATATAATAATTTATTTATTCAAATTATATTTGAAACTTATAAATAAGATCCTGTAAATTTGAATTGAGTCGAATAACAAACACCTCCAATCAAATGATAATTCTTAAAACACTTGATCATGATGAAGCTTAAGCTCAACATAATAAAATTTTGTTTAAATTCTTTATAATAAGTTAATTGAAGTTAATATAATCATTTATTTTTAAAACAATTATATTTGAAACTTACAAGTTATAAAATTGAATCGTATCATTGACAACACTAATTACACTAGACCGATAAAGATATTATTCCTATAAAACAAGTCTAAAGTAAAATTTAGTAAGTTAATTAGTTTAAATTTGTTATAATTAGTTAATAAAAAATAACTAAATTTAATCACTTATTTATTTAGATATAAATTATTGTACAAATACACTTTTGTGATAACTACATCCAATTATTAATCATTTGTTCAAATAATTATAACTACATTTATAATAATTATTAATTAATAATTTAATAGTAGACCATAAAAACATTGTTCAGAAAGATAAGGTTCGAAACTTTGAATAAAATAACAGCTGTCATAACACTTGATCAAGGTAAAACTTGAGTGAGACATGATAAATTTTGTTTATATTGCTATAAATAGCAAATTGAAAGTAAATACATTATAATTACTTATTTATTTAATTATATCTCAAATTTGCTAGTAAGACCTATTAAGCCTGAATCAAATCAAATTATATTTAATCACTTATTTATCTAAACTATATTTCAAATGTACTAGTAAAATTCGGTAAGATCGAATCAAATCAAGTGATTAACACATCTAATTATCTTAGATCGATGGCGTTTGATTTTATAATAAAGATTGTTCAGTCACTATATAGACAAGATATAATATCTCGCTCTCAAATGTAACCTTTTTTAATCTAGTGTTGCTACAACAAATTTTCATTCATGATAAAAAATGATTATTAGCTACAAAATTCTGTCACAATTCATTTCGCCATAACAAATAGTTATGGAACTTTAAGCAAAAACTTAACAATTGCCATAATTTTTTAGAATTTGAAACAAAAAGTACTCATTTAGTTACAATATTTTGCTTGAGGTAATTTATTGTACCTAAAAATTTAGTATTGTTGCAGTAATTTCATTAGGTCAGAGACATGTGAAGTTGTACTTATGCGAGAGCATCCTTTTACTGACAAAAAGATAAGAGTTGATTCCACTTTTCAGGTAGGTAATGATTCACATATATAATTTTTCTCTACTACTTTTACTCCTCCTATGTCTTTTTCTTAAATTATTATGAAATTAAATCAATATTTTTTATGAGCAATTAATTTTTTTTAAAATAATTGAGGTATGCAAAGGTTGTGGAACTACACTGAGTATGTTGCAGAGGAAAATTAGAAGAATTGAAAAATTGAATAACTGAAATCAAAGATAGGCCAAATTTATCGACGATCACCTAACATTTAGTTTATCATACAAAAATTAATATTGGTTTCAATTTCTTTAACATAAAAGTCATTTAACTTTAAAAATTGATAAATAAAAATACTTTTTTATTTTGTGACATAAAAGTATCCTATCTTTAAAATTTAGAACAAATATTTATTTATTTTTTCAAAAGGTGTTTACAAAATGTACTATACAAATACATATATCAGTGCAGAACATAGTCAAATTACAATTTCTTCAATATTATTAATATTAGATAAAAATTATTATAAAGAAATCAAACTAAGGAAAGCAAGTATAATATTGTATACCCCCAACAAGTTATGTGTTAAAAAGTAAAATTTATAGATACTTCTAATATCATCCTGAATGTAATTAATTTATTTTTGACCCCTGTCGTATTTTTTGTATGATATATAAAAATTCAAATGAAGTTTACTTCTTAATTATCTTGATCAAAGTTGAATGACTTTTAAGTGACAAAAAATTAAGAAAAAAAATACTTTTATGTTACAAATTTTTAAATTTGAATGACTTCTACGTAAAATAAATTAAAATAATAATAATAATAATAATTAAATTATAAATTTTATAATAGGATGAAGTGTACATAATAATTAAAAAAATTATACTATAAATTTAAAATTAGATAACTAAATCAAAAACATCTTAATGAATTATTCTTTTTTATATTATAAAGTTAGTCTTATAATTTAATAAAAACAGATGAAAACGAAGGAGCTAAAAATAAGAGAAACAAAAATAGTTAGTTGAGGAGAAAGAGAAGAAGGTGAAGTGGAATGATATGGTGGAATCCACTTTATAAAATCAACAAAAAAGGTCAAAAATATTCCCGAACTATCTAAAATGAATCAAAAATACCTCTCGTTAGTTTTTTGGCTCAAAAATATCTTTGACTAAAAAATGCCTTTTCCTCTAACCGAATTTCACCAAGCATGCCACCTAGATAAAAAAAATGCTTATGATCATGCCACATCATCATCCACATCATCTTTAATTTCACAACCCAAATTAAAAATTCGACCCGACCCATAAATAAAATAACCCGATCCAAAGTGAAATAACAAAGGTAAAAGAATCGGGTCTTTCTCTGTGCCTTATTCTTTCTCTCTCCTGAAAGAAAATTTTCATTCTAGGGTTCACCGCTGCTGTTTGAATTCATTCGAAAGGGAAAGATCGATTGTCATTTTCTAAGGTTCCCCACGACTGCTTATGGTATAAATTGCTTGTTGGATCGATTGTCACATTCACTGTTTGATGCTCAATTGATGCATTAGGGTTCTTCTGAAAAAATCAATATAGGGTTCGTTTTTGGAGTGGTAGTCACCTAAAATTGATGTCTTCACCTACCTTTCAGAAAAGCTATGGGATTCCGACTTATTATAATACGCCCTTGGAGCTGGCTCTCCTTTTGACGTTTCTAAGGATTCCGACGATGTTCATACAGTTCTTGCTGTAAATTCATATGTGATCATATTGATCTGATGAATTTGGATCTTTCATAATTTCTTTCTCAAGATTCATATGTTGCTTTTGATGAATTTGCATCTTTCAACACTTTTTCCTCAATATCCATATTTTTGTAACTGCTCTTGCAGATGATTATTGTCGTTTCCTACTTCGAACCTGTATCTTTTGAGTTCATTCTGTATATGTGGGTCCATAAAGTGAATTATTGTGTCATATCACTGAAAACTAGGGAGAAATCATGTGAAACTTGAAAATCAATGCTTTATTTTGGAGTAACAACAACAACAAACCGAGTGTATTCTCACGTAGTGAGGTCTGGGGAGGGTAATATGTACGCGCTCCATACCTCTACCTCTAAAGAAGTAGAAAGGTTGTTTCCGATAGACCCCCGGCTCGAGACACGGAATGCTTCTTACTTCTTATTTTGGAGTAAGAAGTAAAATAAATTAACTTGTTCATGTTATAAGCATTGGTTGAAATGTTGCCAATCCTGGCGATGCTTTCAGAGGCTGTTCCCAAGAAAATTCTTGAACTGATGAATGTTCCCGGACTAACAAGAGAAAATGTTGCCAGCTACTTTCAGGTACTGAACAATTTTACTTCTTTCATTTTCAAGAATATACAGGAATGTACGGTTTCATGCACAATTTAGTAGTTGATAATATTTCTTTAGTTTCTTAGTGAAGTGCTGCTTATTTTGATGGTAATCATGTACTGCAGAAATATCGGTTATACCTCAGGAGGTTGAGCGGTGTATCACAGCATCAGAATGGATTAAATAACTCGTTCATGGGACATCCAGAAGCAACATATGGGACAATGACTTCTTTCAGTGGGCTCGAGCTTCAAGCTTTAGCTGCCACTGGTCAACTTCCCATACAAAGTCTTGCTACCCTCTAGGCAGCTGCACTAGGTAGGTATGCGACAAAATCTGCCACATCTATGCCTCTAGTAAATCAAGGAAACCTTTTCATCTTTGAAAATCCCAAGTTGAGATTTCCCAAGGGACAGCAACAATATTAACTTACTTTATGGGATCCCAACGACTATGGAACCGAAGCAGCTAGTAGATCTGCACCAGTCCTTGCAGTCCTTTGTGGCGATGAATATGGAAGGGAACACCAGAATGCAACAAAATAATGCTCTACTAATGCATATGTCTCAACAACAACAAGAACAACTGTCAAGGGCTCAAATGCTAAATGAATCCAATAATGGTCAAGTTTCATGGCCTCCATTGTCCGTTTCACAACCTTTGTCCTCAAACGGGATACCTGCTGCAATCTTATCACGAAATAGCATTGTTGACAGCGTACGAGGTACGATATACAATCTAGTCTCCCAAGCATCTTCAATGGTAAATTTCTCGCTAAATCAAACTACAGAGTTGCAAAACAACAGTTTTCCTCTTGTGAGTAGTAACTCCGGGATGTCAACGCCGACATTTAAACGATTGCTTCAAGAAGAGGTTAACTCTGATATTAAAGTATCTAGAGGATTCCCTGCTGGTTATGATATTTTTGAAGAACTGCATCAACAAAAATCGCAGGATTGGGGTTTACAAAATGTCGGATCAGCCTTCGGTGCCTCTGATCATTCAAGTATACCTGGAACTCTGGATGTCTCACCCTCCATGTTAGTTCAACAAGGTATTTCTTCAATGAAGAAGACTGGACAAAATGGGAATTCTCCCATGGGTGAACAACAACTTAATTTATTCTCCGGTGGAAATTTTCTTACTGGAAATTTGCGTCGGACAAGTTGAAACTGAGTTTGGCTTTGATGGATATCCACCACTGGACAATCTTCCTGTGTAATCCGTGGAAAGGGTGTAGTTGTTGTACATTACACTTTTGGACATATAATTCGGAGTCACTAGTGTACATAGTTGTCTTTATAGCTGCAAATTGACTTCTGTGAACAAAAAATGGTGTAGTTTCAGCTCGTCGTTCAGTTCTTGATGTTGGATTCTCGTCTAGCTGCATCTTTTGATCTGATTCGTGATTCTTGTGGAATTTGACAGCAAGTAATTTGTGTATGATACTTCTGCATGGTATCGCAAAGGCGTACATGTAAAGTTTTGACTTCTATTTAGCTAGGTGAACTTCAGAATTTTAAACGTTCGAGTTATTTGCTAACTGCAATAACCTGGTTTTAATTTCTTCTACTTCACTTTCAGAAGTTGATGATCTTGATGTACAGATTAAATTTGGATTGGCATAATGTGCAAGTCTTTGGGATTCTTTTAGTTGCACTTTCATGCTTTCTTCTTTATATGAGTAGTTGATTTGAAAGGCTAATAAAACTAAAAATGTTTTTTGATCTATTTACTACTGTTTTGTTTTATTTCTGTTCCTGTGGTAATTTTGATATTGTTGGAAAAAAAGACAATTGCCATGTAGTGATGATTTTGTGGTTTGTCTTTGATCTATTTACTATGATTTTATATATATTTGAAGGGGGAGTGTTGAAGCAATATTAAAGTCGACTTTGTGTGATCAATAGGTCACCGGTTCGACCTATGGTAGTAGCCACTAGTGCTTGCATTAGAGTACTTACGCCCCTTGAGGTGCGGCCTTTTTCTGGACTTGCTAATTCAGGATGCTTTGTATATCGAGCCACCTTTTGTATCCATATATTGTCGTGTTTCACCATCAATAAGGGAAAGAAGAAAAGACATCAACATTCCTCTAATTAATGTGTTAGTGTGCTAGTAAATAAAAATAGATACTATACTAACTTTGGTTTGGATGATGTTGTAGTCCAATGCTTTTATGTCCAGAAGCCACTGATTTCTTTGATTTCTTGTCTTCTTTGTCCAACCCCAGAAGGGATCTCCTCTTTTTCCGACTTTTGATCCCACATGCGTTGCATAGTGAATGCATTCGTAATGATCATATCGTCAAATTTTGAGTACAAATGGCCAAAATCACTGTACACAAATGAGAACTGTTCGTTCATATATGAAACAATCAATCGTTCGTCCATTTTATATGACATAATTTATTCTTTTATGAAACTTGCATCAATGTTCGATTTGAAATCGTAAATTAGATAATACTTCCTCCGTTTCAGAATAAGTGACTTATTGGGATATTTATTGGTGTTTCAAAATAAGTGAATCATTGAATTTTTTTTCAAATTTGCCCTTATGATTTGACAACAATTAACTTTTGAAAAGGTATTACAAGGTCAACTTTTTTCTTTTTTTGGGTAAAAATGAAAAGTTGTGTTAAATTTAAGTCTTTAATGTTTTTTTCCTTAATATGTGTGTCAAAATCCAACAATTAATTTATTATGAAACGGAGAAAGTATTACTAACCTTGGGACCAGCAAGTCCATCTCTCCAAAGAGGTGTTTTTGAGGTACCACAATCAACGCAAGTCACTAATAAACATACAGAACAACCAAGAAGGTAGCTAATTCGAAGAATCCCTACTGAATGATTACAACGAGTAAATTTCACAAGCGATTTCACGAGACCCATTAAAGGAAACAACTAAAAATGCCCAAAACAAGCTGAATCACACTTGATTTTGACCTAAATCAAGTAAAAATATTTACAACTAAACACTCGCAACCAAATCAAGAACAATCCCAAATCACAATGAGTTAATTCCACTAGCAATTACTCGACACCCATTTAACTAAACATTACTCGAAAACCACCAAAGGAAATAGCTCCAGACACTCAAAAACATGCTGAATCACACTTCATTTTGTCCTTCGATCAAGTTAAAAACACTCAAAACAAAGCTAGAACACACTCAATCTTCTCATAAAGTACTAAAAAGGGCAACTAGTAATCACTTCGATCCACCATCTTAGATCACAATGAGTAAACTTCCCCAATAATTAAGCAAACCCCATTTAACAAAAGCTAAAATGAGCTTAATCACACTTAATTTTTGAACTTGATCAAGTAAGAAACTTTAAAGCTATATTATTGATCTTGATAGAGTAATAAAACCAACAATAAGAAAGCAATTACTGGATACCCATTTAAGAAAATGGATAAAATAACCCAAAACAAGATAAATCACACACGCATTTTTTACCTTAACCAAGTAAACGAAAAAACAAGAATCAAGATAAGGATAACTAGCTAGTGATTCACACTTACTTTATTATCACTTAGATCCACCATTACGTAATCCCAAACTGAATGTGTTAACTAAACAAGCTAAAATGAGATCAATCACACTCAATTTTTTCAATATCTTGAAAGGTCTACAAGGCCACAAGAAGAAAATTGAGCCAAATGAATGATCACAATGGTCAAATCTCACCAGTAATTACCCAAACAAACTGAATCACACTTGATTTTAACATTTGCAAAAAAAAAACAAGCTTTAAACTCCCCCACCCCACCGCACCCCTTCCACCCCAAAAAAAACTGGAGAAGAAATCGCAGCATCACCTTATTTTCTCCAAAATGATAGGCACACCGAGAATATCACAAGATAAGGCTGTAAGTTTATTTTGTTTCAAGTTATTACACTTTTCCTAAAAGGAAATAAATATGGCTTTATCAAATAGTGAAGATTTCACCATTAACACACTGCTGATGCCAGACATTCCCATGTCATAGAACGAAACAAGATAAATGCACTTGCGAGTTGAACTGTGGAGGGAAGACAAATGAATCTTTTAAAAATATGGACGGAAACACTTATTTTCTGATCCAAGGTCTCCATATGAAAAAAAGAAAGTGTACGAGATTATTAAGCTCAACAGTTCAAAATTTATGATAGGAAAAACCTCAAATAAAACAACAATAAGACCTGCTACTGTAGCTTGAAAATGGGCTCTGAATCATAGTAAAACCCTTCTTACTGTAGCTTGTCACAAAAGGAGCTTCATTTCAGCTAAAGCAGCAGGTTCTGGTAATAATAAATCAGAAAAACATGGCGACAAAAAGACCGTTCAAATAATAATGTTTCACCATCCAACAACAACAACCACCAGAACACAAATACCAGTCAAACCAAAAGCAGTGGGGACAAAAACTGAGGGAATTTGCTTTCAAAAACAAATCAACTCCAACAGTGCATTACAGGATAAACAAATCCATTAAAGTCTGCTTTCATAATAAGAATGCATTACAGGACTTTGTACTTCTGCCTCACCAGACTTCATAACTTAATACCTACTACAAGTCGACCCAAAATAAAAGTATTCATTGTGGGTCATTTCCCAAATTCAGTCAAAATAAACACAGATGCAATTTAATGTTTTGCATCAGCTTTAACCAAAAACAAAATAAAAGCATTCAATGCCTAGAACTAGTCACAACATATTAAATTTGGGTTCTCCCATTAGCCTTTTTAACCTTCAACTTTTCGAGCTTCTTCTCTCTTGTATTTTCCAATTGATTGCTAGTGATAGCTTTTTTCCTTTCCAAGTAAGCTTAGAGAGTGAATAAGGCAGAGCTGTAGGCTCACTAACTCCAGCAAGATTTCCTCTAAAACCTATCAATCTACTCCCACAAGGGGCTAAAATTCTGGGAGTTTGCCTCACCTACAACCTCGTGTCTTCAAGAATAATTTGAGGCCTTAAATCTAGATCACTTTCGAGTTCACTAGCAGGACCAAATGGTTCATACCATTGGTCCTCTCCTTCTTGTGTTGGTTGAGGAGCTGAACTATTAATGTCATACACATCATCTTGAACTTCTTCTTCTTCTTCTTCTTTAGTTCTACCCTTTTCTTCTCTTCATTCTTGCCCCTTGTTCATCTTCAACAAACTAAATTAAAATGCATAAAATTAGTTCATGTAAATATTCATAAAATTATTCATTTATATAGATATGCATAAAGGTGATACCTTGCATGTCTTTGCATTATGTGTTACTGAACCGCACTTACTATAAGTCATTCTAGTTCCCTTTCTTGAGTGAGATCATTCTGCTGCTCTTTTAATTGTTGCATCTTTTTCTTTTATTCTTTTGGTTTTTGGTCTTCCAACAGTTTTCACTAAATTTGGTGGATCCGTTGCATGTTCTGGCAAAATCTTCCAGAAATTTTCACCTCTTAAAGGCTGCAACTTGCCCTTGTATGTCTTAAAGTAAGCTTCCTTACTATACCACACACTTATCTTTTTTTTCATAAGATCAGGTTTCATTGTGTTGTACTCCATAGCCTTGATGGCATGGAATTTCTACAAGTGCATTTCTTCTCCACCAAGTTCACTATGTGCCTATCTTCACTTTCAAGCACTTCTTAACCAATATCTCCATTGAAGTTAACAGTACAAAATTGAGCAATATTCTCATGGGCAGTGAACAATTCCATGCACTTAGGACTAGAAATTTTTTTCCATTTGCGTACCTCAATTTTCTTCGCTTTCAGTCTATTCATTATCTCGACTCTTATTTCTTCAAGCATCTTCAAGATTGGTTTTCCCCTTAGTTCCAATATCCAAGAGTTGAAGGACTCAGTGAAATTATTATTCACCATCTGATTTTTGCAAACAGTGTCCATATATGCCCTGCACCATCTCACTGGAAATTTAACAAGTCTTTGACAGCTTCCTCTGATAATGCTCCAAGTGCACTTAACTGGTCCTTGAAATCTTCTTCATAGGTACTCCAAGAAGCACACTAAAGCAGTTTTTTCATCTTTTCTAACCTAAACCTCTTCATCCAGTTGGCCTCAACATGCCTAAACACAATACCTATAAAACATAAAAAGTGAATGTTTAGCCAAAAAATACAAAGAGAAAAATATTGCAACTTCTTGAAGTACCTGTGGTGGGCTAAAAGACGAATATTTTTCATTGCATCTACCAGTCCCTGATCATGTGAAACAAATAAATATACAGTTACATAAGAAACATAAGTGGACAAATTCAAATAAACTGAAATTTACCTTCTGCATGTCGGACATGAAAGTGACACTTTCACCATTTTTCAGTGTCAATGATTTCTCTAGCAATTATAGAAACCATGTCCAACTCCTTGATGTTTTCTTATCAACTGTAGCCCATGCCAAAGGATAGAAGCAGTTATCACAATCTTGTCCTATAGACACAAGTAGTTGTCCCTTGCAATGGCCTTTAAAAAAGGTCCCATCCAGTCCAATAAAAGGTCTCAATCCTTCTTTCCATCCCAACTTTAGTGAATTGAAGCATATGTACATTCTAAGAAACTTTATTTTGCCTTGTTCCAATCCATCCTTTGATAAATTAATCACTACATCACTGTTTGGATTACTCAAATCTAATCTTATTTGCGTAAGCCTCTAACTTGTTGTACTCATCTAAGAAATTGCCTTCTATTTTTTTAAGTATCATCCTCTTATTGATTGGGCAGCTGCCCGTAAACCACCTAAAAAAGAATATTTATTATTTGATCCATATCCCGACATAAGAAGTCCAACGGGAGCAATACTTGAAATGGCAATCCATAAAAAAACACCAATACTAAGATCGGCTAGAACAAGGTGATCTAAATTGATCATCCAAGTTTTGTCTCATATCCTTGATTTTGAACCTAGGATTATTCTGCACTTTACCCTGGAAATATTGAGATAAAGAAGATATTGTGGCTCTAGGATTTGTAAATGCATCGTCACAAGTGTGCTTTTCAATTAAGGTTTTAACCTTAAATCCTAGACCCTTACTAGTGAAACTAAAATGACAAATGGGCAACCATCCTCACATATATACCTCAGTCTTGTTTGTCACTTTGCTTCACTCTAAGTGGTTTCTTATTTGCAAGGGCATAGAGATCCACAACTCTTTTAGCCTCTTTCTTGTCCTTAAAGGTCATTGAAAGATGAAGTTCTTTGTAATAATCAAGTTTGTCATTCACTTTTCTATTCTGTTGCATCTTAATGGCTTCTAACTCCTCAAAGTTATACTCCTTATAATTTGACTCACCATTATCAGTAGAATCAGTTTCTGATTCAGCATCAATACCATATTCACACTCAATAAAGTGTGCTTCAGGATGATAGACTAAAGTTAGAGCAGAAACAGATTCTTCAAAATCATCAACAACAAAAAAATGAATCACTTTGAATTGTTCATTTAGTAGGGACTGGAGTATTTTAATACCATCAGACCCTTCAACCAAGAAAAGTTTCTTACATGAACCTTTCACAAGTAGTTGTTTCACGGCCACAAATCCTAAGTTTTTGATATATTCATCTTCTATCTTATAGTAATCTATCATATCAGAAGCAATATCTCTCCTAGCAACATCATAGTTCACTTCATATACTAGTTGGGGATTTTTAATCCATTTACCCCCATACTGTAACATAAAGTCAACAAACAAATCTTTCATATTTAGTTGTCTGGAAAAAAAAATACCTAAATCATATTAGAGAGTGGCATCATAAAAGTAAAACTTCAGATTTGTTTACCAGTAAACATAAAGGAAGTGTTTACTGGTGAACTTTGAAACTTAAAAAACAACAAAACATAGAGGACCACATATTTATTACACTTAAAAAATAGAGAAAAAGAAAGCTCTCAACTAGAAGCAAATAATAAACAATGAAAAAGGAACATTGGGATCACACAAATTACTTGATACAATACATACGTAATCAGATTTAGATAACATAAAACAAACACATATAATCTCAAATCAATAAAGTATGCACTATAGGGAATTTATACTAAGACGAGCAAACATAGAGGGACCACATATTTTTACCAAAAAATAGAGGAATAAGACCCTTCAACTAGCAACACAGTAATAAAAAAATGAAAAAAGAGGCATTAGGACCACAAAAATCAAATTTGAATAATATAAAATAACACAAATAAATATTGTAAACTAATGTTGAGTTTTATAAGGTTAGGTGGGTAACAAATGATAGCTTCAAATTTGCGAGAAACTATGTTATTTATCATTTATAGATAAAGAAAATCCTATTTCTAGACGTGATAGATGTCATATAATAAAATAGGACCACAATATACAAGACAAAATTCTCAAAGGAATAAAAAACTCTAACTCATATTCATATCCCAATCACTCTGACCCAAAATTACATAAATACTACTAAATTTAATATGATCAAATAGTACCAAAATATACTAAGACAAATTTTGTTAAAGAATACAAAATCATATTATACCATGCCCGAACTTTTAAGACCAAAATCAAATTGTATGCAAGATTTCAGAAGTTTGCTATTAGCAAAACATGCAAGAATTCGAGATTTCAAACCCTAACTTCAAAAATCTATAACCTAATAGCAAAATTTCAAAAGGAAAAAGAACTCACAAGCAAAGCTCGCAGTTGCCACATAAGATCTACGAATCTAACAAGCGATTTATACCATAAGCAGTCGTGGGGAACCTTAGAATATGATAATCGATCTTTCCCTTTCGAATAAATTCAAATAGCAACAGCGGTGAACCCTAGAATGAAAATTTTCTTCCTGGGGAGAAAGAATAAGGCACAGAGAAAGACCCGATTCTTTTACCTTTGTTATTTCACTTTGGTCAGGTTATTTTAATTATAGATCGGTCAAATTTTTAATTTGGTTTGTGAAATTAAAGATGATGTGGCATGGTCACATGGTTTAGGTGGCATGTTTGGTGAAATTCTGTTAAAGGAAAGGGTATTTTTGAGCCAAATATTTAATGGAGGAATATTTTTTAGCCAAAAATCTAATAAAGGGTATTTTTGATCCATTTTAGATAGTTAGTTCAGGAATATTTTTTATCCTTTTTTGTAAAATCAATTAAATATTTTCTTGTATAATTAATGGTAGTTATAATTATGATTCATTCACTGTAAAATTTTTATTTTTAAGTTTAGGAAATAACAAAATTTTGACTCTCTTCGATTAAATTTTTTTAAAAATAAATTAGTTTATTTTGAAAAAGAAAGACTATTAAAAAAATTTCACAATTGTGGCCTACGATAGCGGGTGGAGGTTCCTACACTGCAGATCCGTCCCTCGATATGTTAAATTAAAAGTTTTAGCAGTTTAAGGCTCCGTTATGCCCCATCCTGCTCGTTCCACCCTTTGTGTTGTCCCTGCCTGGCCCAACCCTGTATGCCATTCCTGCTCAAAGGTCAAAATTGAGCTTGGAAGAAAAGCAATATTTTATTATCATCTTAACATAACAAGTAGTGTAGGTCCATGTCATTTGAATAAATGAGCATGATCGAGCTACATGTTATACTAGTACAAGTAATAATTGAAGTATAACTATATGCTAGCTAGCAAGTAAGAACTTGCGCCGACCTTCGCGTTTTGACGAGTTCCATCAATGTAATAAATATTAATAAATGTTATGGACAAGTATAATTATGACAATCTTGAAAATATACCACTATCACTATCCAGCTATGGCTAGTCTGTTGGGTTCGAAATGGAGAAGGCGTCTGCGGAAGCTAAAAGTTTGCAATCAAGATGACAAATAAAAAGTATACAAAAACATAATACTATTGATATGATTTGGCCAATTGACCTACACATAAAAATTAATATTAAAAAAAATATAAAACTATTCAAAAAAATCTCCCCCTAAACAAAACTTTCAAAGGACTAATTGTGGATGTTATATGTGTTGTTGTATGAGAAAGAATATTCTATTTATAAAACTCTAAAATATTTTCCTCAAGAAAGAGGTTAGCCAAATATAGAAAAGAATTATATTTTTCTTCAAGGAAAAGTAAAAGTAATTATGGTATTACTTTTATTTTTCTTCTAAGAAAAAGTAAAACTTGAATTTGATAAGAAAATCTGGATAAAAACCCTAATAAATATCCACTTTTTAACTTGATTTTCTGTCAAAATAATCTTGATTTTCTGTCAAAATAATCTTGATTTTCCTTCTTCACACATTCTTCATATATCACTATTGCTTACCATGATTAAAAGTTGATATGAGTTAAGAATTGGAGCCTTATGCATTAAAAATAAAAGCACGGATTGATATTATTTGAGTCCTGTGTTATAAGTAAACATGATTGAAAGTGGAGCCTTGTGCATTAAAGTGAGCACAGGTTAAGAGTGAAGCTCATGCGTTAAAAATAAACGCACGAGTTGAAAGAAGCTCAAGCATTGAAAGTAAGCGGGGGTTGAAAGTTAGAGCCCATAAACATGGGTTGAAAATTAATTTGGTTTTAAAGATGGATTAGCAGCAGGATTATTGAAAATTTGTTTAAAACTTTTCTCCACATGTAACTAGACAAATAACTTCATTATCATCAAATTGATTGCAATTTTATCTCAACATGTCCTCAATCTGAACCATCAAACCATTGAATCATGAGCTTTGATGCCACTTGTTGGGTTCGAACTTGAGAGGGCGTCATACAGAAGCTTAAAATTTCCAAATCAAAAGGATGACAATTCAGATGACAAATAAAAAGTATACTAAAATATAATATTATTGATATGATTTGGTCAATTGACCTACACATAAAAACTAATATTAAAGAAAACATAAACTATTGGGAGAAATCTCCCCTAAACAAAACTTTTAAAGGACTACATTGCGGATACTATATGTGTTGTTGTATGAAAAGGGAGATTCTATTTATAGAGCTTCAAAATCTTTTCTTCGAGAAAGAGGTTAGCCAAATATGAAAAAGAATTTTATTTTTCTTTTAGAAAAAGTAGAAGTAATTTTTTTTGGGGATAAACTAAGATTATTAAGATTGTCTGAAGATACTAGCAGTTAAATAAATCCTAACTACAACTTTTTTTTGTTTTTCATTTTCACATCAGAATGTACAAAATATTGAATCTGAGAGATACATGATAGATTATTTGTATGAAGAGTCAAAAATCTAAATATACATTTGAGAAAAGAATTTAAGGATGAAATTTAACATCTAGAATTGTTTCTTCTGGTCAAAACGATCATCATGATCGATATCAGGCTCAGTTGACATACCAGATGATCTCTTACAGTACAGAATTGCATCAGAAATCGCGTTCTCGCGCCAAACATTGGTAGAATAGTCATTGGATGGACTTTTTATAGGGGAATAAGCCTCATATGATGAGTTAATATTGCTCCAGTTTTTTACCTTTCTCAAACTCATAACTCTTCTAGTACTACTACTACTTTTTTAGTTGTTATCATTTCCACTACAATTGACAACAAAATAAGATTTCAACATTCGACGAGGAGATCCCCGAAATGAAGTATTCAGTAGTACTAGAAGTAGTAGTACTCTTGCAGCTTTAAATTTCACTTACATTTCTTTGAAAGTCATCTACTGTTGCAGTACTTTTTCTTGAACTTTCTATCCTTTTGGAGAATGGCCTGATGAATCCAAACCACTTAACCAAGATTTTGAGCGAAAACTTCCTTCATTTTTTAAGAAAATCAGCTTGACTAGTTGTGGAATTTGAAAGTTTAGATATTGGTGCGGGAGTAGTACTAGTTGAGGGTACTGATGAATTTGTGTTGAAATTATTGAAGGCTTCGCAAAAAAATTCAATCTTTTATCTATCAAGATATCGAGGAATGATATGTCCATCAGAGAAGATTTCATCAGCATAAACAGATTCAGAAACAGGATGAACATCAAAGTTGAAGTTTTGTGCTTCTTCTAAGAATCTTTTCGAATGAGCGATAAATTGTAAGTCTTCCTCAGCATCATCCTAACTACTATAAGAGGGTCTAGGGGGTTCTGTCAGGTCATCAATTGATGATTTTCTATTCAACAACCATCTATATGAAAAACTCTCTGTGGCAAGAGGTTGTTGGGAATTTTCCATAGTGAATAGTATATGTGAAGAAAGGAAAAGAAAAATGAGATGCTTATATAAATAGTTTACAGGTTACCGCTACAACAGATTAAAATACATCGGCACTTGCTGTAAAAAAAAAATTTAAGTTGTCAGCGTATATAAGTTAAATCTGCATAAAAGTAAATGCTTGGCTGAGAATAAAGGGACTCACGTGAGCTTATTATACAGTGAGAGTGTGCAAGTTGTAAGTTGTCTCTCCTCATTGTTTGAAGATGGGTTGTTTATATAGCAAAAGGATCACAAAAATTAAAGGAAGAAGAATATTTGATAATTCAATCAAGGAGATTATTCAATGAGGTAAATCAGTTAACTCCACCGATCATGCTATGGTTGCCACAAATAAATAAATAAAAATTTGTCTAAATCTTACTATTGAAACCTTCCATAACAAAATAAGGAAAAGAAAATCCTCCCTGGTTATTAAAGGAAGTCAAGAGGGGGTAAAAGACATTAGTATCAATCAATTGCAATATCATCTACATTTATCATAATTAATACGTAAATAAATATCTATCACGCTAAATAAAGGCAAAGAGAAATCAGAAAATTAATTAGTGAAATAGTTCCTCACATCAAGGCAAAATCGAATTAGGCACAAAATCAGGGTAAATGAGTGACATCAATAGACAAAATGTACCCATGTTAAGTTTGCTAAATATAGCCCTAACATTAAAAAATTCACTCAATATGTCACACATATTACACTTACAAAATTATCTTAGACAGAGACATAAACTTCCACAAAGTAATATGCAGAACTAAACAAATTAAGGGTAAAATTGGGGATTTCACAATTGGGCAGTGTAAAATGTAAGTATGCATAGAATTAATTCACCCTAAGTCACGAATATCACGAATTTAATACCTAAAAATCATTGGATAGGTAGAAGAAGATCACAATATGAAAATTGCATTACGGAAACAAACCCGAGATGGATTCAAAGAATCCGTCATGCATTTCAATGCTTTATGGCAAAATGTAGCCGGGAAATAGCAGAGGCAGCGACGTCTGATGGGTGGCGGCGACAATATATTTGAGGTTTTGTTGGATGGTAGCAGGTTCTTTGCCAACAGCTCGCCGGTAATCACATCAGCAGGCCCGCGACGGAGGGGAAAGGAAAAGTGGTTGCTTGTTTCTGTCCAGCGGCTAGCGTCGCCGCCAGGAGGGTGGCTGGCTGGTTGTTGGTTGAGTTCTCGCAGGTGGGGATTCGTCGGTGGCGGCTGGACTGATTTTGTTGGCTGAATAGCTACTATGCAGCGGCGACCGGTGACTGGAAGCTCACCGGATTCTCCGACATGGCCGGCGTTGGTCGTGGCTGGCGGCTGTGGGTTGTCAGATCTGGGTGCGGTGGAATGAGGAGAACGGAGCAGCGGCGCTAGTCGCTGACCGGCAGTAAGGTGGTGGCACGATTGTTGTTGGTTCGTGGAGGAGAAGAAGTAAACGGCGGAGGAGGTGAAATCAGTGGCGAAGAAGGGAAGGGGTGCTGATTCGCAGCTGGCCTGACCATTTCGGTGGTCCGCTGGTTCTGGCAGTGAGGCGGCGGCATCGTCGGCTTAGGCCTCATTTGTTTGCCAAAAAATGCATTTAACGGAGGTTTGAATCTGAATAGTTCAGATTTCAGTCCATTAAGTGAATTTATTTATTTTAAAAAAAAATCTCCTGTTCTATCTGAAATCCTCTGAATTGGTAAGAGTCTGAATATCATTTTGACTTTTTTTAAAACGTTATTTATTTCCTCAAAACTCTCTCCTTTGTTATTTTCCTCTCTATATACGTTTTTCACCCTCTCTCTCTACCTTCCCTCTTCACGTTACTTTCTCTTCCTCTCTTCACGTTTCTCTCTCTTCCTCTTCATATTGCTTTCCTTTTATTTCAGGTATGATTCACCAAAAAATTTTAAATACTTTAGTTTTCAATTTGTGTAATCACTATTTATTGTCAATGGCATACTAGAATTCACTGAAAATCACGTTTATAGATGCGAGTTTTTTGTGTTTGATTAGTTTGATGTGTGATAGTCGTAATGTCTAAGTAATGTCTAAATAAGAGCAAATCATGGTACGATAATTTTCGGGTAGAAGAATTCAATATATTACATGTGTAAATAAACATGATTATTTTCTTTCTTCTTATAATTTCCTGACGCTTTTTAATCCAGTCATTGAGAAACACTATTTTCTTTTTCAACTCTTGTTCATTATACAAATACATCATTAGGAAGAAATTTACCGTGTTTTCTTGCTAGAAAAGAGACAAGCAAGACAAAAACATTATGTATGAATGAAACAATCTGTTTGATCAAATTTTGTTACTATTATAACTATAAGAAAATGACAAAGACACGAGTTACTGTAGACAAATTGGTATAGGACATTATTTGTTTAATAGAATTTAGTGTAGGACACTGCTAATTGTAGTTTACTATATATCTAGCATGTATTTAAACGGATATATACATGGTCATAACATAAAATAATTTCTAATTTTTAAAATCCCCATCAAATAAATCCATATATGGCACGATTAAATTTTCAAAATCACCACAAAAAAAAAACATATGGTTCTTTATCTTTGCTCGTCTGGGTATGTTTTTGTTTTGTGAAATTTAGCTTGTTTGAGGCTTAATTGATTTGTTTATGTACTGATTCTATACTTTGTAATGCACATATAGATATAGCTTAGTAGCATATTTTGTACTACTAGTTTAGTATACGTATTTTGCACGTGTATCTCAAATTAATTAATAAAACTTTATATAAAACGAATAAAAAAATTTAAAATACAACAATGTGTTAAAATAAATGTTATAGCATTTCTTCCTCGTTATCTATTACAAAGACTTTTAATAAAGGGCAAAAGGTTCAAATCACTTTTCTAAGGGTGTTTACACTTTTAATATATTATAGATTATAGATTTTTTTGATGATTATTAAACATTTGGTAGAATAAGAATTTTGGATTATGTATAGTATAATTTTTTCATATAATCACGCTAAGTTGGTTTAATTAGTTCCCTTTTTTTAATAAAGTAAGTATTTATATTCATCGCTCGTATTTATATTTCATAATGAAATTAAAATTTTATATTTCAGTTATGGAATAAACTAGTGACAGATTGATTTGGAGAATGGATGTTCTAAAAACTTTTTTAGAATCTTGTATTGAAGAAGTATCATTAAACGGGAGATGTGGAAGTAGTTTGAAAGCCGAATCATGGGATAGAATTAAAGATGTTTTGGAGACTACACATAATTTTGTAACTACACAAAAGAAGATGAAGAACCAATATGATTATATAAAAGAATAATATCAAGCTTGGTTGCCACTAACTAAAAAGACAGGCAATATTTATGATCCAACAACCAACACTATTCAAATGTCTAATAGTGAGTGAGAAGAATATATAAAGGTTAGTTCATTATATAGTATTTTTTTCTCTTTTTATTTTACTATAAAGAGAACAGTTTTACTATAAAAAGTATGACTTCTTATATTTGAATATAGGTTCATCCAAAAGCAAAGGTACTGAAGAGATCACCACTAGCCTTTCCAGAACTTTGTACAATACTCTTTGAGAGTTCTACTGCAACAGGCATTCATGATTGGAGTTTAAGTTGTACAACTCCGCGACCTGGTGCCTCTTCTGCATCTCCTAATATAGATCTTGATGATTTACAAGATCTAGTTGATGGACAAAATGAAGAAGCTTTTAAAGATTTTTCATCTCAATCTTCAATTTCAATTAGAAAAAAAAATATGGGAAAGAAAAGAAAAAAAACATCATCTCGATTGGAAATTGATGAGAAAATAAGTACCACATTAGAATTATTAATTAATAAAAATAATGCACCTGAAGTTGAGGAATGTATGAAAAAGTTAGATGGACTTGGATGGGGAGATCCATTGTACTCTGCAGCTGTTAGCATACTCTGTGAAGGTGATAGCTATCGAAAAGCATGGATGAAACTAACAGACTGATAAATTAGAGAATTGGGTTAAAGTCATGGGGAAAAAAATGGGTATTCTTTAATTTTGTGAATTACTAATATATTTATTAGACGCAGAGATTTCTAAAAATCTAGTTTTTATGTTTTTTAGTTAAGTTTTATAATAATTTTTGAAACTTTGTAATGCTATATGTGATGCTTATGAAACATGTTTGTTGGTGAACTACATTGTTTTTACGTTTTGCTATGTTTGAGGAGTATAAAATTTTTATAATCACTTTGTTATTGTTATATGTAATTCCCGATCTTACAAAATATGTAGCTAGTTTTACTTATTATTGTGCATTATTTTTTTTTATTTGTAGAACAGATTCGACATGGATATTGATGATCAAATATTATTGTTGATGAGCTTATATTGGCAAAGAAAATGTTATAGACTCATATATGATCGAATAAATAAAGATTTAGCATCATCTTTATCTGGTCAAAAATATACATTAGAATTATTGTCTGGTTCTAATCGACAATGTATAGAATTGATGCGCATGTCACGTGATGCATATGTTCGGCTATGTCAATATTTTAAACAAAATGGATGGCTCATTGATAGCAAACATATATCTGTCAAAGAAAAGATAGCAATGTTTTTAACTATTATAGGACATAATGAGCGCTACGTTGTTATTAAGAGAAGATTTCAGCATTCTTCGCAAACGGTGCACAAGTATTTTCATGAGGTTCTTGAGGCAATGATAAAATTTGCAAAAGAGATGATTGCGCCTACAACATTTGATTCGAATATGAATATTCCAAGTGCTCATAATAAGAGGCTGCTAAGAATATTTAAGGTACTATTTTTAAATTATAATTATAAAATTTTAGAAAAAATCAATTTCATTATGTTGACACAAATGTATAAATTGACAGGGAGAAATAGGTGCACTAGACGGGACATTAGTACACGCTGTTGTTCTTGTTAATCAACAAATTATTTACAGAGGAAGAGGAAAAGGTAAATGCTATCAGAATGTTCTGGCAATATGTGACTTTAATATGGTCTTCACTTATGTTTATGCTGGATGGGAAGGGGTAGCTCATGATGCACGAGTTCTAACAGAAGTTGTATCTAATCCAAATAATGGCTTTCCATTTCCTCCATCTAGTAAGTAATAAAGTTTGAATGATTAAAATAATTATTTATCCTTTCAATATGATAAATTAACTTTTTTGTTTTAACGTCAGATAAATATTATCTATGTGATGCGGCATATTCAAATACTCGAGGATTTCTAGCACCTTATCGTAATGTTAGATATTGGCTAGGAGATTATCGTTGTAGGCGTACCATAACTAAGGAGGAAAAGTTTAATCATGTCCATGCACAACTTAGAAATGTTATTGAACGTTCGTATGGAGTACTGAAAGCAAGATTTTCTATATTGGACAAGATGGCTCCATATCCTATCAATATCCAAAGAGATGTTGTTATTGCATGTTTTGCAGTTAATAATTTTATTAGAAAGGAATGTATCAATGATAAATTGTTTAATCAATTTGATACATCTCAAGTAATATTTGATGAAGAAGGACAACAAGCAGAAATATTTGAGGAAACAAACGGACCTAACTGGACAGTTGAAGATCCTCAGATAATGCACAATATGCGTGAGGAACTTGCATTCAAGTTAATGCATTGAAGTTGAAGCATTTTAAGAGTTTAGTAATTTAGTTATTTAGTTTGATTTTTTCATTAGTGGAATGTTAAAATTAGATGACTATTAATTAGTTATTCATTTAATATCTATGTATCTAAGTCAAAATTATATCTGACTAATTATTTTAGTTTGTTGGGTTAGTTTAATTGATAGATTACTTTATGTTAAATTTAATTTTTTATAATTACATCTTATCACAATAATTTTTAATCGATATATTTTTTTAATAATTTAAATAGTTCAATAATTATATTTAACATAATATATTTATCTTAAATATTTTAATTATCACTCAAATAATAATTTTGAATGTTTAAGTTAATATTTTATCAAATATTTTTCCAAATAATATAATATTTTATTGCTTTTTAAAGTTGAATTACATACTTATTACGAATAAGTATATTAGTGCATTCAGATGTTAAAAAACAAACAGTCTTAATCATTCAGTCTTCAGATATAGAAACAACATCTTAATCATTCAGATTCCCATTCAGATTCAAACATCTTAATCTTAAAAAAACAAACGCACCCTTAGAGAGAACAAAGAGAGAGAATTTTTGAGAGAGAGGGATTGCGTTGTTGTTAAGTAAAAGTAATTATAGTATTTTTTTCTTATTATTATTTTAAAATAAATTTAAATTTTATAAGAAAATAAGCGTAAAAACTCTAATACAATCGGCAATCGCTAGCTTCTACCAATAGTAAACGATCGAAATATTATTCTCACCAAAAGTACAAAAAGGACGACAGCTGGAAAGATAAGACCAGAGCAATAATGGAGATACAACAGATATGACATTTGTAGGGGGGTGCGGATTAGGTGCGTAGTTTCAACTAGATAATAAATACATACCATTTGTAGGGGGGTGCGGATTAGGTGCGTAGTTTCAACTAGATAATAAATACGTATGTATTTATTTTTATAATGATTATTATTGATTGGAATAATTTTCATTTTTATCTTCTTGACTTAAGATGTTTTATTAATTCATATTCTAAATTAGATATTATCGTGATTAAATTATCTAGTGTTTTAGGATCCTCGTTAGTAATATGTAATCTTTTGTATTCTAGGTATAAACTATATAGTTGAGTTTCTATTTCTTTTAATGATTTATTCTTTTCGTAAGATGTATCCATTAATTTATTTTATCCTATTGAAATTTTAGCAATTTTTGTGTAGTATTTTATTCTAACTTTGCTATATTCAATGCGTAGGTTTATATTTTTTATCTGACTAATTAGTATTTGTTGTTCATGTATAACTAATTTTCCATCTGTATTAAATAATTTTTCGTATGTATTAAATAAATTATTACTTGTATTTTTCTTTTCTAAGGTTAAATTTATTTTAAGTAATTTTTCTTCTAGTTGTTTTTTCTCTATTTCAAGTTGATTTCTGTAATTAACTTCTTCATATATCCAATTTTGCCTTTCTCTAATTTTCTTTATATATTCTAACATCCACAGTCTTGATCTGAATAATATCCTTCTGGGTAAATTTCTTCGTATATCTGTTCCAACGCATTTATTGTTTCAATTTCGTAGTTTATTACTTCTTCTAATATTATTTTCTTAATATCTTTAATTTCTATGTCTTTAAGTATATATAAGATTAAAACTTTAAGGTAGTCTAAATGGTCTATTTTCTAAAATTGATATTTTATATCTTTATTTTCCATGTATTTGTCTATATTTTTCATCTGTTTTTCTAGTAGTTTTATGTTTCTCATATCTTTTTCTAAAAATTCTATGTAATTTATCATGCTAAGTATTTGTAAGAGTAGTTAGGTATGTGTGGTATATAATTTACTCTAGTCATGTAATATTTATCAAATGCTTTTTCTAATATGATTTTTCTTATATCTACTACAGTTATATCTTTAAGTGCATATAAAATAAGTATTTTAAATTTATCTACCATCACATCAGATAAATAATTATTCATTTTCATAAAATTGCTTTTTTCAAAATATTCCCTTCAACCATGTACATAACAAAATATAGTCATCTTAGATTACTATATACTAGATTATTCTTAAATAACATGTTCTTCGGTCACTATTAGCATGGTAATCTGGATACTTTTCCATTAAACAGCGCCTCTACTCTGGTTACTCCCCACCACGGCTTCTTGCCTTATTGGTTTCACCTTTAGGATGACATAGTTCTTAGGGATCTTTCTCCGTTTCCACTTTGCTAATAAACTTCTTAACATATTATTCTCGAATAATTCTACTATAAAGTAACTAACATGAATTTATTTTATCATATCATGATTGTTGGGAATTATGAATTTAGCTATTCATAATCATAAATAAATATACCTGTTCTGGTAGGTTTGATATTTCTGTGCTTTGTTCCTCCATAGATTTTTCCATTGATATATACCTGTTTTTTAATTAACTAAGCAAAAAATATTTATTGTGGACTTTGAGAGAATGTTTGCTTCAACGCATGAAGGCTTGCTTTGCAATGCCTTCTGCTTTCTCTATTTATAGAATGAAAAATGTACAAAAGTTTTTACATCCGTATTCAATAAAAATATTAAAAAACTAAAAAGCTAAAAAAAACTAAAAAAGACTTAAAAGTCTTTCTTTTCACCTAACCTATAAGACTTTGAATTTTCCTACTTTACATTAACTTCTCAATAAATGCTACTAACTAATGTTACTAACTAATGTTAACTTTTACGTAACAACTTTGTACAAATAAGTCTTCTGTCTATTTTGTCATATCTGCTGTATCTCCATTATTGCTCTGGTCTTATCTTTCCAGCTGTCGTCCTTATCTTCTCATTCTAACTGTACTGCTGGGACATCATTATCTCCTCCATTACATTTTGAACATCTGTGGTCTGGATATTTGTGTCCAATAGTCTTGCAGTATCTGGTCAATAATTCTTCTGAAATAAATTTTTCTTTAATAGCTCTGGCGATAGGTTCTGTCTCTGGTTTAAGCAACGTGATAATCCATTGCCTAATAGTTTCCATATCTGTTTCTCGTAACTCTTTTGAATTCGAATATATTAATACATGATCTCTTGAATAGTAGTTCCATATGGGATTTTGTTTGCAATATGTATTTGCTAGCTCTTGTAAAATTGTAGATAATCCGATAATCCTCTTGTTTGCATAAAATTTTGGTATCTCGATTCTGGGTATCTCTGGTTGTGAAATAATATCTTGTGGTATAATCATATCTCGTGCCATTCCTATCTTCACAACTTGTATAGGTTTTTTAACTTCATCAAATAATATCTCTGCTGGTGCCGCGTAAATTTTTATAAAGAACAAGGTACCTTTGGTTATTCTTTTAAAAATGATAAATGCTTCATATATTTCTGGTATAGTGGATATCTCAGTTCCGTCCGTGGTATATACAGTACTAAGTAGTTCATATTCGTAGCAAGTTTTAACTATATTTGGTTTGGTTTTAGGTAAGGCAATTAGTTTATTATATCCGGTCAATCTCTGGGTTATATAGTTTGTATCTGGTTCTTGGACATTTGTAGCTTTGGGGTTGCTATTTAAAAAGGTTTGTATATTGTAGATATTTTCTATGTATTTTTGGGATGTGTAGTTATAAACTTTTTTATCTTGGTTCAGACTATCTCGGTATGTGGTAATTTGTGGGGGTATAAACATGGGATCTTTTGGTGTATTTGGGGTATATGGTTTTTCAAATATTTTATTCATATTCATGTTCTGGTATCTTGGTCGACTAGCTCCTTTGCTTGTACCTGCAGAAGTAGATAGATAAACGTTATGGGTTTTATGGAGTATCCCAACGTCTCCTTCTAGCTCTGGAATTTTAATGTCTTCCGATCGACATAGCTCTGCACACTGCTGAGTTAGCTGATTTGTAGCTATAGACTTCAGTTTACCTTCATTAGTCTTTAGCTTTTCTATCTCATTACCCATACTGTCCACTTTTATTGAAAGCGTAGTTAGGGTGTTGAGTATCTTTTCTAGAGTATCTTCTTCTATAATATCAGTCTGTGTAGCTTTATCTTGATATGTAATCTGCAATAACATTTTTGTTAGTACTGATTACTTCAATTGTAAATGTAAAATTTAATATATTTAATACTAGTCTCCGAATTTCTTTTGTTGTAACTGAATTTTGTATTTTCTTTGTTAGCCACCAGCGTACTTGTGTATTATCTGTTCGCACAATAAATTTGTTATATACAATATATGGCTCAAATGCTAACAAACATTTATATAATGAACATAATTCTTTTCTATTTATTTCCCATTTTATTTCTGTCTCGTTGAACGTTCTTGAGTAATATCTACAATGGTGTTCTATTTTTTCTGCTTCATATTTATATTTGAGTACTCCTCCGTAACTATATTCACTGGCATCTGCTTCTACTATATATATAAATTTTCTATTTTCATCTGGAAATTGTAATTTTGGTAATTCTTTACAAAATATTTTTATTTTTTGAACTTGTTTTTTATCTTCTTCATTATAGTTATATTCTATATCCTTTTTTAATTTTTTCTGTAGTGGTTTTAAGTTTTCCGCTAATTTTGGAATATATTCTCTTACTTGGTTTACTAATCCTAAAAATGATTGTAATTTCTTTTTTGTATCCAATTCCTCTTTCGAATTTACTATTTTTTGTACTATATGTTGTTGCATTTTTACTCCACTTTTATCTATTTGTATTCCTAAAAATTCTATTTGATTTTTCATAATTTCAGCTTTCTTTTTACTTAAACTTATTCCCGAATTTTCTATTATATCCGTAAATTGTTCTAATAATTTTAAATGTTCTTCTTTGGTCTTTGTATATAATAGTATATCGTCTATATATACTATATAATTAGGTAGTTGTTTAAAATAACTATCCATAAAATGTTGATATCTACCTGGTGCATTTTTATATCCAAATGGTAGTACATTCCATTCATAAAATCCTTGTGGTACCGTAAATGCGGTTAATTCCTTAGATTCCTCTTCTAACTTTAGATGGTAAAATCCTGATTTGCAATCAAATTTACTAAAATAATTATATCCTTGTATTTGTCTTATTTTTAATATCTTATTTGGTATTGGGTAATTATAAGTTATTGTTTTTGCATTTAAATTTCTATAATCAATAACCATTCTACTTTTTCCTCTTTTTTGTTCACTATGTTTATTTACTATAAATGCTGGGCTATTATGTTTGCTATTACTTTTTTGTATATATTGTTTTTCTAATAATTCATCTATATGCATTTTAAATTCTTTTAAATCATCAAAATTATATGTTAATGGTTTTTGGGTTATTATGCTATTTTTATCTATTAATTCAATTTTTATAGTAGTTTTATGTTTTTCCCATCCTTTTAATGGATCTTCACTATATAATTGTTCTAATTTTCTGTTAACTATTTCTATCTTATTTATTGAAAATATAGTTATTTCTGTTTTATTTATCGAAAATACAACTAATTCTATTGTATCTTCAGTATTTTTTATATTTTCTAACTTTTGTGTAATTTTTTCACTTCCTTTTATCCAATCAGTTTTCTTTCTTATTTTATTATTAACTCTTTTTGCTCTTACTTTTTGTTTACATGGTGTTGTAAACCACCAGTCTGTTCTAGTTATTATATGTGGGTATAATTTATCTAGAAACGGCATTCCTAAAAGTATATCTTTTGATGTTAGTTCATAATTATAAATTTCTTCTATTGTTAATATTTTATCCCATACTTGTGTTTTTACATTCTTAGCTTTATAAGTAATTAAGCTTCCTTCGTTATTAAATCCTTTAACTATTATTGGTGTTTTCAATTTATCCCATTTACTTTCTGGTAGACAATTATATCTACATAAATTAGCTTCTGCTCCTGTATCTATCATAGGCGTATAATATCTACTGTAATATCCTTCTACTACTATCTTCATTAATACATATATTTTCATTTTATGTTAATGCTCTTCTTAAGAATAATTTCTCTCTGTTATATGTTATAGTTAATTGTGTATGTTCTATATTATATGGTTTTACTTATTCTAGCCATTTTATTCCTAATATTATGTCTGTTTTTTGCATTTCTTCTTTTACTTCAAATTCTATTTTTATTTTTCTTATTCCTATTATTATTTCTTTTTCTGCTATATTTTTAGTGTTTATTAAACTTCTTGGTAGATCTGGGCATATATTATTGTCGGTTTTTATTTCTTCATTTTTTACTAGATATTTTGCTATATAATTTTCTTCTTGTCCTGTATTTAATAGTATTAAATATTCTTTTTCATTTACCTTTCCTGTTATGTAATAATGGTTTGAATTATCCATTGAACTTGTTTCATAACTTATTCTTTTTGATGAGCTTGATGATTCCGGTTTATCATAAGCTGTTCTTTTTGTTGTACTTATTCTATCATTTATTATTTCTAGATTTTCTTCTACATCTATGTCTCTATAGCTATAATCATTATAGTCTATCGTTTTTACAAATTGTTCAAATGGGCTATCTATTTGTATCTTATTAATCTTATTTTTTCCCGTTATTTTATGTTTTGTTGTTAATACATATAAATTTTTGCATCTTGCTGTAAATATTTTACTTCCTGGAATTAATTCTATTCCTGATATCTTCCAATATAATACTAGTGATTTATCTATATTTCTATCCGTTACTGCTACTGAATAGTTCGCACTTATTATGAATTTAAATTTTTGGTATATTAAATTTCCTTTTATGGCAGTTATTATGCTTTTTTCTATAGGTTTTATAATTCTATCATCTGCTAAATATAATTCTATTGGTGTATCTATTCCTTCTCTAAAACATGCTTTTATTAATATTTCTGTACCTCCAAGGTGTACATATTTTATTGGGTCTCTACTTTTTATATCGTTTATTTCTTTATTAATTATTCTTTTTATTACTAGTGGTATACTGGCTTTACCTTTTGCATATCTACAGTCTATTACGTGCTCTTTTTGACTTACTACATAATATTCTTCCTTTTTTCTAGTAAATATATTTTTTATTGTTGGTATTTTAAATATTTTTTCTACACTTAAGTCTAACTCTTTTCCTTTTATTTCATCAAATACATTGTTATCAAATATTATTTTTTGATCTGTTCCTTCTTCATTTAAATATTCTTCTTTTGTTAATATTTTTATATCTTCTTCAGTCATTTAATTCATCTAATTCACTATCTATTTCATTATCTGTTTCATTCTCTGAAATTTCATATATACTGTCTTCGCTTTCTAATTCGTAATCTATATAATCTATTTGCATATATTCTGTATTTTCTATTTTTATTTCTGATATTTGTTTATTTTTTGGGTTTTTAGGTAATTTACAATCTCTAGCTAAGTGTCCTAACTTTCCACAATTATAACAAGTACATTCTTTTATAGATTTTTTCTTTCTATATGGTCTCTTGTTTTTATAATTTTTTACATAATATCTTTTTCTTGGTCTTTTGTATTTATATTTTGATTTTTTGTATTTCTTATATTTCTTATGCCTTTTTCTTTTCTTATAATATCTTTCTTCGCATCCAAATTGAGGTGCTATTTTATTTTTGCAACATGCTAAATTTCTTATTAATGTTTTTTCCATTTTTATTTCTTCTCTGTATTTTTCACATAAGTTTCTATACAATTGTTGTAAAATTCTTGCTCCTAAAGTATCTACTATTTTTGTTTCATCCCAACTTTTTATTATTTTTGATCTAAATGGTTCAGGTAATTTATTAAAATATAATTTTCTTATTTCTTTACTTTCTTCTATATTATATGCTCCTTTATAATAATATTCTTTAAATGCGCAAGTATATTCATCTATGTAACACATATTACATATTGCTAATTTTAACATTAAATTTCTATTTATGTCTTTCTCTTCATTTTGTTCTTCTTCTGTTGTTGTCATGCTACTAAATTCGTCTTTTATAGCTGTTTCATATTTTTTTAATAATTCTATAGGTGTTAATTTCATTATTCCTTCTGTGGGTTTGTCAGTTCTTAATATTTTTTTACTATTTTCAGTTAGATTTAAAAACCATAATTTTACTGTTCCTATTAGTGTTCTTTCTATATATTCTGGTGCATCTGTTACACTTATATTATTATCTAATAATTGTTTTGTCATATATCCTATCCATAATTGTATTGTTTTTTCTGTATCTATTACACAATCTAAGTCTAGAAAATTATAATTTTTATTAACTATTTATTTTGGTGTCCATTTGTCATATTCATTCTTTAGATTATATCTTTTAAACTTATTTTTATAATATGTAGGTTTCCTTATTTCTGATGTACTGGGTATTATATTTTGATCTTCTTTTTTATCAAGAGTATTTATTTCTGTGTTGATGTTTTCTGTGTTGATGTTTTCTAAATTTTCTTCATTAATTGCTTCTTGTTTTTCATTGATTTCTAAATTTTTTGTATTTGTTAATATTTCTGTATATGTTTCACTATCTTCTGAATCATAATTGTCTGTCTCTTCAACATCTATATTATTTATTTCTAATTCCTTGTTTTTTATTTCTTTATTGTCTATTTCTAATTTTTCTTTAAATTGATTTATCTCGTTTAATAATTTTTGTTCTTTATCTTTTTCTTCTTTTTCTTTTTGTCTTTTTTCATACAGATCTTTTAACATTTGTAATTCCTTTTCTAATTCAGCAATCCTACTATTTTTAGTTTCTTCTATTTTTCGTATTTCTTCTGTAGTTTGTTGTTTTATTTTTTCTATTTCCTTTTTTCTATCTATTTCTTCGTTTTCTCTTTCTATTCTAACCATAGCTGTCAATTTATCTTCTAATTTTAATTCTTCTTTTTCTAACATTAAATATAAATGTTCGCCTATTTTCTTATATCTTCTTCCTAAATTAGAAAATACTATTCTTATTTTTAATCCTTCGTGATTTTCATATATTTTTTCGTCTATTATAAATTCTTCTTTGTTCATTTTATTGTAAATAGTTCATGTTGATATATATATTCTAAACTATCTATTTGTGATTCTAAATTTGATATTTCATCTTTTTGTGCATTTATTGAGTTTTTACTAACTCCGGCAAATATATTATAATTTAATCTTTTTGTTCTTATTTTTAATTCTTTACGTTTTTCAGATATAGTCTGTTTTAGTTCTTTGTATTTTTGTATTTTATTCATCCAAACAGTATTTATAGTATTTTGGTGGATATCTAAATCTAATTTTATCATAATTAGATGGTATATGTCTCATTCTTCTAGATTTTAAATGGATTATTAATTTTGCTTCAATACTAGATATTAAGGTAATTAGGTAAGCTAATCTTTGTGGGTTTTCTTTTATTTTATTTAGTCTTATATATTCTGAATAATTACTAATTAAAGATTCTTTAATTTTTCTAAAAGCTTCTTTGTTTTTAAATGGTCTTCTCATAATTAATTAATTAATTGATTGATTATTGTAATTTTTTCATAAACTCTAAATCCAAACATATATGCTACTTCTGTATTTTTTAAATAACTGTGCTCTGATACCATTTGTAGGAGGATGCGGATTAGGTGCGTAGTTTCAACTACAAAGACACGTTTGAAGACATCTCCAGTACTTGCTTTTTTTGTTATAGGATGTCTTTCTTTTCTTTGCATCTTTGTGTCACGATCCAAATTACCCTCTAGTTCTGTTTGCACCACTGTCCTAAGCCAAGGAAACCAAGTAATAATCAAAAATAAAATACTCGGAAGCAATTAATCAAATCTAACATATTAAAATATCATAAACATAAGATAAATCTGCTACAATGTGGAAGCTATAAATCCCAACGCTGACATTATTTTTCCTTAGTAAAATATCAAATTGTCATAAGTAAATTATAAACAAAGTCCGTGTTCTACTAATACAAAATTCAACAAGAACTGACATAATTGAATTCAAAACAAGTTAGTTGAAACAATTAATTGAATTTAAATTTTATAGTGCATTATCAATATAAAAAATATTCTGGACTATCAAATAAATTTGACTTGACATAATAGGTTATTCATTTTTTTCCTTTTTAACTTTTATGTAAAAAATTGGTAGCCTGCAATAGCAGATTAAGTTTACGTGATAATATAAAATATTTTGTACACTAATAGTGCACAAAACTTAAACTCTAATTAATTTTGTTTTACTTAACTTTTTCAACGAATACATTAACCATGTTGAATAGTTAAATTTGATATAAAATGAAATTTAATATTTCAGGTTATAAAACGAAATTAAATATCCAACTTATAAAAAATTAATATTTTATAAGTAGAAATATTTTAGTTCGAGTTATAAAACGGAACAAATCAAAAGCCGGGATTCTTTCTTAAATAGCCTCTTCAAGCCCATTTTTTAATTAAATAGATTAAAAGTTTTTTTTAGGTGGAAATGACCCACTTTTAAAAATTTAAATTTATTTATAAGGTTTAAAAGTTACAAATTAGTCCACAAATATAACTTACAATATTTAAATAAAATCCCTCGTGCTAAAATCTTTTCCACATTTTATAAATTAGCTTAAAATCTGATTTGTTATGGACAAATCAATTATCGATCCGATCGATTCGAACGATATATGAAGAACAGATCGACCGACAGAATGATTATCGATCCAAATGATATATAGATAGATTGATTATCGATTTGAGCTATATATGAACAGATTATTTATCGATCCGACTGATATATGGACAAATCGATTATTAATCTAATCGATTATATATATATATACACAAACATTTTTCCTTTTGAAAAAAATGAACTAAAACTAAAAGATAATAGAAAATTTATAAATTTGGGAGAAGACAAAATATTTAGAAATAAAATATTAGCTTCAAAAAGAAAAAAGTTGAAAAAACAATAAATTTTTAGTAAGAATAGAGGAAAAAAATTAAAGAGAGAAGAAAAAGTAATTTAAAATTGACAAAATGAGTTAAGATTTTACGTTTTAAGTATATTTGTAAATAACTTCTGTAATTTTAAATAGGTTATTATGGTTCAATTCTTTCGTAAAGTTATATTTTTATTTTATTTTAAAATGAAAAAATAAAAATAATTATTTTGCTAATTGAAAATTGAAAGAGATATTAGCCAAATTTTCTCCAAAAAAAAAAGCCGTCTTCAAAAATCTCTCCCAAGTCTCCACCATTAACAAACAAAATCCAAAGATTGAAGATCAGAAGCTACCAAGACCAAGATCCAAGTTTCAGAATCAAAGATCCCCCATTTTAGTTATGTTTTTTTTAGATTCCCTTTCATTAAAATATCTTGATACCTGGAAAATCAGCTCCTGTTGCAAAATCCCTATGAATTGTCACATATATCTTGAACACAAATTTGCAAACTCGTTGTATGTATCTGCAAACCCGTTAATCTAGTCTTGGACATATATCTGCTCCCGTTACAATTAATATGAAGTGTTCGCATTTAAGTAGCCGTTTGCTATGAAAACTAAAAATTTTCGAACTTGGAGTTGTGTTGTCTTTTTTGAAAAAAAAATAAAAAAAATTGACTTTTGAATTTTTTTTTTTTAAATATGATTTTATGCCCAACTTTTACAAACTATCAAAATTACCCAATTAAAATTTACCTACTAATGAAAAAAGAACACAATTAGCCACTATTATAAAAATAATTATATATACATGGTCATATTTAATGAATTTCAATTATGACATATATAATATTTACATTAATAACCGTTTTCTCATATTTGAAAATTTTAAATATGGATATTATATTAACAGATCATTGTTTCCTGTTTTTTAGGTAACAAATATTATCTTTCAAATAAATTTATTTTTTTAGAAATTTATTTAATTTATTTCCTTCATTTTTCGTTCCTAAAAAATAGGAAATGATGAGTTGTTATTAAATTTTAGGGTGTCGCTAATTTATTTCTTTAATTTTTTTATACATGAAAGATTTGACTGTGTGTGAATAAATTATTTCTATATAAAACATGTTTTGCATATTTATGATATACTAGTTTAGGTGTACGCACCTTGCGCGTGTACTCACTTTAATGAGTTCAAACACTATATTAAATAAGATATTTGTTTAAATAATAAAAATGAATATAATAATTAAATTTTATATTTGTTGAGTATGTAAAGATGGAGAATTTATTTATTAAACTTAATTTTTACCAAAAATATTTTTTGAAAATAGATCGACATTCATCTACCATATATATACAACAAAACAATACAATGATAGAGACATCAAAATAATACAATTAAGTCTAATCTTTACATACAAAAATCTTCTCAAAGTCGTTCGACACTCATCCACCACCTATAAACAATAATAAAATAATACGATAATAGAGATATCAAAATAATACAACTAAACCTACCTTTACATAAAAAAAAATTCTCAAAGTCGACCAACATTTATCTATCACATATAAATTGTAACAAAATAATACGATAAAAGTGATATCAAAACAATATAGTTAAACTTAAATTTTACACAAAAAAAATTTCAAAGTCGATCGAGATTCATCTACGAACTGTAAACTACCATAAAATAACAAACTAATAGAGATATTACGATAATAGAATTAAACCTAACCTTTACCTAAAAAAAAAATTCAAAGTCGACTGACATTCATCTAGCATATGTAAATTAAAATTAAAAAATAAGATAATAAAAATATCAAAACAATACAATTAACTTCGATTTTGATCCAACAAATTTTGTCTAAGCGGAAATTTTGACCCTAAAAAATTATTTTGAATGAAAACAAGGAAGGTATATATATACACACATGTTGAATTCTATTATACTGACAAAAACAGTGAAGAAATTGAGGGTTAAAAAATCAAGCATCCACCATCTTGACATGCAATCGAATCAAGTTAGATCGGCATTAATCATATTCTCCCAATAGGAAAATCGGTTTGTTCTCTAATTTAACGTACATCTTAATATTTATAGAAGAATTTTCCTAATAGAATCTTATTTTAGGAGTATTTTTCTAATTGAATAGTAGAAAGAAAAATATTAATTAATTCTCCTGCAATATATTTGTCATATATTTAGGACTACCATATATTTTAGGAAGTCTAGTAGAAAGAAAAATGTTAATTAATTCTCCTACCATATATTTTAGGAGTCTCATATATTTTAGGAAGTTTATTTCATATAATAAAATAATAAATTAAAAAATAGTGAAAAAACAGTTTTATATAAAGAAGAGTAAAAATTTCAAATCACTTTTCTAAAGGTTCACACTTTTAATATACTAATTTAATCGCACGTGCCTCGCACGTGTAATTTTTAATTATTTAAAATTAGACTATTTTATCTATTACGAAATTTTTTAATGAAGTGCAAAAAGTTTAAATCACTTTTCAATGATCTTTCACACTAATATAATAATGTAAACACATACATTTTGTAGAAAAATAACAAATTTTCTTTTACTGCTTCCATGAACTTGAAACTTTCATCTATTAGTGGTTCTATCTTTGAACAAAAATAGTCATTTGAAAGTTTTAAGTTTTTGCCTTTTTCTGGAATTTTTTTTTCTACTTGTATTATAAAAATGTATTAATTCATTATCAAGAATGTATTAGATATTTGAACTCATAAATGTTACCTGAAAATTATAATCTTTGTAGAACTTAAGAGTTATGGTGCGATCAAATCAATAAAACTTAAATGTAATTATAATTTGAAACTTAAAACTTTTAAAAATTTGGTACTTCTTATATTTTTCTTATTCTTAGAATCAATATTAGTTAATTTAGAATTCTTAAACGAAAAAAATAGTAGTTGCCTTTAATTTTGATGACTTCTAATAAAGAAAAGTTTTACTATAAATATTTAATTGATTTTTATTCTTAAATATTAAAAAATAGTGAAAAGACGATTTTGTCTAAAGCAGAAACTTTTAACGAAGGACAAAAAGTTCAAAGAATATTTCTAAGATCCTTCATATCTGAGTTAATACATAAAAATGACCCTAAACTTGATATTAAATTATAAATTTGACCTTAAACTTTGATAGTGCACAAATAGGACCTTTAATTATTCAAAACCTGAACAAATATGACCTCCGATTTTGCAACCCCATGCGTGAGTCTCACTCGCGCCTACGTGGAAAGGTAATCCAATCACACGGTGCCACGTCGTTAAAAGAGCCGACTTGGAGAGAGGTCATATTTGTGCAGTTTTGAATAGTTAAAGGTCCTATTTGTGCACTGTCAAAGTTTTGCTTTTTGTGTTAAAACGACGTCGTTTTATTATTATTATTATTATTATTATTGTTGTTATTATTATTATTATAATAATAATAATAAATTTTTTATTTATTTTTATAGTAGTAGCACCTAACTTTTTTTTAATTTTAAAAAATTATCATTATTATTTTATTTATTTCTATAGCAGCAACACCTAACTTTTTTTTAATTAAAAAAAAACAGCCACTAGCGGGGATCGAACCCGCACATTAGGCTGAAGGAAGCGCCCAAGAAGAGCAAATAACACCACTGGGCTATCTAAGTGTCTTGTTTCATGTGGTTCAACATTAACATACGTACATAAATATACATTTTCTATCTTATATGTATACAACGTAATTTTTTTACCGAGAGGGTTCGGGTGAACCCCATGGCAACCACGTAGGTCCGCCCCTCGTTAATTTAATAACGTTAATTTAATAACATCTTTTAATTACGCTAATTTGATAACGTTAATTTAATATACTACTACTACCATCCTTAATAACATTAATTTAATAACGTTTTATTAAAACTATAATTTTTCTTATTATTAGTATAGTTTCAGCTTTAATTTAATATTTAAATAAATAATATTTAGATATATTATATAACTTAAATTCGTCCTCTGCTTTATAATATATATATACATACCAACTCGATTTTTCCGTATGAGGCTGACCTGCCTAATTAATAAATCTTTAATATTGTTCTTTTTCCGCAATGACAAAAGAAATTAGATGTCATTTTCATCTTTGAGCCGAATGAAAAAATAATAGTGAAGAGTCATTTAAAGGTCATATTTTGCAGTTTTGAATAGTTAAAGGTCATATTTGTGCACTGTCAAAGTTTTAGGTCATATTTATGTATTATGCCCTTAAATTTTAAGCTGGACGCGCCCAGTTTTGCGTGTTGAACACGCATTTTGCCACGTAGGATTGAAGGTCATATTTGTGCAGTTTTGAATAGTTAAAGCTCATATTTGTGCACTATCAAAGTTTAAGGTCAAAGTTATAATTTGATGTCAAGTTTAGGGTCATTTTTATGTATTAACTCTTCATATTTTTAGTATAGTATAGTATAGATATAGATATAGATATAGATTATTATTATTATTATTATTATTATTATTGTTGTTGTTATTATTATTATTATTATTAATAATAATAATAGAATAGATGTATAATAATAATAATAATAATAATAATAATAATAATAATAATAATAATAATAATAATAATAATAATAATAATAATAATAATAATAATAGAATAGATGTGTTTTTTCTAACGTAAATAGGTTATTTAAGTAATACTAATCAATTAATTATTAAATAAATTCTAATCCTTAACAAACTCTTAAAGCTAAAGTAACAAACTGGTATAATAGAAAAAAAAAACAAAGTTAAACGAAATTTTGTAATAATTGCTACACGTGCTTAACATTTAAATTTAAACTCTGTAAAAAAATTGGTATATTAAAGTAAATAGAATTTAATTAATACTGCACAGTACTACTCTTCCTAATATTTGGAAAAATTTAAATGTCATTTCAATGTCTTTAGAAGTCGTTGTTTATTTTACATCATAAGTTGATTTAGAACTATTACCATATTATTTAGGATTTATTAATTTTTAAATTATATTTTTTTCTTATCATATATTTTAGGAACCCTTACCATATATTTTAGAATTACTTAATTTTTAAATTATATTTTTTTCTTATCATATATTTTAAGACTCCTTAATTATTTAATCCTCCTAATACTTGTTACCACATGTTTTTAGGATTCCTTAAATTTTTATCATATTATAAAAATAATAATATAATAATTAAAGAAAAAAAGGTGAAAAGAAAATTTTATCTAAAGCAGAAAGATTTTACTATAAATATATTTAATTAATTTTTAACTATTAAATTAAAATTTTTTATTGAAATTCTGATGACTTCTAATAAAGAAAGTTTTTACCATAAATATATTTAATTAGATTTTAACTCTTAAATATTTGAAAAAAAATAGCGAAAAGACGATTTTGTCAAAAGTAAGGATTTTTAATGAAGGACAAAAAGTTCAAACAATATTTGTAAGACTCTTCACACTTTTAATATATTATAGATATAGATATAGATTATACCATATACCATAAATATATAAATATGCTTAATATGTTTCTTTATACTTTGTATTTTTATATATGTGTGTATATGGTATATACATGGTATAAACTTCATATATAACAAATTAACAGTAAAATAATGTCTTAAATAAGAGAGAAAATTAAATAAGAGATAAAAATAATGATGAGAGAGAAAAAAAGATATATATTAATTAGGATATCATTAAGTTTGAAATTATAATTATCTTATTCTTTAAAACTGCTATATACGTAATATTGAAAAAGTAATGTTATAAGGAGAGTTTTATGTAAAAATTTAAAAGATTGGGGTTATATGTAATAATAATAAAAGTTTGAATTGGAGTTGAAAAATTGTGAAAAAACCAAAAATCTGTTTTTCCTTTTCAGAATTTTTTTTCAAAATTATTTTTTGAATTTTCATGACCAAACACCACAATTTCTAACTCCAAAAAAATTTTCTGGGAGAAAAGAAAAAATTTCCATGGCCAAACAGGCCTAAATCTGCACCCGTTACAATTTCTAGAGAATGAATAGCAATATATGAATTGTTCTAGAGAATTTCACTATGAATTGATAAAATTTCTGTAAAGGGTAAGAAGCAAAAATTGTACTCTATTATTTCCTTCGTTCACTTTTGCTTGTAATTAATTTTTTAACTATATTTTTATTTTTACGTATCATTTTTGACATATTAAAAAATATTTTTTTTTAATTCTTTATATTAATTATTTTTTTTCAAATTAATTTCAAGATACAATGTAAAGATATTATAGTAAAATAATTATTAGGTGTGCTGATTAATGTGACAAGTAAAACCGAATATTTCATTGAGTTCAGTGATGCGTATGACAAAAAATTCATTTTTTAGGTGTAGAATTGTAGAGATAATACATAAATATGACCCTAAACTTGACAATAAATTATAACTTTGACCTTAAACTTTGGTAGTGCACAAATAAGACCTTTAACTATTCAAAACCTGAATAAATATGACCTCCGATTTTGCAACCCCCATGCGTGAGTTTCATTCGCGCCTATGTGGAAAGGTATTCCAATCACACTGTGCCACGTCGTTAAAAAGGTTGACTTGGAGGGAGGTCATATTTGTGCAGTTTTAAATAGTTAAAGGTCATATTTATGCACTGTTAAAGTTTCATTTTTTGTGTTAAAAAGACATCATTTTTATTATTATTATTATTATTATTATAATTTATTTATTTATTTAGAGATTGAACCCACACAGTAGACTGAAGGAAGCGCCCAAGAAGAGCAAATAACACCACTGGGCTATCTAAGTGCCTTGTTTCATGTGGCTCAATATTAATATACGTACATAAATATAAATTTTTTACCTTATCTATACAACATAATTTTTTTACCGAGGGGGTTCGGGTGAACCCCATGGCAAACATGTAGGTCAACCCCTGCGTTAATTTAATAACGTTAATTTAATAACATTTTAATAACGTTAATTTAATAACATTTTAATAACGTTAATTTGATAGCGTTAATTTAATATACTACTGCTACTATCCTTAATAATATTAATTTAATAACGTTTTATTAAAATTATAATTTTTAGTATTAGTATAGTTTCATCTTTAATTTAATATTTAAATAAATTATATTTAGATATATTATATAACTTAAATTCACCCTCTGCTTTATAATATATATACATACCCGCACGATTTTTTCGTATGAGGCTGACCAACCTAATTAATAAATCTTCAATATTGCCCTTTTTTCGCAATGACAAAAGAAATTAGATGTCATTTTAATCTTTGAGCCGAAAATAATAAAAAATAATAGTGAAAAGTCATTTAAAGGTCATATTTGCGCAGTTTTGAATAGTTAAATGTCATATTTGTGCACTGTCAAAGTTTAAGGTCAAAGTTATAATTTGGTGTCAAGTTTAGGGTCATATTTATGTATTATGCCCTTAGATTTTAAGTTGGACGCGCCCAGTTTTGCGTGTTGAACACGCGTTTTGCCACGTAGGATCGGAGGTCATATTTGTGCAGTTTCGAATAGTTAAAGATCATATTTGTGCACTGTCAAAGTTTAAGGTCAAAGTTATAATTTGGTGTCAAGTTTAGGATCATATTTATGTACTATCTCATAATTGTATTATCTCATAGTACTTTACTGAATAAAATACACTACATCTTTGTGAGATGTAGTATAATTAATTATTTTATTGTATTATAAAATATATTTCAAATTTTAAATTGTATAAAATGTATGCGTATGACTCATTAGTATATTAAATAGTGATTAATTTATAAAATGGATATTAAAATATATGTGTGGATATATTATCATGGAAGATTAGTAGTTGAAAAGTGACATTATTATTCCAAGAAAACTATAATGATTAAAATTTTAATAATCAATATTCATGGACTTTAAATCTTTAATTAATACTTAAAACGTTACGAAAACAATAATTTTCAAACTCTGATAATTAAAAGTTTAATAATCAATATTCATAAACTTTAAAGAACTGTAATATACTTAAATAATTGATTTTTTATAAATTAATATTCATGAACTTTAATATTCTTTAATTAGAAAAACTTTAAGAAAACACTAACTTTCCAAGAAAACTATAATATTCAAAAGTTTAATAATCAAGATTCATAAACTTTGAAGAACTCTAGTATACTTTAATAATTAATTCCTTATTAATTAATATTTATGAACTTTAATATTTTTTAATTATTAAAACTTTAACAAAACACTAAATTTCCAAGAAAACTTCAACAATGAAAAGTTTAATAATTAATATTCATAAACTGTTAAATAAAATTACTAATAAAGACTTTAAAAAAACATTAATATTCCACTAATTAGAAAAGAATTAATGTTAGACGTAAATTAACAAGACTAATTTGAGATCAAAAAGATGTTGACACTAATGAAATTAGGTGTACATGTCGTTATTAGAAATGGAACGTGTCATGAACTCTGGTCCTGTAGATCGTACGCTTCTCCACTTACAGGAGAATCATAGGTTGGAGTTGCTCTAGAAGGGCAAGATACCATTTGGACCTTGTATGAAGGTTGATCGAATGGACAATGCTTGGGCTTTATTTCGTATGCACTCGCCTCACGATCGTGTTGTGAAATATTTAAGTAGAGTCAAATTATATGATGTGGTGTGAGTAGATAGGATGCAGTATGATCGTTCTCTTCTGAAGGTCATGATTGATCGATGGAGGTCGGAGAGTCATTACTTCCATCTATCGTTCGGCGAGGTCACAATCACGTTGCAGGATGTGCAGGCTATGTTTGGTTTACGCATCAATGGTCGTCTAGTATATGTGCAGGATGCTGCACAGAGGAATTACCCATGACGTACTATGCTACAGAGACTCACTGGATATGATGAAAATATTATAGGTAGAAGTTGGGTGACTATCCATTCCATTACTCGCCACATTCAAGAGCAGTTAGCGGTTGATCTCATAAGAGATCATACTTCAGTTGAGAGGCTTGAGAGGATTGTTTGATTGTACATGCTTGTTATACTCGGAGGAATTTTATTCGCAGACACATCGGGAAACAAGGCCAACCTAAGATACCTGTTGTTTTTTTATTTCATCCATGATGTTGTGAGCTATAGTTGGGACAGCACGGTCCTGACATTCTTATACAAGTCACTCTGTTGGTCATTTATTGAACAGACAAATAATTTATGCGAATTTCGTCCTCTCCTCCAGGTAACTTAATGTCTTATGTTATATTAGCGTTAAAATATATTATTCTTGTGAGAAATTAAATAATTTATTTTGTCACGCTACGATATAGTGGTGAAAAAGCTTGCCTCTACAGCCAGGAGTTGGTGAATCGGGGGTTGATGGAGCATTCCTTCCATACGCTAGGAGATGGATGAGAGGGGTTGAGCGGGATATTGAGACACATCACATGCTTGTCCCGATTAGATATCAACTAGACCGCATGACGCAGGACCAGGTATACTTTATTATTGTTATGTAAAATTTATAGTTAGCATTATGTTTAGTTAATAACAATATATTTTTTTTATATCGATATGATGCTATTAAGTTAATTATATAAACTTTCTAATAATGTTAACAAAAACTTTGTGTGCTCGTCAATTAATCTATAATATGATTCATGCTATATGTAATTAATATAAGTACCAAATAATTATATCTATTACAATTTGAATCTAAGTCATGACAAATCACATATTGCTTATATTAAAT
Organism: Capsicum pubescens; assembly: GCA_030864215.1. NCBI lineage: Eukaryota > Viridiplantae > Streptophyta > Magnoliopsida > Solanales > Solanaceae > Capsicum > Capsicum pubescens. The sequence goes on from CM061548.1 coordinate 187,875,061, forward strand.
ATTGAACCATGACTTTCATATTTTATTTCAATTTTATTAAATGATTAGGCTATCTTATTAATTCATATAATTATTTTATTTTAACATAATTTGTATGGACACTATACGATGCAATATTGTGTACACTGCACTCATATTTCATGATTGACGGATATTTATGGATGGCACGAGTGCCTATGCTTTGCATAGATATAGCTGAGTACCACGTGTCTGATTGGGTGACACGCCCAATTGATCTACCACATTACGTACTCGAGCACCCAACCTGGCACCCCAGCACTATAAGCATGATTAATGTAACATGCTGTATCCCCATGTCCTTGAGATGTTGGATGTTTTTTTAATGATTGAGCCCATCGGGTTGGTAGACAGATTGATCCGATTAATAGTGCTACCAAGGTAGAGTATACACGATGGTTCCTGCAGTAGGGAAGGTTGCTAATAGGCTACCCTACATTAGAGGATATTAGAGCAACAAGTTTTGTTCATTCTGCTGGTAGTGAAACACCTAGGCTTGGAACCATGAGAAAAAATTCTTCATTTGATGTTACTGAGTTAGGTACAATTAAGGGCATGAGTCGTACCCCTTAGATACGAGTCGTATCCTACTTTCCTACCCCTCTCGTACCCTAGGCAGTGTGATGAGGGTTGCTCACTTCCTAGGTAGGAGTGATCCACCCTCCAATCGTACCTAAGTGTATGAGTCGTACACAACCCAACCATATAGAGTGTGTCTTGATAAAAAAGTGGACTATTTTTGGTACGAGTGAAGTGTATGACTTAGGGCATGAGTCGTACCCTTTGGATATTGATATGTGAGCAAAAGCTAACACATTTAATTCTTTTTAGCTCAAAATAATTGTGAATTCTGAAGCAACTTTTGTTGTTTTGATGTATTTTCTCATGATATTGCAGAAAAAGGCTGAAGAAATGAGAATAAACAATAATGGAGCAAAATAGTTGAAAATCTGAGCAAAATAGAAGAAAATATGGCTGACGACCTCCGTGATAAGTCGTCAGCCTCGTGATAGCCTATCAGCATTGGAGTCAGCCTTAACCAGGGAGTTGCAGTTTGAGGAGCAGTTCTGACGACGCCGGTGATGTGGCGTCAAAGTCGTGATAAGGTGTCAAGAATGGCATCAGCCTTAAGCAGAAAGTTATCAGGGGAAGAAGATATCTGACAACGTTGGTGATACGCCGTTAGATCCCTAACGCGGCATCAACCACATCGTCAGCCTAAGACAGAACCTGAAGGCAACTGAACCCTCTCTGACGTCATCCGTGATAGGGTGTCAACTTCTTGATGCGGTGTCAGCCTGGGCGTCATCTATTCCGAACAATTTTATTAATTTTGTTATTTTATTTCCTTAATTAGGCTTTAGTATAAATAACATCTTTTAGGGTTTTTGATTGATTCATTCATCTATCAGACATCAACTCTAAGAAGAGAGACACATATTTTTTCTCTCTTTCATAAAATATTCTTGTGTTTTCGTATCAACTATTTTTGGGGTTTCTACCTTGTGATTTAATCGGAGGAACTACTTGTTGTTTTCTATCCATTCGTAAGTTTATCATTATAATCATGAATTTAACTTGTTATTTCATTCATCAAATCATGAACGGCTAATTTCATTAGCTGGAGTTATGGGATCCATGGATTAGGGTTTGATATGATACTAGGTGTTTAAAGGATTCAAAGAGTAGTAAAATATCTTGAAATTCTGTTGTTTTAACTAAAATCTAGTGGTTGCAAACATTAGGTTATGCCTTAGGTTTTATTTGCTTCTAACGGAGAAATAGACTAGAGGACATGAATTATCAACAGGAACTCGGAAGCTACCAACCTTCTGTTTAATGATTAATGTTATAACTGGATTAATCTACCTGAGATAACATCCTATTGGAAATAGATAAGTTATCTAATTTTGAGAGAATTAGATAATAAATTGTCTGGTGAGGTCGAGAGATAAGTCAGATAGTATAATCGTCAGGGATATTCTGCTGTTCTAATCATTTCGAGAATCTCTAGCAATACCTAGTATCTGTCAATTCCCGAAACCCTTGGTGAACATAGCTCTGGTTTCCTATTTATCTTGATTACAAACACTGAAGTATTGAAAGTGATATTTAACACATCGTGAACTTAAACCCCCATCTTTCGGAAACAGTAAACTACCAGTAAAATTTTTCATAAACAAATCGAAGTTAACACCCTATTTCCTGTGGGATTCGACCCCAACCTAGTTGGGTTTTATATTGACAACGATCGCTTACACCCATTCAAGAGTGTAATGTGAGCGTTATAAAAAATGGCGCCGTTGCTGGGAAATACGGTTGTAGACTTAAAATTTTGTGCGTGAAATTTTGCTGATAGTTAAGTTTCCTTGATTTACGTTTATTTGTTGTTTTTGTTTATCGTAGGTACCGTGCTGTTTATGCCAAGCACGAGAAGTTACGGAGCACCACTATTACCAATCAATCCGAAACCTCAACTAATTGGAAGAATAACTGAATAACAAAAAACAGAAAAACTAGCTGCTTTAGCCAGGGCTCAGGTGAATGTACAAAATTTGGGCCAAAAAGAACATCACCAAAACTCTGATGATGAGGACTTGGGTGATGAGGAATTGCTGAATCCTCAAAACCCAAGGAGAGCGGAGCAAGTTGCTGCACCAGTTCAACGAAACGTCAACAGAAATTGTCCAGTTCGAGGAAGGTATGGTCAACAACCTATGCAATATTATGGTCAACAACCTATGCAATATGAGGCTGATGAAGATGATGAAGAAATGGACGGAGCTGGTGCAATGGGTGCTATCATTCCGCCATCGTTGTCACCAGGTACAAAGTTCAGCATAACAAGTACCATGATCCAACTCCTGAATCTAAAGGGGTTATTTTGAGGCTTTCCTGGTGATGATCCGCATATGCATTTGGTGAACTTTATCACCATTTACAAATCCTTTGACAATTCGGGGGTGAGCCAGAATGCGATCAGGTTGAGATTGTTTCATTTGTCTCTGTCTGGGGAGGTAACAATGTGGCTGAATGAGTTAGAGCCTAATTCTATAACCAACTGGAGATAGTTGAAAGATGCGTTCCTAGAACGTTTCTTTCCACCCTCCAGAAGGGTACAGTTGAGGGACGAAATTAACAACTTCAGACAGCTTCCGACTGAAGCACTGCACGAAACCTGGAAAAAATTTAAGAAGAAACTTGCACAATGTTCGAACCACAATATGACGGACTTGCACTTAATGGAGACTTTGTACAGAGTTTTCAACTCTGTGATGAAGCCTATTATGGACAACGCTGCAGGTGGTTCGTTCATTGACCTCTCTTTTTTGGATGCTTCCGACATGCTAAATAGAACGACCAAGCAGAGTCGAGTGTGGAACACTAGGGATTCTGTAGTGGCTAGCCCGATTGTTGCTGGTGGTATTACTGCAGAGCAATGTAGAAGGGGTGAGGAATGAGATCAGGACATGGCCCACTTCAAGACGCATATGGACTTGCTGGTAAAACACTTGCTAACAGGCAAGACTGAGATGGTTAAGGCTGTGGAATCTTAGGGTACTGTGTCTACAGGTGCTGAGGCTGAGGCAAACTATGTGAGTAATCAGGGGGGTTTCCGAGGCAATAGCCAAGGAAACCAAGGTCGGACTTTCTATGACAAGCCTGATTATAAAGATAGGGAGCAGGGACATTGGAGAAATAATAATGACAGAACTGGTTTGTATATTCCTCCTGGAAGTCAGGATACTGCGACAACTAGTTCTGGCAAGATTTCCATGGAGGACATGATGGAAAAGTTATTGAAGGGAGTTGAGGCAACCAACTCGGGGGTAACTAATATGAAAAGTGAGTTTTCTACCCTCAGTCAGTTGGTTAGCTCACACTATGCGTCCATTAAGCAGTTGGAGCAGCAGATGAGCCAACTTTCGGCTATTATGAACCAGAGAAAAGCTGGTACTTTACCTAGTGATACGGTTCAGAACCCACGGACTGATGGCTCTTGTATGGCGATTACCACTCGGAGTGGTAAGATGTTATCTGGCCCTTTTATGGGCAAAGCTATGGAGAAGGAGGTAAGTGTTGATAAATCGGAAGGAAGCACTCCAGTGGAGTCTGAGAAGCTGGATGGCTTTGTTGACATGTCAGAGAAGACGACAAAAAAGAGAAAGTGGTATTGAAGCAAATGCCAAGACCACCACCTCCATTTCCTCAGAGGTTGAAAAAGAATGAAGATAACGAGAAATTTAGCAAGTTCATGGAAATAATGAAACAACTGACTGTGAATGTGCCATTGATGGAGGCACTTGAGCAAATGCCGAACTATGCTAAATTTATGAAGGAATTTCTAACAAAGAAGTGGAAGGTAACTTGTGATCCGGTGGACAACATCCATCACTGTGGTGCTGTGTCTTCACAATCCTTAGTGCAGAAAAAGCCTGATCCTAGAGCATTTACCATACCGTGCACAGTTGGGTCCATAAAGTTTACCAAAGCTTTATGTGACTTAGGAGCAAGTATAAATCTGATGCCGCTTGATATCTACAAGAATCTTGGATTGGGGGAGCCTACCCCCATAATGATGCGTCTTGTTATGGCAGATAGATCGGCTAAGAGACCAGTTGGTATATTGCAGGATGTGCTGGTAAAGGTGGATGATTTTATTCTGCCTGCAGACTTTGTGATACTGGATTGTGATGTTGATTTTGAGGTACCCATCATCTTGGGTAGACCATTATTAGCCACTGGGAGAGTATTGGTTGATATGGAGCTCAATGAGCTCAAGTTCAGATATGGGAAAAAGGAGGCCAGATTTAAAATGCAACCTCCTATGAAGCAGTTGGAGGAGATGAACATCTTCTCAGTTGTGGATGTATTCCAGGAATGTGGTAATGAGGTAGTGATACAGCAACTTGACGAAGTCTGAGTCGTCAAGATAATCAAGTCGTGCCGCGACACTAAATCAGGCACTATTGGGAGATAACTCAAAATTTTATTTTCATGCATTTTGTTTTTATTCATTTAGGTAATAATAGGAAGGAACTGAAGAGGTACAAAAAGGTAAAGGTAAAAACTAAAGAATGCAAGCCAAGTGGTCTTGACGACATTCGTGATAGGCTATCACAACTGTGATGGCTTATCACCAATGTCGTCAGAAAGACCAGCAATGAAGACCTTCTCTATTAAGGCTGACGATCTCCATGATAGGCTATCACATTTGTGATGGCTTATCACAAGTTGTCGTCAGCCATTATTTTGTTTTTGAAAATCTGGGCCCAAATTGACCCGAATCTGACTCGGCCCAGATCCAAACCCTTCAGGTTCCCACTTTATTTTATTTCCTTCTTTAAGTATTACTTTATTTCCTTAGTAGGATATTTAATTCCTTTCAAAATACTCCCAAGTATACAAGGAAACCTCCTTTCTGATAGTTGTGGGATTGTAAGGAAAATCAGAGTCTATCTCTCATCTTTTCTTCTCTCTCGCATAATCAAGTGGAGTCAACTCATCAGGTATGCTCATAACTTTTTTCTCCTGTCATTGAAGTGGTAAAGTTGCTGAAAACATGATGCCCTAAAGGAAGAAACTTGAGTTCAAGTTGTAATAGCATGGAAATCGGAAATTAGGGTTAAGTTGTGCCTAAATTGCAAAAATTTGAAAACCCTAAGTACAAAAATAAAAATACCATGTGATTATATGAAGAATTTGGTCCCAAAATTTGTGACATAGCTGATAGGTTATCACAAATGTGATGCCTTATCAGCCATGTCGTCACAAGTTAGGTGATAATGCTAAGTGAACTTGAATATCATGTTTTGACTGTTATACCTTGATCATTAACTTGTGTTTGTCTTATGGTCCAAGAACATTCTAATGGAACCTAAAAGCAAGAATCCTAACACTCCAAAGAAAGCTGCCAAGCCTAAAGTGGTTCGAAAGCTTGTTGATGAAGACTCTAATTACGAAGATGAAGAGCCACTGCTCAGGTGGAGGAGAAAGAAACCCAGTCCAAAGGAACCTCCTCCACCTAAACCCATTGCGGTGGAGGATAGTAATGATACTGAGACTACCACCCCAGCCGAGAGTGAATCTTCTGAGCAAAAAGTTTCTAAGAAAACTGAGTCTGAACAGCCTGAGTCTGAGAAGGCTGATTCTGAGGAATCATCCCCTGAAACTCCCGAGACTGAGATTCAAGCTGAGAAGGAACCACCAGTTTGGGGAACTTTGATAAAATGCAAGAATCCGGAGGTTCGAGAGAATGCTAGATGGCAAATCCCCGAAATAGAGGACATTTTCCTCAAAGGTTTGATTAGAACAAAAAGAAGATCTACCAGACGACCAGTGTTTCCAGAGAAGAGAGTCATCATTACAGGATTGCCTGGGTATCCTGCAGTTGAGAAGAAATTCAGAGATTATGGGATGGGATGGACTGCTAAGGGAGGTTAACCATTTTGCCCTACAGTAGTCTGGGAGTTCTATGCGAACTACCAGGCTAGATTAGAGAGCATTTGCAAGAGTGGAGAGACCACAGCAGACCAGCCTTTGCTGACCAGAGTTCCGATTCGTGGGGTAAATGTAGATATTTCTGATACGACTATCAACAAGTTTCTACATGGACCCAACTTCAATCCTCAGGTCACAAATCCTACATTCTACCATCTTCTGAAGAGTAAGGATGACCAGCGTCCTTGGTTAGATACACTTATAGCCGAGAGAGACCCTTTATGGCTGACCCGACCCAGTGAGCGTATTTATAAGGCTTCTTTGACTCAAGAGGTAAAATTCTGGTGGGGTGTTGTGCGCACCCATTTGATGTCGACCGACGGAGATAATATTTTGGGTGATGATCGAGCAATATTGGTCGCATGTCTTGTGGCCAACCTTAAGTTGAATTTTGGAGAGATTATTGCTAAAGAGATCAAGATTCGGGTAACGAGATCTGACACAGCTTATCCATTCCCTTGTCTGATTACTAGGCTATGCATAGAGGCAGGGGTACCACATATTGCTGGGATTGATGAGACTTTGTATGCCACCAAGACCCACAACCCTATTCGCTATGAGAAAAATTAGCCAAGGCTGACACTTGATAGAGGGGTGAGGGTTGAGGTGAACCCATCGGTTGTAGGCCCTAGTTCAGTACCTGAAGTTGAGGTGTAAGCTTCTGAGGATGATCAGGCAGGCTCAGTTCCTGATGATGATCCAGGTCCATCAGTTCCTACAACACCAGTGAAAGCTGTATCCCAGCCTATTGATATCAGAAAAGTGGCCAAACAGGCCAGATGATGTGAGACGTAGCTACGTGCCTTTGTTGAGCAGTTTGCTGTTGCTGTAGATAAAAAAAATCAGGGATACTCTTGAGCCCTTTGCTACTTTGCCTACACGGGTTGCAGATCTGGAGAACCGTTTTGATGCAAGGGCACAGGAGCTGACTAGAGCAGAGCTTGCTGAATTCAGAGTGGCCCTAGAAAAGGTAAAAACTGAGATGGTGGTAGTACAAAAACACCATTTTATGATGCCTGCAGGGCAAACAGCTGAGGAATCTTAGGATGAACCTTCAATTATTGATCTCACTGCGAAGCCAGTAAAAAAGAAGAAGAAAGACAAAGAAACTGAAAAAGGTAAGAGAAAGAGACAAGAAGATGATGAGAATGAGAGCAAGGCCGATAAAAAGGTAAAGAAGAAGAAGAAGGCAGAGAAGACACTGCAGGAAGATGATGAGTTGACAGAACAGGAGAAAGCGAATCTGAAAAGGGCAACGCAAACGTCCCGAGAGGACAATTGGAAATGGGAAGAAGCACTGTGAACGAGGGCTATAGGAGACTCATTTAGAAGAATAACTGAACCAGAGCAAAGAGAAACCCCTGATGAGGATAACACTGCTACATGGTTGAGAACCTATGATTTGAGGCTTGATTGACTCCAGGTATGCCCTAACTCTTAGGTTTAGTTTGTTTTGATTTTAAGTTGAGGGTATAGGGTAGCATGTTGTTGTAGCATATTCTGTAAATAACTAGGAATAGTACAAGTTTTGTAGGCAGTTAACTGATTTTGTGATTTTGAACACCTCTCCTAAGGTTTGTTTTGTTTGACTGTATGAATTGCACCTTAGTGTGACCACTGTGCATCTCATTATGGAATTAGTTTAGTTACCTGATCATCACTATTAAACAATTGTATGAACCAGATAGGTAGTAGCCAATGATATTTCTTGTGTGCCATGTGTGTGTGAGACTATATCGAGTTCTCTTTTTAGTGTCAAATATAGAACTTGCCCTGTTCGTCTTACCATAGTTGAAAGATAGGGTTTAGGAAAGGATCATAGGACATTTTTGAATTTAAGTCACTATTAGCCTAAATGACCTTCCTCTAATGCATGATATCCCTTGATCCCGGTTTGAGCCTTAATTGACCATTTTTCTTTCTATGATACCTATCACTTTCCCCTTTTAAATCATAATAAACCTGTTTTGGCCCTGGTCCTCCTTGGACACTGTGCACCTTAACATAGGTAAAAAACCTAAGTTGAGGGTAGCAATCATAGGGGTGCGTGATATAAGTTGGGTATAAAAAAGGGTAGAGTAGAAAAGAAAAAATCAAAGAAAAAGAATAAAAGGTTGAGTGTTGGTGAAAAAGAGCAAGAAAAGAAACTCTGCTTGAATAAAAATAAGTGCACCCATCCTGAAAGTGTGATCAAGAAAATAGAAAAAGTGAAAAAAAGAGAAAAAGAAAAGAAAAGAAAAGAAAAGAAAAAGAGAGAAAAAGAGGTTAATAAGTGGACCCCACAAGTTAAGGTAGTGCCAAGGAGGTTAGTCACTCTAAATTTTGTATAATATCATACCAGCCCTAGCCTACGTTACAAGCCGAAGAAAGACCTATAGTGATCCTAGCGTACCTATCTGGAAACCTTGGTAATGATGATAATGGCAAGCATATGGTATTTGGCATACACTGGTTAGAACTTCATTCTGAGAGTGAGTGTTTTTGTGATGATTCCCTTCTTTATATTTTTGATGTCTGACATGAGAAAAAAAGGGAAATTTCTTTGTTGTGAGGGCACACTAGTATCTTGCTAAGTTACTTACTTGTTTGGGTAGTGTACATTGATACATGCACGATTGTCGGTACTTAGTTGATGCCATGGGTAGAAGCCTTTGTGTTACATTGTTGCTTTTCAATAAATTGCACAGTAATTTTGAGTTGGTTGACCTTGGAGATGGTAAACTGAGTTTTGAGCTAAATTGGTTGTTGACTGCTGAATGTTCGTTGTATTCTCTTAGTTAGTTGTTGCTTGAGGACAAACAATTGTTTTAAGTTGAGGGTGTTGATGTGTGAGCAAAAGCTAACACATTTAATGTTTTTTAGCTCAAAATAATTGTGAATTCTGAAGCAACTCTTGTTGTTTTGATGTGTTTGCTCATGATATTTCAGAAAAAGGCTGAAGAAATGAGAATAAATAATAATTGAGCAAAAGTGTTGAAAATCTGAGCAAAATAGAAGAAAACATGGCTGACGACCTCCATGATAAGTCGTTAGCCTCGTGATAGCCTATCAGCATTGGCGTCAGCCTTAACCAGGGAGTTGCAGTTTGAGGAGCAGTTCTGATGACGCCGGTGATATGGAGTCAAAGTCGTGATAAGGAATCAAGAATGGCGTCAGCCTTAAGTAGAAAGTTAGCATGGGAAGAAGATATCTAACGACGTTGGTGATACGCCGTCAGATCCCTGACGCGGCGTCAGCTAATCAACCTAAGACAGAACTTGAAGGCAACTGAAGCCTCTCTGACGCCATCCGTGATAGGGCATCAAATTCTTGACGCGGCGTCAGCTTGGGCGTCACCTATTCCGAACAATTTTATTAATTTTGTTATTTTATTTTCTTAATTAGGATTTAGTATAAATATCATCTTTTAGGGTTTTTGATTGATTCATTCATCTATCAGACATCAACTCTAAGAAGAGAGACACGTATTTTTGCTCTCTTTCATAAAATATTCTTGTGTTTTCGTATCAACTATTTTTGGGGTTTCTACCTTGTGATTAAATCGGAGGAACTACTTGTTGTTTTCTGTACATTCATAAGTTTATCATTATAATCATGAATTCAACTTTTTATTTCGTTCATCAAATCATGAGCGGCTAATTTTATTAGCTGGAGTTATGGGATCCATGGATTAGGGTTTGATATGATACTAGGTGTTTAATGGATTCAAAGAGTAGTAAAACATCTTGAAATTCTGTTGTTTTAACTAAAATCTAGTGGTTGCAAACATTAGGTTATGCCTTAGGTTTTATTTGCTTCTAACGGAGAAATAGACTAGAGGACGTGAATTATCAACAAGGACTCGGAAGCTACCAACCTTCTGTTTAATGATTAATGCTGTAACTGGATTAATCTACCTGAGATAACATCCTATTGGAAATAGATAAGTTATCTAAGTTCGAGAGAATTAGATAATGAATTGTTTGGTGAGGTCGAGAGATAAGTCAGATAGTATAATCGTAAGGGATATTCTGCTGTTCTAATCATTCCGAGAATCTCTAGCAATACCTAGTATCTGTCAATTCTCGAAACCCTTGGTGAACATAGCTCTGGTTTCCTATTTATCGTGATTACAAACACTAAAGTATTGAAAGTGATATTTAACACACCGTGAACTTAAACCCCCATCTTTTGGAAATAGTAAACTACCAGTAAAATCTTTCGTAAACAAATCGAAGTTCACACCCTATTCCCTGTGGGATTCGACCCCAACCTAGTTGGGTTTTATATTGACAACGATCGCTTACACCCATTCAAGAGTGTAATTTGAGCGTTATCAGATATGAATCAATTGTGTATAGTTGTACCCTAATCAATATGTATGACCTAGGAGAAACCTAGGGTATGAGTTAGGGTACCACTCGTACCCTAGGGTACAGTTCCCTTAAGTGAGTCATACCCAAGGACGGGCTCATTTTCTAGATTTTAGTTGAGGACCTTATGGTCATTTCCCACACACAAAACCCTAAGTTCCCTCACTATACAAGTGTTTGTAGCCTTCTAAACATCTATTTTTGATGGATCAAACATCCAAAATACTCTCTCTAACTTACTTGTGAAGAATCATAGGCTAGGGTTTTAAGGGTGTGCATCTAGGAGCAATATGAAGTCAAGATTCTTGGTGAATCAAGTTGTCTAAGGCATGTAACTCTCTCCCTTGTTAAATAACTCAAAAACCATGTATTTCAAATTTGGATTAGTAAGTGTACATGGTGGTTTTGAAATCAAATGAAAGAGGTTTTTGTTGTCAATGATGAATAATATTTGTTCTTGCTTGAGCTTGTGATTATACATGTTATTAGTGATGGCTTGCATGTGTAGGTACTTGTTGTATGTGTTCTAATATATGGGTCTTGAATAACCCTAATAATGATGAATTCCACCATGAATTTTGTCTTGATAAAGGTATGCACATAAGGTGTTTGTAAAAATATCTAAATGAATTATCTAGTCTCCTGTTAATGGTGTGTTAAACTAAGGTATTGTTCTAGTGAATATGAATGAGATAATATATTGTTTCAATACATGTGAGTACTTAGTAAATGATTGGTAAAGGCCTTGTTGACCATGTATTGAGTCATGATGAATGTGAATGCTTGGTAAGAATCTTGTTAATCATATAATGGATTAATTTATGACTTTAAACGGTGTGATGGACCAATAAGTATGAATGATTGATAAATTATATTGTAACAATGTTGTTATTCATGTAATTAGTTAAGTTATGACAATGTCGGTTTGATGGCTAAGAAAGGGGTTCAGTTCCCTAAACATGAACTTGAATTGTGTGTAGAACTAAAGTGTGGTATTGAAATACTAATGAATAATGATTAGTTTGGTAAGGGTCTTGATGACCACCGAATGAATTGAATGATGACTTGAGTTAAGGCATTGGACTAATAAAGTGCTCAATCGTTAAATATTCTTATTAAGACCTTATGGTCCCATATGGTTATGTTTTGGATAAATGGTTCAAGTCCTTATGTGTTGAAATGAATTGTAGATGTTAAGGCACAAACTAAAGAGTAAGAGATCAAATGTCAACTAACAATGGAAATGAAATGGCTTGTGGTTTGAGTCTCTCGCCCAATGAAATGACTAGTGGTTCGAGTCCCTAGTCCAATGAAATGGCTTGTGGTTTGAGTCCCTCGCCCAATGAAATGACTAGCGGTTTGAGTCTTTAGTCCAATGAAATGGCTTGTGGTTCAAGTCTCATGCTAATAAAATGACTAGTGGTTTGAGTCCCTAGTCCAATGAAATGACTTGTGGTTCGAGTCCCTTGCCTAATGAAATGACTAGTGGTTCAAGTCACTAGTCCAATGAAATAACTTGTGGTTCGAGTCCCTCACCCAATAAAATGACTAGTGGTTCGAGTCCCTAGTCCAATGAAATGGCTTGTGGTTCGAGTCCTTTTCCCTATAAGACGACTTATGGTTCGAGTCCCTTACTTAATGAGTCAGTTGAATTGGCTAAATTGGTTGAGTTGGTTTGAGGTTCGGACCCTTTTGACTAGTGTAACGAAGAAGTTTAAGGTTCTAAAATTTGTAAGGTGAAAGGTTGAAAGTTCTTTACTCCTTGTCTCATGAATGAATGATCTAGGATTGATTACAATGACTCTTTCCATGACTTGCATGCTCTATAAATATATGTATATGTATCTTCATATATACCTGTACTAATGTAAATGTGATTGTATATGATGATTTGACATGAATTAAATAAATACGTTATTTTACCCTTATCCTCGAGATATATGTTAGCTCTCCAATCGCTAATCGTCTTTGGACGCTATGTCCCCACACGACATAGGGGACAGAGCTTCTTTTTTCCTCTTCTATGCAATGACCAGGTGTTCGAGCGGTTCGGCTATTGACATTGAAGTGGTGAGCTTTCATTCTCTGGAGGGCATATATTTCATAGTCTTTTACTTTAAGTCATAAACTTGTATAGACTAGGTATTTGGCTATTGGCGGGGGCATGTCCTGATATATTGTTGACATCGGTTTGGTAGAGGCTTTGTGGATGACTGTGGACTTAGGTATATTGGCTAGATTATTGTTATTAATGAAATATTAGATATTGTCTAAGTATTGACTATTAGCTTTATTTTCCGCTACTTTGATATTTGGTCAGAGTTAATCCGACCCTTATGAATTAAAAAGATGGTTAGGTTGGGTTGACGAGGTGATCTCCAATCCAAGTTGGGCTTGAGATGCCCACATGACATGACCCAGTTTTGGGGCGTGTCAGGTAGTAGTCTTGCGATGTTGAGAGGACTTCATTAGATACATATTCTTGCATTGAGTGGAAGCAATAGTGATAGATTAAATAGGATAGTTATGGCAACACTACGAGAGGCTTGGGATCACATATCAATTGGTGGGCTAATTTTTCAGAGAGATGCCTTATATGACAGTGAAGATGCTCGCAGACGGGGACATCCCTCAATCGCGGGACATAGATATGGTGATGCTCGAGGTGGAGGAGTACGAGGACTAAGTGATTACCGAGGATGAGGCCACATGGGTATTCTAACCTGTCCAACGACATCGAATTCGGTACTGACTAGGGATCACATTGAGACACAGGTTTAATTTATTTTATTTATTTGTTTTACTCATGTTCTATTTTTCCTTAATAAATATTGTTTATACTTTACATTTAACTTTTATTTAATTTTATTTTTTATATTCATATTTTGGGCCCTTCATCTACTATAGATCCAGCTGGTCAGATGGAAAATGATGTCGTTTCGGCATTGACTGGGGATACCATCGAGACACAAATTTAATTTAATTTATTTTAATTATGTTCTATTTTCCTAAAAAATAATGCTTATATTTTACATTTAATTTCTGTTCAGTTTTATTTTTAGATTCATATTTTGGGCCCTTCATTCATCGCAAACTCGACTAGCTAGATGACCTCATATGATATTGTTTCGGCATCAACCGGGGATTCCATCGAGACATAGGTCTAATTTATTTTATTTGTTTATAATTATGTTCTATCATTTAATAAATACTGTTTATACTTTACTTGTAAGTTTACATTTATTTAAATTTATTATTTTTTAATTATGTACCATGTAACATGTTACTAATGGTAATATTAATATTCGGTATTAATTTTTTTTTTCTCAAATTCATGCTTCATTATGTGTAGTTTCATCTCTAGAAGATGTATTTCTTATGGGTAGATGGTCACATGGCTCAAACATTCGAGAAGAAAGTGCTCTTTACGAGAGTTAAAAGCAGAGGGAAAAGAAGAATCATGGCTTGAAGAATCATTCGATCAAAAAGAGGAAGAGCAGAGGTAGAAATGAGGGTGGTGATGAGCATAATACGGGACTTAGGCCAGCAGGTATTTAATGACTGTTAAAGGATTGTGGAACATAGTGTTGTGTATACTTTTGTGTTGTAAATATATTTTTTAGTACTAAGTGTGGTTCCTATAATATATGTAATGATAATGAGAGTAACATGAATATGTTCCTTCGATATGTTTTTGAAAGTGTACTAATTTAATTCGATATATGATTAGTGTCTTACATAATCAGTTTTGTCATATTTCATTCTATCGTGAATCATAAATCATGTCTCAAGTGTCTGAAATATCGATGTTCACTATAAAACCTGACACATGTTACTATGGAGATCATTGTAGAATTAAGACATCAAAAATTGCTGAAAACTCGTATCATTTATTTTAGGGCAGTAAAGTATCTCAAGTAAGATTGTTTGCTACCTCTTTAAATGAAAAAAAAGTAAATAACTTATAGTAAAGTAATTATTTTTTATATTTTAGACAAATGCAATTATTTTCATAGGGAAGACGATTTTTCAACAAATAGAAGGCTCCTGATTGAAAATGATACTATCATTTCACATAACAATTTCAATGAATTGAGAGAAGACAGAAATTCTTTAAAATTTTTGTTAAGGAACATCCTTCATGAGAAAAATCTTTGAAGCAAAAAAGTAAACAAGGAGAAAGCTATCAATGCTTTTAGGATTATTTGTGTGATCATAGCGTTGTTTTTATTTTGAAAATATTATAACCTTGGTTAGGTATTTTAAATTTTATGTAATGTTGTTCTTTTTTTTTTTTGAATAATTGTTAAGAAATCCTCAAGTACATTACTGATAAAAAAATTCACGCATTCTGAGATTGTTACAAGATAAAAATGCTAATGCATTTTATAAATAATTAGTCATCAACACAAAAGTCTTCAATACCGTCTTTGTATAAATATTGAAGATTTTTTAACACATGTAGTATTTTCGTAGATCTTAGTTCCCTACCTGTTGATGATATATGTTCATGTGCCAACTTTAGAATGTAGAATCTACCACGTCTGCATAACATTCAATTATTTTCTTTCTGGATCCTAATGATCGCCAACTCACAAAACTCTTGATTTCCTCGCGACATCGTCATAGAATACCTTATTGCGATTGATGGTCCTAGATCTTTCGAGTCACGAACCAAACATTCAGATTTGACATATCAATGCATCCATTCTCATCGCAAACCACAATAATATTCATGTGGATTTAAAAGTTTCACTTTATAGAAATTATCATTACACTCTATAAAAAAGTGAGAATTAAATTCATCTAGGTCAAACTCAATATTAAAGATTGACAATTCACTAGAATAACTGCTATGAGATGAGTTTCCATCATTACTTGCATTTGAACTTTTGAAAAAGAAAATAGACCAATCTATATTTCTAGTACTTGACATTGTTTCTCTAGTAGAACTAATTTAGGATGATGATTTCGTAAGAAATGATATACTATTTATATAATTATAAAATAATATATATATATATATATATATATATATATATATATATATATATATATATGGGATCATACCTAACATTATTAAAAACACAAATATTTTATGACGAATGTACTAGGTACTTAAAGTCGTCATCATCAAATATTTCACAGTCTGAATTTTACTCGTTTAAATTCAATGTACTATTTATTCAACCCTTTATATACATATTTGTATTTGATTGATTTCTTTGCGAAAGAGATTTATAGCAAAATTTAAATCTTGGGGTGTATTTTGTGGCATTAATGTAGCATGATTTTTTGAATGTTATAGGTTCTAATGATCTCATATTTCGTACTAGCTCGTCAACATCTACTACGAACCAATGCGGCTCTAATATCATTGTATTGTTGTAATTATGATTGTATCTTTCTTTCGGATCATTTAAGTATTTAAATTTATCTTAATCATTCAATGTCCAATATCTACTTATTTCTTTAAATATATCTTTTGGAGTGAACGAAATAAGAAGATTGTCATTCATAATTTGCTTATAGAAAGTCATGATAAAATTTTTTTTTGCTCTTAACGTAAGACTTATGACTATATAGTATCTGTTGCGGAACACTGTAGATTGACAGAAAATCTGTACAAATTTTTTTAACTAACACTTACGATTAACTAGTAAAAATTAATCTAGAAAACAAAATCAATTTATCTGCCATATGAGTTTTTAATTGATCGATCACTAAAAGTTTTAGTTAATATGACACATTATCCTATCAACGGTTATAAATAAGGTACAAAATGAAAAATGATATTTTCGTTATACGCTAACCTATAAATCAATATTAATTTATCCGTCTTATGATTCTTTAATTAACCAATCATTAAAAGTTTTTTCTTTATATGACACACTATTCCATCAGCGGTCATAAATAAGTTATTTAACAAAATAATATTTCTTCTATGCAATAATCTAGAAAATGAAATTTTCACTGTATCATTAATCACGTACTTTTTATTTCGTCGTAAATACCACAAATGTATTTGCAATAGGTAAAAAATAAGTTTATTCATTCAAAATGCATAGGAACAATAGATTGAAAGTTGATTTGATCTAAGAATCCAAAAAAGTGAGGAAAGTTCTAAGAATTCAAAAAAAATTGGGTTGCTATGTCGACATAACAGATAAAATATGATATGGATTACTTTATCCATTTTTAAATAAACTTATTTCTATCTATTATGATTTAGGTGTTGTTGGGCACATCATTGAGAGAGAAACATAATTCTCTAAATCAGATGATGTTTTAATTTGGGGTGAAACACATTAATGGCCTAAGTTATATTAAAAAATGTGTGATTTTGAGGTCTTATGTTGATGACATGATTTTGTAATGACCTAAATTTTGATAAAATATGTGAAATATGTGTTTCTGTGCGATTTAACTATTTTACACCTTCTCGTGATTGTGCTATGGTATTTTTAGAATGTGAAATTTTTTGACACGGTTTTTGATGTATCTTGGTGCCATTTATGAGATTGTATGATTTTTGGTGGTTTTGAGAGCCTTATAGTTGATTCAGTTGATATCTTTTTATTTGTGCGACAAATGAAAAAATGGACTAAACATCAATTTAGGGTGGTAACATGGTTGGTGTGGTTTTATGGCTTTTAAATCTTATTTCGATCCTCAATTTAAAAAATTATAATTTTAGATTTCGAAGATCAACTTTGTGAAAATGATGTCTTTTTAAAAATCTGATATCGTCATTGAGTTCGAAGCATCGAATTTAATAGGGTAGTATATTTAGTTTGCATTCACGGGATTTTAGATGAATCCCAAAGGGCCCGCAGATACTTGGAATACACCAACTCCCCAGCTGGTGCACCACTCAGTTGGTGCACCCACAAACGTGTAACGCCCCAAAATGTTACACGATGCTAGCAATCCCGAAAGACCACAAGTTAACCCATGACTGATATTTGTAACTGAGCACTGCATAATATACTGTATAAATGCAGAATAAAAGGGCTGAAAGGGCATAAGGTTCAAATATCTGATAATACATAACATCTGAAAATATGATATATCAATACCAAAACTGAAATAAACTGTCTGAACATGCTAGTCTAAAAGCCTCTAAACTGTCTGAAAACTGTGGAGTTGATGGGACATGTCCCTAATTAACTCCGTCTACTAAAACTGAAATAATGAAGTAAAGAAATAATCATGCTATCCTCGAATGATGAGGACTTACTGCAAATCTACTGTTGCTGGCTGAATCTTAAGCCAAGTGCGATCGGGAACTTGAGCATCCGAACCTATGGTATAAAACACCATAACACAGAAGAAAAGTATGCATTAGTACGTTTGAATGTACTGGTATGCAATATGAGGTAGGCTGAATACATGGGGTTCATACGTATGAACAATACTAACTGAATGAATAACACGAACGTGAGAATACATGCATGAATACGTAACTGTAAATGAGACCGTGATAATACTGACTACTTAGTCTGAATACTAATAATATGAGTTTCGTATAACTGATATACTATTAACTAAGTGACTGTGTCTGATAATCTTGATTCTGATAGAACTAGCTGAGTTCTGTATTGAACTGAGTGACTGTATCTGACAGTCCTAAATCTGAAGAACTATCTGAGTTCTTTTACTGAGACTAAGACTGATACTGTGGAAAGTAATCATCTAACTAATATGCCCCGAATCTGAACTGGTGGGGGTCCAACCTGTAACCCCAGCTGGAAGGGTGTCAGTATCGTGCCACGGGTAAAGATAAACTGTGAGTTAACCCTCTCTGACAGGGAGCTCTTCCGTCAACCCCTCCTAGTAGGAAAACCAAATGAGATGTATAATCCCTAGACTCGTAGGGGTACATCTCAACCTACGCTAGTTACGTAGTTCTGGAATGCAAGGATTGCTTCTAAAGATAACACCCTCTACTGGCTGATATGTGAGCCCTCATCCCTGGGTTCACTCGGTGCTGAATCCTACTCCCAACTGAATAGACACTGAACTAATTTTCTAGTTCATACTAGGATTGACTGAGCTGTCACTGATCATGTTACTGACTGAACTGGATTGATTTCACTAAGTTCTGTTGACTGATGGAATACTACTGAGATCTAATAACTGACTGAGATTACTGAGATTACTAAGTACTGTAAAGGACTGGACTAATACTGAATTTACTGAGTTTTCCTGAGTCATGTGACTGACTGAATTCTAAGGATCATGGCTTGACTGAGAGTATATTGAAAACTGACGCTGGCTCTAGGCACACAACTAAATTGTCGGGTACAAGTACCCCCAGGACTCGATAGCTTGAAACTAACAAGACATGGCACTTCTTTGAATACATAACCATAGGCCATAATTCATAATACAATCATTGGGGGATTTCACGAAGCACTTGATATTCATAATCTTGTACATGGATAGGAATGCATTCAAACATATCATAATTTCACAATTCTAGTCTCATGAGCATTTCATCAAACAACTATAAGACATAGATTTAACATCAGAGTCATTTTGAACATCTAGTTGTAGCATAAGTTCATCATTTAGATCAACAAAGGGTCATAAAACACAATTCTACTCACTTAGGCATTTTATCAAACACACGGGATGCAGATACTTTGGCTTGGGCAATGATGGGATGCATATACTTTGGCTTGGGCATGAACACTAAACAATTACATCTTGGCTACTTTAATCAACTTAGTTTCATGAAATTCAATCCACATGCTAACATAATATCAAGGAATACGTAAAGATTCCATCATGGAAACCATATAAATCAACAACATGGATACAATTTCAATCCACAATATGAACATCACTATTTAAGCTTTTAAAAAATGGTTTCTTGAACTCCAAGGATGAAAGGGATCCTTGGATGAACACTCTACATACCTAGGTGGATGATTTCTTGAAGATTGATGAAGGAAAGCTTGAATACTTGGCTTGAAATTGATCACCTAGGGTTTCTTGTTCTTGAGCAATTGCGGAATAAGAAATGTATTTAGCCAAAAAAAGGACTAAATTTTGTGTTTATGAGGGCTGAAAGTCAAGGAAAATGACCTAATTACCCTTAAGGATGCGGTCATTTAATGACTAAAACTGGGCATCGATGCGTTAAGAAATGCGGTGCATTAATGGCACCGATGCGATACTCGATACATCGCGCCATGATCGCGCTAAGCCGTAGTACTTTTGGATCTGGCAACCTGCAACAATGTTAACCAACGCGATAGGCAACGCGGCACGCCTAGATCACATTGGTCCACTATTTTGGGACACCAAACGTGGTCTAAAGTAGGTCTGAAAAATCCAAAACTTGTCCAGAAACATCTATTGACCTCCCTGATCATGAATTAGCAAGAATACCGACCATTAAAGGACATTAAGGTCACAAAATGAGATTGCCAACTTTCGAAGGCCAAAATAAACAATGTCTGGAAACTTAGCTAGAATTTTCTAAGTCTGGGACCCTCTTGACAAGCTTAAAGGACTGAATTAAGCTTAGGAATATTGCGGGGTCTTATAATATCTCCCCCTTGGGAACATTCATCCTCGAATGGGACTGATATGGGAGAAATAATAAGATAAAGTACATACTGAACATGAACAACTGAAACATGAGTACATGACTGACATGCCTGATAAGCTGAATGTATTATACTGAACATGCATATCTAATGCATGAATAGCTGACTCAATGAATGCATGACTGGGATTATTAGTAAGATGCATTTATCAAGCTGAGCATGCATATCTAAAGTGTGAATACATGACTGAACTGACACATGAACATATGACTAAATATGCAATGGTAATTGATACCAAGTTTATAATGGGAATCTGAGCATGAAACTGAATACCAAGTTTATAATGGAATCTGAACATGAAATTGAGTGAATTTATGGAAGACTGTTACCTTAAACCAAAAATACTGATGAACCCGATATCACTTATTGGGCACGCGTGAATGGGAACAAATTTAAGCCTGAAACATGGTATATAAACTGAATATCATGATCTGAACTGAGCACCTTGAATACGTGGCTTGCGGCTGAGGTCAGAGTTTGAGGGTCAATTTATGAGTACCCTTTACTCCTTATTGTATTCATTAAGAGTAGATAGAGTGGCATGTTTATGTCATGAAAGTTTGGGGGATTATAGTGTATCTCCTCTTTGGGACACTAGGTCTCTCGAAGAATACTGATTTTGCTGAGATACTGAGAAAAACTAGGGCAATGCACAAGGCACCTACGAACTGAATTGTGACTGAATATCTGGGATCTAAAACAAAGATGTGATACATGAACTAAGCTGAGCACGCAACTACCTGGTTGGTCCATCTTAAAATGATCACATTTGTAGGACTCCGGATAGTGCAACTAGATGGAACGAAGGGAAACCACACCATCCAAACTTGTTCGCCTGACTGCTAAACTGAATTAATAGCTGCTTAAACTAACTCATACTAAAACCTTATTCTTAACTAAAGTACTTATCCGACACTCTTTCAACTATACTCTCCACCTTAGTACAACGCGTCATTCGAGACTACTAAAAATATTCACATGGGTATTGAGCACGACTGCTTAAATATGCTGCTCATTTGATTAACTGAAGGACTGATAACTGAATACTGGGTCTACAAGACTTAATTGAACTTAGTCTGAACAACTGGACTGAAACTGTAGAGTATAATGTATAGAAGGTAATGACTGACTAGGTAACATGAGGTAACTGAGCATGAGTGAGTAAAAACTGTATTACCTTAAGAATGCAAGATCAGGCATCTAACATATTTTGGAAACATTCTATAAACTGGGGTACTGAAATACTAATAACTAAGTAATTGATGACCATATGCTATGGTTGGGAAATCCTAAAACTAAATTGAGTTATTGAACTAATTACTGGGTTAGGACTGGGACTAAGATTGTAGCTAAGATGGTAATTAAGACTATAACCGTAACTAAGACTGTAACTGAAACTGAAACCGAATGATAGTTTCTGATAATCGAGGTTTAGACTGGTACTGAAGTATTGAATTTTGATGGCTAAGTAACTGATAACTGAAAGCCATGGTCCTGTAGGACTATCTGAGTCCTTTAATGAATATTGATTACTGAACTGATGTTGTAACTGAGGCCTAAGGGATAGAGCATCAACACCACGGATTCACCGAGAGATCTAAACTGAGAGTATACGTGACATAATCTGAGTTTGGATGATCACTAGGAGAGGAACATGAGTCATGAGCTGGATGACTTGAGCCTGGAATTTCTGTGTTCATGGGACATGATTCGTAACACTGGGTGAAATAGAACTCCTCATACTAGGAACTTAAAACACACACTATTTTATGAAAAATGCATGGATATAAGCTGTGTTCGTGGGACTAAAATGTAAAGCATGCGTAAGTATCGTAATGGTTGAAGTATAAAACTTTGCACTGAGGTAGGAATGGGTCGGGAATCATCTTCCCTTATGGATTTTCTACACATACTTGTATTACTACTGGAACCTGAAGGCCTGAATTTTTGAGATATCATAACCGAACAGTCCTGTACACCTGCCAGCCTATGATGGGCCGACCCAATGGGTGGAGACTGAGAAAGGTCCTGTTAACATTTGGTCTGACCTTAAAGTTGACTGCTATGTAAAAAGTTACAAAAGAAATAGAAGCTCCTGAATTTAAGGAAACGTGAACATGTAAATAAGGGATCAATAACATGCCAGTGGCTATATTAGGAGGATTTTCCTGATTCTATCGGGACTGAAGATCATAGAGTCTGTTTGGGCATTGCCCGCTGATAGCGCTAGAATTTGCACCCTGCTGATTCGGGTGATCGGACTGGGATGAAGGACGACCGTGCTGACTTTGAGGGATGAGTTTAAGAGAGTCTTAAACCTTGTGACTTGACTCGCCGTATCCGAAACACACATCACTGTCGGCTCTTCACACCCCCTTATGATACTTTCCACACTCTTTGAAAAGTGGATTAGTAAAACTCCTTCTCTCACTACCCTAAGATTTGGATCCTGGCGCCCCATCCCTACAGTCATTTTTGAACTTTGGTACTGGCGCACTAGTTGAGTACAAAACTGGGACTAAAAACTTCTGACTATGCTGAGAATGGTTACCGCCCTGCGACCCTGGCTGAGAAAAACTATAGCTACCTGTTCTGGCTCTCTTATTCTCTCTCTCCTTCTTCTTAAGCTTATGCTCTTCAATTTTTTGAGCATGTGCCATAAGCCTAGATATGTCCATCTTCTTAATCAACATCGCAGTCCTGCACTTCTTAACCACTCTACCTGATACCTCAGACACAAACTTGCTCATTCTGGATCTACTATTTTCTACTACATGGAGAGCATACCTGGCTAACTGAGTAAACTTGAGGGAGTATTGTTTTACTCTCATACTACTTTGTTTGAATTGATGAACTCTAATACTTTGGCTTCTTTCTGCTCTAGGGGAAAGAATCAATCTAGGAAGGCAGTAGCAAACTCTTCCCACTCTATAGGCTCTGCATCTGTACCCCTGTCTACCTTCCACTGCTTATACCATGTATGAGATACATCTTTTAGATGATAAGCAGATAACTCAGTACTTTTTCTTGAAGTCACTCCCATGGTATCCGTGACTTTCTAAACTTGGTCGAGGAAATCCTGCAGATCCTCTTTAGATTTAGAACCTGAGAATAGGGGAGGATTCATTCGAGTGAAGTCCCAAATCCTGTCTACAACAGTATTAGCCATTAAGTTGGTTGGAACAACAGTTGGCCGTTCATTCTGAGCTGTGACTGACTTGGCTAGAGTAGCGAATACAATCCTGAATTCTGCATGGGAGACATGCTCGTAGAGGGGATATGCCTGAACGTGCTGAGGGGTTGACTGATTTTTTTTGGGAGGCATGTTCTGTAAACGTAAAGGGAGAAACGGATTAGACTGAGAGTTAAATTTGAGCTTATGCTCACTGGCACAACATGAATACTGAAAGATGAGAAACTATTCCTACAATATCTTATAGCCTTCTGTACATAAATGTGGCGTGCAATATACCCATGCACAAGACTCTACTAGATATGGCTTTTCAGACTTCCTAGGACTCTATTGAACCTTAGGCTTTAATACCAAGTTTATAACACCCTGAATCTGATACCCAAAATGCTAAATGGTGCTAGCAATTCCAAAGGACCACAAGCTAACTCATGACTGATATCTGTAACTGAGCACTGCATAATATACTGTATAAATGCAGAATAAAAGGGCTGAAAGTCCATAAGGTTCAAATATCTGATAAAATATAACATCTAGAAATACGGTATATCAATACCAAAACTGAAATAAACTGTCTGAACATGCTAGTCTGAAAGCCTCTAAACTTTTTGAAAACTATGGAGTTGATAGGACATGTCCCCAACTAACTCCGTCTACTAAAATTGAAATAATGAAGTAATGAAATAATTATGCTATCCTCAAATGATGAGGACTCAGTGCAAATCTACTGCTGCTGACTAAATCTGAAGCTAAGTGAAATTGGGAACTTGAGTGTCTGAACCTATGGTATAAAACACCATAGCACAAAAGAAAAGTATACGTCACTACATCTGAATGTACTGGTACGTAAAGTGAGGTAGGCTGAATGCATGGGGTTCATATGCATGAACAATACTAACTAATCGAATAACATGAACATGAGATTACATACATGAATATGTAACTGTAAATGAGATCATGATAATACTGACTACTGATAACATAAGTTTCGAATTACTGATACACTGTTAACTGAGTGACTGTGTCTAACAGTCCTAATTCTGATGGAACTAGCTGAGTTTTGTACTAAACTGAGTGACTGTATCTGACAGTCCTGAATCTGAAGAACTATTTGAGTTCTTTTACTGAGACTAAGACTGAGACTGTGAGAAGTAATCATCTAATCGACATGCCCCGAATCTAAACTGGTGGGAGTCCAACCTGTAACCCCTGCTGGAAGGGTGTCAGTACCGTGCCACGAGTAAAGACAAGCCGTGAGTTAACCCTCTCTGACTGGGAGATCTTCCGTCAACCCCTCATAGTAGGAAAACTTAAATGAGATGTATAATCCCTAGACTCGTATGGGTACATCTCAACCTACGCTGTCTATGTAGTTCTGGAATGTAAGGATTGCTTCTAAGGATCACACTCTCTACTGGCTGACAGGTGAGCCCTCATCCCTGGGTTCACTCGGTGCTGAATCCTATTTCCAACTGAATAGACACTGAACCAATTTCCTAGTTCATACTAGGGTTGACTGAGCTGTCACTCATCGTGTTACTGACTGAACTAGACTAATTTCACTAAGTTTCATTGATTGACGGAATACTACTGAGATCTGATAACTGACTAAGATTACTGAGGACTATGAAGGACTGGATTGATACTGAATTTACTGAGTTTTCCTGAGTCATGTGACTGACTGAATTCTAAGGATCATGGCTTGATTGAGAGTATATTGAAAACTGACGCTGGCTCTAGGCATACAACTAAATTATCGGGTACAAGTACCCCCAGGACTCGATAGCATGAAACTAACAAGACATGACACTTCTTTGAATACATAACCATAGGACACAATTCATAATACAATCATTGGGGGATTTCATGAAGCGCTTGATATTCATAATCTTGTACATGGATAGGAATGAATTCAAACATATCATAATTTCACAATTCTAGTCTCATGAGCATTCCATCAAACAACTATAAGACATAGATTTAGCATCGGAGTTATTTTGAACATCTAGTTGTAGCCTAAGTTCATCATTTAGATCAACAAAGTGTCATAAAACACAATTCTACTCACTTAGGTATTTTATCAAACACATGGGGTTCATATACTTAGGCTTGGGCATGAACACTAAGCAATTACACCTTGGCTACTTTAATCAACTCAATTTCATAAAATTCAATCCACATGGTAACATAATATCAAGGAATACATAAAGATTTCATCATGGAAACCATACAAATTAACAACATGGATATAATTTCAATCCACAACATGAACATTATTATTAAGCTTTAAAAAATGGTTTCTTGAACTCCAAGGATGAAAGGGATCCTTGGATGAATACTTTACATACCTAGGTGGATGATTTCTTGAAGATTGCTGTAGGAAAACTTGAATCCTTGGCTTGAAATTATCACCTTAGGTTTCTTGTTCTTAAGCAATTGTGGAATAAGGAATGTATTTCACCAAAAGAGGGCTAAATTTCATGTTTATGAGTGCTGAAGGTCGAGGAAAATAACCTAATTACCCTTATGGATGTGGTCATTTAATGACTATAATTGGGCACCGATGCGTTGAACGACGCAACGTGTCAATAGCACCGATGTGATACTCGATGCGTCGTGCCATGATCGTGCCAAGCCTCAGTACTTTTGGCTCTGGCAACCTACAACAATGTTAACCAACGCGATAGGCGATACGGCGCGCCAAGATCGAGTTGGGCCACTATTTTGGGATACTAAACGTGGTCTAAACGAGGTCCAAAAAATCCAAAACTTGTCCGGGAACACCTATTGACCTCCCTGATCATGAATTAGAATGAATACCGATCATTAAAGGACATTAAGGTTGCAAAATGAGATTGCCAATTTTCGAAGGACAAAAATAAACTAAGTTTGGAAACTTAGCTAGAATTTTCTAAGTCTGGGACCCCCTTGACAAGCTTAAAGGACTGAATTCAGCTTAGGAATTTTGCGGGGTCTTACAGAATGTGATACTTCTATCACAATCACGATTGGGCCTGCAGTCGAAGTGTTATGATCACGATACCCTTTTTGTAATCACGATACCTTTGATAGGCTAGGTACCGCAATCGCGACCTTGGTTTGTGATCATGATGCCTGGGTATATCAATACCTGATTTTTGTCATTTTCACCATTTTGAATACTTAGACCTTAGGATTTCATGATTTTGTGCTATTTCTTCCACTTCTAAGCTTGGGTAATCTCGATAACTCCAATTTTAATTATTTTCTTCAATCCTTATCATCTATTTCTTGTATTAAACTTGAATCAAGTATAGAATTTGGGGATTTTAGCTCATAAGGCCTAAAAATTATAATTCTCAAATTTAAACTCCAATTTCTATCCTTTTCACTTGGATGAGTTTCTAATTTCATAATTATTTGTTTTACCTCAATTTTATTTTCAAAACAACTTAATTCTTGATTTTTAAATGGATTTTGAGGATTTTTATTGGTAAATCTTGAAAATGTTTTTTCTTCGATTTGGACCTCCTTTTAAACTCTTTTTCTCTTGGGTTTTAAGTTGTAGACTCCTAAAAATATAGGGAGCATATTTTTAAAATAAAGTTACGATTTTTCTCCTTTTTTGCAAAAAATCCTTTCGGGGGTCCATTTTGATTCTCACTTAAAAATAGGCAACATGGGTATCGTTGGCTTTCTTTTGACGCGTAGATTCTATATTTTGATGTTTTAGTTAATTAAAAATTCGTGCATAAGGAGTAAGATTGTGGATTGAAGGCTTTTGTTTTTATTTTCAACATTTGTGGTAGGTTATGGCTTAACTTCTTTCAGACTGGGCTGGGTAGTTAATGTTGATACAAAAGCATGTTAAGAGTGTGAGAAATAATTATGAAAATGTCTATCTTAATGTTTTGTGCCCATGTGGCGTCCTATATGTGATGTTATATGGTGGTTTTAGAACATTATGTGCTATGTGTGACCGTGAGGGATCCTATGTGATATTAATAGCCTTGTATACATGATGATAATTGTATCTTGTTTGATGAAAAAACATGTTGTGGTACCAATTATGTGTTGTGATGTATTCATACTCTATTGGCATATGAATCATGTTGGATTTCATGGATGGTTGGGAATAATGAGTAAATATTTGGCTCACGTGATGGTATATTAGTTGGTTATGGAAGTACTCATTGTGGTTGGTTGTGGAAATATTCATTGTGGTTGGTTGTGAGCATTACATCCTCATACTTATTCATGAAATATTAGTACCACCGTGGAAATACTAAGAAACACTAGCAATACCTTTTTCTTACAGAAAATATGACATCTTATAAAACCCTTTCGAGGGATGTGCAAAAAAGAGATATAGATATATGTGGATTGTATACGAGTTTAGAAACCCCCAATAGGTCCTATGTCTTATATCTTTAGCTCTGTAGGTGTATACGGAGATTGTATGATGGTCTCAGAGGATGTGCAACTATCTCAAAGGTTATGCGACAACCTCGTGCATTACATTATCATCATTATCATCATTCTTATTGTATTTACTTTATTGTTCTTGTGATGCAATTATTTATTTTGTTTGACTTGTTACCTATCCATTGTTCTATCTTTCCTTACTTGTACTTAATGTTCCCATAGATGGTGTTCTCTTTTCCTTGCTTATATATGGTATAAATATATACTTGCATTCCTTTCTAGTGTTTTGCTGTATTATATATGGATATTATAGAACTGTTAGTGAAAGAGGTGTGGGGTACCATTGTGGGATATTTTTTACTACAGGTGATGTGCCCTTTGTGTATATTTGTATGTTTTATTTTCTACTTTGCTCTATCGACATATGATACTTATCGAGTACAAGTAGACCATACTTAATTCTACTTCACCCTTTCGGTGCAGATTTAGGTTCAGGTACACCTCATGATGTTTGATTTTGGGTATCATTTGGAGCTTTTCAAGGTAATAGTTGATTTCAGGCGTCCGGAGACTACTTATATTTTTTCTTATTAGACTATGTCCTTATTGTATTTCAGAGACATAGTTATATCCTGCTTTGGATGTCTTTTCTATTTGACTTTTAGTTGTACTAGTTATGTACTTATACTGTGACACAAGGTTTTGGGATTTGGTATCATTGAGTATGTTTTTATATACATTTGTTATACTTGTATGGTTTGACTTCGTTCTAGGAGCCTTGACTTAGGGTCATTATTCTTTTCCCCCTTGTGTATCAGTTTGGATGATAGACTTACTTGTCAAGGTTCGTCACGACAAGTGCCATCGTGACCCTTAGATTCATGAACCTTAGATTTTAGGTCATGACAAATTGGTATCAGAGTAGCCAGGTTCATTGGTCTAATGGTGTAAGAACGGAATGTCAAATAGAGTCTCACATATTGGTACGAAGACGTCTATACCTATCTTCAAAAGTCTATAAGATGTCTTTAGTAAATTTCTCTTATTTTATTCCTTATCGTGCGTATTTCCTTCATACCTTATGTTCTAAGTCATATTTCACTCTTTTCTTTGTTGATGGTGAGGACTAGATCTTGTGAGGTTAGAGATATAGAGCCTTCATCCGAGGAAAGAACCCAGTCTAGAGGCTGAGTTGCGAGTCATGGACGGGTTTGAGGTAGTAGATGGGCACGTGGATCTACCCTATCTAGGAGTAGTGATAGGGGAATTTTCCCCAAGCCTCGTGTTGAGCATGATAGAGGTGTGGGTCCTACTTTAGTTCTACTGAGTTCTTCCCTTCTAGTGTTGGAGAGGTTGTTGGTTCGCTTGTTGACCGTTTGGAGGGATCATTCAATTGCGCCTACTTCTACTCTTGGTACTCCTCAGACCCCGAGTATTATTTATATTTCATCACCGATATCTGAGTATGGTATTTCGTGGTTAAGAGTTCAGCCTTATCTATGTTACCTCACCAGATGGGATCTCAGCCCACCAGATTTACCATGTCTCCTCTTACTGTGAGTATAGTAATATCTTCTAATAATAAGAAGAGGTTCGAGAGATTTACTCATTTGGGTCCTCCTAGATTTAGTATTGTTGTGGGCGAGGATGCCTATGAGTTCTTGATTGATTGTTGAGAGAAGTTTCATAATTAGGGTTAGCTTAAGTCGCATAGGGTTACTTACACTACTTATCTATTGAGTGATATTTCTAGAGATTGGTGAAGATCACTTGTTAGTTGCGGACCTTTTGATTCTCCCGAGATGACTTAGGATCATTTTGCCAATGCCTTATAGTCTGAGGGATCAAATGAGGGATGATTTTGATCATCCGGAGCAAGTCTCCATGACTGTTGTAGAGTATGACGCACAATTCCATGCCTTGTCCAGAATTATTATGCCAATATGTCTACCGAGTTTGAGAAAATTTAGAAGTTCGTGAAGGGTTTGGATGTCTTTCTACAGTTGGCTGTGTATCAGATGGTTATATTTAGAGCGGTTTATTAGAGTATAGTGGATCATGCTAAAATAAATAAGGGTATTCTTTGAGCATCTCAGGGAGGCGCAAAGAAGGTGAGCTATTTTGGTGAGTTCAGAGGTCAGGCTTCTCGAGGTAGAGATTTTAGAGGTTCTCATGGGTATCTTGATAGACCAGTGCAAGTAGACTTGAAGAGTTAAGGTAGTGGATCTTCTGGTCCAACAGTTCAGGGTGGCCATCCGAGCCCAGTAGTGCCTTCTCTCATTGAGTCGGGCCATAGAGGTTGCTTTGTGTGTGATTAAATTGGCTATTAGGCCAAGGACTATCCCCGCCCTATAATTAGAACTACTCATATTTCAGCTGTGAGAGGTAGGGGTCCTACCGAAGGTGCGAGAGATTGAGGTAGTGGATCCCATGGTGATGGTCACAGAGCAACTCAGTCAGTTGGAGGTTGTGAACAGTGCTATGCTATACCCGTTAGACCATAGGCAGAGGCTTCTGATGCTGTGATCACAAATATTGTCCTCGTTTGTTTCAGATTTGTATCTGTGTTATTTGATTTGGGATCGTCTTTCTCCTATATGTTTGCATATTTTTCATCAAGTTTTAATTTTATTAGTGAGCCTCTTGACATGCTTATTTATGTAACGCCCCGAAAATAGGTCCCGAGATGTCACATGGTGCTTAAGGCTACAAGTAACCCCAAGCTAACCCTTTGAGCCTGCTACTACTTCTAAATGCTTAAATCAAGGTACTGAGAGCAACATACTGAGACATACCATAGCACGTCTCCCTGAAATATGAAAGAGTACTGTGGAAGTAACAAAATACTGAATGTCTAAATATACTGACAATCTAGTCTGACAAAGCCTCTACTACTTAATGAACTAGAGAGCCATTGGGACAGATCTCTAACTGACTTGAACTAAACTGAAAGCAATAAAACATCTACTAAAATACTGAAATGTCTGAAGATAGGTCCTCGAACCATGAGGACTCACCATTGTGGAGATGTAGACAAAGGTACTCGGAAGTCACTGACGAGGCTGGGGCTGAGCACCTGAACCTACATTATAAGACAATGTAGCACATAGACGTATATGTGGATCAACACTTTGGAATGTACTGAGTATATGGGGGTGTATGAAATTACATAATCCATATCATAAGTCTTTCTAGAAAACATGCATGCCATAATAGGTGACTCACATAGCTTGAATAAAATCCTCATAAATTATGAATAAAAAACATACCATATAAATCACGTGAGTCATTTCACTTTATTCTAAATCTGTACTTTTTCTTTACACTCAAGCTTGCGAACTAGATAAAGTCTTAAAGCGACAACCTTCTGAACACACACTTTAATCTTATGGAAAACTAAGAGCTTCTTTGAAACTTAAAGATTATAGCACTTGAGAACCTTAGAAATCTTAGAATCATAATTTTTTAAATACAAGTACTTTTATCTTAAATAGAGTAGGGACTACTTTTGGGAGAATCTTCTAACTGACATAAACCATGTGAGCCAAATGTAGTCCAACGTCTTACCCATGTTGGGGAGAGTTTTTCTATCCTTGCCATCAGAGTAGAACCTTTTACTTTTAGTGATCACTAGCTTAACCCACTTGGGGTAAATCAAATCCTATGGTGGCTCGTAGTTCTAGGGCATGAAACCTCAGAATCAAGCCCAACTCGGTGCTAAGTACTACTCCCATACTAGGCTCAGAAATTTTAGGAAAAATCCACCTTATACAATTCAACATTATGAAATGGGAGCCAATATGCTTCCCTTTAACTTAAATCACAAGATATGGATTCTTTTCTTAACTTAAGATCAAAATCAACTCTTTTCATTAAACTTTGGTAGACTATCTTTAACAAGCTTTGAAAATTCAATGATATGGAGATATCAATACCATTCTTGAAATACTATAGAATATATCAAAATTTATTCTTGGACCTTGAAACATGTATACATATTCAAGAAATCTCAATTCAAAATAGAGGGTAAATCATGACTTCAATCTTAAGAGTATTCCAAACACCAATCATGGAAGGAATATGCAATTCATAACATTATTTCTCAATTCAAATCATAAAATAGGTGTAGTATCATATAATTCAAGACTTGAACAAATCCATAATCTCATATAATTGAATGTAGAAATTTAGGCATAATTTATTTTGAAAACATTAAAATCTTTTAAGAAAACCAAAACTTTGGGCACAAGAACGGAAGGAGTGTTCTTATTCAAACCCCACATACCTTGAATTATGAATTTTGATGAATAAGCTTGCTTGAGACTCTTTCTCGTACTTTTGGATGAGGTTTATTGAAGCCTTTGTCTTGGGAACTTTAAATCTCAATTCAATTTAGAAAAATATGGTGAATTCTTGAGATTCTTGGGGGAGGATTTGGATGCTCAGGACTATTGCTTTGCAGAGAATGAAGATTTTGGGCATAAAGTGCTTTGTTATGCCATTGATTATGTGTTTATAGACGGATTGGGGGTAGGTTAATTGCCCAAAATACCCCCCTTTTAACCCTTAACATAACTGGAAAAAAAATAACTGGGAGCCCGATTTTATGGGCTACCGCGATGCGCCACTATCGTGGTGTCTTACTGAAAATTGACAAATGGGATTCTTGGGGTCACCGCGACGCGGAGCCATCGCGTTGTCCTATTGGTTAGGATCTGGAACTTCAGTGCGATGCTCCACTATTACGCTAGGCTAATGGAATTTGACAATTGTTAATTAGACCCACTCCGCGACACGCCAAGCACTAAAATGACGGTGTTTTACGACTAGGACTGAAATTAGCCATAACTTCTTGCCCGAGTATCAGATTTGGGTGAATCTTATATTGAAGTAAAGCTTATCAAATTTACCATGTGATAAAAGTCTAAATTAGGGAAATTCTATACGGTTAAAAATGATACTCACCTAGAAACTCATTTCTTAACCTTCTCGAGACAAAATTAAGCGTAGGGAAAGTTTGGGGTATTACAATATCTCTCCCTTGGGAACATTCATCCTCGAATGTCACTAGTGAGGCTAAGAATATGGAGGAAACTAAGTACGTAACCTGGAATAACTGGCTAAACTGATTCTTTGTCTTTCTAAACTCTTGAACACTTTAGAGAATGCATGATTCATAATAAGAATAGTTAGAAAGATGAATCTTTGATTAGAAAGGGACTGAATTAAGAAGGAAAGGTAACTTCGGCTTGATTTTAACTTGATGAGAAGAGGTGCGGGTACTTGGATCTCATATCTTCTTCGGCTTCCCACGTAGCACCCTCAACTGACTGATTTCACCACAACACTTAGACCAAGGGGACTTCTTTGTTCCTTAGTCTCCGGACTTGGTAATCTAAGATTTCAACTGGAATCTCATCAAATGAAAGACTGTCCCGAACATTAGTTCTTTCCAAAGGATCAATAACAACAGAATCACCAATACACTTTCTAAGCATGGAAACATGAAAGCCCGGATGAACAACTGACAACTCTGCAGGCAACTCAACTTCATAAGATACTTTCCCAACACGGTTAAGAACTCTGTACGGACCAACATAACGGGGACTAAGCTTTCCCTTCTTCTCAAACCTTTTCACCCCTTTCATGGGTGAAATTTTCAGATACACCAAGTCATTAACTTCAAACTCAAGATCCTTTCTTCTTAATTCTGCATATGACTTCTGACGACTCTGTGCTGTCTTCAACCTTTCTCTAATCAACTTCACCTTCTCCATAGCCTTAAATACTGCATCAGGTCCATCCAAAGTAGCTTCACCCACTTCAAACCATCCTATGGGTGATCTACACCTTCTACCATACAAAGCCTTAAATTGTGCCATCTTGATACTAGCATGGTAAATATTATTATACACAAACTCTATCAAAGGTAAATGCTCATCCCAACTTTCTTTGAAATCAAGAGCACACGCCCTCAATATGTCCTCCAAAGTTTGGATGGTCCTTTCAGCCTGACCATCAGTCTGCGGATGAAAAACAGAACTAAGATTCACTTGGGTACCAAGACCCCTCTGAAAAGCTCTCCAAAATTGAGAAGTGAATTAAGTACCCCCTCTCTGAGATGATTGACAAGGGAACTCTATGCAGTTTAACTAACTCCCGAATATACAGTCTAGCATAATCCTTAGCAGTATAAGATGTATGCATTCACAGGAAATGCGCTGACTTAGTCAGCCTATCTACAACAACCCAAATAGAATTATGAAGACGTTGGGAGAGAGGTAAACCAGTCACAAAATCCATATTTATCTCTTCCCACTTCTAAGTGGGTATACTAAACTCTTGCATCACACCACCAGGTCTATGATGCTCTACTTTAAACTGTTGTCAAGTTGCATACTTAGCTACGAACTCAACTATATCTTTCTTCATACCACTCCACCAATAGTTTTCTCATAAGTCACGGTACATCTTGGTAGCACCAGGATGAATAGAATACCGCGCACCATGCGCCTCTGCCATGATCCTTTGTCTCAAATCGTCAACACAAGGAGCACATAATCTACCTTGCAATCTCAACACACCATCTCCTCCTTGGGAGAAAATCTCTACCCTTTGGTCTTTGACTAACTCCTTCAGTCTGACCAAACCCGGATCTGAGTCTTGCTTCTCCTTTACTTATGAAACCAAAAAGGAATCAAAATTACTCTGCACCAAAATACTCCCCTCAGCAGAATCAAGCAACCTAACGCCCAATCTAGCCAAATGATGCACATCACGAGATAACTCTTCCTTACGCTTCTCTACCTAAGCAACACTACTCATAGACAACCTGCTAAGGGCATCCACCACTACATTGGCCTTTCCCGGGTGATACACCACACTCATATTATAATCTTTTAGCAGTTCTAACCATCTTCTTTATCTAAGATTTAACTCTCTTTGAGAAAACACATACTGCAGGTTTTTATGATCAGTGAACACGTCTATATGAACACCATAAAGATAATGCCTCTAGATTTTCAAAGCAAAAACCACAATAGCTAATTCCAGATCATGGGTTGGGTAATTCTTTTTATGAGGTTTCAACTATCTAGAGGCATAGGCTATAACTTTACTATTCTGCATCAGCACATAACCCAAACCAACTCTAGAGGCATCACAACACACCATAAAACCATCCGTACCATCAGGCAAAGTTAACACAGGGGCTGAAGTGAGTCGAGTCTTCAATTTTTGAAAACTCTTTTCACAAGAATCTGACCAAAGGAACTTAACTTTCTTTTGGATCAATCGGGTCATAGGAGACGCAATAGAAGAGAAACCTTCAATAAAATAATGGTAATATCCAGCTATACCCAAAAAACTTCTAATGTCAGACAGAGAGATGGGTCTAGGCCAATTTCTTATGGCTTTTGTCTTTTGGGGATCAACTCTAATGCCTTCGGCTGAAATGATATAACCCAGAAAAGCTACTGACCTTAGCCAAAATTCAAACTTGCTTAATTTGGCGAACAACTGGAGATCTCTAAGAGTTTGTAGGACAATTTTATGATGATCTGCATGGTCATTCTCACTACGGGAATACACAAGAATATCGTCTATGAAAATAATGACAAACATATCAAGATACTATTTGAATACTCGATTCATGAGGTCTTTGAAGGCTGCTGGAGCATTGGTTAGCCTGAAAGCATGACTAGAAACTCAAAGTGACCATAACAAGTTTAGAAAGCTGTCTTCGGGATATCACACTCCCTTACTTTGAGTTGATGATAGCCGGATAGAAGGTCTATCTTTGAGAAGTAACTTGCACCCTACAATTGATTAAATAGGTCATTTATTCTCGGAAGAGGGTACTTATTCTTGACTGTAACCTTATTAAGCTGATGATAGTCAATACACATACACAAAGAACCATCTTTCTTTCACACAAATAGAACAGGTCGCCCCAAGGTGACACACTGCGCCTTATAAAACCTTTATCTAAAAGATCTTTGAGTTGATCTTTCAACTCCTTAAGATCTACGGGTGCCATACGATAGAGAGGAATTAAAATAGGATGAGTGTCGGGAAGAAGGTCAATCCCGAATTCTATCTCTCTATCGGGAGGTAACCCTGGGAGATCTTCTGGAAAAACATCAGGAAACTCATTAACAACATCAACTGACTGAATAGTTGGAACCTCAGACTTGGTGTCTTTTACCCTAACTAGGTGATAGATACAACCTTTAGATATAAGCTTTCTGGCTTTGAGATAGGAGATGAAATGACTGTTGGGGGATACTGAACTCCCAGACCACTCAAAAACTGGTTCATCATGAAACTAAAACTTAACTCCACGGGTACGACAGTCTATAGATGCATAACAAGAATAAAGCCAGTTCATACCCAGAGTAACATCAAAATCCACCATATCTAACTCTATCAGACCAGTAAGTATGACTCTATGAAGAATAGTAAAAGGACAATCTTTATACACTTGCTAGGCAACAACTGACTCCCCTACTGGAGTAGAATCTAGGAAAGGCTCAGGAATCTTTTCAGGACCCATTTCAAAGTTCATAGAAACAAGTGGGGTCACATAAGAAAAACTCGACCCAGGGTCCAACAACACATAAACATCAAAGTGAAATACACGAAGAATACCAGTAATAACGTCGGGAGAATCCTCCTGCTCCTGATGAGATGGTAAGGCATAGAATCTGTTCTGGCGCTGACCGTCAGCAGTGCTAGAAAAAACACCATGAGGATGGGCTGGATGGGCTATGGGAGCTGGGGCACTATTATCCTGCATCTGAGGTCGCACATCCCTGTTCCCCTACCTGGCATGTGGACACTTCCTAAGTCTGTGGCCCAACTTGCCACAACTAAAACAACCCCTCTGTTCGTCCAAACACTCATCGGGATGGGTCCTACCACACTTATCACAGGGAAGATAATTAGGTCTGTTACTTACACTGTTTTGGGACTTAGACATAGAAGGCCTATTCCCTTGATCCTGCCTATTTTTAGGCGCGGAAGAACTAGTTGATGAAGGTTCTGGCATAAAAGAATGACTCTGACACTGTGGACGGTTCCCTTCATGGGACCTAGCCTGACCATACAAATGCTGCTCGGACCTAGTCCTTTTGTTTCCCCTCACTATATCTCTTTTCCTTATCTTGCCTACCTCTATCTGCTATACATGTATCATTAATCTAGACAGATTCATATCCCTATTTAACATAACGGTCCTGCACTCTTTCAACACTAAACCAGAAACTCCTGTCACAAACTTACTCATACTGGTACAAGTGTCAGAAATCAAATTAGGGGCATATTTTGCTAACAGGTTGAACTTCAAGAAGTACTCCTTAAAATTCATAGAGCCCTACCTCAAGTTCATAAACTCTTCTATTTTTGCCTCCCTCATCTCTAACGGAAAGAACTTATCCAAGAAAGCATCTTGGAATACCTGGCAAGTAACGGGAGAATCATCTTCCCCTCTATTCTTCTTCCATGCAACAACTCATTCATAAGCAATATCTTTCAACCTATAAGATGGTAACTCCATAATTTTTTCCTCAGAAACATGCATCACCTGTGTGATTTTCCTCACCTCATCAAGATATAACTGTGGGTCCTCACCTACATTAGACCCATAGAAATCTAGAAAATTTATCTGCATGAAATCATGAATTCTAGTAGCAGCTAAATCACCTCCCTGCTGGTGCGGAACTGCGGCCTGGTTACTGGCCTGAGCATTCGCGGTGACTGCTTGGGCTAGCACCTAAAAAGCTACCCGAAACTCAGCATGGGATACGTTTGCATTCAAGGGGTCAACTGGCTGGGGTTGTTCATTATTGTTCTACGGGCATTCGCTCTTCGAGGAGGCATTTTCTGAAATAACAGAGAATGAGTCAATAGCTGAGAGAGACAACTGTAAGCATGATAGGTTCTGAAAGAAAAGGATGACTTTTTCCTAAAACGTCTTGTAGCTTCTTGTTCATAGATGTGGTGTGATAAACACCGATGATCAAGACTCTACTTAATGTGGCTTGTCAAACTACCTAGGACTCCTTAAACCTTAGGCTCTGATACCAAGTTTGCAACACCCCAAAAATGGGTCCCGAGACGTCACACAGTGCTTAAGGCTACAAGTAATCCCAAGATAACTCTTTGAGCCTGCTACTACTTCTAAATTCTTAAATCAAGGTACTGAGAGCAACATACTGAGACATACCATAGCACGTCTCACTGAAATATGAAAAAGTACTGTGGAAGTAAAATACTGAATGTCTAAATATACTGACAATATAGTCTGACAAAGCCTCTACTACTCAATGAACTAGAGAGCCATTGGGAAAGATCCTCAACTGACTCAAACTAAACTTAAAGCAATAAAACATCTACTAAAATACTGAAATGTATGAAGATAGGTCCTTGAACCATGAGGACTCACCACTGTGGAGATGTAGACAAAGGTACTTGGAAGTTACTGACGAGGCTGGGGCTGAGTACTTAAACCTACATTATAAGACAATGTAGCACATAGATGTATATGTAGATTAGTACTTGGGAATGTACTGAGTATATGGGGGTGTATGCAATTACATAATCCATATCATAAGTCTTTATAGAAAACATGAATGCCATAATAGGTGACTCACATATCCTGAATAAAATCCTCATAAACCATGAATAGAAAACATACCATATAAATCACATAAGTCATTTCACTTTATTCTAAATCTGTACTTTTTCTTTGTACTCAAGCTTGCGAACTAGATAAAGTCTTAAAGTGACAACCTTCAGAACACACACTTTAATCTTATGGAAAACAAGGAGATTCTTTGAAACTTAAAGATTATAGCACTTCAGAACCTTAGAAATCTTAGAATCATATCTTTTGAAATACATGTACTTTTATCTTAAATAGAGTAGGGACTACTTTTGGGAGATTCTTCTAACCGACATAAACCGTACGAGCCACATGGAGTCCAACGTCTTGCACACATTGGGAAGAGCTGTTCTATCCTTGCCATCGGAGTAGAACCTTTTACTTTTAGTGATCACTAGCTTAACCCACTTGGGGTAAATCAAATCCTATGGTGGCTCGTAGTTCTGGGGCATGAGACCTCGGAATCAAGCCCAACTCGGTGCTAAGTACTACTCCTATACTAGGCTCAGAACTTTTAGGAAAAATCCACCTTATACAATTCAACATTATGAAATGGGAGCCACTATGCTTCCCTTTAACTTAAATCACAAGATATGGATTCTTTTCTTAACTTAAGATCAAAATCAACTCTTTTCATTAAACTTTAGTAGACTATCTTTAACAAGCTTTGAAACTTCAATGATATGGAGATATCAATACCATTCTTCAAATACTATAGAATATATCAAAATTCATTCTTGGACCTTGAAACATGTATACATATTCAACAAATCTCAATTCAAAATAGAGGGTAAGTCATGACTTCTATCTTAAGAGTATTGCAAACACCAATCATGGAAGGAATATGAAATTCATAATATTATTTCTCAATTCAAATCATAAAATAGGTGCAGTATCATATAATTCAAGATTTGAACAAATCCATAATCTCATATAATTGAATGTAGCAATTTAGGCATAATTTATTTTGAAAACATTAAAATATTTTAAGAAAACCAAAACTTTGGGGATAAAAACGGAAGGAGTGTTCTTTTTCAAACCCCACATACCTCGAATTATGAACTTTGATGAATAAGCTTGCTTGAGACTCTTTCTCATACTTCTGGTTGAGGGTTCTTGAAGCCTTTGTCTTGGGAACCTCGAATCTCAATTTAATTTAGAAAACTATGGTGAATTCTTGAGATTCTTGGGGGAGGATTTGGATGCTTAAGGCTTTTGCTTTGCAGAGAATGAAGATTTCAGGCATAATGTGCTTTGTTATGCCATTGATTGTATGTTTATGGACGGATTGGGGATAGGGTAATTGCCCAAAATACCCCTCTTTTAACCTTTAACATAACTAAAAAAAATATAACTGGGAGCCCAATTTTATGGGCCACCGCGATGCATCACTATCGCGATGGCTCACTAGAAATTGACAAATGGGATTCTTGGGGTCACCGCGATGCGGAGCCATCATGTTATCCCACTGGTTGGGAAGTGGATCTTCAGTATGATGCGCCACTATCGTTCTAGGCTACTGGAATTTGACAATTGTTAAATAGACCCACTCCAAGATGCGCCAAGCACTAAAATGATGGTGTTTTACAACTAGGACTTAAATTAGCCATAACTTCTTGCCCGTGTATCAGATTTGGGTGAATCTTATATCAATGGAAAACTTATAAAATTTCCCATGTGATAAAAACTTGAAATTAGAGAAATTCTATACGGTTAAAAATAATACTCACCTAGGAAGTAATTTCTTAACCTTCTCGAGATAAAATTAAGCTTATGGAAAGTTCGGGGTATTACAATTTATGTAGCTACCTCGGTAGGAAATTCTTGTGGTAAATTATGTGTACCAAACTTATAATGTGACTTTTTCTGGGCGTGAGGCTTGGGTATACTTGCTTGAGTTTGTATTGGTTCATTTTGATATTATTTTCGGTATGGATTGGTTCGCTCCTTATCATGTGGTACTAGATTGTTATGATAACATCATAACTTTAGCTTTGCCGAATGTGTCAAGTATAGATTGGAAAGAAGTGCTTCATTTGGTCCTAAGAGGGTTGTATCTTATGTTCAGGCTCTTCGATTGGTTGACAGGGGATGTTTTTCTTACTTGGCTCATATTTAAGATACTAGTGTTGCCTCACCTCCTTCTTTAGAGCCTGTTCGTGTTGTCCATGATTTTATAGATGTGTTCCATATGGATTTGCCTGATATTCTTCCGGATCATGATATTGATTTTGCTATTGATGTTAAGTCAGGAACCATGCCCATCTCTATTTCTTTTTATAAGATAGCCTCAACTAAGTTACAAGAATTGAAGGATCAATTAAAGGAGTTTTTGGATAAGGAATTTATCCAACCTAGTATATCACCTTGGGGTGTGCCTGTCTTGTTTGTGAAGAAGAAGAATGTATCTGTGCATATGTGTATTAATTATTAGCAGTATAATAAGGTAATGGTTAACAATAAGTATCCTCTTCCTCGTATTGAAGATTTATTCGATCAGCTTCAAGGTGCCACAGTATTTTTGAAGATTAATTTGAGGTTCGGGTATCACCAGTTTAGGATTAGAGCTTTCGATATTTCAAAGATAGATTTTTGAACTCAATATGGTCATTATGAGTTCTTGGTCATGTCCTTTGGGTTGACCAATGCCCCAGTTGCATTCATGAAGTTTATGAATCGGGTATTTTGACTGTATCTCAACTCTTTTGTTATTGTATTTACAGAAGATATCTTGATTTATTTCAAGAGTAACGCTGATCATGAGGAGCATTTATGGATTTTGCTTCAGAGATTGAGGGATGAGA
This sequence comes from Capsicum pubescens, assembly GCA_030864215.1. Lineage (NCBI taxonomy): Eukaryota > Viridiplantae > Streptophyta > Magnoliopsida > Solanales > Solanaceae > Capsicum > Capsicum pubescens. The sequence goes on from CM061548.1 coordinate 187,916,613, forward strand.
AGTTGTATGCCATGTTTTCCAAGTGTGATTTTTGGTTGGAGTCTATTTCTTTCTTTTGTCATATGGTGACTAAGTAGGGTATTATGGTTGATCCAGCCAAGATTGCAGCGGTTTGTGATTGGTCTAGACCTACTTTGCCCATCGAGATTTTGTGTTTTATTGTCTTGGTAGGTTACTAACGGTGTTTTCTTTAGGTTTTTTTTATCTTACAGCTTTGTTAACCAAGTTGACTCAAAAGAAGATTTCCTTTCAATGGTTTGATGCTTGTGAGGTGAGCTTCCAAAATCTTAAGGATTTGTTGACTTCAGCTCCCATCTTGATCTTTCCCAAGGAGGGCGTGGGTTTCACCATCTTTTGTGATGCTTCAGGTGTTGGGTTAGGTGCTATGTTGATGTAGGAGGGTAAGGTTATTACGTATGTTTCTCACTAGTTAAAGTCCCATGAGAAGAATTACCCTACCCATGATTTAGAGTTATGCGCGGTTGTTTTTTATTTGAAGTTGTGGAGGCACTACTTGTATAGAGTCTGTTGTGAGATTTTCTCGGATCATCATAGCCTTAAGTACTTCTTCACCTAGCAAGATCTTAATATTAGGTAGCTTTGTTGGCTTGCGTTGCTTAAGGATTATGACTTGAATATTCTCTATCATTTGAGCAAGACTAATGTGGTTGCAGATGCCTTGAGACTAAAGTCGACTAGCATGGGTAGCTTGGTTTATCTTTTGACCCAAGAAAGGCCTTTTTCCTTAGAGGTTCAGCCTTTAGCTAACAAGATGGTTAGGCTTGATATTTTTACACCGATATGTTTTGGCATTTGTGAAGGCTAGGTCTTCTTTGCTGGAGCATATTCGAGTTCATTAGTTTGATGATTTTGGATTGAGGGTGATTTAGGATAAGATATTGAGCGGTGAGGCTAAGGAAGCCTCACTTTATTTTGATGGTATTTTGAGGATTGTAGGTTGAGTTTTTATGTCGAGAGTGGGTAATTGGATTAGATTGATTTTAGAGAAGACCCATTGTTTAGGTATTCCATCCATTCGGAAGTGACTATATGTATCATGACTTGCTAAAGCATTATGGGGTGGGGTAGTATGAGGAAGGATATAGGGAACTTTGTAGATCGTTGCCTATGTTGGCAGCAGGTGAAGGCCAAGCATTTTAGACCTTGTAAACTGCTTTAGAGGTTACCCATTCCCGAGTGAAAGTGGAAACGGATCACTATAGAATTAGTGACCGGATTGCCTCGCACTTCGCATAGTTCTAATAGTGTTTGGGTCATCGTGGATCGATCGACCAAGTCTGCTTATTTCATTTTGGAGCAGGTCTCTTTCAGTGCTGACAGGTTTTCCCGTATCTACATTCGTGAGATTGTGCATCTTCATGGGGTGACAATGTCTATCATTTCAGATTGAGGTTCTATGTTCATATCTCACTTTTGGAAGGCTTTTTAAGAGAAGTTGGGTACTCGTATTGATCTTAGCATAACTTTTCACCCTCAGACTGGCGGTCAGTCTGAGAAGACTTTCCAGGTTTTGGAGACAATGCTCTGCGCTTGTGTGATGGATTTTGGTGGCCAGTGGGAGAAACATTTAGCCTTGGTGGAGTTTGTGTATAATAATTGCTACCATTATAATATCAGTATGGCTCCTTTTAAGGTTTTGAATGGTACATGTTGTCGCTCTCTAGTTGGTTGGTTTGAGTTTTCTGAGGTTAGACTTTGAGGTACTTACTTTCTTGTGAGTCTTTGGATAGAATTTGGATAATTCAGGATAGACTTCGAGTGTCTCAGAGTAGGGAAAAGTGCTATGAGGACCGTAGACTTCGTACCTTGAGATTTGGTATTGGTGATCATGTTTTCCTTCGAGTTTCACCTATGAAAGGTGTGATGAGATTTGGGAAGAGGGACAAGCTTATCCCCAGGTATATTGACCCATTTGAGATTCTTCAGACTATTGGTGATATGGCTTATGAGTTAGCTTTGCCCCCAGTTTATCAGTTGTTCATCTAGTTTATCATGTTTCCATACTTCGCCGTTACATTCCCAATGAGTCTCACATCATTCATTGGGAGTTGGTTCAGTTGGATGAGAGATTATTTTTTGTTGAGGAGTTGATCTTAATATTGGCTAGGGATGTTAGACAGTTGTGCTCTAGAGTTATTCCTGTGGTTAAGGCCTAGTGGCATCAACCTTTAGATGAGGCTATTTAAAAGGTCAAGTCTGATATGCGTACTTTTTATCTCCAACTTTTTGCTGATTCAAGTATTTCTCTTGCCTTTAGTTTAAGGACGGACTAGATTTTTAGTGATGGATGATGTAAATCAATTAAGTGTTTTTGGAATTTTGGAAAGTTATCGTATAAATCAATTAAGTGTTTTTCCTGAGCCTACACATAAAATGGGTGAAAATTAGGGTCTAGATTATAACAATAAAGATGAAGTAGATTTTGTTCCCAAAACTCTAGAAAAAATTATTATTATGAATAATATTCTTTTGTGTTATTATATCGTAGGTCGACATTTCATAATAGTTATTTATTTAAAGCAAAAAAAGCTCATTGACAAAAAAAATACATTCATTATAAGAAAAATACTTTCATTACATTAGTGCAAACAACATGTACAACAAAGGTTGAAAATTAATATAATAAAATCAAATCCTATAAGTACTATCACCATATGAGGTATTTCTATCTTTAGTGACTTAGTGTTGTGATCTCGTAAGGCACAAGTATGTTTATCATAACCCATTTATTTGCACAATGAACACTCGAGAGAGAGTGTACTTGCTGAAATGCCTATTTCATTATGTATGAGGTTTATTTTATTAACGTCGACTTTTTATAAAAATATTTTGTTAGCTATAATAGTAAAGGGACATAGAGGCTAATACGTCTCACCTCCAAGTAGATTGAATTATCTAGATTATAGTTTTTTATAGTTACACACACTGTATTCTTGTATTATATGATCCTATGTTTGATGTCCAATTTAGTTATATCCCCTACTGGCATGAGAGCATGAAATTAAGTATGATTGTCATTTATCATATTGACATATTTCTTGAAATACATTAACAATATGCTTGTTACCACCACGGTCATGGTGCATATGTGTTTGAACCTCAAATATGTTGTTCCTTTGCTGGTGATAGTTGATGACCGTTTGTCGCTCTGCCTTTAAACGGTTATCCTCAAATTATTTGAATAAATTCAATATTCATTTTTTATTTTTCACTATTAGTCATATGGCATAAGTCAATTTTGTAACATACTACTTCACAACCTACTTACACGCCAGTCTTAACATCACAGTAATTAATAGGCCCCTTGCCGAATTCAAAAACCCATTGAAGGATATAGAGTTATTTGTTGTCGTCATGCCTTATCTCTTATTACCATCCTTATGTACTGTCCATTTGTCAAGACAAGATTACACTTCATTAATCATGCATAGGCATTCCACGCTAATATCTTTGATCACCTTTATTTTTATCAAAAACTTCCTCTCTTGGTGCTGTGTTGTAGCTATCTATAGAAGGTTGTTCAAAGTAGAAATTTTAATTTTTTGAAAGCTAGGCTTCAAATATCTTAAAATCGGTGGTTGATTAGGTACGCTATATATGATATTTTATGATGTCTATCCGATATTAGTATTATGCCTTTATGATCCTTGACAACATATTGATGCAAATGTTGTAGAAACAAGCCCCAAGTCTCTTTGCTCTCATTTGCAGCTAGTGGCTATTGGAAAGGCTAAAAGAAATATTGAGCCATTACCGTTTATTCCGATCGCAAACATCTTGAGATCATATTGATCGTACACATGTATTTCTTCTATCGGTATCATAGGATGGCAAGAAAAAAACCCATCAACACATACTTGAATAGACAAAATACATGATTGAATACGTCTTCATCCACATTAACATGCTTCTTTAACTTTCATTCAATATAGTGCCTAGATTTTAGCATTTTCAAGCAGTCATGTACCTTAGTAATTGGCCAAACGAGCTCTCCAAGTATCATAAATCTATTTAAAGACATGTTTGCATTCAAGATAAGCTTTCCTTCTACTCATTGTTTTTCCATATGCTTTAAGGAAAATTGTTTGACAGTCTAGAAAATCTGTCAGGTTAAAATACATTAATATTCAAACTCAAACATGTATTCCTTTATTAAAGTAAAATAATCTAAGAATGAAATAGTATCTTAGCAGTTATTTTATATCAGTATAGAGAACAACATCAATCATCTCGACATCCAAGTTAAAGTTTTCTTCACGACACATACCCATATCACACGTGTTTCATCATGGTATGTATCAATTTTTTAAATATTAATATCTTAAAGTAGTAACCTTAAATCTGCATCCTTGATATATATGCCTGCAATCAACTCGCCATAACATTTTTATTGACTTAGTAACTAAGTAATTCTCGTCCACTTGAAATATAAAAGCTTAAAGTCCTTTGCACCTGCATCTTTCTTTCAAACAACATGCCTTTGTCAAGATGAATATTATTGTTCACGAAATCTTATGGTTCATGCTACGTACCTTGTAATGTAGTCACGATTATCGACGAATACATTTTTACCATCTAAAAGATGGTACAAATATGAAATTTCATGAGAATGAAATTCAGGCATGCACACAATGGTGATCTGGCTACTAACTGCAGATTCGGTGGTGGAAAAAATTCTTCGACATGAGACGAGCTCATGGACATTGATCTTAGTGACCAATTGAGAATCATGAATTCATTATCACTGGATTATGCTAAAAATTGGAGTTCATATCCTAAAACCCCAACATTAGGAAGATCATCACTATTACTTTATGAAGTTGTTCAATATTTTGAATGGTCATCATCATCGATTCACGAGAACAATAGGCTCATCTTATGTAATATTTTTCATATGTGCAAAAACGTACAAAAACTTTTCACATACATTAAAATTACTTAAAGTAAAGTTCAAATGGTGGATATGTCGATAATAATCAGTTGTACCAAAACTAGACAAGGCATGAACATTGAGGATATTTTAAATTTTTTATTTGTCCGAACTGTGAGGACTGTCAAAACTAATGATCTTATCAATAACTTGAGGCAATATTCATCTCATTCTGAGGTAAATCTTCAAAAGTAAACAATAATCAAAGATTAAAAATAATATTAGTAAAATTTATTAATAGAAATAGCATAAACTAATGGACATTATCAGTTATTTTCACTAATAGTTTTGTTTAAATAAAAAACATATCTTTCAGTAAGAATATTCTGGTATTGATTTATGTGAGAGAAAGTCAGTAGACTGAATTACGGGACTCCATTAGAGCTATTATGATTTTCCAATTAAGGATGGACATCATCCGGTAAAGAAGAACCTCGACTACTAGTTTTAGGCTCCTTCCTAACATAGACTTCAAGCACAGTTAGCTTGATTTGATCTATAAAGTCATTCAGAGCTCTCAAAAATTACTCAATGAATCATCATTATTGATAATCCACTATCCAAAATTTACTTGTTCTTGTGCTAAAAATAAGAACCAATATTTTTCGGCTATAATTAATTTATAACGGACACTATTCAAACCTATCCTTTTGTAGAGAAAAGAATGTAACTTTTGAAATAAAAATTTTAGTGGATTTCACATTATTTTTTTTAGGGGGGGAGGGGGGTAATTATTATGTTTGGTATTTCAGTCATAAATTATGTCACCATCCCCCCAAAATAACTCTAACTTTTGATTTCAAGACATTCTTTCTGACTAAAATGAAGAAAGACAGAGATTGCGGAGATACTAATGCAAATGATAAAGATGGTGAAAGTGCCATGTTTGAAGCCTCTTTATATAGAGTTTGGAGGAGCTTGAGGTGGAGAAATATTAAACAAAATAAAAATACGTAGCATAATAATTTAGTCCACTTTATGACATGTCACATCAACATCAAATTATATATTCTAGATGTGAAAAACTCTAAAAAAAACTGCACAAAGTGTGTTATTAGATAAATCACAATAGATTATTCCGAATTATATATTGTGATATTTAATTCTGACTTATAAGGTGAATGGAGTTTTGATTTTTAATTTGAAATATTTAAATTTTGACTTAAACTCAAAATTTTTAATTCCATTTTATAAATATTAGTTTTATTAGTTTTATAACTCAAAATATTAAATTTCATATTTTAACTCAAAATTTTAAATTTTATTTTGTACCAAATTTTTACTATTCAACATGGTTGACGCCTCCATTAAAAAAATTACGTATAATTAATTCGACTAGCTTAGTTTGATTACACTTTAGAAGGGTGGTGTGTTTCTGTCACTTTCAAATTAAGTTGGCTCATTTCAGTAGTGGATTACTAACAATTATTCTAGTTAGTTAAGTTTCTTGTTAGTTACTTTATGCCTCCTTTTCATTCAAACTTATCTTTATGTTTAATTCTCTTCTTTGAGGATGAAATATATTTGTAATAGTTAGAATTCAAGCTGTTGACTGATTTAGGCCATCCAATTCAAGTAAGCAAAAAAAAAATAAAAAAAATTAAAGCAATAACCTCTAATTATCCACAAGAGACAATTTACTTTCTTTGTCTAATTATTATTATATGCGAAGTTGAATTATGTTTCCAAAAAAATTGATATCTTAACATAACACAAGTAGCAAAGATCCATGTTTGAATAAATGATCATAATTGAGCTACATGCTATACTAGTACAAGTTATGGTTGAAGTATAACTATATGCTGGCTAGCAAGTAAGAAATTGTGTGAACTCAAGAGGTTTGATGAGTTTCATTATTGTAAACTTAATATTAATAAAGGTAATGAAAAACTATTATTATGTCAATCTTGAAAACACACCACTACAGAGGGCAAATTCAGGAAGCTGAGTGAGGTTCTCGAAAATTCAATAACTTTTGTATGGATCGTATATTTATATTGAGAAATCTAGTAAATATATAAGAATTATAAGTTGAAAACTCGTAAACAAAGTATGTTATTGGTCTAGCAGAGGGACTATTATAGTTTTGTTGATCTCTTAATTGTGGGTTTGAATTTCCTTAGTTACTATTTTTTTCTCTAATGTAAGAACTCACAACCATAAATCTTAGATCCGCTTTGTACCACTATTACTTCCAACTATGACTAATCGCTAGCTTCGACCATTAGGAGCGATCGCAACTAGGGGTGGGAAAAAGAATAAAATTTATGGTTATCTATTCGATCCATCACAACCATTTAAAAGTGGATTTAATATGGATCAATTTATATTATCCATCATAAAATACGGATAACCCATGGGTATCCATCAATTACATTCTTCTTAAAGTACGTAAAGTTGTAGTAACTTCTAAAAAGACTTATTAAGGGTATGTTTGGAATGAAAATAAATACTTTTAAAAATATTTTTTTTAAAAAAGGGAATATTTTGAAAATATTTCCTTTTATATTTTGAAATTCTTTTTTATTTTTATTTGTTTTGTTTATTTGTTTTTATTTTTATTTTTATTTTTTATATCTTTTATTCTGATACTCGAAATGAGTCGAGACTTGAGACTCAACTTTTGACTCAAGACTTGGAATTCGATATTTGATTCCAACCTAAGACCCAACTATAAACTCGATCGAGGACCCGTCTCTTGACTATGACCTTGATCCGAGACCTTAACTCTCGATTCAAGACAAAACTCCTAAAACCATCATGAGAGATAACTCCCAAAGTCAACTTGAGACCCAAATCTCAATACTAATATGAGACTCGAGATTCAAATCCCAAACCCAATCCAAGACCCCAAATTCAAATTCTAAATCCAACCTAAGACTCGACCCAGAATTGAATTAGATTTTCAACACGACCGTAGATTTAAATTTTTATGTTGATCTGAGATCCGACTCCCCAACCTAACTCAAAACCACTTATTTTCCAGAAAAATATGTTTTAGAAAAAAAAATATATTTTTTCATACCAAACATATCCTAAAAGGAGAAAAAAACTTCTAATCTAGAATTACTTTTTTCTTTACATAATAAGAAGCATCCACATTATCCGTTGGTTGACTCATTTTTATCCATATAAAATATGGATTGGGTTGAATATTGTTGTGAATCAAACAGACTCTTTATGGGCCTATGAGATAGAAGTGGTGAATGAGGTTGGTTCAATTGGGATAATTGGGCAAAATAATAGAGAGTTTTATTTGGGATCCAGGCCCAAGTAAGAAGTGGTTTAAAAGGACTAGTGGTTAGAAGGAAAATTTTTATGCATATTGTGTATGGTGCCTTTGAAAAGTCTATGCTTCTCATCTCTCATTTTGTGTTCTTGCTTTCTCATCTCTTTCTAGTTATCTAGTTATCCTTTTCTTGTTCCTCTAATTTTTTGTTAATAGATAATTTAGTATTTGTATTCCATTATAATTTTATTTAGTGATTATAATATAATTCAGTGCTTATACATTACAAATCAGTTTGTTACATTGGTGATTTCATCCAGAGGTTTTCAATAGAGAACCAAAAAGTGCAAACTTCTTATGATTCAGTTAACACCAGTCAAAGGAGATGTCTGAAATTCACTCACTATTACAAGAGTTGGCCAAAGAACATGCAACCGTTAGGTCCCAAAACAAAGTTCCACTAAGTAAGAACAGAGATCCATCTTTGCCAGCACTGATGCTTTATCATAAGCATGCTTCAACAAAATTAGGACGTTTCTAGGTGAAAATCTAGAGTCATGGACTATTCAAGATGAAAACTACTTTGAATTATCTGGAATTATAGAAAACAAAAAGTTATATGTTGACTCATTCTATCTAGATGGGGATGCTTTAACATGGCATAAATGTCTTTTCTAGAATAAGAAATTGGAAGATAAAAAACATATTAGATTTGTCTTCATAAACAACATCTCAAATTACAAAGATGACACTTGGCTAAGCTCTGGAAGGTAACCTCCGTGATTGAGTGCCAAAGTTATTTTGAGGCTATCTGGTCAAGATTCAATGAGTCAGTTGTGCTTTTTAGGCACCATTACATACCTCTTGATCTTGAAAAATATGGAATAATTATATTATGGAGGTGAGATTAGTTTGGGGGAATGTTTGTAGGTATCATATCGCCGATATCCTGTAAGTTTTCCACTTAATTTCTAGTTAATTCTCTGATTTAGTTCTTGATTTTTGAATATTGTCGGGATTGATTATAGACTAGTTTGGACTCAAATTTACCCAAATTTTAAGGTAAAAGGTCCTTTAGTTGAGAGAGATATTGTGATGGTTTCAATTTAGTGATTCCATAAGCAGGCCCCATTGGGATTTCTTTAGTTTGATTTCATACCTTTTATATCATGGCAGTGGTCAGAGGCTTCTCAAAAGAGAAAAGCTCTAGTATAGAGAGTTTGAAGAGATTTCAATAGCGCCCAGGTAAGCTATGCTTACCTTTCTTCTGAATGTGATTAATTATGGTATTAACATAGTTTGTGCCAGCTATGGGTGACTATTTAGGGCTCAATTATTATTTTAGTATCTTATGCCTTATTTAGTCGAGAAGGGAACCTTTCCGCTAGAATTTGGGCTTGATTTCCATTAGGTTAGTATAATATCATCCTTTAAATTAGACTTAGAGATATTATTAGCTTGAGATGGGACTAAGAAGACTTAACCTAGATTTGGGTAGGTGTTTGCCTTAGGATGGGTTATCGGGATCTAGTAGTGGTTCCTACTATTTTTTTTTAAATAAAATGTCTTGAATGAAGTTCCCTTAGTCTTAGTTAGACTTATGACTGCTTTCTTAGGCTATTAACTTGGGTTTGGTTTGATTTAGACTTGATTTCATGCCTGTGTAGCTTTATTTTCTCGGGGTAAGATATTAACTGATCTTTACTGCACCTCTTTAACCTAGAAATTGAATCTTCATGCCTGGATGTTAATCTTTAGGATCTTCTAGGTGATTATTTCATCAAACCAAGTGTATCTTCTTAGGGGTGCTCCAATTTTGTTTATGAAGAAAAAGGATGGATTTATGCAAATGTGTATCGATTACAAGCAACTGAATAAGGTGTCAGTGAATAATAAGTATCTTATGCCTTGTATTAATGATTTATGTAACTAGATTAAGGGTGTGATAGTGTTTTCTAAGATTGATTTAAAGTTTGGCTACCATCAGTTGAGGAATAAGGGTGAGGACATCCCTAAGGCAGCCTTCAGGACTCGTTATGGCCATTATGAGTTCCAAGAGATATCTTTTGGATTGATCAATACGCTATTAATCCATATTAGACTTCTTTATGATTGTTCTTAATAATGATATTCTTGTTTATTCGAGGAGTAGGGGTACAAGCAGCATTTGAGGACTGTCTCCTGTAATACCCCGTACTTTTTCCTAGCTTGAAATCATCCCAAGAATGTTAGATGCTTTCTTTGAAAGATTAATCCACTTTTGTAAACGTTAAATTTTTAAGATTTTCACTTTTTATCACGTGGGAAATTGAATAAGCTTTCCAACGATACCAATTTTTTCCAAATCCGGTATTGGAGTAAAAAGTTATGGATGTTTTACTCAGAGCTGCCAGAATCGCCCAGGTGCGACGGCCAGGTTGACGGACCGTCGACCTAGCGACAGATCGTCGTAGCCAAGGAAGTGAGGCAACCTTCTAGATAAGGTGAGACGGACAGGTTGATGGACCGTCAAACTTGCGATGGACCGTCGCCAAAGCCGTCGCTACTTAGGCAGTGAGTCCCTATCCTGGTCCACTTACGATGGTCAAAACGATGAACCGTCGATCCAGCGACGGTCCGTCGCATGAGCCATCGCGGGTTCCATTTAGTTATTTTTAAGTCATTTTTTTAAAGGGGCTTTTTGGCCCTTTACCACCCATTTATATGCCTAGTAATATCCGACCAAGGCTCCTAAATTCATTATTCTTCCACAACATTAAAATCAGGGTTTTCTCCCTAAGAGCAATCCTTAAAGAAAAAAATCCAAATCTTCTTCAAGAACTAAGAGATTCAAATTCTTCAAGTTCAAGAACTTCAAGAAACTCACTACCAGGTCTGCATAGTGTTCATTCATGGACTCCTTTCGTTCATGAAGCCTAAGAATCTCTTTTCAAAGTTCAAGTGTATGGATTTATTTATGAATTTCATGTTGGCTTTGCTTTTGTTCATGTTGATAATGACCAATTGAATTCTAATTCATGTTGGGTGATCAATTTTATGTGGAATTGATTAGTATAGGTGTAAATTTATATGAACCTATGATTAAACCCTTGGATTATGAAATTAGAGTTGAATCATGATGTTTATTTGTTGTATAATGTTGTCTACATATAATATGCTTACCATGTGTTTGATTAAATGTCTATGTGAAGGAGAAGTGCCCAACTAGTATGATATTACGCAATCCTCATGTATGTATAAGTTTATGCATATCACATGTTTGATGAAATGCCTCAATAGATGAATTATGGAATGTGATGTTGGTCATGTATTCAACAAAGTCATGCTTTGTCAGTTTCTTTCCATCGAGTCCTGGCGGTACCTGTAACCGACAATTTAGTTGTGTGCCTAGAGCCAGCGTCATGTTTTCATGATATCCTCAGTCAAGCCATGTTCAGTAGAATTCAGTTAGTCATGTGACTCAGGAAAACTCAGTAAAACTCAGAAATACCAGTAATCTCAAAAAACTCAGTAATACAGAAATCTTAGTAATATTCCGTCAGTCAACGGAACTCAGTTAACTCAGTCCAGTTCAGTAATTCATGTACAGTGCCTATTCAAATGGGAGTAGAAATTAGCACCGAGTGAACTTAAGGATGGGAACACACACTGTCAGTTGAGGGTGTGATTCTTAGAAGTCATCCTTGCATTCCAAAACTATGCAGCCAGCATAGGGTGAGACATCAACACTATCAGATGAGAGTTGATGAGGTCGATAAGCACTGTCAGATGAAGGCCCCACCATTCTCTTTTAGAGCCATTGTCAGATGAGGGTCACTCACAGCCTGTCCTTACCGGTGGGGCGGTATTGACACCTTTCCAATTGGGCTTACAGATTGGACCCTAACTCAGCTATAATGCGTTGTTTGGGGCATGTCGGTTAGATAACTACTTCCCACAGTTTTAGCTACAGAATTTAGGACTGTCAGATACAGTCAACTCAGAATAGTACAAAACTCAGCTAGTTTCATCAGATTCAGGACTGTCAGATACTGTCATTCATTTTATCAGTTATATCAATCATCAGAACTCAGTTACCATTTATGCTAGTTATCAGTAAATTCATGTTATCACTTCTCAGTTATAGTTACTATGTATTTATGCATGCATTCTCATGTTCATATTTGTCAGTTAGTCAGTATTGTTCATGCATATGAACCCCATGCATTCAGCCTACCTCACATGCATACCAGTACATTTAAAGTACTGACGCATTTACGCTATGGTGTATTATACCATAGGTTCAGAGACACGAGCTCTAGAGCATCAGTAGATTCCAGTCTCAGCAGTCAGAGTTAGCAGTGAGTCCTCATCTTTTGAGGACATGATTATTCCTTTATTACCACATTAATTTATTCATTAATTGGAGTTAGTTGGGGACATGTCCCATCAACTCCTTATTTAGACAATTCAGTTATGATTTAGAGGCTTTTCAGACGATAGTATATTCAGACAGTTTATTTAAGTTATTTTGGGTATTTCATACCCCACTCGAATGTTATATTTTTATCAGATATTATATCTAAGTGTTGAAACATATGGCATTTTAGTTCATGTCTCTATATTTATAGTATATTATGCAGTATACAGGTACATATATCAGTCATGGGTTAGTTTGTGGTCCTTCGAGGTCATGAGCACCGTGTAGCATTATGGGTACCATATTCGGGGTGTTACAAACTTGGTATCAGAGACTAAGGCTCATTAGTGTCCTAGGAAGTCTAAAAGTCGCATCTAGTAGAGTCTTGTACATGGGTCTATTGCGCGCCACATTTATGTGCAGGAGGCTATAAGATATTTTAGGAACAGTTTCCCTTCTTTCAGTATTCATGTCGTGCCAGTGGAAAAAGTCTTAAGTCAATCTCTCAGTCTAATCCATTTCTCCCTTTCTTCTATAGAACATGCCTCAAAATAGAAAAAATGGGAATCAGTCAGCCCTTCAGCCCGAAGTACGTTTGGGCGAACCTGTTTCTCATGCAGAGTTCAGAGTTGCATTCACTACTCTTGCGCAGTCAATTGCTTCTTAGAATGAATGACCAACTATCATTCAGGCCAACCCAGTGGCCAATTCAGCTGCAGCCAGGATTCGTGACTTCACCCGAATGAATCCTCCATCCTTTCTCGGGTCTAAGTTAGATGAGGACCCTTAGGAATTCATCGATCAGGTTCAGAAGGTTACTGACGTTATGGGGGTATCAGCTATTGAGAGTGCAAAGCGAGCTGCATATCAGTTGTAGGATGTTGCTCACACATGGTACAAGTAGTGGAAGTTAGAAAGGCCAGATGATGCAGGGCCTATTGAGTGGGAGGAGTTTGTCACCATATTCATAGAGAGATTCTTTCCCCTAGAGTTGAGAGAAGCTAAGGTGTTAGAATTCATCAACCCCAGGCAGGGAAATATGATGGTGAAAGATTATTCTCTTAGGTTTACTCAATTAGCCAAATATGCCCCTCATGTGGTTGCAGACAACAGGGCCAAGATGAGTAAGTTTGTTTCTGGGGTGAATGATAGTATGGTCAACGAGTGTAGGTTAGCGATGTTGAATAGTGACATAACTCTAGCCAGGCTTATGACTCATGCTCAGTAGATAGAGGAGCAAAAGATTAATACAAGGGAGAAAGAGAATAAGAGAGCAAGGACAGGTAGTTTCAACTTTGCTTAGCCCAAATCAGAAGGATGAAACTGTTCTTAGTTTCATCCTAAGTCATCAGTTACAGCTCCTTGTTCAGCTAGTGCTCCAGCTTCAAAGTTTAGGGATGGTAATAGAGATAGGGCGCCAGGCTCAAAGTCTCAGGACAGTGTCAGCATTGCCCGAACTAATCCCCTATGTCAGACTTATGGTAAGAACCACAAGAGTTCTTGCAAAGCTGGTAGCGATGTCTGTTTCGGATGTGGCAAGCCAGGCCACAGAGTCAGAGATTGGCCCCAGTCAGGTTATCAGGGTTAGCAAAACCTTTCCTCAACTCAGTTCGATCACCCAAATCAGTAGGGTGCCACCTCCAACGCTACTAGTGGTCAACGCCCAAATAGACTTTATGCTCTCCAGTCCTGGCAAGATTAGGAAAATTCTCCTGATGTGGTTACTGGTATGTTACAGATCTTTTATGTTTATGTTTACGCTTTTCTAGATCCAGGAGCTTTTTTGTCTTTTGTTACTCCCTATATAACAGTTGATTTGGAGTCAGTCCCAAAATTCTAGCAGAGCCCTTTTCAGTTTCTACCCCCGTGGGTAAAACCATCATAGTTCGGCGGGTATGCAGGAACTTTTCGGTTATGATATTTCAGAAAGTCACTTCAGCAGACTTAGTCAAATTAGAGATGACTGATTTTGATGTTATTCTCGGCATGGATTGGCTTCATTCCTGCTATGCCACAGTCGACTGCAGAAATAGAATTTAGTTTTCAAATGAACCCGTCCTAGAGTGGAAGGGTAGTGTATCCTCTTTCAGAGGTCATCTTGTTTCCTACCTTTGGGTACAAAAAATAATATCTAAAGGATGTATCTATCATCTTGTTCGTGTTAAGGACACTAGTTTCGAAACATCCAGTCTTGAATCAGTCCCAGTAGTGAATGAATATTCAGATGTATTTCCCAAAGATCTTCCAGGAATTCCTCCTGAAAGGGAAATAGACTTCGGTATTGATCTTCTTCTAGATGATCAACCTATATCTATTTTGCCATACAGAATGGCACCAGCAGAACTCAGAGAATTAAAAGAGTAGTTGAAAGATCTCTTAGATAAGGGATTCATCAGGCCCATCGTGTCCCCGTGGGGTGCACCAGTTTTATTCGTGCACAAGAAAGACAGTTCTCTCAGAATGTGTATTGATTACCGTCAGCTCAATAAAGTCACAATCAAGAACAAGTATCCTCTTCTCAGAATCGATGACTTGTTTGACCAACTTCAGGGTTCTAGTTATTTCTCTAAGAAAGATCTCAAATTCGACTATCATCAGCTCAGATTCAGAGAATGTGATATTCTGAAAATAGCTTTTCGTACTTGGTATGGTCACTTCGAGTTTCTGGTTATGTCTTTTAGTCTTACTAATGCCCCAGAAGCTTTCATGGACCTGATGAACCGTGGGTTCAAGCAGTACTTGGACATGTTCGTTAAAGTATTCATAGATGATATTCTGGTTTATTCTTGCAGTGAGCGTGATCATGCAGACCATCTCAGACTCATACTTCAGGCTTTCAGAGATCATCAATTGTTTGCCAAATTTAGTAAGTGCGAATTTTGGCTAAGGTCAGTAGCATTTCTTGGTCATATCATTTATGGTGATAGCATTAGAGTAGATCCTTAAAAGACTGAAGCGGTAAGAAACTGGCCCAGACCTGTCTCTCCATCAGATATCAGGAGTTTCTTGGGTTTGGCTAGCTATTACAGACGGTTTATTGAGGGATTTTCTTCTATTTCATTCCTTATGTCCAGATTCACTCAGAAGAAAGTCAAGTTTTAGTGGCCAGATCCTTGCGAGAAGAGTTTTCAGGAGTTGAAGACTCGACTCATCTCAGCTTCAGTCTTAGCTCTTTCATATGGTTCAGATGGTTTCATAGTGTATTATGATGCATCCAGAGTAGGTTTGGGTTGTGTCCTCATGCAGCATGGTAAGGTCATAGCCTACGCCTCCATACAGCTTAAACCCTATGAGAAGAATTATCCTACTCATGATCTTGAGTTAGCAGCCGTAGTTTTTGCCTTGAAGATTTAGAGGCATTATCTATACGGTGTTCATGTAGATGTGTTCACAGATCATAAGAGCCTTCAATATGTCTTTTCTCAGAAATATCTCAATCTTTGTCAAAGAAGGTGGTTAGAGCTCTTGAAAGATTATGACTTGAGTGTCTTTTATCATCCGGGCAAGTCCAACATCGTGGTCGACGTTCTCAGTAGGCTGTCTATGGGTAGTATTACCTATGTTGAGGATAGTAAGAAGAAGTTAGCTCAAGAAGTCCATCGGCTTGCCAGACTAGGTGTTCGCTTAGTCGATTCATAAGAGGGTGATGTATGGGTTCAGAGTAGTTCAAAATCATCTCTAGTTTCTGAGGTGAAAGAAAAGCAAGAGAGAGATCCCATCCTTTTCAAGTTAAAAAAGTCAATCAAGGATCAAAAAGTAGAGGTTTTCTCCCAAGGGGGAGATGGTGTATTGCATTGTCAGGGTCGTCTGCGTGTTCCAAGTGTAGACAACTTAAGGCAGTGAATTCTTGCAAAAATGCATGGTGCGTGCTACTCTATTCATCCAAAGGCCACAAAGATGTTTCGTGACTTACAGGAAATCTATTAGTGGAGTGGGATGAAGAGAGATATTGAAGAGTTTATGGCTAAGTGATCTACATATATGCAGGTTAAGATAGAGCATCAGAAGCCTAGTGGATCCATGTAGGAGTTCAGTATTCCTACTTGGAAGTGGGAAGAAGTGAACATGGACTTTGTGATGGGTTTGCCTCTTACTCGTCGCCAACATGATTTAGTTTGGGTCATTGTAGATAGGATGTCCAAATCAACTCATTTTCTTCTAGTATATAACTCCTATTCAGCCGAGGATTATGACAAACTTTACATCAGAGAGTTGGTCAGATTACATGGTGTTCCATTATCTATTATCTCAGTAGAGTTACCTAGTTCCCCTCTTATTTCTGGAAAGCATTCCAAAAGGGTTTTGGTACCCAAGTTCATCTCTGTACAACCTTTCATCCTCAGATAGATAGTCAAGCAGAAAGGACCATTCAGACCCTAGAAGATATGCTAAGGGCATGCACAATTGATTTCAAGGGTACTTGGGATGACCACTTACCTTTGATTAAGTTTGCATACAACAATTGCTATCATTCCAGTATTTGGATGGCTCCATTCAAAGATCTCTATGGTAGGAGATGTAGATCTCCATTTGGTTGGTTCAAAGTTAGAGAGGCCTCAGTTATAGGGCCTGAATTTGTATTCGATGCCTTACAAAAAGTCCAGTTGATTAGAGAAATACTCCGGCCTGCCCAGAGCCAACAAAAGTCTTATACAGATGTTCATAAAAAAGATCTCGAGTTCGAGATTGGTGACTATGTCTATCTAAAGATCTCTTCCATGAAGGGAGTGAAGAGGTTCGGCAAGAAGAGAAAGCTCAGTCCCCGATATGTCGGTCCCTTTAAAATTCTCAGTCGCTTTGGCAAGGTAGCTTATGAGCTCAAATTACCTTTAGATATAGCCTCAGTTTATCCAGTCTTCCATGTCTCTTTGCTCAAGAAGTGCATAGGTGATCCAGCAGTTGTAGTCCCTATTCAGAGCATAGATGTTCAGAACAACCTCTCTTATGAAGAAATTCCAGTCGAAATCCTAGCCTATCAGACTCGTAGACTGAGGAACAAAGAAGTCCCTCTAGTCAAAGTTCTTTGGCGAAATCAGTCTGTTGAGGGAGCTACTTGGGAAGAAAAAGAAGATATGCGAATTAAGTATCCTCATCTATTTTTCGCCAACTCAGATCAAGCTCAAGGTAATAGTTCTCCTTAAGCTTTTCAGTTTCATGTCCAGACTTCAGTTACAAGCTTGGTATAAAGTTCATGTTCAGAATTTCATCACAAACTTAGTATTAAATACCATTGCATATTTAGTCATGCATTCATATATCAATTCAGTTATATAATCATGCATCAGACATGCATTGTCATTGTGAGAACCTTAGTTCATCAGAACTCTCAGCCATGCATTCATAAATCAGTTACACAAGCATCAGATATGCATGCTCAATATGATATATTCAGTTATCAGTCATGTCAGTCATGAAATCATTTTTCTGTCATTCATGTTCAGTATGTACGTCGGTTTATCTTCTCCTCTTATTCTCAGTCTCATTCGAGGATGAATGTTCTCAAGGGGGAGATATTATAATACCCCATACTTTTTTCTCGCTTAAAATCATCCCAAGAATATTAGAAGCTTTTTTGAAAGATGAATCCACTTTTGTACATGTGGAATTTTTAAGATTTTCACTTTTTATCATATGGGAAATTGGATAAGCTTTCCAATGTTACTAATTTCGTCCAAATTTGGTATCTGAGTAAAAGGTTATGAACGTTTTACTCAGAACTGCCAGAATTGCCTAGGTGCGACAGCCAGGTTGACGGACCGTTGACCTAGCGACGGACCATCGCAGCCAAGGTAGTGAGGCAACCTTTGGGATAAAGTGCGACAGACAGGTTGACGGACCGTCGAACTTGCGATGGACCGTCGCCCAAACCGTCTCTACTTAGGCAGTGAGTCCCTATCCTGGTCCACCTACGATGGTCAAAATGATGGATCGTCGATCCAGCGATGGACCGCTGCATGAGCTGTCGGAGGTTTCGTTCAGTTATTTTTAAGTCATTTTCTTAAAGGGGATTTTTGGTCTTTTACCACCCATTTATATACCTAGTAATATCCGACCAAGGATCCTAAATTCATTATTCTTCCACAATATTAAAATTAGGTTTTCTTCCTATGAGCAATCCTTAAGCAACAAAATCCAAATCTTCTTCAAGAATTAAAATATTCAAATTCTTCAAGTTCAAGAACTTCAAGAAACTCACAACCAGCTATGCATAGTGTTCATTCATGGACTCCTTTCATCCATGAAGCCCAAGAATCTCTTTTCAAAGTTCAAGTGTATGGATTTATTTATGAATTTCATGTTGGCTTTGATTTTATTCATGTTGATAATGACCAATTGAATTTTAATCCATGTTGGATGATCAATTTTATGTGGAATTGATTAGTATAGGTGTAGATTTATGTGAACCTATGATTAAACCCTTGGATGATGAAATTAGAGTTGAATCATGATGTTTATTTGTTGTATAATTTTGTCTACATATACTATGATTACCATGTGTTTGATTAAATGCCTATGTAAAGGATAAGTTCCCAACTAGTATGATATTATGCAATCATCATGTATGTACAAGTTTATGCATGTCACATGTTTGATGAAATACCTCAATAGATGAATTATGGATTGGGATGTTGGTCATGTATTTAAGAAAGTCATGCTTTGTCAGTATCTTTCCATAGAGTCTTGGGGTACTTGTACCCAACAATTTAGTTGTGTGCCTAGAGCCAGTGTCATGTTTTTATGATATCCTCAGTCAAGCCATGTTCAGTAGAATTCAGTAGTCATGTGAGTCAGGAAAACTCAGTAAAACTCAGCAATCCCAGTAATTTCAGAAGGCTCAGTAATACAAAAATCTCAGTAATATTCCATCAATCAACAAAACTCAGTTAACTCAGTCCAGTTCAGTTTAATAATTCATGTACAGTTTTTATTCAAATGGGAGTAGAAATTAGCACTGAGTGAACCCAAGGATGGAAACACACACTATCAAATAAGGGTGTGATTCTTAGAAGTCATCCTTGTATTCCAGAACTATGTAGCCAGCATAGGTTGATACATCAACACTGTCAGATGATGGTTGATGAGGTGGATAAGCACTGTCAGATAAGGGTCCCACCATTCTATTCTGGGGACACTATCAGATGAGGGTCACTCACAGCTTGTCCTTACCAGTGGCGCGATATTGATACCTTTCTAATTAGGGTTACAGATTGGACCCCAACTCAGCTATAATGCGTTATTTGGGGCATGTCGGTTAGATAACTACTTCCTACAGTTTCAGCTACAGAATTCAGGACTATCAAATATAGTCAACTCAGAACAGTACCAAACTCAACTAGTTCCATCAGATTCAGGATTGTCACATAAAGTCAGTCATGTTATCAGTTATATCAGTCATCAGAACTCAGTTACCAGTCATGTTAGTTATTAGTAAATTCATGTTATCATGATCTTAGTTATAGTTACTATGTATTCATGTATGCATTCTCACGTTCATATTAGTTAGTTAGTCAGTATTGTTCATTCATACGAACCCTATGCATTTAGCCTACCTCACATACATACCAGAACATTCAAAGTACTGACGCATTTGTGCTATGGTGTCTTATACCATAGGTTTAGAGACACGAGCTCTAGAGCATCAGTAGATTCCAGTCTCAGCAGTTAGAGTTACCAGTGAGTCCTCATATTTTGAGGACATGATCATTACTTTATTACCACATTAATTTATTTATTAGTTGGAGTTAGTTGGGAACATGTCCCATCAACTCCTTATTTAGACAGTTCAGTCCTGATTTAGAGGCTTTTTAGACTATAATATGTTCAGATAATTTATTTCAGTTATTTTGGGTATTTCATACCCCACCCATATGTTATATTTTTATCAGATATTATATCTCAGTGTTGAACCTTATGGCCTTTCAGTTCATGTTTTTGCATTATATAATATATTATACAGTATACAGGTACAAATATCAGTCATGGGTTAGTATGGGTCCTTCGGGGTCATGAGCACTGTGTAGCATTCCGGGTACCAAATTCGGGGCGTTATAGCTCCACACTTTAAGGGATCATAGGCTTTTTGACAAATTCTCAAAGTGTGATGTTATGACCTGAGACTACCTCCTAGTCGTAACATAATACTGAGAGTCACAAAGGACCCAAGCTAACCCATGGTCAGGCATGACACTAAGAACACTAAAAATAACTGATATAAAAACACTTATGCGGAAACTGAAATTGAATAGTGAAATAAATATTCAAAATAAATCAAATAACAGAAGTAGAATCTGAGATCACAAGTTAAACATTTAACTGTAAGTATGAAAGTCTCAATTAAGATGAGTTGCTGGGATAGTCCCATAGCAAACTCTAATTATTTGAAAATTGGAAACGATAAAGACAAAATAAAATGTTGGCACTGGACCTCGTATGATGAGGACTCACCAAAAGATTGTTGTTGATACAGTAAGAGATCGTACTAGGCGCGATCCAAATGTTGAATGTTAGAACCTATATTATAAAATAATATAGCGCAATATAAAGTATCTAATCAATACTTTGAATATACTGAGTATGTGAGATAGGAAATAACTAATAAAAGTTGAACATGGTTCACGTAACATAATAACTAATTCAAGAACAAGTAATGAACAAGTATTGTATGATAAACTGAATAACTGAATACAAGGTCATGCAAGAAACAAGAGCTGAATTATAAACTTTAGACTGGATTGTGGGAT
This sequence comes from Capsicum pubescens, assembly GCA_030864215.1. Taxonomy (NCBI): domain Eukaryota; kingdom Viridiplantae; phylum Streptophyta; class Magnoliopsida; order Solanales; family Solanaceae; genus Capsicum; species Capsicum pubescens. The sequence continues at coordinate 187,937,933 of CM061548.1, forward strand.
ATACTAATAACCAACATGCCCCAATCTGAGCTAACCGGGGTCCAACCTATAAACCCAGTTGGAAGTATGTTTAATCCCTTTTCAACGGTATGAACACTAACTAACATAAATCCACTAAACTGATGTCCAAAAGGACTAATGTGTCAAGCATGGTATAATATATGGCCCTTTAGAACTTATGGTGGTATTGTAGTTCTAGGACTTAGGGAATTATAATAAAGGTCCCAGCCTAATTGGTGGATGAGCCTTTATCCCTGCGTCAACTCGGTGCTAAGCATTACTCTAAACTGAAGGACACTGATAACTGCAATGCTCAATAATAATTATATGAAAACTAAAAATAAATGCATTATCTGAAATAATTCAAAACATGTGAACTAAAGGATATAATACTTATAATGTGTATGCATGAAATCCTAGGTCATCGGGTGTTCATAACCCACCATCTTTGAAGAATGCAACTAGCATGCCAATTTCATAAACTGGATGAATTTAAGTAATTTAATGACTCAAGTTCAATACGCATGTATTTCACGATATAACTAGGGTTTGTTATCATGGTTATGTAATAATACTAAATTCATGATCAAATGGGAATTATAACTCAATGACACTGAGGGACTGAGTTATTAATGAATTTACCAATATCCATATATCCTAAATTTTGAAGAAGGAACTAAACAGGAGAGTTGGTTTAACTTTGGGACTTAATGGGTGAAAAGGGACCTATTAATGAAATTACAAATACCTAGAGACCAAAAGGACTAAGGTGCCAAACCTAGTCTGATAGGTGACCCTTTAGAATCTATGGTGGCACCTTAGTTCTAGGAATTAGGGACTTTTACTAAATGTCTCATCTTAACTAGTGGTCGAGCCTTCAACCCTATGTCCGCTCAGTTCTAAGTACTACTCCTAACTGTAGGACGCTGATAACTGTAATGCTCAATAATAATAATTTGAAGGCCAAAATTAAATGCATTATATGAAAGCATTCAAAACATGTGAACTAGAGGATATAATACTCATAATGTGTATACATAAAATCCTAGGTCATAGGATATTCATAACCCATCATATCTGAAGAATACAACTATCTTGCTAATTCCATAAACTGAATGAATTTAAATAATTTAACAACTTAAGTCCAACACTGATGCAATTCACAATATAACTAGGGTTTGTAATCATAGTTATGTAATAATACTGAAGTTCATGATAAAATGGGAATTATAGCTCAATGACTCCAAGGGACTGAAAAATCAATAAATTTACCAATATTCATAAATCCTAAATCCTGAAGAAGGAACTAAACTAGAGAGTTGGGATAACTCTTTGACTCAATGGGTGAAAGGGGATCCAATGCTGAAATCCCATATGACTATAGATGAGAACTGTGAATTATTTTTTGGAATTAATAGCCTAAATAAGATAAACCCTAGATCTACCTTGGGGAAAGAAATCTTTTTTTTTCTATTTGAAACTAAGTCTCAGATATTTTTCTGAGTAATGAGGGATTAGGGTAATATTAACCCCAATAACCATTATTGAAATAGCCCAAATTATATAGTTTCGATGTTAAAAAAGTTGAAAAGATTGATATGTCCATTTTAAATTCATAATTATAAACTATTGCGAGGGACTTATAGGACCTCACGACGCTAGTGGGAACAACCTACGATCATGGGCTGCACTCGTGGTTTGGAGTTGGATGAGATCTTTCTGAATATGATTAAATGAGCCTTGGTACGATCATGAGATTTACTTATGAGCGTACCTTGGTTTGTAGGTTTGAAGGTTAAATTAGGAGCATCTGTGGGACTCAGAATCGTGCCTAGGATTGTGCTTTTAAAGCACTATCTTGGTTTCCTCTTGTGGTAGGAAGGTAACCTTGTCAACTTTTAGATATAGTGATTGTCTCAATCAGAAGATATTATTATATAATCGTACAATGTAACCACGATCATGGATTGGTTTGTGGTATCTCACTACAGAGTAGTGCTTTACTAAAAATGCCATACCTTTTTACCCTGATATTGAACTAAGTAAAAACTAGATGCATTGGAAAAATAATTCAACTATCTATTATTTAATGGGTATAGAGCTCAAAAATGCATCCGAATCTAGAAGTTATGCTCATTTAAAGATGACCATTTCTTAAGGAATTGATTGAAAGAGAGTTTTTAGCTTGGTTAAGGGCTAGGGGGTTATTGTGTCCTTGGTAAATGGAAAAATTCCTTCTTATATTATTAAAACTTGATGTTAATCCTACACAACCTATGAACAGTGACTTTGAATTTCAAGGATTCTGTTAGTTAAATAAGATAATTGACAAGAGGAGAATGCACTTGAAGCATGGTCTAGCCTTGGCTTGGATGTTTGGGGGTGTTACATGCGAGTTCTGTCTTGAGTATATTACTTTTGGGGGGCACATGATGTCCAATGATGGTACTATGGTAGACCTGGTACAAATTAAGGCTATTCGTATTTAGGCTAGGGCCACATCTCCTAATAAGGTTTGCAGTTTTATAGGGTTAGCAGGATACTATAGGCGGTTCATCAAGAGATTTGCTACTATTGTAGCCCCTATGACTAGATTGACAAGGAAGGTGGTTCCATTTTAGTGGTCTAAGGATTATGAGGTGAGCTTTCTAAAGCTCAAGGACTTGATTACTTTAATTTCTATATTGACTCTTCTAGATGAGGGTAAGGGTTTTACCATTTATTATGATGCTTTTGGTATTAGTTTGGGGTATGTTCTGATGCAGTGAGGATGAGTTATTGTATATGCATTTAGGTAGATAAAGGTGCAAGACCATAGTGACCCCACTCATGATTTAGAGTTGGTGGCGATAGTTTTGCACTTAAGATTTAGAGGCATTACATGTATAGTATTTGCAGTAGAGTAGACCAATTACCAGAGGTAGCTTAATTTGAGATAGCGTAATGGATTAAGTTATTAAGGACTGTGATATCTCTATTCTATCCATCTGGCCAAGGCTATGTTCTAGGGGACGCCTTGAATTAGAAGGCGGTGAGTATGGGTAGCTTAGCTTTGTTTTAGTTTTTGAGCAACTGTTGGACTTACAAATTCAATCTTTAGCCAACATGATGGTTCGGCTTGATATTACTGACCCTGAGAGAATTCTTGTTAGTTCTCAGGTGAGTTCTATGTTATTTGAGTAAATTTAGGGCTAACAGTTTGAGTATAGAAGACTATAAGACATTTGAGATCAGATGTTAAGAGGTAAGTCCAGGAGGGATATCTTAGATTTTGAGGGCATTCTAAGATTTGATGATGGTATTTGTTTTCAAAGAGTTAAAGATTTAATTTAGTTGATACTTTGGATGACCTATAGCTCCAGGTATTCTATTCACCTGAGACAACCAAGATGTATAGGAATTTAAGGTAGTATTACTAGTGAAGTGGTACATAGAGAGATATAATAGAGTTTGTGGCTCAGTACATATGTAGTCATTAGGTGAAGGTCGAGCATTAAAGACCTAATGGATTGCTTCAGAGACTACCCATTCCTGAGTGTAAATAGGAGTGAGTCACTATGTCTTTTGTAGGTGGTTTGCCTCATACTTCTCAAGGTTTTAATAGTATTTGGGTCATCATAGATCAATTCACCAAGTCTTCCTATTTCATCTCTATCTAGATTCCCTACAGTACTAAGAGGCTGGCTCATATCTATGTTCCAGAGGTGGTTCACCTTTATGGGGTGCCCATGTCTATTATTTATATAGAGGCTCTCAATTCACTTTTAGCTTCTGAAGGGCATTTCATGAAGATTAGGTACTTGAGTTAATCTTAGCACCGCTTTTCATCCCTAAATTGATGAGTAGTCGGAGCAGACCATTTAGGTTTTAGAGGATATGATTTATTTATGTGTTTTGAACTTTGAGGGTTAGTGGGATGACTTTTTAGCCTTACCAAACTTTGCCTATAATAACAGCTACCATTCGAGTATTTAGATGGCACTATTTAAGGCATTATATGGTAGGCATTATCAATCTCTGGTTGGTTGCTTTGAGACTTCAGACGTTAGGCCTCGTGGTACTAATTTTCTTTAAGAGTCTTTGGACTGAGTTAGGGTGATTAAAGATAGGCTATGAGTAGCTCAAAGTAGGCATAAGAGTTTTGTTGACCATAGTCTTTGTACCTTGAGATTCAGAGTTGGTGATCGAGTTTTTCTGCGAATATCACTCAAAAGGGTGTGATGAGGTTTGGGAAGAGAAGAAAGTTCAGTCCCAGGTATATCGGGCCATTTGAGATCCTTCTGACAGTTGGGGAGGTGGCTTATAGTTAGATTTGCCTCCAATATTTTTAGCTATCCACCCAGTCTTTCATATATCTATGTTGTGGCGTTATATTCTAGAGGAGTCTCACATGCTTTGGTGGGACTTGGTTTAGTTGGATGAGAGGTTAACCTTTGTTAAGGAGGCATCATCTATTCTATCTAGATATGTCAGATGATTGTACTCCAAGGATATTCATATGGTTAAGGTTCATTAGAAACATCTTCCAATCAATAAGGCTACCTAGGAGATCGAGCGTGATATGCAGACTCAATATCCTTACCTAATCGGGCCTTCGGGTTCTTTTTAATCCTTTACTTTAGCAGACAAAAGTCCTTTTAGTTGTGGCTATTGTAATAACCATCCAAGTTATTTTTTATGTTTTCTTACCTTTTCTCTATTTAGAGCTTTCCAATAGCCGCCCCAAGTCATTAGTGACTTGCTGGGATTGACAGTTCAGTAACTAGACAATTCGTTTGTTTTTTAGAGCCATTAACATGTCTCAAGCCTAAACTTTAGGGCAACAGCCTTGGATGTTAATTCAGACGGTCTCATTAGCTTCAAAATGTTAATTTAGGCTAGGAAAACCCTTGGTTTGGGTCCTGAGGCTTTCTTACTCATTTTGGGCTATTGGGCGGATTTTGGCTAAAATAATTCCTTGGGTGCGCGACCCACTTTTTATCGAAATAACTTTGGATGGAAATTTTGATGGCGTTGTTGAGTCTGGAAGGTCAAATTTGGTAGGGTAGCATAGTTCATATGTATTCACAGAATTCTAAATGAATCTCGAGTTCTCGGTCAAATTTTGGCAACTTTACAAAGTTATTGATGTTGGTGCATCTGGTGTAAGCCAAAAATAGCCATCCCATTTGCGAGGTCTTATTTGTATTCATAAGGTCAAGGATTTTGGCCTCTGCATTCGTAATGAGGAGGCTGATCAGGCTGGTCCAACCTTATTCTTTGCAATCTATATGGACCAGTAACGTTCGCAAAGGTCTATCTGACTGACACCCACGTTCATGATAGGGGTCCTGCATTCGCAAAGAAGGGTCCCAGATAGTATATGCATCTTTTTTTACTTTTCCATCATAAATTTCTGAGTGTGAGGCATTATTATATACCTCTTAAGCTTAGAAAATATGGGATAATCATATTGTTGAGCTGGTATTAGTTTGGGGACGTATTTGTGGGCATTATATCACTGATATCCCATAAGTTTTCACTTAATTTCTAGTTAATTCTCTGATTTACTTCTTGATTTTTGAATATTATTGGGATAGATTATAGTCTGGGTTAGATTTGAATATCACCTAAATTTTGGAGTAAATGATCTTGAGCTGAAAGGGACGTTATAACGGTCTTAATTTTGTAATTCTGTATACGGTCCTCATGTGGGATTTTTTTAGTTTGATATCTGACTCGGGGCATTTATATGCAATATGGGTATCATTATTCTCATCTTAATATGTAGATCATTATTTTGATAGCTTGGTAAGAGTCGAAGGCTTCTTAAAAGGAAAAAGTTCTAGTGTAGAGGATTTGACGAGCTTTCAATAGTGTTAAGGTAGGATAGGTTTACACTTTTTTTAGACTGTGATTAATATGGCATTTTCATACTATTATGCTAGCTCTGGGTGGGTATTCAAGGTTAGGTTATTGTTTTAGAATTTTATGCCTTATTGAGCCGGTTAGGGGTCCTTTCCAATTTGAGCCTGATTTCCCTTAGGTAAGTGCACAATCATCCTTTAAGATTAAATTTAGTGTTATTAGTACCTTAGGATGGACTAAGAAACCTTATCCTATATTTAGGTAGGTGTTTTCCTTAGACTAGGTTATCAAAATCTAGGGTTATCAAAATCTAGTAACTGTCCCTATTACCTTTTTTAAGGTAGAATGTCTTGAATGAAGTTCCCTTAGGCTTGATGGATTTATTACTTCTTCCTTAGGCTATTACCTTGGATTTGTGTTAACTTAGACTTGATTGCACACCTGTTTTGCTTTATTTTTTGGGGTAAGATAGTAACTATTCTTTGATCACACCTCTCTGGCCTAGTAATAAAAACCCGCCTGGCCTTAGTGAATTTAACTGCTATTGAATTTTATGGATAAATGGATTGTAAATAGGCTTGAATCCCTTATTTTTTTCGCTAGCTATTTCATGCTTATATATATTTTAGTTTTGGATCGATTCCGACATATGGTCTATTATTATTATTATGAGTTCCAATATGAGCCCGACATCGGTTATGGTCATGGTTTGCTTCTTATAAAATCATTTTTTATGGTTATGATTTTCTATTTATGATTTTTGAATCGAGTCTGGCATCTGTTTATGATCAGGATTTAGGAAATCTAGCAGTTGTACATAGTTCTGGTCTGGGAGTTCTAATAGTTGTATATAGATCATCTACCTCTTGTTATTATCCTCTATCTTTAATTTCAGTCAGTGTCTGGCCTCTTGTTATTTAAGTTTAGTACATACTTTTATTATGGATTTGAGATTGAAAAGTTATTTGAGACTAGTAAAGTTGAAAGTTATAGCTAAGAGGTGAGTATACGGTGCACATATCGTCCATCTTGGCTTGTTTTAGGTTTATTACTGTTATTTATGATTCTTACTTTGGAATTTCTCTTGTTTGCTCCCATTGGGATTATGAGGACTCTGTGGGGTTAATTTTTCTCTTGTGTGTGCCTTTTGGGCTTATGAGAGTCTAGTTAGGTTATACCTGGTCTTTTACTTTTATTCTCGAGTTACTTACTTTTTTATCGCATTTGCCTAGAATAGCTTATTATTTATATCTCTGTCCTTTACTATTGACTTTAGATTACATTCTAGCACTTTATTTATGCTTTTACTATATTTAGCTCCATCAACCAATGATGCCTACTGAGTACCCGTTGATTTGGTACTCATACTGCACTTTTTCATATTTTCCCTAATATAGATCCAAGTATGAGCCACCATCACTAATGTTATCATTGGGTCATGCTACTAATTCAGAGATACGGTGAGCTTTCTAGAGTTTGGAGCTAATCCTCCTCCTTCTGCTTTAGTAATAGCTATTTGTATATTCTGAGACTATCATGTATGTGTGTGTGTATATATATATATATAAAATATGTTGTTTAGTATTCTCTATTTTAGTTATAGTGGCTTTTGTACCGATCTTACTAGGTTTTTAGAGGGATTTCTTTTGTATATTTTGTCCCTTTTCCCTCTTGTATAGTATGTTATATATGTCTATCTCTTTAATTTTCTTTGTTGATTTCGTGATCGTTTCCCTTTTATCTTTCGTCCGTTAGCCCGTTACTTATCATTACGAGCTATGACTTGGCTTACCTATCGGTGGGTTAAAGTAGGTGTCATCCTGATTCGTGTAATTGGATCATGACATATGTGATGTCTAGTACAAAGCAAACAAGATATATTTGATGAATTGATTTTAAATGAGGATACATATGAAGGCACTAAAATTTCAGTACATAAGGCGACCAACATATTTGATAAACACCTTCAAGAAAACCAACTGATGTTTCTATCTTTAAAATGATGTTGTGGAGATTATTCTGCTGCTTGAGATTACCCCCAATAGGCTCATCCGAGTCTACTTGTTTTTCTAGGTTGAGTTTTAAGCCATTCTGTTATGGAATAGATGATAATGGTTCTACTATTTTCTCTCAAACACGAACACTTATTGTCAACGCTTTAGCAAGAACGGATAGGAAAGTTGAGGATACTAAGAGAATATTATATGAGGTTTCACAGTTTCCTTGTGATCCGGGGAAACACGGATTCCAACTTGCTCAACATTGGAAGAAGATGCCTTCTATCCCTTCTACTTATAGTTATGCCATGCTTATGAACAAAGGTATATTTGACCACTTCAGTAGCATTAACCATGCTGCAATTATATTAACTTTGCATCAATTTTGCCCTAAGCAATTCAAATTAGACTTCTCATTTGATCTTGGTTCTATCTTGGTTACCACATTCTTTAGAGTTACAAGAAATTGTGTATGCTGCTTTGGGCAATTGTAATCCTTTTAAGTTCATGACATTAATCATGTGGAGTTCTTACACTATACCCATGGAACTTCGATTCTGAAATACAAACAGCGTGTGTGAATGTGTTCTCCCGGCAGTTGCTAATGAAGGTTGGGACTATATTGGTTGTTTTATTGTTTTTCCCTTGGACATACTTCTAGAACTTGATAAATGTCATGATTATGACCTGAAACATTTTATTTCTTAAAGCAATTTAGTTGAAAAGGGTGTAATTTTAAATGTATGGGATCCTAGAATACATCGGCAACTTGTGGAGTTCAACCATTCGAATAGTGGTATTTTGTTCCACACATGCAATGTTCAGAATCTTATTTCATGGTTCTGTCCAGTATGTGAAACCCTTGAATTTGAAAGACATTGTTTATTTTATCTAACTCCATATGGTATATCAATGGCAAGTATTGTTTCCTTTCCTTGGGCCTATGTCACATTAGTATGGTCTCAACTTGAAGTTGCTTATCATAATGCCAATACAATAGAAACTGATTTTGGGATTCTTAGTATTCTTTCTAATAATTGGATAAAGGTATGCATGATTTACAAACACCTTCAATGATCTAGCAATCAATGTTCCAAATGTGCCACCAAATTTTCATGTTGTGTTCTTTGCAAGCTAGATATCATATGGGCTTGATCAAGTTCGGTAGTAGGGGTGGAAAAATGGGTTTATAAAATGGATATCCATACAATCCAACCCATTTAAAATAGGTTGGATATCCAGTCTATTCAAAATAGATTTAAAATAGGCTGACCCATATTATCCACCCAAAACATGGATATCTGATCGGATAAAATAGGTTAATAAACCCTAAAACCCAATTTGCTAAAAAAAAAGCACTTCAGAGACCAAAATAGCTACGCAAACATCTCTTCCTCCTGCCAACACCACCCAAGCTCCGACCAATACCACCCAGTCTCCAGCCAACAACAGCCAAGCTCCGGCCAACACCTCCCAAGCTCTGTCAACTTCTCTGGTGAGTCACTTGCTCTGTTTATATCTCTCTCGCTCATTTTCTTTTTTTCTTTTTTTCTTCTCAATCTATTCTGATTGAGTTCTGATTTTTACTCTGTGTTACTGGGATGATAGTGTTGAAGGGGTAGTTGGATTTTTTATTTTGGAAAAAGAAAAATTTTATTGGTGCTGCTTGTTTTGTAATTTTGCTGGTGCTGCTTGTTTTGTAATTTTACCTGTTTGTTCTTAATTTTGTTCATGAATTACTATTCATGTGCTCCTTTTTCTACTTCCATTTCAAAGTTTTGAATATTTTGAATATGTAATTGTTGATTTAGGTAGAGATATTGATTGAAGCCAATGTTGATTCTTGTGAACAAAGTGCTTCAACTATGCTAAAACAAGGCAAGAGGAAAAGATCCATTGTCTAGGATTCTTTTGTTAGGTTGAAGCCTGATATTTCTAGTAATGGAAAATTTAAAGTCCAATGTATATTGTGTGAACAAGATTATATGGTTGTCCTACATTTGGAACTTCAAATTTGAAGCGTCATCTGTTGAAACATTCTATAGATACGGGGAAAAGGAAAGAGTCTCAAAGAGAACCAATAGATCAAAAACTTATTGAATCTTTTTTTCAGTGGCAATATGTAATCATAATTATCCTTTCAAGTTTGTAGAACATAATTATCCATATGCCTTTATGGATTATGGATAATTATGTTCTACAAACTTGAAAGGATAATTATGCCTACATATTGCCACTGAATTTTTTTTTGATAAGTTTTTTGATCTGTTGGTTCTTTTTGAGACTCTTTCCTTTTTCCCGTATCTATAGAATGTTTGAACAGATGACGCTTCAAATTTGATGATCCAGATGTAGGATCCAAAATATAATCTTGTTAACACAATGTACATTGGACTTTAAATTTTTCATTACTAGAAATATCAAACTTCGACCTAACAAAAGAATCCCAGACAATGGATCTTTTCCTCTTGCCTTGTTTTAACATAGTTGAAGCACTTTGTTCGCAAGATTCAGCATTGGCTTCAATCGATATCTCTACCTAAATCAACAATTACATATTCAAAATATTCAAAACTTTGAAATGGCAGTAGAAAAATGAGCATATGAATAGTAATTCATGAACAAAATTAAGAATAAACAGGTAAAATTACAAAACAAGAAGCACCAGCAAAATTACAAAACAAGCAACAACAACAAAATTTTCTTTCCCCGAAATGAAAAATCCAACCACCTCTTTAACACTATCATCCCAGTAACAGAGAGTAAAAATTAGAACTCAATCAAAATAGATTGAGAATAAAAAGAGGAAAAAAGAAAACTAGCAAGAGCGAGAGAGATAGAAACAAAGCAAGTGACTCACCGGAGAAGTTCACAGATCTTGGGAGGATCAGTTATTCATATTTTTGGTGGATAATATGGGTCAACCCATTTTAAATCTATTTTGAATTGATTGGATACCCAGTCCATTTTAAATGGGTTGGATTGGATGGATATCCATTTTTTAAACTATTTTGCCACCCCTAATTACAACCCATCTTGTGACTTCCATAGAAGCGTTATTTAGCAATGCTAGTGTTAAGTGTGAATTCCATGTTTGATATTGCTTTTGTCAAGTGGTTGATGTTATAGTCAGTCCAAAAAAATGACCAGGAAGACATTGAACACATAATTCTTGCTCAAGCAGTTTCTTTACATAAATCTATGTTTTAACAGATTTGCCATATGTTATCAAGGTTGCTCTACTCGAACCTTAGAGGACAAGGTTCTTATTTGGAGTGGTTGTATTATTATGAACCAAACCAACTTTGTACAGACCTACAAGATAGAAGTGATGAAGGGTAAACTACATAAATGACCGTTATAATGGGTAGCTTTGTTTTTTTGTCTCTCATAAGAATGGTCTTATAAAACTAGTCCCCCTTCTTCTTTTTTATATAGCACAACTTCGTATTTGTCCCTCAATATCTTAAATATTTCTAAATAGCTCCATACTTATGTGTCTTTCAACTTTTTTTTTCTCTTTTTTTTTTACTTTAATTTTTATCTTTTCTTCTCTCTCTCTCTCTCTGTCTCTCTCTTTTTAGTTTTTTTCAATCCTTACTTTTTCCCCCTTTCTCCTCTCAACTTATATTTAAAAAAAAAATTCTCTTTTAATTTTACTTTGACTTTTATTTTTATTTTTTTATTTTTAGTTTTTCTCAACTCTTACTTTTTTTCAGTTTTTTCCTCTCAACTTCTATTTTTTTTCTCCTTTTTATTTTTCTTTGATCTTTATTTTTATTTTTTTAATTTTTCTCGATCTTTATTTTTATTTTGTCTCTTTTTTATTTTTTCTCAATCTTTATTTTTTTCTTTACTCCCCTCAGCTTCTATATTTTCTTTATTTTTCTTTTTTATTTTCTTTGATTTTTTTTAAAAATATTTTTCTTCTTTTCTTCTTTTTTCATAATTTTTTTTTCTTCGATTTCTTCCAATCAAGTTACGCCCCATGAGCAAGAGTTGTCACTACCACATTGTAGAGGCAAGACTTATGATTTTCAAACAAGAAGTTACATTTCATGGCAAGAGTTGACACTATTACATTGCGTTTTGATTTATGGGATGTTCTATAACTCTTACCTTAGAGGCACTCTAGGACTTCCAAATAACAAATTATGCCCCACGGGCAAGAGTTGGCTCTACCACGTTAATTCTATTATTGAGATGATCTACAACTCTTGCCTAGAGGCAAGACTTAGCTCAAGGACGTTCAAACAACAAATTATGTCCCACAGGAAAGAGTTGATACTACCACGTCATGTCTTTATTTATGAAATGTTCTACAATTCTTGTCTTAGAGGCAAGACTTAGCTCAAGGACTTTCAAATAATAAATTATGCCCCACGGACAAGAGTTGATACTACCACGTTATGTCTTTATTTATGAGATGTTCTACAAATCTTGCCTTAGAGGCAAGACTTAGCTTAAGGACTTTCAAACAAAAAATTATGCCCCACGGGCAAGAGTTGACACTACCACGTTATGTCTTCGTTTATGAGATATTCTCAACTCTTGTCTTAGGGGCACGGGTTATCCCAAGAATTTTCAAATAAGTTACATACGTTGGGCAAGAGTCAACACTAATACATTATGTTTTTACATATGAAATATTCTATAACTCTTGTCTTAGAGGTACGACTCAGCCCAAGGACCATCAAACAACAAGTTATGCCCTATGAGTAAAAGTTGACAACACCATATTGTGTATTGATTTATGAGATGCTTTATAACTCTTTCCTTAGAGGCAAAACTTAGACTAAGGTCTTTCAAGCAACAATTTGTGCCCTATGGGTAAGAGTTGACATTACCACATTATGTTTTGATTTATGAGATATTCTATAACTCTGCCTTAGAGGCAAGATTTAACCCCATGGACCTTCGAATAACAAGTTACACCTCATGGGTAAAAGTTGACACTCTTTCCTTAGAGGCAAGACTTAGACCAAGGACCTTTAAAGAACAAGTTATGCTACATGGGCAAGATTTTACACTATCATACTGTGCCTTAATTTATGAGATGTTCTATAAATCAAGGACTTTCAAATAAAAAGTTATGCCCCATGGGTAAGAGTTGACACTACCACATTTTGTCTTGATTTATGAGATGTTCTATAACTCTTGCCTTAGAGGCACGAATTAGTCCAAGGACTTTCAAACAGTAAGTTACGCCCCAGGAACAAGAGTTGACACTACTACATCGTGTCTTGATTTATGAGATATTCCATAACTTTTTCCTTAGAGGCAAGACTTAGCCAACCAGTTACACCCCATGGACAAGAGTTGTCACTATAATATTTTGTCTTGATTTATGTGATGCTCTATTAGTTTTGCCTCTAAGACAAGATTTAACCCCAGAATCTGCCAAAAGAATAAGTTACACCCAATGGACAAGTGTTGACACTGTCATATTGTTTCTTGATTTGTGAGATGTTCTATAACTCTTGCCTTAGAAGCAAAACATAAATCAAGAATTTTCAAACAACAAGCTATGCTTTACAAGCAAGACTTGACACTACCACATTGTGTCTTGATTATGAATTATTTTATAATTTTTATCTTTGAGGAAAGACTTATCCCAAAGGACTTCCTAACTACAAGTCATGCCCTTAAATTTGCTTTGATCTTAAAAAAAAGGTGATTCCTTTGCGGATTATCCAACTTTTTATTTATTAGCAAAATATAACATAAGTTGAGAAAAAAAAAGAGAACAAACAAAATAGATAAATAAAAAAAGGAGATTGAGAAAAAATACAAGAAAAAAATAAAGGTTGAGAAAAAAGAGAAGAATAAATAATAATAATAATAATAATAATAATAATAATAATAATAATAATAATAATAATAATAATAATAAAAGATTGAGGAAAACAAACATGAGACAAAAAAATAAAAAAAAATTGAGAAAAAAAAGAAGAAAAAATAATAAAAAATAAAAAAATAAAGATTTTGACCAATGAATTTAATAAAGAGAGAGAAATGAAGAAATAAATAATGTTTGAGAAAAAAAAAGAAAAAAAGCGGAAAAAAGTAAAATAAAAATAAAAGTTGAGACAATTGAATTAAAACAAGAAAAAAAAGTTAAAGTAAAATAAATTAAAAATAAAATAAAATAGAAGTTGAGAGACAAATGAGAATGAAAAGTTTAAAAATATTTGAAGTGCATAGAGGCAAAAATGTACTTGTACTATACATATAAAAAGGCTAGTCATTAGAAACTTTTCTTATAGAGGTCAAAAATCCAAAGCCACCCACTATTGGGGCCATCCCATGTAATTTACTGAGTAGTGAATGAGGTTGGTTCATTTGGATTATTGGGCCAAGTAAAATAATGGAGAATTTTATTTGGGATTTGAACCCTATTAACAGATGGTTTAAAAAGACTAGCAGTCAAAAGGAAGAAGTTTATGTGTACTGTGTATGATGCCTTTGACAAAGTCTATGCTTCTCATCTCCCATTTTGTATTCTTACTTTCTCATTTCTTTCTAGTTACCCTTTCCTTGTTCCTCTAATTTTTTGCTAATGGATCATTTAGTATTTGTATTTCATTGTAATTTTATTTAGTGATTATAATATAATTATTGTTTATGTGTTGCAAATCAGTTTTTTTACAGATATTTTGTCTGTTTACCCCTCACCCATTTTAACCCACCCATATCCAATATGATCTACACATTTGCCACCCCTAATAGCAATATTACCCTCACCAAACATACAGAAATACCCCAACGTGCTAATTAAGGTGGGAGAAAAACTAAGGCACATTAGAAGACATGTGAAACACCCTAGTTTTGACCCTTAGAAAATTTCTTAATTTTGAGTTCTCTGGACATCATACGACTTATGCTTACTTGTCGTATGATATGGATACGATTTGAAGTCCTTGATCGTATGATACTCAGTATGGTTTTGGTTGGTTTCTGTCCAAGGTACGAATGGACATCATACAAGTCATATGTTAGGGTACGAGAAGTATAGTGCCAAATCGTATGATGTCCTATGTCTAGCCTAGATGATTCTACCTAGGATATGATTTATGGGTACCAATCGTATGTTATGGATACGAGTTGGTCATTGGGGTTGTATGTTGGATAGTGTTGGAGTCCATCATTCTGTCTAGGGTACGAGTGGTGTGTACCACTCGTATGACTGTTGTACGAGTTAGGGGGGTCGTACCTTCCTGCGCATATTTTTTAGCTTTTAAGCTGAAGATATTTTATACATTTCCACCTTAAAACCCTTAGGACCCCACATCTTAAAACACATTGTAGCCTCTCATAACACACTTTGAAATATTAAATCACTCTAAAAACTCTCTCTTAAAAATTGGGCTAGGGTTTCTAGAAAATGTTCATCTAAAGTCTCAAGAGTCAAGTTTTTTCTGTGAATCTTCATGAATAAGGCATGCGGATCTTCCCTCATTGTTAGTTCATGATTTTGTTTAAATCTTTGATTATGAAGCATTAATGGTGGTTTTGAAAACTAGTGTTGAGGGTTTTGTTGCATATTATTGAGTATTGCTTACTCTTAGTTTTAATTGTGTTTATACATGTTTTAAGGATGGTTTCTCACATGTGGGTACTTGATAATTGTGGTTTAACGATTGGATAATGGTTCACCCTAAACTTGATGGTTTTTACCTTGGTTTTAGTCTTAATAATAGTATGCCCTCAATATGTTTATGAAAATGTCTAAGAGAATAAACTAGTCACATGTTAAATGGTGTTTTGAACTAAAACATTGCCCTAATGAATATGAATGCTTGGTAAATGGTTTTGTAAAGGCCTTGTTGTCCATGTAATGATTTGAACGGTAACCTTGGTGGTTTAATTGGCAAAAAGGATTTGTGTTCCTAAACATTAAATTGATTTATGCCTTTATTAGATAATGGGTTCAAGTCCCTAAACTTTGAATTGAATCAGTGTCTTTGTTAGACAATGGATTCGAGTCCAAAGTCAAATGAATAATTGGTTGATTGATAATGGGGATGGCAATGGGGCGGGGCGAGTGCGGGGCAGGCGAGTTTTAGGCTATGTGGGGCAGTGTGGGTTTTAGACTATGTGGGTGTGGTGTGGGTATGGAGCGAGTTTAAGTATGTTTTTTTTTAAAATGGTGTGGGGTGGGTTGTGAGTATATGTAGGTTTAAACTAAAAAAAAAGTTAAAAATTAGTATTATTTTCGTAAATCTACCTAAAATTATATGTATTCTTCACTTAAAATTTTATGATACTTAAAATAACATGTATAACACTACAAATAAACAATTATATAACTTTTTAAATTTCTTTATTCATCTTAATAAAAAATTAATATTTGATCATTACTTGTACACGTGATACTTTTCTGATAATTTTTTTAGTGAAAAGTGAGATAATAGAAATTGGTTGTTACTATTTCTAGTATTGAAAATATTATGGTTTTTAGTGGAGTTATAAATTTTTCAAAAAAGAAAAAAAAACAAAAATATTGGGCGGTATGGGTATGTGCGGGTATGAGTGTGAGGTGGCTTTATGAGGGTTTAAAGGTAATGCGGGGCGAGGCGGGGCAGTTTTAAATTTGCATATTTAGAAAAAACCTGCACCGTACACGCACCGCAGCGCACCATTGCTATCCTTAATTGATAATGATAATGTCATGTGGTACGCTTGCAAGTGGTGTTGGTATGATGATACCAAGGAAATGCCTTTGGTAAGTAATTGGCTTAATGGTTGTGTATGTGAAATGATGGTATTAAATTAGGCTTTAAAGCGGAATGTGTAGCTGGGCCGTGAAAGTGGAGTATGAAGGACTAACACTGGAAACTGCGCTAGCCGGTGTGGGTGTCTTTATGACTGGGTAGTTCGAGTCCCCTGAATGAATATATGAATGGGAGGTTCGAGTCCCTTATAATTCATATATTGGTGCTTAAGTTACCTTGATTATGCCCGGAGGTTCGAGTCTCCTGTATAGGCATATACGGTTATGGATATTCTCTAGTTCGTGCGGCTACACGCACTAGGGTCCTTCCATCTAGGGTAGAGCTGGGCCTATATAGCCCGTGGGTGCCTTGACATATGACGATTATACTACATAGCCCAGGTTAATATTTTCAAAGTTCATGCTAATTTTGTTTTCTATCCCGACATGTATGTTTGTATATACATATATTGCATTGGTTATGTGCATTAGGTGATTGGTTTTGAACTGTTGGCATTATATTATACTTATCATTGAGTTACCTGCTAATTTTCTAACCGCTAACCTTCTTTGATTTTGTATCCCCACGTGATGCAGGTGTTGGTCATACTATCTCACCTCCTTCTCAGGGACTTGGATTCGGGGACAGCTTTATGTCGGATTGAAGTGGTGATATTCCATACTCCGGAAGAATCCACTTCACGTCATGGACTTCTCTACATACCTTTGTTATTTCTTAGACTTTGATTTTTGGCTATATTCGGGGGCATGTCTTGATCGCAATTATTTTGATTTTGGATAGAGGCTTTGTGAGACTACTTTAGGCATGGGCGGTGCCGGTATTAGTGTCAGTCTTGGAATTGGTATTGGTATTGAAGTTGACACCGTTTAAATGTATTTGATTTATGATTGCTCCATCTTGATATATGTTCAAAAATTCTTTTGATTTTAGGGTATATGTTGGTTGGTTGGACTGGGTAGTAAGGTGATCTTCGGTCCGTGTTGGACTTAAGATGAACATTACTACAAGGTCTGGGTCTGGGTCGTGTCAAGTTGGTATCAGATCCTAGTTTCATGGTCTGTTGGGTGTCTACAAAGCCGTGTCAAGTAGAGTCTCTTTTATGGGTATGTAGTGCGCCACACTTATAAGAGAGAGGCTATGAGACATTTAGGGAATATTTGACTTTCTTGTTGTCTTATTTAGAGCTATAGAGTCTAAGGTCTTAGATTTCTCTGATTTCTATTTGTTCGCTTTTCATATCATGCCTCCAAGAAGATCTGATATACATGCAAACTCTTCTGTCCTAATTGGGGACAATGCTGATGGGGCATACTCTACTTTTAGAGTCCATGATCGATTAAGAGTCATTGCATCTGACTGTCCTCATGGGGTTCCACCTGTCCCCACTGGTCCTACTCCTGAGGGCGATACTCATACTCAGTCGCCTCAAGGAGAGGCTACTAATGATGAGTTACATCGCTTCATTACCCTATTAACTCAGTTGGTAGCTTCTCGATCTGAATGTGGTATTCCTATTACTCCATCTTCTGAGGCCACAAGGGTTGGCCAATTTATGAGGTTGAATCCTCTGACCTTTACTGGTACAAAGGTTGAGGAGGATCCTCAAAGTTTCATTGATAAAATAGAGAAGATCGTTAGGGTTATGCATGCTTCAGAGGTTGAAGGTGTTGATTTTGCTGCCTATCAATTAAAAGATATGGCATAATAATGGTACGAAGAGTGGTAATAGTTCAGGGGAGAGAATTTTGGTTCTTCTTTGTGGGAAGATTTCTCTAGTGTATTTCTGGACCGCTTCTTTCCTCAGGTGTTAAAGAAAGCAAAAGTGGAAGAGTTTGTGAATCTAAGCCAAGGTAGGATGTCTGTCAAGGAGTATGCCTTGAAATTTCATCAGTTGTACATGTATGCTCCTGAGTTGATCTCTAACATGAGGGCTAAAATATGTAACTTCACTTCGAGACTATCTCATGAGTTGATCCTTGAGAGTAAGGCTGCCTTATTGATCAAGAACATGGACATCTCCAAATTGGTTGTGTATATTTAATGGGTGGAGGAAGAGAAGAGAAAGCAGGCTGAATTTAGTGAGAGGTAGGGGAAGAAATTTAGGCCTTCTGAGAAAAGTGGTAGAGATGGTGGTAAGTGGCCAAAGAAGAAGTGGAGGAGTTCTGGTTCTTTCTCCACGGCTAGTGCTCCTTGCCCGAAGCCATCGGGTGATCATCGGTCTCAGCATGATGGTGGGTTCCGGGCACAGAGTGCCTAATCTTAGGCTAGTGGGGATCAGTCGACACTATCCCACCTTCTTTACAGATTTTGTGGGTGGTCGCACTGTGGGTTCTGTGAGGAAGGGAAGAATATATGTTTTTATTATGGTCAGATTGGTCATATGCAGCGTGACTATCATTCTAGAATGGTTTCTGGGGCTAACAAGGTTCCTATTGGCTCTTCATATGCTCCTGCACCAAAGGGTGCTGCTTCTACATCTATTTCTGCTTCTGGTACCGGCACTGGTCAGAATCGGTAATACGCTCTTGCATCTCGTCTGGATTTTGAGGTATCCCCGGATGTCATTACTGGTATGGTGAAACTATTCTCCTATGATATGTAAGGTTTACTTGATCCAGGGTACACTCTTTCTTATGTGACCTCGTTTGTGGCTGTGCATTTTGGTTTTGGTCCTGAGTTTATTTTTATCCCTTTTTCTGTATGTATCTTGGTTGGTGACTCTGTGATTGCTAAAAATATCTATAGGGTGTGTGGTATCTGTTAGTAATAGAGAAACTTTTATCGATTCGTTAGAGTTAGACATGGTTGACTTTGATGTCATATTGGGGATGGATTAGTTGCATTCATGCTATGCTTCTCTAGATTGTCAGACCTGCAAGGTCAGGGTTAAATTTTCTAATGAGCCAGTCATTGTTTCGGAAGGGGTTCTTTAATGCCAAAGGGGAGATTCATCTCATTTCTTAGAGCCCGAAAGTTGATTTTCAAAAGGTTTTTGTATCATTTGGACTGAGTTAAAGATTCTAACTCGAAATGTCCTTCTCTAGAATCTGTTCCTATGGTTAATGTGATTCTTGAGTTTTTTCCTGATGATATTCTGGGTATTCTTCTTGATAGGGAAATTGATTTTGGGATTAATCTTGTTCCGAACACTCGTCCTATCTCTATCTCTCCCTATAGAATGGCTCCGACTGAGTTGAGGGAACTTAAGGAACAATTAAAGGATCTCTTAGATAAGGATTTTATCCGTCCTCGTGTGTCTCATTGGGGCGCTCCTATTTTGATCATGCGTAAGAAGGATGGTTCCCTTCGGATGTGTATTGATTACCGTCATCTAAATAAAGTGACTGTAAAGAATAAATATCCACTTTTATGGATTGATGATTTGTTTTATCATCTTCAAGGTGCGAAGTGTTTCACTAAGATTGATCTTAGGTCAGGTTATCATCATCTTAATATTAAGGAAGTGGATACCCCTAAGACTGCCTTCAGGACCTGGTATGGTCATTATGAGTTCTTAGTAATATCTTTTTGATTAACCAGTGCTCTGGTGGCATTTATGGATTTGATAAATAGGGTTATCTTTTAATTTTTGGACTTATTCATCATTATCTTCATAGATAATATTATGGTATACTCTAAGAGTGAGGCAGATCATGTCGATCACCTCCGTATTGTATTACAGACCTTGAAGGATCAACGTTCGTATGCTAAGTTCTCAAAGCGTGAGTTTTGGTTGACGGTTGTGACATTTCTTGGTCATGTTATCTATAGTGAAGGGATTATTGTGGATCCACAAAAGGTTGCAGTGGTTAAGAAGTGATCTAGACCCATGACTCCAACCGATATTCAAAGTTTTTTGGGTTTAGCCAGCTACTATAGGAGATTTGTGGAAAGTTTTTTTACTACAGCTGCCCCATTAAATAGATTGACCCAGAAGAAGGTGAATGTCTTGTGGTTCGATGCGTGTGAAGGTAGTTTTGAGAAGTTGAAGGATAGGTAGACTTCAGCTCTAGTTTTGACCTTGCCTGATGGTTATTATAGCTTCATAGTGTAGTGTGATGCTTCTCATGTTGGACTTGGTTGTGTGTTGATGCAGCATGGTAGGGTGGTGGCTTATGCATCTAGGTAGTTGAAAGTTCATGAGAAGAACTACCCTACTCATGATTTAAAGTTGTTGTTTGTGGTATTTGCGTTGGAGATTTGGCATTACTATATCTATGGGGTTCATGTTGACATCTTTTTTTTTTATCATAAGAGCCTACAGTATGTGTTTACTCAGAAAGAGTTAAATCTCAGGAAAATGAGGTGGCTTCAGTTGCTAAAGGACTATGATATGAGTCTCTATTGCCATCCAGGTAAAGTTAACGTAGTTGTTGATGCTCTTAGCAGGTTAACTATATGGAGTCTAGCTCATATGGATGAGGATAAACGGTAGTTGGTGAAGGACATTCACCGTTTGGATAATCTTGGTGTTCGTCTCACGGACTCTAAAAATGGTGGTGCATTTGTACATCAGGTATCACAGTCATATCTTTTTGTTGAGACAAAGGAAAAGAAAATATTAGATTCTAATTTGATAAAGATTAAAAGGAATGTGGGTCAGCAAAAGGTTGTTGACTTTGCAATTGGTGGTGATGGTATCTTGAGGTAACGAGGCAGGTTATGTATTCTCAACGTTGATAGATTGAGGGAAAGGATTTTGTCCAAAGCTCATGGATCTCGTTATGCTATCTATCTTGGTTCTATGAAGATGTATCATGATATTAAGAAGTTCTATTGGTGGAATATATGAAGTGAGATGTGGCTAATTATGTGGCTAAGTGTATGGTGTATCAACAAGTGAAAGTTAAGCACATGAGACCCAAAAGTTTGTACCAAGAGATTAAGTTGCCCGAATGGAAGTGAGAGGTAATCAATATGGATTTTGTTACTGGCCTTTCTCGATCTTGAAATCAGTGTGATTCGATTTGGGTCATTGTGGATAGGATGACCAAGCCCGCTCATTTCTTTCCTATGAGGACTAGTTATTCGGTGGAGGATTATTCTAAGCTGTATCTTGCAGAAATTATGAAGTTGCATGGTGATCCCATTTTTATAATTTTGGATCGTGGTACTATGTTCTCATCTCATTTTTAGCGATCGTTTCAGAAAGGTTTGGGTACTAAGGTATGCCTTAGTACCGCTTTCCACCCGCAGTCGGATAGACAAGCGTAGCGGACCATTTAGACATTGAAAGATATGTTTCGTGCTTGTGTGATTGACTATGGTGGTAGTTAGGTTGACCATTTGCCTCTTATAGAGTTTGCTTATAATAATAGTTATCACTCTAGCATTGGTATGGCTCCTTTTGAGGCGTTGTGTGGTAGGAGATGTCGTTCTCCTATTGGGTGGTATGAGTTTGGTGAGGTTAAGTTGTTTGGTCCTGATTTGGTTCACCAAGCTTTGGAAAAGGTGAAGGTAATTCATGATAGGTTGAAAGCCGCTCAAAGTCGCGAAAAGTCCTATGCGGATGTAAGGCTTAGGGATTTGGAGTTTAAGGTTGGTGATTAGGTGTTCCTAAAGGTGTCTCCCATGAAGAGAGTGATACGGTTTGGTAAGAAGGGGAAGCTCTGGCCCTGGTATATTAGTTCATATTTGGTTTTGAAGAGGGTTGGTATTGTTGCCTATGAGTTGGATTTGCCTTCTCGCTTGAGCTCCATTCATTCAGTTTTCAATGTCTCTATGTTGAGGAAGTGTATGGGTGATCCTTCAACGGTTATTCCTTTAGATGGATTGGGTATTTCGGATTCCTTATCTTATGAGGTAGTCCCATTTGAGATCTTAGATTGTCAAGTTCGTCGATTGCAGACGAAGGATGTGGCTTTGGAAAAGGTTTTTTAGAGGAACCATAAGGTGGATGAAGCTACTTAAGAAGCGGAAGAGGACATGAAGTCCAAGTATCCGCATTTGTTCCCCATTCCAAAAATTCATGCTTAGGTATGTGTTGATCTTAATATCTTTGTTTTAAGTCTTTGCTTGTTAACTTTGTTAAAGGAAAGTTTGATGGTTAATAATGTGTTAACTCATTCTTGTGCTTGCCTTAACCCGTCATTCGAGGATGAATTATCCTAGTGGGGGAGAATTGAAACACCCTAGTTTTGACCCATAGAAAATTTCTCAATTTCGTGCTCTCTGGACATCATACGACTTGTGCTTACTTATCATATGATGTGGATATGGTTTGAAGTCCTTGGTCATATGATAATCAGTATGGTTTTGGTTGTTTTTTGTCCAAGGTATGAATGGACATCATACTAGTAGTACGTTAGGGTACGAGAAGTATAGTGCCAAACCATATGATGTCCTATGTCTAGCCTAGATGATTCTACCTAAGGTACAGTTTATGGGTACCAATCGTATGTTATGGATACTAGTTGGTCCTTGGGGTCGTATGTTGGACAGTGTTGGAGTCTAACATTTGTCTAGGGTACGATTGGTATGTACCACTCGTATGATTATTGTATGAGTTAGGGGGGAGTCATAACCTCCTGCTCATATTTTTCAGCTTTTAAGCTGAGGATATTTTAGATATTTCCTACCCCAAAACCCTTAAGACCCCGTCTTAAAACACATTGTAGCCTCTCATAACACACTTTGAAATATCAAATCACTCCTAAAACTCTCTCTAAACTCTCTGTTGAAAATTAAGGTAGGGTTTCTACAAGGTGTGTTCATCTAGAGGCTCAAGAGTCAAGTTCTTTTCGTGAATCTTCGTGAATAAGGCATGTGGCTTTTCTCTCATTGTTATTTCATAAAAATCATGCATTTAAAGCTTTGATTATGAATCATTAAATGTGGTTTTGAAAACCAATGTTGAGGGTTTTGTGGCATATTATTGAGTATTGTTTACTCTTGATTTTAATAGTATTTATACATGTTTTAAGGATGGTTTCACACATGTGGGTGCTTGGTAATTGTGTTTTAACAATTGGGTAATGGTTCACCCTAAACTTGATGGTTTTTACCTTGGTTTTGTTCTTAATAATGGTATGCCCTCAACATGTTTGTGAAAATGTCTGATAACGCTCAAACTACAGCTCTCGTAAGAGTGTAAGCGGTCGTTGTTAAATATAGAACCCAACTGGGTTGGGTGTCGAATTCCACAGAGAATACTTGGTCACTAAGTAAGCAAAGATTAATAGACTTTTGGTGAAAGTTTCGTAAAAGGGGGGATTGTAACGTGCAATAATGTAACAAAGTGAAAACGGAAAATAGCAAAGTAAAAAGAAAGAATGTTTAGTAAGATGTTTAACCAATGAGAATTGAGAGTTGGGGTTAAATCCACCTTATGAGTTATACGTCTCTATTGGCTATGAGTTATGCGGAATTCAGACATGCATGTGCTTATAGAGAATTGTATTCTATGGTAAATTCAGGCGTCTTTCGACCATCAAGGATTATTTCACTTTAACTCTTTCGAGCTTAAAGCGTATCTAATGGTACAAATTCTTCAAGAGGTTAATCCAGTTACGACACTAACTTTTTAACAGGGGTTGGTGCCCTATTACCTTGACATTATCTCTTTTCCAGACATATAACTTTTCTTTCGAACAAGTTAATGCTATACTGACGTATTCTATGTGTTTGCAACCACAAGAATTTAGATTAAGATGAAGAGAGTAATGATATAAGCAGCATACGTGTCAAGAATTCACAAAATCATAGCAATAGATAGTATCTCATAAGGCTTCCATAACCCCAACAGAGAAGTTTAGCTACGCATGAGTGCAACGGAAAACACAATAGACATTATCATCATAAAAATCTCACGTGAATTCCTTGCAAATAGCTTTTCTCTTGTTGTAAAAATTAAAAGTCGAATATATGAAAAATAATGTCAACAATGAATTAATGAAGAAAAAGGGGAAGGATAGAATAGGGATGAATGTGGTGGAGAATTGTTTTGATGGATGGATGGATGGTGGATGGATGGGAATAATAAAAATCTCCAGCAAAATAGGGTATTTATAACACCCATATCCTATTCCTACTAAGCTACTGCATTACTTATCCTAGTCCTACTAGGTTACTGCATCATTATCCTAATCCTACTAAGTTACTGCTGATCCCCAAAGTCTTTAGAAATGTTGTTTTTGCCCGGGACAGGTTTTCCATGCATCACTTTTAGTTCCTAGGCGTCCAAGCTCTCCTTTCCTTCTTTCGTGAAGCTTCCTTGGGCATCAAGTTATCCATAAAATGCTGAAATCTTCATCATTTATACCTAAAAAATTGCTAATCAAGTTTGTTAGCTCACTTACAGGAAAAAGGACTAAAAGTGCATGAATTATATATTTTGTCCTCAAAACTTAGCTAAAATATGGGTAAATTATAGTACTTTAGGCGTGTAAATACGCCTATCATCAACACCCCACACTTAAAGCTTTGTTCGTCCTCGAACAAAATATCATGTCCATTTAAACATCTACTTAGGTTTTCACAGTAACAGCACAAAATATTCATCAAGACAGGCACTACAATCATTAACAAAGAGTAGTTTTCTGATCACTACTAGAAACAATTTAATCTCTAACATAGACTCGTGATGATGGCTAATTCGTATTCAAAAGTTAAGGCACAAAGAATCATACACAACTACCCAAAACTCATCAACCATGTGTGTCTCACAATATATCACCCATAATCACTCACAAGTATTTTCATCTATCGAAGCATGGGTATATGATTATCCTTGCTCTCGCTCTCACAAAGAATTCATATGCTGCAACTGATGACCATAGGCTTTCCCTTAGTGTAATGCTCCACTAAATATCAGAATGCTAATCTTAGGATCAAATAGGTCTTCTACAGGTTGTAATGTAGGCTAAGGGACGGGTAGGACTATTTTGGCCAGAAATAGTGACTATGTTCCTAAGCGCTTTAATACATCACATTATGCCATTTAACACTCTCTTTTGAACAACCTTTCTACTTTCTTTTAATCTACCACCCCTTCTCACCTCTTTTGTTTTTCAATTTTAAACATAACTAACTTTTTAGTTTTCTTTTCATAATACACCTCTATGATAGCAATTCTTTTTCATAACGAATTCAAGAACCAATACATTTTAAGGCATCACACTCATCCAATTTCCTCTTATTTTATCACATGACTTTACAATTTAAAGCGCTTAGGAATTTGGATCAAATTATGGTCTTGAAAAAAATGGATTACGCTTACATATGAGGCTGTCAAAGAAAATAGGCTTAAAGGCTCAAAAGGGTTGACTAGGATAATGTCCACGGGTAGGTAAAACGAAGGTAAACAATTACAGGTTGCCAAAGAAATGCCTAAATCATCTCCTAAACTCACACTCTTTATTTCCCTTCACACACACACCAGGCAAGTTCTAGCATCAGCCACAAATACAGAATATACTATATCCTCACACACACAAGGCACATGGTCGACTTTATTGGGAGTAGTATAGACTCTTGACCCAATAGATGAAGGAACTGAACCACACAATTATCACATAGTGAGTCGCAATTAGAGCCTAAACATCTCAATAGTAATGATTTTAGCACAAACTCTTGTTATAATACAATGCTGCCCCTCAGAACAATTTCATGCAAAGTTAAATTTTTTTTTAAAAATTTAACTACTAACAAACAAAACAAACAAACATAGATAGATGCAAATGCAGATAAAGAAGTAAAGCATACAAATACCAGCATCCCACACTTAGACGGGACACACTGCCCTCAGTGGAAAATAAATAAGAAGAACCTGGTTAGTCGGACTCCTCCTCTATGTCTGGGGTCATACCCCCTGCGTCGGAATCATCATCAGAGTCGTCATCCTTAGAAGTTCCTCATAAGTACCCTACTTGATTCCAAGAGTCCGTCGAGGTATTTGCAGCACGGAGGATTCACCTTGCTCTTTTCATCCCCTTTTCTGGCCTTTTTGTGAAGTGGTTGCTTTTTCTTTTCCTTGTCGTCCTTTTTGTGCCATTCTACCTGAGATCTCAATAAAGTCATGTTAGCTTTATCTCGGAAGATTCAATCGACAAACAGACAATAGTGGCACCACCCCACACTTAATTTGTTGACACAAACTAATTAAGTGAATGATGTCGATTACTCAGACTTCATTGACATACATTTAGGTGATATGTTCCAACAATATGTTCAGCACAGTCATACTTTCATGTCCTCTTAACGTTATGTAATCTTGACAATGTTTTCGTGTTTGGACTAATGCATCTTTTGAACAAAACTACTACATAGATATCGTATCAATTTATGGCATAGAAATAATCACAACATCGCATGTTTGTAGTCACCCATGATTTTCATCTCAATGAACAAGTCATTTCAACATGTAAGCTTTCAAGTTACAAGATTATGCAATTATATTGACCATGTCGATTTCGCAAAAGTATGACAGTGTATCAAAATCAAATACAAGTTGGAAACAAGTCAAGAGCATCCATACATATTCTTTCACTCACTTAGTTGTATCAACCACATTCAAATCACCAACACTACTTCACGATTTAACAACTTATTATAGGCGTAGTATTGTAATACTTACGTAATATAAAAGAAGAGCAAAGAAGTACTTACTTGGTTGATGGCCTTTGGAAGATGTTCTTGTGAAGTAAAAGAGCAAAAGGAAAATTTTTGAGAGAATTTGGAGAGGTAGGCGGCGCTTTTCTTAGGTTTGCAATGTATTTTTGGTCTAAGACTAAGTGTCTTATTTATAGGGCAAGCTTGGGTCGGGTTTTGACCCATTTAAAATCGGATTTAGAGACCAAAAGTGACCATAGGCGGCGCCTTTTGCTTTGCCTATGCTTGGCATAGGCGGCGCCTTTTGCAAAGCATTGTTGAGCATAGGCGGCGCCTATGCCATGGCATTGTTAGGCATAGGCGGCGCCTATGCCATGGCACATGAGATTCAGAGACAAAATGCTTTTGCATAGGCGGCGCCTATGCTATGGCATTGTTGAGCATAGACGGCGCCTATGCTATGGCACTCTAGAATCCGAAATCTTAGGCCATGCCTTGTTCGTGGCCTAGATTTACATAGGCCTTGCCTTGTTCTTTGCCTATATTTTCATAGGCAATGCCTAACCCATAGCCTTTTGCTTCTTCATTCCTAACTTACCACCTTCAACATGCAATACTTCTAAATCAAAATTTGAAACCAATCTCCTCCTTTATACCTCTTGCACCTACATTTACTCAAAAACAACAAAAATGATTAGAACGATGGGTTGCCTCCCATCAAGTGCCTT
The DNA here is from genome assembly GCA_030864215.1 of Capsicum pubescens. Taxonomy (NCBI): domain Eukaryota; kingdom Viridiplantae; phylum Streptophyta; class Magnoliopsida; order Solanales; family Solanaceae; genus Capsicum; species Capsicum pubescens. Next base: position 187,965,788 of record CM061548.1, read on the forward strand.
AGTTTTGGTCGTGGCTCGACAAAATCTTAAGAAAATGAAAAAATTAAAAACGATGGGTTGCCTCCCACCAAGCACTTGATTTATTGTCGCGGCACGACATAACTATCTCGATTACTTAGACTTCATCGAGATAGATGGGGCATCGTTTTCTGAATGGATTCAGACGACGCTGATGCTTACTTGTAGGCATGCAATCTTCTTTGATATGACTCTTGTGCATACATATCCAGGAGGGATACCAATTATATCATCAATAGTCCAACCCATAGCTCTCTTGTATCTCTTCAGAGAAGAGATGAGAGCCTCTACGTGCTGTTCACTTAAATCATCCGTCACACTCACCAGAAGTGTGTTTCTACTTCCCAAGCATGCATACCTTAGATAATTGGGGAGCTCTTTCGATTCTAGCATTGGGGGCTCTTCAATGGAAGTCTTCGTTGTTGGTGACGGTTGATTCTTAAGATCAAGGTCCGGTTGCTTAGGAGTATGAGAATAGGACCCTATTTCTGTTAGAGCACACATAGTTTCTTTATAATCTTCATCGTCCTCATGCTCAACATTCAGCAGCACAGTAGACAATGGCTCAACAGTAAGCTGTTTCTCTACAGATAATGCTTTCTTATCCTCATAATGAACATCAGCTATGGAGAACACATTCATATCGCTGGGCTGCTTCATTGCTTTGCATATATCAAAGCGGACCACTTCGTCATTCAACCGAAATAAAAGCTCATTAGCTCTCATGTCAATAAGCACACTTCCTATTGCAAGGAAAGGACGTCCCAAGATTATGGGAACTTCAGAATCCACCTCGCAATCCAAAATCACAAAGTCTGCAGGAAAAATGAAGGTAGACACCTTCACCAACACATCATTCAAGATACCCACAGGTCATTTTACCGACCTATCTTCCATCACGAGCCGCATATTGGTTGGTGTAGGGTCGCCCAATCCCAACTTTCTGTAGACGGATAGTGGCATCAAATTGATGCTAGCTCCCAAATCGCACAATGCTTTGGAAAAATTCATAGATCCAACCGTGCAAGGAATAGTGAAAGCACCAGGGTCTGCCTTCTTCTGTACTAAGGACCTTGTGGCAATTGCACTGCAATGATGAATATTATCTGCCGGCTCATAGCTTACTGCCCGCTTCTTTGTTAAAAGGTCCTTCATGAATTTAGCGTATTCGGGCATCTGCTCTAGCGCTTCCACCAAAGGAACATTAATAGTCAGTTGCTTCAACATAGTCATGAATTTACTGAACCTGGTATCATCAGCTTTCTTCTTCAGTCTCTGCGAAAAAGGTGGTGGTGGAAGGGGAATTTTTTTCTCCACCACTTCCTTTTTATCTTGCTTCCGATTATCAACCTTTTCAGGAGTGTTGTCAGCCTTCTTCTTCAGTCTCTGAGGAAAAGGTGGTGGTGGAAGGGGAATAGTTTTCTCCACCACTTTCTTTTTACCTTGCTTCCAACTATCAATCTTTTCAGGCTGCAAACGTCTAGGGGTGACGTCATGAACACACTCTTCAGCTTCTTCGGCCTCTTCACATTCTGCATCAATAACATTATCTGCTATATCATCAACCACCTGTTTGTCCTTGGATGGATTTTCCAACACTTTACCACTCCAGGTAGTAATAGCCATGCATGATCCGTCGTTCCTTAGGTTTTGCACCGTATCGCTGGGTAGTATTCCAGCCTTTCTTTGGTTGAATGCCGCTGATAATTGACTCAATTGTTGCTCCAGCTATTTTATTGCAGTAGAATGCGAGTCAACCAATTGCTTCATTGAGGACAAATTATTTATTACCTCAGTTACTCCTGTGTTGGTTGCCTCTACTCCTTTCAGCAGCTTAGCCATCATATCTTCCATGGACATATTTCCAGAACCAGATGCAGCGGCGTCACGTCTTCCAGGAGGAACATACAAACCACTCCTGTTGGTATTGTTTTTCCAACTACCTTGATCGCGGTCCTTGTATCCTGATTTATCATAATAGATCCGACCTTGGTTTCCTTGGGCATTGCCTCGGAAACCCCCCTGATTATTCATGTAGTTGGCTTCTTCCTCTGAATCGGATTCGTTTCTTTCTTTTGACACAACTGCTTTGACTTTTTTGGTCTTCCCTGATAATAGATGTTTTGTAAGAAGATCCATCTGTGTTTTCATGTGCGCCATATCTTGATCACGTTCCTCTTGTCTACGTCTCTGCTCTGCAGTCATGCCAACAGATACGGTAGAGCTTGCTACCTCAGAATCCCTGGTATGCCAAGCTCTACTCTGCTTTGTCATACGATCTAGCATGTCACTTGCCTCGAGAAAAGTAAGGTCCATGAATGACCCACCTGCAGCATTATCAACCACTGTCTTAGTCACTGAGTTCAAAGCCCTGTATAATATCTCCATCAAGTGGATGTTGGTCATCTGATGATTTGGGCACCGCATAAGCTTCTTCTTGAACCTCTCCCATGTTTCGTGGAGAGCTTCAGTTGGAAGCTGTCGAAAATTGCTGATCTCATCTCTCAACTGTGCTCTCTTGGATGGCGGAAAGAATCTTTCTAGGAAAGCATCTTTCAGTTGCCTCCAATTAGTAATAGAATCAGGAGTCAGCCCATTCAACCATAGAGTTGCCTCCCCAGATAGAGACAATGGAAATAAGCACAATCGAATTGCATTCTGTCCAACGCCTGGATTGTCGAATGACTTGCATATAGAGATGAAGTTGATCAGATGTATATTCGGATCATCGCCTGCAAGTCCACCAAATAATCCCTTGAGTTGCAATAGTTGAATCATGGTGCTGGTGATATTGAACTTTCCTCCAGGTGCCAAGGGCGGAGGAATAATAGCTCCTGTAGCACCAGCTCCATCCAGATCGTCATCATCATCATCAAAAGGAGCCTGCACAGCTCGGCGGTCAGGTCTCATTCTAGCTTGACGATCTCTCCTATGAATAGGTGTCGCCACTTCATCAGTACGCCTAGGATTCAGTAGCTCCTCATCACCCAGGTCTTCATCATCAGGATTTGTTGCCCGACCTGGGTTATCAATATTCTGTTGATGCACTTGAGCAGCTGCCAGTACAGCTAGTCTAGCCTGCTCCTGTTGAGCCGCCCTTCTGTCAATGTCACGTTGTGCATCCATCCTGCCAATAGAACCTGAATAGAACAAAAACAACAGCTAAAAGTAAAATCTGAGAACTTTTGACCAAAGGGTCTAGTAACTATCACAAACTTAGTTGACAACCGTATTCCCCGGCAACGGCGCCAATTTTTGATAACGCTCAAACTACAGCTCTCGTAAGAGTGTAAGCGGTCGTTGTCAAATATAGAACCCAACTGGGTTGGGTGTCGAATCCCACAGAGAATACTTGGTCACTAAGTAAGCAAAGATTAATAGACTTTTGGTGAAAGTTTTGTAAAAGGGGGGATTGAAATGTGCAATAATGTAACAAAGTAAAAACAGAAAATAGCAAAGTAAAAAGAAAGAATGTTTAGTAAGATGTTTAACCAATGAGAATTGAGAGTTGGGGTTATATCCACCTTATGAGTTATACGTCTCTATTGGCTATGAGTTATGCAGAATTCAGACATGCATGTGCTTATAGAGAATTGTATTCTATGGTAAATTCAGGTGTCTTTCGACCATCAAGGATTATTTCACTTTAACTCTTTCGAGCTTAAAACGTATCTAACGGTACAAATTCTCCAAGAGGTTAATCCAGTTACGGCACTAACTTTTTAACAGGGGTTGGTGCCCTATTACCTTGACATTATCTCTTTTCCAGACATATAACTTTTCTTTCGAACAAGTTAATGTTATACTGGCGTATTCTATGTGTTTACAACCACAAGAATTTAGATTAAGATGAAGAGAGTAATGATATAAGCAGCATACGTGTCAAGAATTCACAAAATCATAGCAATAGATAGTATCTCATAAGGCTTCCATAACCCCAACAGAGAAGTTTAGCTACGCATGAGTGCAACGGAAAACACAATAGACATTATCATCATAAAAATCTCACGTGAATTCCTTGCAAATAGCTTTTCTCTTGTTGTAAAAATTAAAAGTCGAATATATGAAAAATAATGTCAACAATGAATTAATGAAGAAAAAGGGGAAGGATAGAATAGGGATGAAGGTGGTGGAGAATTGTTTTGATGGATGGATGGATGGTGGATGGATGGGAATAATAAAAATCTCCAGCAAAATAGGGTATTTATAACACCCATATCCTATTCCTACTAAGCTATTGCATTACTTATCCTAGTCCTACTAGGTTACTGCATCATTATCCTAATCCTACTAAGTTACTGCTGATCCCCAAAGTCTTTAGAAATGCTGTTTTTGCCCGGGACAGGTTTTCCATGCATCACTTTTAGTCCCTAGGCGTCCAAGCTCTCCTTTCCTTCTTTCGTGAAGCTTCCTTGGGCGTCAAGTTATCCATAAAATGCTGAAATCTTCATCATTTATACCTGAAAACTTGCTAATCACGTTTGTTAGCTCACTTACAGGAAAAAGGACTAAAAGTGCATGAATTATATATTTTGTCCTAAAAACTTAGCTAAAATATGGGTAAATTATAGTACTTTAGGCGTGTAAATACGCCTATCATCAACGTCTAAGTGAATAAACGAGTAACACGTTAAATGGTGTTTTGAACTAAGGCATTGGCCTAATGAATATGAATGGTTGGTAAATGGTTTTTTTAAGGCCTTCATATCCATGTAATGATTTGAATTGTAACCTTGGTGGTTTAATTGGCAAAAAATATTTGAGTCCCTAAACATTAAATTGATTTATGCCTTTATTAGACAATAGGTTCGAGTCCGTAAACTTTGAATTGAATTAGCATCTTTGTTAGACAATGGATTTGAGTCCCAAAATTAAATAAATAATTGGTTGATTGATAATGGTAATGGCATGTGGTATGCTTGCGAGTGGTTTTGGTATGACGATACCAACAAAATGTCATTGGTACGTAATTGGATTAATAGTTGTGTATGTGAAATAATGGTTTTAAATTAGGCTTTAAAGTGGGATGTGTAGCCAGCCGTAAAAGTGGAGTTTGAAGGACTAACACTGAAAACCGTCTAGTCGGTACGGGTGTCTTTATGATCGGGTGGTTTGAGTCCCCCGAATGAATATATGAATGGGAGGTTCAACTCCCCCATAATACATGTATCGGTACTTAAGTCACCTTGATTATGTCGGGAGGTTCGACTCCCCCATAATACATGTATCGGTACTTAAGTCACCTTGATTATGTCAGGAGGTTCGAGTCCCCCATATAGACATATACGGTTATGCATATTCTCTGGTTCGTGCAGCTACACGCACTGGGCCCTTCCAGCTAGAGTAGAGCTGGGCCCATATAGCCCGTGGGTGCCTTGATATATGACGGTTATGCTACACAGCCTAGGTTAATATTTTCAAAGTTCATGATAATCTTGTTCCCTATCCCGGCATGGTATATATGTATATTTATGTATTGCATTGGTTAAGTGCATTGGATGATTGATTTTGAATTGTTGGTATTATATTATCCTTATCCTTGAGTTACATGCTAGCTCTCCAACTGCTAATCTTCTTCGATGTTTTATCCCCACTCAATACGGGTGATGGTCATAGTATCATACCTCCTACTTAGTGACTTGAATTTGGGGACAGCTTTGTGTCGGATTGAAGTGGTGAGCTTCCATACTCGGGAAGACTCCACTTCATGTCATGGACTTCTCTGCATACCTTTGCTATTTCTTAGACTTTGATTTTTGGTTATGGTCGGGGGCATGTTCCGATAGGATGTTATTTTAATTTTGGATAGAGGCTTTGTGAGACTACTTTGAGAATGGGTGGTATCGATATTGGTGTCAGCCTTGGCATTGATATTGGTATTGAAGCTGACACCGTTTGAATGTATTTGGTTTGTGATTGCTCCATCTTGATATATGTTCAAAAATTCTTCTTACTTCAAGGTATATGTTGGTTGGTTGGACTAGGCAGTGGGGTGATCTCCGGTTCATGTTGGACTTAAGATGCCCATTACGACAAGGCCCGGCTTTGGGTCGTGTCAACATGATGAGTCTTTTTTTGTGTTAAAGGGTGTGCTCTTTCTTTGCTTCTAGCACGATCCAAATTATCCTTGAACTGTGTATGCGCCACTATATATATGTCAGTCAAACAATCAACTAACAATTAATCAAAAATAAATTATGTGGAAGCAATTAAGTTTGTCTAACATAGTAAAATATCATAAACATAAGATAAATCTGCTACTACTGTGGAAGCTATAAATCTCAACTAACACTGGCACTAACTTTCCATAGCAAAGTATCACATTGTCATAAATAAATTACTAACAAAGTCCAAGCGTTCTACTAATACAGAATTAAACAAGAACCGACATAACATTTTAAAAAAATTATAACTCCCCGAACCTAGCCTCGGTTTGTGGCCGGCATTCAATTAACTAAAATTTATATAATTATACAAGTTAACTATTAGTTATTACTTAATATCCCATTTTACAAAAGTAATTACAAATATCCCAAATTAATTACACAATATCCCATCCTTTATATTTTCTCTCTCTGTAGTTCTCATATTTACCAAACACACGGGTTTCTCTATTAGTGCTCCTTATTCTATGCCTAATTCAAGCAAACGTGATATGGTGGTTTTAAAATTTTTAAATTTTAAAGCATTAATTGATCTAAGTGATTAACTTCATCATTTTCTACAATTAATTTTGAGGTTTGTTTTTTTATTTATTTTTCAATTTTACCAAATCAAAAAAATATTCGATATTTTATTGTTGCATGTGTGTTGTTCTCAAATTCTTAGCTTTGTAATGACATTCCAGTGTGAGAGTTGTTTTGTTTTGTAATTTTTCAACTATTCCAATTCAGTTCTTCGGCTTTTGCTCTATATTGCATGTGCTTAATCCGTAAAATCTAAGCATTGTAATGGAGTCTGATCCGAATTTTAGTTTAGGACTTAATCAGTTAGATGATAAAAAATAAACAATTCTCGGTGTTGGATTTATTTCAGGAACGTTTGATTATGAGAATCTCAATTTCGCAGAGAACAGATCGAAGCACCAAAATGACTCAGTCAAAATAAAGAAATTTAGGAAAGTTATCCATACAAGTTCCAACAAGACTGTGGCAAAATATCTAAGTAAGAAAAAAATTGACGAATCAAAACGATCAGATCTTCCAAAGACTGTGAATTGAAGTTTTTCTTTCATTTAATTAATGATTTCTCAAACATTTCATAACCTTATACATTATAATTGTAAAGGTACAGTGATTTAAAGTTATTATTTCATTCAATTAATGGTTTCTCATACATTGATAACCTTATACATTATAATTGTATAACCTCATACATTATAATTGTTACATTACATAGTAGAATGGTAATATAACTTACCTTAACGATGCTAACCTCATACATTAGAATGTTTACACTATACATTAGAATTGTAACTTCATACATTAGTTTGGTGACATTATACATTAGACTGGTAATATCACTTAATTTGATTGTGTTAACCCCAAATATTAGAATGTTTACACTATATATTAGAATTGTAACGTCATACATTAGAATTGAAAATTAACATATTTTGACTATATTAACCTCGTACATTAGAATGGTAACATTATACATTAAAAATGGTAGCATAACTTACCTTGATTGTGTTAACTTCATACATTAGAAATGATAATATTATACATTAGAATTGTAACATAACTTTTATTGATATTGTTAACCTCATACATTTTTCGGATAACATTATACATAGGTTTTTCTGGATAACAAATTCAGAATTTGATAACAAATTGTACAGGTTTTTGCTTTGGGTTAATTTTTTAATTTATTTTTATCCTCATACTTCCTGTAATTTTTTTTAATTTTTGTTATTATTTGTGGCATTTAGATGTGATCTTCTACCATTTGCGAAAGAAGTTGAAGCAACAAATAGGTTAAAAATATAGATATACAACAATAAGTTGCTTCTTCAAATCATATGTTGAGAAGACATATCATCGGTATTATCCAGATGCTTTAAATATCAAGACTTCTATGCAGTAAGACTACGTGAAATCATGTGTTGTTGCTGAAAACGAGAAATCAATAACCAACATAATTAACGGACTCAGTATTTCTACGGGATTGCCTTGGCATATGATTTATGAGGTGTACGTTCCTGTTAATTGTGGTGAAAAATTTCATTGGGTCTTGGTGGTTATTGTACTAAAGGAAAGAGTCATACGGGTGTACAACTCATTATTAGGAACCATAAATAGGGGCACATCCACTGAAATATATAAGTTGGTTGTGATGTTGCCTACTTACTTATTTGATAGTGGATTCTTTGAAAAAATAGAACGTACTAACATTATTTAAAATTTTACATAAATATAACCTCATACATTTTCTGGATAACATTATACATAGGTTTTTCTGTATAACAAATCCAGAATTTGATAACAAACTATATAGGTTTTTGTTTTGGGTTGATTCTTTTGTCTATTTTTATCCTCATACTTCTTGATATTTTTTTATATTTTTATTATTATTTGTAGCATTTAGATGTGATCTTCTACTATTTGAGAAAAAAATGAAGCAACAGATAGGTAAGAAATATAGATATACAACAATAAGTTGCTTCTTCAAATCATATATTGAGAAGACATATTGTAGGTATTATTTGAATACTTTAAATATTCAGACTTATATGCAGGAAGACTACGCGAAATCATGTATTGTTACTGAAAATGAGAAATCAATAACCAACACAATTAACGGACTCGGTATTTCTGCGGGATTGCCTTGGCATATGGTTGATGAGGTGTACACTCTTATTAATTATGGCGAAGAATTTTATTGGGTGTTGGCAGTTATTGTACTGAAGGAAAGAGTCATATGGGTGTATGACTCATTATTAGGAATCAAAAATAAGGACCCATTTACTGAAATACACAAGTTGGCAGTGATGTTGCCTACTTACTTGTCTAATAGCGGGTTCTTTGAAAAAACAGAACGTACTGACTGGGCAAACCCAAACGTATACAAAGATAAGTCGGGTCAGAGCACTCAGATTCTCAACCAACATCCATTTGACATTCAATATGTTCAAAACATAGCTCAGCAAGTGTGTGCTAGTCTGTAAGTGCAGTTATTTTTACGTTTTATGTATAAACATTTATGATTTTTTTTACGTCTTATTAAATAATAATTTTCTTTCATTTTCAGAGATTGTGGTATTTTTGTAGATGGATATGTGGAGATATTAAGTGAAGGAATGATAGTACCTTTAAGTGGGTTCGGCGCACAAACTCAACGATTACGCTATGCAATATTGCTTTGAAATTATGGAGTCATCAAGGCATCAGAAGGATACACAAGCGACAATGATGATCCTCCATGACCAAGGCCAATTTATGTTCAACCAGTTGACGAAACAACAATAGTTAGTTTAGAATAGCGCCGAATTTTAACTTTCTACATGTACACAATTACTAACTTATTTTTGTAATGGATATTAAAGACTTGTAGCACTTGTTACATATCTAATGTTTGTTTGAATTTTTTTTTTTTGGGATATCTTAAGGATGCTTAACTATCTTCTTCTTGAATATGTTGATAATTAATTTTGTTATTATTCTTGATTTGAAAGACTGTCTTGACCTTATACATTAGCATGGTCATATATACAAATGAATGTATGTATAATATACAATTAATACATATGTACCGAAGTTATTTTAAAAATATCCCTAAAATTTGTAACTGTATACATAAAATTATTTTGAATTAAGTAAGTTTAATATTGAAACATTCGTTCCATACATACATTTCACTACATGTGCATTTCAATAGCATAACTACAAAATCACCAGTAATAACATAATCTTATCTATGCTACCTTATACAATCATTTACTATCTCTTTATACTGCTATAGTAAAATCACATACTTTTATTCAACTGTTAAATTATACCTTATACATAAATTGTTACGTACTAACATTGTTTAAAGATAATATCTTATACAAACATTTTTATCTATCTTTACCATAATAGAGAAAAAAGTTCATAATTTTGTCTAATGTATAATGAACCCTTATACATTAGATTGTAACATTAATAAAACTTTCTACTTAAACATCATACAATTATATTTGATACTTTAGCCAAATTTAGCATCTATTTAGCATTTAATATGATAACATTATACAGCTTTTCTTCTCAATCTTCACAATGATAAAATAAAGGTCCTAATTTAGTCTAATGTATAATGAACCCTTATAAATTAGACTATAACATTAATGAAATTTTTTACAAAAATATTATAGTATCAAATTTCATACTTTAGCCAAATTTAACATTTGTTTAACATTAAATATGATCACCTTATACATTAACTAGATAAGTATACATTGCCATAATAAAGATCTAATACATTATTTGCCATAATAATAACCTTGTACATAATCTGGATATCTATACATTATCATAATAATAACTTTATACATTACTTGGCAACATCCTATTATCAATCAAGTGATAATAGATTTTTCATGTGATAATAGATTTTTCAAGTGATATGTTACTTGCCAACATCCTATTGTCATAATAGATTTTTCATGTGATAATATCGTTGTTTAAGAAAATTTAGTTTTTTTAAATTTTTATCTTGACAAAATTTTTTCATATCACTATTTTGTATAATGTTGTTATTATTAATCATATATGTCTAATGCATAGAAAATGAGTAATGTTGAGAAGGCTAAATGGAATACAGAAAATATAGAGTTATTTTTCAATTTATGTGTGGATGAAGTTATTGCTGAAAATCGCCCCGATACTCACTTCAAGAAAATTGGACGGGCTAATTTGGCGACAAGGTTCAATGCTAGAACCAAAAAAAATTATAATAAACTCAAATTGAAGAATAAATGGGATACTCTTAAAACCACTTGGAAAGAATGGGACGCTTAGTTGAAAAGGAAACTAGTTTAGGATGGGATGACAAGAAGAAAATCATTCAAGCGAGTGTCAAATAGTGGGACGGAAAAATAAAGGTACTTCTAATCTTATTACTTATTATTCACTTAAGCTTGATAAGTTATTGTGTTGTTTTGGTCACTAATAACATATCCTATTTCTTCTTATCATTGTAGTAAAATTCAGATATAGAGAAATTAAAAAAAAAAAAAAGATTTACAATATCGAATTCAAATGGAGATATGTTTTAAGGATGTTGTTGCTATTGACAAACACCAGATGGTATACAAGAAGTAGATGATTTCAATTTGAGCAACCATTTGAGTTTGACACTCCAATAAATAATAAAGAACTTGTGACCTTTGATGGTCTAAAAGAATTAATTGAAGCTGGAAAAAAAAGCAACAATGAGAGTGATGCTAAAAGAAAAAAAAACATATCAACGAAAACAACAAAAATTAATCCTAGTCAGAAAATTAGTTCATTAATGAAGAGAATTACAGACGCCATTAAATCACGCACTTCAACAAAGACGAGAGAAACTTCAGTTAATGTTAAGAGTGTAATGACTATATTCACAATTTACCTGGTATGATTGTTGGTAGTGATTTATGGTGGAAAGCGAGTGATTTACTTGTCAAACAATCAATGAGGGAAATGTTTTTAGCACAAGAAGATGCAGAGTTGCAATTACAATGGTTGAAAAGGAAGACCATGCTTCATAAGAATTGGATTTATGATGTTGTTTTAAAAATTATGATGTTCTTTTTTTAATTGTCTTTTAGTTATAAAATTTTGTTTATTCAAATTATTGAGTTTTTCTATTTGAATAATTTACACTATTATTCTATGAGCAATAAATTTACTTTTTGCACAATAAATATATTGCCAATCTTATATTATTAAGTTTAATAATATTTTTTTTTATTTTTTTTACAGTATGTCATTGGCTAGAAATAATAGTGATGCATCTGATGATAATGTGCCTGATAAAGAAGTATTAATTAAAGATAATAATAATAATGTTGTTTTTGATGTCGCAATTTTCAGCATCACTTTAGCAACAAAATATTTCATGAAGTTTTGCTTAAAAATTTCATGCAGAACTTCTCTTAATACAGATTATTACTTCATTAAAGAAGTACTTGAAGGACGTGATCGACGATGTTATGAAATGTTTAGAATGGAAAAACATGTTTTTCTTAACTTGTGCGAGACTTTAAATGAACAGTATGACTTGAAAACAACAAGAAATATGATCATAGAGGAGATGGTTGCTATGTTTTTAATGGTTGTAGGCCATGGCGTAGGAAATCGAATGATCCAGGAAAGGTTTCAACACTCGGAAGAAACTGTTAGCAGACATTTTCATCATATTTTATTTGCATGTATGAAATTGACTATGGACATTATTAAATCAAAAGATTCAACCTTTTCTGATATTCATCCTAAATTAAAAGAAGATAAAAGGTGTTGTCTATATTTTAAAAATTGCATTAGAGTTATAGATGAAACACATATATCATGTATTATCTCTTCAAATGATCAAATTAAATACATTGGTTGAAAAGGTTCCACTTCTCAAAATATTATGGCAGTATGTGATTGGGACATGTGTTTTATATTTGTATGGCCTGAATGGAAAGGTACTGCACATGATGCTAGAATATTTGATCAAGCGCTTAGAAGACGGGTCTTAGTTTTCCTCATCCACCATCAGGTTAGTAATTTTAATATTATGTTTTTTATTATTTTATAAATTATATTATTTGTATATAAATTAATTAATTTTTTTTATATTGGTGTAGATAAATATTATTTAGTGGACTCGGGTTATCCAACAACGATTGGTTATTTAGGATCATATAAAGGTGAGCATTATTATCTCCCTGATTTCAGACTTAATTCTAACTTCAAAAATTCAAATGATACTTTCAATTTCTTTCACTCCAGTTTGAGATGTACAATTGAAAGAATATTTGGAGTTTGAAAAAATTGATTTGCTCTCCTATGCTCAATGTCATCTTTAAATTCAACACTCAAGTTCATCTTGTCACAACTACTATAGCTATACATAATTTCATACGACAACGCTCGACTACTGATAAAGACCTTAACTATTATGCTAACGAAGACATCATCACAGAGATCGAAGAAGGAGATGAGCCTTTTGGTATACCTTCAGAAATACAAGACAGATCTTCTACTAGTATGGAGACATTGCGTGATAAAATTAGGGATGAAATCGTTGAGAATTTTTATGATATTTTTATAGTTAATTTTTTCATATGCAGTGATTTAATTTATAAAATAATTTTTATATTCATTTTGTTTGATGTTTTAAATTAACATTTAAATTATTTAAATAATATGTCATTATTTAATATTTTTTAATGAATTTACGTATAGAAATATTGATTGGAAATTTTAGAGTACATACTTTTTAATTAAATAAAAATAAAATTTTAATTAAAAATATTATAATAGATATTTAAAATAAATTTTCTCTATAAATTAATGTTAGTAGTAAAAATTTATTGATACATGTCCTTTTTGGTCATTTGTCTAAAAAAAACACTTCTTGAAAAAAATTATCCAAACACAATTTGTTTATCAGAAGCACTTTTCAAATGAATTTACCAAACACAAATTGTATTTTTTTAAAATCATTTTTCTGAAAAGTTATTTTATAAAAGTGATTCTCAAATAAGCAGTTTTCTAATATCAATTTCAAACCGGCTCTTAGAATTGTTCTTGAAAGAGAAAAATTGGATTTGTTTTTATCCTTCCATGTCCCCTAGTAGTAGACTTGCATTTGCTTATTAGTTTTTTTTTTTTCTTTTTAACTTGTATGGTGCAGTTGAACTGACAAAAATTACCAATAATTATTGTAGTTTGTTAAGTTTTTCGATAGTTGCTCTATGCCTCCTTTTCATTCAAAGTTATTTGTAGGTTTAATTCTCTTCTTTAAGGATGAATATATTTGCTCCAATTATCATTCACACCATTGACTGATTTAGACCATCCAAATTCAAGAAAGTATAAAATAAAAGCAATGGCATCTAATTATTCAGAAGAGATAATTTACTTTAATTTCTCTGTCTAATTATTATTATATGTGAAGTTGAATTATATTTTCAAGAAAATGACTTCTTAAATTCCATCATTACAGCTCGAATTAGTAGAATGTTAATCGAGTGAAACGTTTAAGAGAAACTTTTTTTGAAAGATCTGTTAATCCAAATGCTCTATCCTCAGATGAGCGAAACTACTGCACTTTTATAATTAATCTGGATTGAGCCCTGTCGTATGTAATACTTTCTGTAATATTTTATTTATTATATTGAAATACACCCTTTTAATCAAAAAAAAAAAAAAAACGTTTAAGAGGGACAAATAAATAAGAGTTTAGAAAAATACTTGTTCAACTAATATTATTATATATCTTTCTTAAAAGTGCGTAAATACCTTTAATAAAAAGACCATATGAATAGGATGACGTAACATATTTTATCCAGTGACGAATTCAAAGTCAAATGCAAAAAAATAAAAAATAAGAAATAAGAAAGACAATTCTCTCAACCTCTAATATTCATTTTTCTTTTTTCTTTGACCCCTCCAATTCCAAATGCAAAGTTTAGTTTTGTTACTCTCTCTCCTTGCCACCCCTCAATCATCACCATCACTTTGCTTCATTCACCCATTTATTTTTTTCTTTCTCCTAGATTAACTCTTTTGATTTCTCTTTGGTGTTATTTCTTCATCATCTTCATTTCTTTGCCCTTTTAGTCCCCCTAATACAATGGGGAACTGTTGTTGTTCAAGGGGCCAACCTAATGATGGAGATCATCACATGAGTACTACGACAGAAACATCCAATACAAAAAATGATCAATCAAGTGCAAATAAGTCTAAAAAACAAAAACTTGCCCCAGTTACACCACCAAAATCTCCTGACCCTTCTTCAAAACCATCTAAAAATTCCCCTATAGGGCCAGTTTTAGGCAGGCCAATGGAAGATGTTAGAAAAACATATTCTATAGGTAAAGAATTAGGGAGGGGTCAATTTGGTGTGACACATTTATGTACACATAAACAAAGTGGTGAACAATTTGCTTGTAAGACAATAGCTAAAAGGAAATTGGTTAATAAAGAGGATATTGAAGATGTGAAGAGGGAAGTACAAATAATGCACCATTTAACAGGCCAACAAAACGTTGTGGAACTTAAAGGGGCTTATGAGGACAAAAATTCTGTGCATCTGGTCATGGAATTATGTGCTGGTGGTGAACTTTTTGATAGAATAATTGCTAAGGGACATTACACTGAACGTGCTGCAGCTACTTTGCTTAGGACAATTGTGCAAATTGTACATACTTGTCATTCTATGGGAGTTATTCATAGAGATCTCAAGCCTGAAAATTTTCTCCTCCTTAATAAAGATGAGGATTCTCCTCTCAAGGCTACAGACTTTGGTCTTTCCGTATTTTATAAGCAAGGTACGTTAATAACTTTACTTTTATGCACTTCCATTTTTTGTATAATATATGCATGCACCGTGCACGTTTACAGCACTAGCACATTAATGGTGAAGCCCATGTAGGACGATTGACCAAAAGGCCTGTGTGACCTAGAGGTCAATAGGTGAAAACCTTGGGAGAAGCAAAGGGAACATTGCATAGACAAAATGCTAGTCATTTCTTCTCATTTACCTAAGTCATGGTGAATAGAGTAGTTATCAGATACATGGACCTTGTCCGATTTGGGCTGGTAGGTTAGAATTTTTTGTGCTGTCTTTTTATTTCACTTTGGGCTGATCGATTGGTTTATGTATTGTATTATGTTCCTGATTAATTAATAAAAATCCCAAAATTCATTTTTTAAAAAAGGTTATTATCATATACATGTGCTAGTGAGATGTAATAGGTGCAAGTTGAAATAGTCGAAATGTGCACCTGAACTACTGGCTCAAACACAAAAACACACACACACACAAAAAAAAAAAAAAAAAAGTAAAGAAAAAACAGTTAGTGTTGTTTATCTCATTGTTAGATTTTGTATTGTGCAGGAGATGTGTTTAAGGACATAGTGGGCAGTGCATATTACATTGCACCAGAAGTATTGAAGAGAAGATATGGTCCAGAAGTTGATATATGGAGTGTTGGTGTTATGTTATACATTCTTCTTTCTGGTGTTCCTCCTTTTTGGGCAGGTATATTAATGTTT